>JARIHS010000047.1:0-600000 GCA_029320655.1 Mycena floridula
TTGGTAGGATACAAACAGAAAAGCACACCCCAGTGCCTTCAGCTGTGAGATTTGAAGAAGGCCACCTGGCATCTCAAGTTTTGAAAGTTCCCGCCGACTCCAGAGTCTGCCGTTGGCCTTCGACGGAGTTTTCGTAGAAAGTTGGCGGGCGCAATGCCCGCTCGGTTAAATATGCCCATCATCAAGTTGCAGGGCTGCGGGAACACATCTGTGATTTCAATGCCATAATTTTTCCATGGCATAGAACATTCCTGGACTGTTGGATCTTGCCCCATGCTGTGCAATATTGTCTGTATTTCATCAGTATAGAAACATATTTAATCTATAGCTCTGTGGCTGGGGTCTGATAGATTCTGGCGGTTATTTGCCAAAGTATTATCAATGTGTTGTGGACTTGCCTTGAAGTGCAAGCGCCCCTTGCTTGGCCCCTGGTATTCGAGCAAGATTGTTAAGCGGGATTGTGCCCGGTAACAGGCGGAGCTCCCGCCTACACAGCCACAGATCAAAATGGAGATCAAATGTCAACCGAACGTCCACTCCCGTATGGACACACCAAGGAAAAGCAGAGTTGACCAAGTAATTCCAAATATTAATTGATTGTACCGCTGATAGAAAAATGAAGTGATCGTGAAATATTTTAGTCGTAGCGCAAATCTTGACTTGGGTACTTTGGACTTACTACATACAGACCGTGAGGGACCCGGACGTTCCCGGGTTCGATTAGCCCGAGAATACCTGTGGCCGAGTGCAGAAAGTCAGCCACAGGGCTGACCATCTCCCGGAATCCATTGTCCTGACAGCCCAACATTAGTGAATCTATGACTCTGCAGTCTGAACCTCCATGTTTTAACTTGGAGCTCCAGATGAGAGTGTCTCATATTCAGTTCTAGGAGAGCACAACAATGGTGCTCGAGCCAAATTCTGAGCTTTTATAATGTTTCATCAGGAAGAGGCTGCATCAAAACCCAGGCACGGGATGAGTTTTGAGGCAAGGAAAGGGAGCGAAACAACCAAACTAAATGCCTGATTTTGACGCATTGCCGATTGAGTTTTGATTGTAAACTGCCTAGTACAGCAGAATCGGACCATTCAATAATCAAAAACCCGCAAATCCGCCCTGCAGCAACCCTTGAGCAACCCTGCAGCTCCCGCTGGATGCCGCATTGAAACGTCAAGGGTCGCCCTAAAAGTTAAATCGCAGGCTCAAGGCGATTGCCCTGTGCATTTTAATGTATCTACATGTACTCCTCCAACAGAAGCACCGCTAGGGATTGTAAAAATCAAGTCCGGGTCCAGGGTACATCAGCAAAATGGCATTTAACTTGTGCGTATTTTGCGTATTCCCGCTTGGCACAAGCGGAAAAGTGACAAGCGCACAAGTTCACTTGGACCTTTATTGTTTTACACCTGGAAAAGAGTATTCTTCGGACTTCCTTCCATACTTGATAACTGGAATGATCCACGTGTGATATTTTTCCAGAATGCCGGGCCCCGCGTTGGGCGCTGCAGGCACGTGCATGATGGTGTGATGTTGGTTTTATTTCAAACCCCGCCGCATTTCGCATCTTGTTAGGGCTGTCCAATTAATCAGGTCGGTCGGTCGTCGTCGATATTAGCTGAAGAGGTCATCAAATAAATTCCTTTTTGAGAATATTAGCCGGGGTCCGAGTAGTTTATCCCCGAGAGCATTCAGACTCCGCCCAAAGCCCATTTCTCCCCACGTCTGCCAGTGAAAACGTCCATTTCTATGTAAGCCTGCAGAAGGGTTAGGGGTTCGAGCTGAATAATTCTTTTTCAGGTATAATAATGATAGCTATGGTAGCTGGAAGCCTAAGGAGCCAGGTGACCCTGGAAGTCCTGTCGATGAAGCCTCAGATATGGTATGGGTCAAGAGCACCAGTACATCTTTCGTGAACAGCCCAGAGGTATGCAGCAGTCTCTGCAGCATCTGCGGCACGCTCTGCTTTACTAGTCTGCACCATGATCGATGAGAGTTCGGGACAGGATGTGCCGTCGCGGAGTCTGAATGCTCTCGGGGATAAATAACTCGGACCCCGGCCAATATTCTCAAAAAGGAATTTATTTGATGACCTCTTCAGCTAAGATAGATGCCACCAGGAACACGCACCCTTAGATAAGCATGCACATGATATATCTTACAACGGTATCTCCTCTGAGGACAAACATATTCTCAGACATTTGGCACCTGAGAACTGTAGAATAGGACCTATTTAGCAACTCCCTGAGGACAGAATTCATCTATCTGGAAAATCCACTGAGGAGATACTGTCACAAGAAAATGTCACACTTGCCTTTTCTGAGTATTTAAAAGGATGTTAGGCCATTTGGAGCATTTTTGAATTTCCAGCTGCCAGATTTGAAACACTTACTAAGGCATGACTAAGCTGATAAGATAGATAAGATCACATGCAAGAGCTATCTCATCTGCCTTATCACTTGGTGAACATCAGTGGGACTATTTGGAGGGTGGCCAGACCCATCCTGCTGGCTGTGAAGCAAAGTCCTTGCTGGTTCCAAATCCTTTTGGCTGGTTCCATAATTTCTTGGGTGAAAAATGTCCATGAGATGTTTGGACAACCAAGTATTACCTCAAATTTGAAACACTGACTAAGCTAACCCTACCCCTAGCACAGCATTACATAAGGGTGCGTGTTCCTGGCTGCGTCTATCTTAATATCGACGACGACCGACCGACCTGATTAATTGGACAGCCCTGTTTGCCTTCACCATCGCAGTTCCTTTCGGAGTCTCTGTTCCCTTCCGGGTGCTAAGAGCTGAACGTAGGTTGGTTATTTCTCTGTTCCTTCCCTTGCTGGCAGCTCTCCTAGGTCACTCTTGTCGTTGGGTCATCTGGTGGTTCCCTGTTTTATTGCAGGCTGCCTGTTTCTTGTCGGTGTCAACTCCTATTGCACTTGGGCGCAATCTGGTTGCAGGTGAATCTTTCTTGGTTGACTATTCCCCCTTGACCTGCTCATTTTAGAGTGTTCATTAGGCAAACACGGAACAACTACGATTGAACAAGGGTCTGTTTGTTCAAATTGTAATGCTCTGCCTGTATAAATGTAGATATTCATTCCTGTGTTGATTTATTCTGCTGTTGCTTTTCACACTTTTTCTTGCTTTTTGCGCTTTTTGCGCTTTTTACGCTTGCCGAGACAGATCCGAATCTGCGCTTTTTTGTAAAATGGACATGTCCATTGGCGCTTGTGCGCTTTTTGCGCTTTCCGCGTATTTAAGCGTATTTAAGCGTGTCGTGCTACTTGTACAAGTTAAAAAAGTTATTTGTCATCTTGCTGATGCTATCCTCACTGTTCCTCAGGCAGCTCTCCAGACCACCCAAGTATATGGAGGCAGCGCTGGCGCATATCAGGCAGTGCAGATGGCTACCCTCTGGGAGCTGAACTCGATAAAAATTGACGGAGAAATGACTTTTGTATCGACTATCGGAGATTGTCAAGGGCTTTACATATACAAAAGTCGGTAACAAGTTGGTAACAAGATATCGAATCTTCGACTGCAGTCTTACATGGTCTTCGTCACCTGGCTCAAGCCGCTAATGATGACACTTCGGGGTTGGACCCTTTTCTCCAGGCAACATCGTGAAGGTGAAACCATTGTAAACGCATGGCACTTTGGTTGGTGAACATTCACAGAGTCCAGGACGATGAAATGGATTCACTGTCTGCTTGTACGACGTGGTTTTGACACCAGAGTCATACCAATCTCGCATTGGGGTATTGGTTGGCTACTGCATCATACCGAGGCGTTGAAAAAGGTTCGGGAGCTCCTTCTCGCAGTCGGCGCCATATGAAGCGTGATAGTCGGTCGACCCCAGCGGGATAGCGAGTCTAATTAGAAAGTAAGCCTAGTGAGTATCGAAATGAATCTCTGAGACGTACATCTGACACCAGTTGAAAACTTGAGTCCAGGTCTTGTATGTGAACAAGCCAGTATTGAGAGCGATAACTGCATTTGGCAGGACGAGCACTCTGTTACGAGAATTCTTATCCAAGACGAAATCTTCTCCCCAGAGCTCATAATCGCCTTCGAGAATGATGGAAATCAAACCTCCCCCCATTGTCTCGGGTGCGTCATAGCTCCAAGCTACAGTATGTCCTGGGAAGAAATGGACTTGGAGAAATACTTTTTAGCGTGCTGGGTGATGGAGCGCGTCGCTCGAGAGAAAAAGACGAGGGTGATATGTACATGTGGCATCAAAAGGGCAAGTTCTGAGAAGCTAAGGTTCGATCAATTAAACTGCGCAAATCGCATGAATCTGGTACTCACATGGGTAAGAATCTCGGTGAGAAGATAGTAAACGGTGAGGGGAGCATCCATGAGATTGGCGGCTGGCGACGCCAAGGGAAGCCCACGCCACTCGTACCACGATTTCCAGTCCTTGACTTGACCGTCCCGAACTTGGTCCGGAGGTGGGAATTGGAAAGAGAATTCGAGACGCGGGATAAGAGTGGGTTCGAGCATCCAGCCTTTCGTGTCGCCGGGCCAGCTCTCCGCTAGCATGATCTCTCCATGTCGGTACGATTTCATCCGAGGACTTGGAATAGAGTTCGATGGATGATCAGGTACGAGCAGAATACCGTCCGGTTCGTCATCGTGCGGTGCCGAGCGCTCAGGCCATGTCCAGAAGCCGACATCGAGACCACATCCGAGGACCTTGAACTGCGCTCTTGTTAATTCATGATTCGCCGAACCACCGCTGTGGATATGAGCCCAAGGGAATTGCTGGTAGACTGACTGAAAGTGTGGGCGCTCCTGGAGATATTTCTACGGTCAAGGTTTAACGATATGATCTATCCGGAAGAAATATCAAGTACTTGCCTTGAATGATGCGCATCTCAAGGGATTTTTGTGGCTCGTCCAGCTGAGCCGTTGACACTCTTTGCTGCAAAAGTAAGTATACGGACTGAATAAGGCGAAAAATCAGCCTGAGAGATGTAAAGTATGCATGAAATTTCACTGACTTTACAGCTCGCGCATTGCTTGGGCCGAAGAAAGAATAAGCGTCAAGTAAGCCAGCAAGAGCACAAGAAACTTGCCTCCAGACATCTTCTACTACATTGGAAGCACTAGTTGGCGATAGTTTGAGGTCGCCCAGACCGTAAACAACAAGCGTGACATACAGTAATGGGAGCGCCGTTGACAACGAGGAGAAGTCCATAGTTTGCTGCAGTCTCCAGACGCTGGGCAGCTAAGGCAGATATACGTCAGTCCAACAGGAAATTTCGAGCTCGGTGGTTCATACTTTTGTATAGGTCCTCGAATCGATTGCCATTGTGATAAGACATAGTCCGTGGTTTCGAATTGGACAGACTCTACTAGAAGGACATACGTAGGTTGAGCAGAACACGAATAAGGCGGGGAATGAAGGTGACCTAGCGATGATGACGGTACGAGACAAAAGTAGTGAGACGACTCATTCACACGCAACACGGCAAACAAGGTTTGTGCCTCATGCCCAAAACATAATTGGTCTTGAAATAGCGGCTATCATTCCGCTGAAGCTTCCCTGACAGAATGGAGGTTTTTGAGTCACTCTTACAGTACCCAAGCAAGCAGCAGAGTTATCTATCGCATCACAGTGAGGCGAACCCAATCTGCAGGGTATGATTGATTTATCCGAGCATCGAGGTCGGAAGAGCTGTAATAAAGCAGAACACTTTCCTGAGTACATACCCAAAGACGTTTCGAGCATCGATGGGCTTGGTTACCAAGAAGAGGGCAGCTATTGCTGTTCAGTGTAAGCGTTAGCGACCAACCAGAGAATCTACGTGCCGAAAGATAGAGTCAATGTCTGCGCTGAAGAAAAAAAAAGACATCGTAGAAGGCAAAGATGTTACCTTCTGCTTTGCGGTAAAAGAAACTTTTGATTCCTTGTCTGAGCGTCTGACTGTGGTACGTATTCGAGGAAACCCGACCTCGAAGTCTATACCACGAGAATCCCGACTAGCAGACCTCTTGTGACTTGTAGCGCAGTCTTGAGCATCGGAAAGCGACATGTTTATACACATATTGATACAAAGGTTTGTCTTATCCTTGTCTCTTTATCAGCGGTCAAAGGCTCGCAAACAAGACCTATAGGAAGAGTGAGCGGCATGAACAGAGACAAGATAGAGACGCCGAAAACTCGACAATGGAAGAGAATGGAGGTACAAGAGCAGAAAGGAAGAAGGTCGCTCACAGCAGAAGGCACCAATCCAAGCTCTTTCAACGACTTTTGGGAATCTGAATCAGCGAAGCGTTTTCTGCCAAAACGCCAGTCAGGCAAGCAGCAGGTAAGGAAAAGGAATCAGCCTTACCTAGGGAATCCGCCCTCCCATTTGACGTCTGCTGGATCCTGAACGTCCAGAGACTGTGCCGCGACAAATTCAGATACACGAACAAGGGCTGGTTTGATATGAGATCTAATTTCTGTATCTGGATAAAAGCACTGACGTTCGTCGCTTCCCAAACTGGTCGTCCAAACATTTCCATTCATTCGTATTTGGAGACGAGTCGTCGCATGGTCGCCTTGGACAGTCTTGACTGCTGCTGGTGCTTGGGTAGGTGGTCCAGATGAAGTCGATGGAACAGCAGTCCCATCGCGCAAAGCTTTCTCCTTAGCAGCCTTGGCTGCTCTCTCGCGCTTATCAGCTTCAATCTGCGCCTTGACTGCAGCACGAGCTTTTGCGTCTGCGATTTTCTCTACAACGACGACCCGTCAGGATACGGTGATATGCAAGACAGAAGGAAGCACACCTCGTTTCTTAGCCTCGACCTCTTTGAGCACCTCTTTCGCTTGTAATTCCTCTTTCATCTTGTTCAGATCCTTTCCAGCTTTCCTGCGGATTGCCTCATTTATCTTGTCTTCTTTCCGGCGCTCTTCTTCCTGTCTCATTATGAGCTATGGATGGACCAGAAATACGAAACAAGGAACCTTCTTCGCGCGCTTCTCTGTCATCTTCTCCTTTAATTCAGCGAGACGAGCGGCTTTTTCCTCTTCTGTCAGAGGTTTTATCTGGATAAAAAAGCTGGAGGGGCGAAAATGAGGCGATGAGGAGGCCACTTACCTCTTCGACGCTCTCTTCAAACTGGTCGTGGCCACTCTTCTCAGCATGGAATTCAGCCAGGGCCGTGTTTCGGAATACCTTGGAGCAGATGGTGCATTTTATCGACTAACACAACGTTAGGTAAAAGTCGATGAATAAGAAAGGATCGCATACTTTGGCTTCTGCTCCTGCTGTTCCACCGGCTTCAGATTGTCCAGTGGGATTAATTCCCAGAGCTCGTAATGCTTCGGTGTCTTCGTCGTCGTCGACATCCATCGGCGCTGCGAAAACATCAAGACAGGGCAGATCAAGATGATGATTTTTACGCACCGGAGGATGCTTCAGGCTTGACACTGCTGATGTCTGGTACCGGATTTCCCTCGTTCGCGAACAGATGGTCCATTGCAGGCTGGAGGCCACTGTTCGAAGTCGCAGCCAGAGCCCCTGGAAAAGTGTGGCGACAGCCATAATAGGCAAGATGTGTTGGCAATAGGGGAATATGGAGTAGAAAAGCAGCGTAGAGGAATTCGATACGGATGATTTAGAGAATAATAGAGACATTCAGTCAGTAAAAGCTGGATGAATTGGAAAACGACAGACATTCCACACGGGCAACATCGAAGCCCATACCGAGCAGGGATTCACGGTCTGAAGGCATTGTCGGATTATTTGTTGTGGTGTCGTGAAAGAGAGCGCGATGAGCTGATTGCATGCCATTGGTCCCAGGTGAGATGACGCGTCATTCCCACGGCGGCACGCGACATTGAGATAAGATAACCTTACGTAA
This sequence comes from Mycena floridula, assembly GCA_029320655.1. Taxonomy (NCBI): domain Eukaryota; kingdom Fungi; phylum Basidiomycota; class Agaricomycetes; order Agaricales; family Mycenaceae; genus Mycena; species Mycena floridula. The sequence continues at coordinate 7,855 of JARIHS010000047.1, forward strand.
CGAACCAACAACCGATCGGATGTGACCTCCAACGTCTTGTTGAGCTGTTCTTGCAAATATATACCTACCTCTGGAGCAATATCGGAGACTATATATTTTGCAGCGTGGCATTTATATCCTCCCACTCCCTCATTCTCATGGTCGGTCAATTGTCCGATACTTGAACAGCCTGACTCGGGATGCGGTCCCAGGACCCATACGCCAATCCAATCTCACGGCAGTCTGTTGGTTCCACACTACAGTCTTTCTTATACCATGATACAATCCCCCTCGATGCTACATAGCGATAAAATTCCTCCAACAGCCCACCATGTCAGACGAACGCGAACCCTTGCTTCAGCGTCAAAATAATACCACCGGAGCCACAGGTCCTCTGGACATTTCACGGTCCACGAGATTTGGCATTTTAGCTGAAATTTGGAGCGCGACATTGCTTTCAGTGGGTGCTTCGTCTTTTCTGACCGAACCGTAGCTCATCGCTTCAGTCTTTGAAAATCGTAGGTCACCATCTTTGTCTCTCTTCGATTGTTTCTGAGACCTTTTTCCTCCAGTGACCCTTGTACCGACTAGTGCGTCTCCTCTTCACTCGTGTCACTGGACGTTGGCCAATCCGCATTGCAGTGATGCCGTCCATCTCGTCCGACTTCAACAAGTCAAACCAGGCCAGTTGATTGGGAACCTCTTAAAGCCTACGACCTTGACAATCCAGTCCTCATTCCATTCATAAACTCTTCAGGTATCTTTTGGCGACCTGCACCTTTTCCCCGTTGTATGGCCGGCTTTGCAATATCCTGGGTCGCAAAAGGGCCAATCTTACAGCTGTCCTGTTTGCTGGGCTTGGCACCGTGGCTTGTGGATTACTTATTGCCGAACATGGAGCTGCTCGTTGCAGCGAGATTTGTATGTCTTTCCTCTATGGTTTCTATCTGCCACTCAATTCATGGCAGATTTCGGGAATTGGTGCTGACGGTGTTTTCACAATCTTATCGTAATTCCTTTTCATCTCCAAGACTTGGTCTTGACATGTATCAGGATTGTTGTGGGCGACATGTATGATATACGGGTCAGGACCATTCCTGGAATCTGTGCTCTCGCTAAATCTTTTTTCAGTGTCGTGGTATGATTCAAGGCCTGGCCAGCGTATGCAATGGAATAGGCATGGGATTAGGTGGTCTGCTGGTATGGGTCCTTTTCACTTACCGCTGGTACGATTTCTCGCTCTTTGGTTGATACGTCAATCTCACAATGATCGCTTGTAGGTCTCCATATTGCTCCAAATGCTGTATCTATGTCCAGCGGGGCTTTGTTCGTTGGTTGGATGATGCAGAAGACCGGAAAGTACAAGAGAGTGAACCTCATTTTCGGGATCTTTCCCTGCATTGGAGCTGTGCTCATTTGGCTGATGCAAGAAGACTCTGGACCGATCCAATCGTGGCTCAGCATCGTATGTCGAGTACATTCTACCATAAGCATGAAGCTGACTGGTGTGCAGATTCCCCTTGGATTTGGTAATGCTGTGATGTTACAGACGATGCTCAGTACGTGCTGGCTCTTTGCTGTTCGAAAATGTCTCAGTCTCTGGCTAGTCGCATTACAAGCTCATTTACCAGGTCAGTATTCGCGACATCACATATTCGACTACGTTGACATGCTTGCAGAAGCCCACATGGTAGTCGGTACAGGGTTTGGCCAGTTTTTCCGCGGTATCGGTGGGTGTTTTCATTCAGTCCATCTCGTTGGGAAATCTGAACTTTTTCAGGTCAGGTCGCTGGTGTCGCTATCTCTTCGGCGATCTTCCAAACCAGTCTCGAACGAGAACTGAGGAAACGTATCAGTGGTCCTGACCAGGAGCAGGTCGGTCGTTTCGTTTTTCACCTCTTCGTCGCGCTAAGTAATTTCTCTTTGCTAGTTGGTCAAAGATATTCGACAGGTCACCCGGCTTGTTGAGAAGTTGCCACCGGACCTTCAGCGCATTGCTCGAGACTCGTATGACATTGGTCTGAAGAATGTCCTCTTGTTCGCTGCCATCTCGACATTGCTTGCCTATATCGTTCGAATACCGGCAAGTTTCTCCCGACTACTGGCCACGCCTATCACTGAATTGTTATGCAGATCCCAGAGAAGGACCTCGCTAGCCGTGAATTGGCTGGTCAAAGCAGGCTTTTACCTGACGTAGCTGCGGTTAATTCAGGTCGTTGACTCAACGATGAAGAAATTATATTGTTGGTAGGTAGCTAGAGTCATAAGGGAGTGAGATATACCTCTTGATATTGATTCTTTCTCGACACAAGCGAGGCATTGATACACACGAGACAAAGGTTCAAGAAAGACTCGAGACGGCTACCTTCCATCTATCTAGTATTTTCGTTTATCGTTTTCATTTCTGACTATCTACAGTCACTAGAACCTGAAAAAAAGAGGACTGTTCTCACATTGAACTGGTCTCAGATTCGGAGGAATGCAGACCTTGCCTAGCAGACTTATTCCACTTCTCTTCATTTCGTCTACTCTTTCACCGCATTTAGAAACCATTTCTCCCGGAATGTCGATTTGGCGATGGACAGGCACAAGTCTGACCTCGTAATAGGTCAGACGTTAGTGAAGACAATCGGGCCATAAACGAGTCGCGATATGTCCAAGAGTGCATTCATAATTTCACCTGGACGGGTCGATATCGTAAGAGAATGGAGATCAGGGAAGCCTGAGGGAAGCGCGTTGCCTCGAATCTTGGTTGAATGACATCTTTTGATAGACTTTATCTGAAATAATGACGGCTGGAGTACGGGACTGCTCCCGACCCGCCAAGTCAACATCTGAGGAGGGGAACTTTGCGAAGAATCCCGATGGGTTCATTATGATTTGGACTGGGGTTGTCAACAAGGGGTGCGCATAGGTCATCTCGGGGACACAGGATGGGTGTGGGGCGGGCCCTTAACAGAATTTTTGCAGCGTAAGATTTTTGTCTGATATTTCAATGTAAGTAGTATTAATTGAGCTTTTAGTATATGCAATCGCACCTACCATCATTATAAGAGGTCACCAGCAAGATCTTGCTCGTTTAAGGGTACTTAGTCTCTGCCAGATATGGAGCTTAGTCATCACAGCCAATGTCATGTCATCAAGTTGCTGAACTTCACCTGCTGAGGTATAAAACCAGTAAATAATGTCACTTTAGGGCTCATGAACAGAGCATGGTCATATATCATGCATTGCAGACTGTTCTAGGACAAATCCAAAGGGAACTTCATGAAGGATGTGGGGACAGAGGAAACACGTGATCTTTCGTGGGAATATCGTTCCTAATATAGTAGGGCGGTGTTACAGTTGTCTAGAGTAAGGTCGCGATCTTCTCACGCCATTTATCATGCTGATCTTGGTCTTAGAGTTACACTCAATTCCATTTGGGTCGACGAATTACGCTGAAGACTTGGTTTCCAAGTGCGTAAAGGAGGTTCCCAATAGGCCTCTGTGACCGCACTTTGGACCCGAGAGTAAAGCAATCGCTCGAGTCACGCATGAAAGCGACATCGTATTCGACAATGATAAATTCCTTCCACCGTCCAGGGATGAGGAGCTATTTGGCCGTCCGGTTGTCTGGGTAATGGAATTCGCGTCATGGTGATGGATCAAAATTGCTGTGACGTGAGACAACACGCTTGGTCACAATCCGAATTCATTTTGGGCAACTTCTCGAAAGTTCTAGGCCCGGCATAGCTTCGAACCCCGACCTGGTGGGCCAGTCTCCTCATCCATCTCGAAGGGTAGGGAATGCCAACCTGCCTTCGTACGGCTCCGGAATAAAAGCAGGAAAAAACGTTTGGTATTACAATCTAAGTAATCGACAAAATATCTTTTGAGAAGAAAGAAACCACGATACAAGGCCAGTCGGGAATATCGCTCAAGCATATAAGTCGTCGTCAGCAGCATCTTCCGTGAACCCAGCATTGCCAGCTGGTGCAGCAGCACTGCCAGATGCACCCTCGCCCTCTGGGAATTTAAAGTTGTTGCCGAAGCCACGAGATTGTTGCAGGTTCTACCAGGGAATCAGCAAAATCAAAGTCAAGTAGAAAGATGATACGAACCTGAGAGAACATCTCGTATCTCCTGATGTCCTGATCTGACACTGACCGACGCGCATATTTCATCGCTTCCTCGAAGTGATCCCTAGAAGGAAATGTTAGCTCTGGATGAACGACAGACAACGAAAGAAAAGGACAAACTTGGTGATCTCGGGAACCGGGTCCTCTTCCTCGACTTCTTCCTCAGCATCCTCGTCCATTTTGGCATCCTCGCCCGCTGCTTCATCTCTTGCCTTCTTCTCCCGAACCCTCCGGATATCAGCATCAATCGACTCGCGAATAGCAAGCTTGGCTGCCCTTTGGCAAATCTCCGTCAAATCGGCACCAGAAAATCCATGGGTGCTCTTGGCCAGGAATTCCAGGTTGACATCGGGAGCGAGAGGCGATTTCTTGAGGGCAGCCTTGAGAATCGACAGACGCGATACTTCATCGGGAAGAGGAATGTAGATGAGCTGGTCAAGACGACCAGGACGAAGGAGCGCAGAGTCGATTTGGTCAGGTCGATTGGTTGCACCGATGATGAAGACGTTCTTCTTGGCATTCATACCGTCCATTTCCGTGAGGATCTGGTTCAGGACACGATCACCAGCTCCACCAGCGTCACCTCCACCGCCGCCACGAGCTTTGGCAATCGAATCAAGTTCATCGAAGAACATAACACAGGGAGCAGCAGCACGAGCCTTGTCGAAGACATCACGGACATTGGCTTCGGATTCACCGAACCACATGGTCAAGAGCTCAGGACCCTGAACAAAAAGTCGTGAACAACAAGAATATGCCGAAATAAAAAGAGCTTACCTTGATACTGATAAAGTTGGCGTTACATTCGTTGGCGATAGCCTTGGCCAACATCGTCTTACCAGTACCAGGAGGACCGTAGAACAGAACACCCTTGGAAGGCGACATGCCATATTTGAGGAACTTTTCTGGGTGCTCGACGGGGGTACTGGACGGTCTCCTGGAGCTCGAGCTTGACTTTCTCGAGACCACCAACGTCGTCCCAGGTGACGGTGGGTACTTCGACCACAGTTTCGCGGAGAGCAGACGGGTTGGAGGTTCCAAGGGCGAAACGGAAATTCTCCATGGTGACACCAAGCGAATCGAGGACTTCAGCGTCGATGGTGTCCTCGTCGAGGTCGATGAGATCCATCTTCTCCCGGATTTGCTGCATAGCAGCTTCTGAGCAGAGCGCAGCAACATCAGAACCGACGTAACCGTGAGTATCAGCAGCGATCTGGAAATATAATCAGAATATGAAAAGAGAAGAAAATGAGAATTCACAAACCTGCTCCAAGTCGACATCGTCGGCAAGCTTCATATTCTTCGTGTGGATACGGAGAATCTCAAGACGGCCAGTAGGGTCAGGAATACCAATGTCGACCTCGCGATCGAAACGTCCGAATCGACGAAGAGCTGGGTCGATGGAGTTGGGCCTGTTCGTCGCGGCCATGACGACAACGTTGGCACGGGCTTTGATTCCGTCCATGAGCGTCAAGAGCTGAGAAACGACACGACGCTCGACTTCTCCGTTGGTCTGAAGATAATTGAGAACACTCCATAATGGCAGGAAGCATAGCGACACACCTTGTCTCGTTTGGGCGCAATGGAATCAATCTCGTCGATGAAGATGATAGCAGGCGAATTCTTCTCCGCTTCTTCGAATGCTTTCCTCAGGTTACTCTCACTCTCTCCAGCCATCTTGCTCATAATCTCCGGACCATTGATCAAGAAGAAGAAAGCGCCGGTCTCGTTGGCTACTGCACGCGCCATGAGGGTTTTACCCGTTCCAGGAGGACCAAACATGAGGATACCACGGGGAGGCTTGATACCGATAGACTTGAAAAGCTGGGGGTGACGAAGCGGCAGCTCGACGAGCTCACGAATCTGAGCCATCTGCTTGCGGCAACCACCAATATCGTCGTATCCAACGTCAGCGAGATTGCTTTCTTCATCTTCGCGCTTGACAGGGTCTCCCTCTGAAAATCGATGAATCACTGAAATGACAGCGGATAAAGAAAAACGAACCTGTATGGATGACGGTGTCCTGTGCGACTATACAAAACTCTGCTGGGTCGGTCTCGATGACTTTGAATTCAGCGGTTCGCATCGAAGCGCGAACAAGGAAGGTGTCGCCTTTGCGGACAGGACGATATGCTGAAGGGATTCTAAGCACGAATAGAATGAAATGAATGGGATGGATAACGAACCTTCAAGGAAATAGGGCTTCAAAAAGACCTCGAAAACATTTCCGGCGAGACCTTCTAGCGCATCGTCGAAGGGCAAGATGTGGACCCGTTTGCCGTATTTGATATCCTGGCATGGGTGGACATTGACGAGGTCACCGAGCTTGACTCGAAGATTATTACGAGCGACTTTGTTCATTTGAATTCGCCCATCCGCGATGTCGTCCGAGCTGAGGCAGATGAGGACGGTGTCGCGACGTTTTTTGCCACTGCAAAGGCCAGGTCCAGATTTTTCATGCAGGAAGAAGGAAGAATGCGTACCGGATTGTGACTGTGTCGCCACGGAACAGACCTAATGTCTCCATTGTCGCCGGGTTCATCGTGCAGACTACAGAGATATCTAATCAGCTTTTTTTCACGACAGCACGACCGGTAATCTCACCTGAATTGTCATCTCCTGCTGAATCGTCGACAAGCAAACGATTTGGGCTGGAAAAAGTGTCAACGGTCGGTGAAGTGGCTCATACAATAACGACCCACGATTTCTTTGGGCGCAGGATTGCGGTGGAAATGTCATCGGGACCAGGTTGAGGTGCAGCTCCACTAGGGTCAGCCATTATGTTTTGGTTGAGGTGGTGGTTGTGGAAGAAGAGTTAATAAGGCTGATTTCGTGCTGACGCGTCTCTGTGACGTGTCACGCATGTCCCAGTGTTTGTCACTGTTGGTAGAATCTTCCAGAACGTGCGCGAACTTCCAAGCCCGAAGCCCGAATTTTCTTTGTCAACCCGACGCAACAGAGGTGGAAGTCGAAAGAGAGAGAGACACACAATTTGATTTGTGGCGCTCATCATCTTTTGGAGGGCCGCTTCACGATAGTAATGATGTCACTCACGAAAGCTTTAGCGCTTTTGACGCCGCAGCTACCATGATGCGAGCGCTGAAGCGCTGATGCAGGGCTGATTCTTGATTCTTCCCTGGTTTCAGTCTCTCCAGGGTTCCAAAGGCGGAGACTTGTGTACTCCCTGAGGCAGTGAACCGTTAAATTTGGTAAGACCGGTGCCCAATCTATTCAATTCCAGAGCCCAATAGAACTGACCTTCTTTTCTGTGATCTCACTCTGTGGCTGCTATTCTTCCTGAGGATTGAAGCTTGAAGAGCCGTCCAATTCCATTCTCTTCGACCGTTTGCAACCGTTTTATGTTTTAGAACCTGACCTAGTGGATTCCGCGTTTTGAAACATGAACCAGTAAGTTCCGCTACTGTCGGTGGTCCTGCATGACATCTCCTGTCTGCGTCTCCATACTCGTCATGGGATCGGAGTGGGGGTGAATCGGAGTCCATCAGAAATCAAATCGACGCTACCCAGCATGTCGGCCTGAATGACTTGGATGGGCAAGTACCTTGCTGGGATATTTCGGGTCGATATCCAAGTATATCCCGCTGAAGCGACTCCCATTCTCCGTCGCTATAAATAACAATGACCTTAACGCCGTAACGCTTTGACTGCGCCGGATACTGTACCTGTCATCAAACTGGGCCTGGATCATAATGTAGAATGGAAAAACGACTCAGTCTTCATCGATGCTTGAGATCCTGACTTAAATCATCATTGTCACGCTGGAGCAGTGTATACTTAGTAGTTCTGCAACTCGGGCTGTATCCATATTGAAGGTGGCGGCTAACTACGCTTAAGACGACAACTTTGACTCAGTAGTCGCTCCAGACCCGTTTTCCAACCCTGAATCATGACGATATTGATCCATTAATTTCGCGGGACGCCAGGGATGCCCCTTCATCCTATGACTGTTCCTGAAACATTGTCTGTCGTAAACCGACGGCCCCATTGCCTATAAAAACCCAAAAGACTCGCTCTAAATCCCATCCAAATAATCACTGTAATCATGGTTAAATTGTTCGCTCTTGCTTCCAGTTTCCTCATCGCCGTCCTGGCTGTCAATGCCACTCCCCAGACCCTTCAACCTGGTCATTGTGAGTCTCTTAGTTGAATCTCCATGCGTACTACTCATAGATTTCTACCTTGTCCAGGCCATGTCAACACTGTAAGTCACTTTATCTTCGGTGATTTCCTATTGAGCTGACTTAATCTTCATAGGATTGTATTTGAAGTTGTTCCTCACAACTAAAACTTACATTGACGCTCTCAACAGGCTCTTCGGGAAACCTTTGCTGCGGTCCCTTCGTTGATGGAGTTGGAGTGTAAGCAAACGAATTTTTCTGCGCTAGCTAAATTAACCCCTATCGACAGTTGCCAGAATGGTGCCCTTCTCTGTCTCGCCGAATAAGTAGTACCTGCTAGCTGCCAACGATTTTACAACGACTGTAGTATGAGTAATCAATGCTGAAACACGGAGACATCTCACCGAAACTCTCTCGTCTCAATGAAAAATGGCTCCGCCACAATCTCAAAACGTACTCATTACGAGAGTGAGCTTCAATTAGGCTGAGATTCATTTGCAGTAATTATGGCAGCCTAATGACTCTCAGTGAGTGAATATATCCTCGATAACTCCGCAGACTACCTGACGTCCTCCACCAATCCCCCTCACTCCGACGTCGACGCCTTTATTGCGGCGTCAAATAATTACATAACCCACCGCCTGCGTATAAAAGCCAAGATTCGTTCCAAATCTCCATTTCAAGTTTCCACCATGGTTAAACTGTTGGCTCTTGCATCTACCTTCCTTCTCGCCGTCCTGGCTGTCAATGGCAGCCATCACCGTCCCAAAAGCGGACATTGTGAGTTTTTCGTTCAATGCACATATAAGGTGCTCACATATATCGTCTCCAGGCTATGTCAACTCTGTTAGTCCTCTGGTTTAATATTCTTCACCAAGTAACCTGACTTTCATTTAGGATTGTCTTTCGGGAAACCTTTGTTGCGGTCCCTTTGTCCATGGAGTAGGAGTGTACGTAGAATTCTATTTACTGTGCAGCTAGACTGACTGATGCGTATCCACAGTTGCCAGCCTGGCGCCCTTCTTTGTCTCGCCGAATAAGTAGCGCTTGAGGAAGGCCATCGTTTACAAAGAGTACTTTTAATTTTATGGATAATTAATGTTGAAACACGAAAGACATACTGTATCCATAACCATCGTACCAGCTCTCATTCTGATAAAAGGCTCCTACGCTACAGTTTCAAATCGTAATGAACGGTGTGCAAGAAGTTTGTGCTAATTAGGGTGAAAATAATTTACTATACAGAGTAGTATGGCAGTCTAGTGCCTGTCAGTAACTAAATATATCCTCTGACAGCTCCTTATTGTCTTCATTTTCATGCTTCCGACATCGGTGGTTTCATTCTTCTTCATTAGACCGTGAAATAAATCTTTTCGTGAGCAACCGTGTAGAAGTCAAAGACCAGTGTCCATGGGCCACACAACGAAGTTCGATTCCCAACTATTACAAATTCAGCGCATGATATCCAAGGAAATACGTGGTCACTACGACTCTTCGATTCCGACATAGACGATTTTTTAAATAGTTTCGATGTACCATATCGAGTTGATTTTGAATGGTGTTAGACTCCAACCGTGTACTCAACGCAGTGTTCCACACTGACTTGAAGCTAGACATGTGATTAGGTACACCGGCAGTTTGAGCACATATGCACTTGCCTCAGTCTTCGGTCTGGGTGATATCTGGAGCAGCTCAACGCACTGGGACTTGGTTAATTGATACAATGGGCTCACTATCCCACCAGCATTCGATTTTCCATGTTTGCCGAACAAAACCATGGGTATGTCCCGATGTTGGGAGTTGGCTGGATAAACGTACGCGGCCAACGCTCCCCGACGCAATCTTGCCCGTGTGTTTAGTCTACATAACTCGATCAAAGTTGTATCAAATCAAACACGAGATGTCGACAGACGCTACCAGGAAAGATGTGGCGTATACTGTTTCGGACCCAGTTCATTGTTTCCTGGAGTCACCACGTTTCAGGTCAAATTATTCTCAGGGATGGACTAGATTAGGGTAACTCGGTGTAGGTTTGCGGAGGTAGTTATTCTAAGCTCCGAGTACGGCATCTACTCCGAGGTTCGTGTAGATTTGCTAGAAATCGTGTAGGTGCGAGTAGGTCCCGTCTTCCAGCCATTGAAATAGGTCCCCCTCATCCATTTATTTTGTGCTACTTCTGTATCATTTATTTTTTAAACTAGTTTTCCCTCTGTTGTGGCCATTTTGAGCCCGTTTTGGTTCAATTTGATTTGCCACGTGCATGTGGATCAACGTAATGGACTGCTTCGTTCAATATGGACCCTGGTCTTGATTTTGCAGCGGACGCGCATGTTGCCTCATATCGAGAATCCAAAGGTGTCCTGTGGCGCTCAGGCAGACCAGGATTATTATGTGGATGCTGGAACACTGCCTTCTCAAACAATGAATGTTCTTGTTACGACAACTCAAACCTCAAATGGCGATACTAGCCCGACCCTGTTTCCTTTTATCGTCAGCCTATCGGTTCTGTTGCCTCCCATTTTTTTTCTGACACATCACCATCGGCAGACTCTTTTTCTTTGTATCTCCGTCTTCGTGTCTTGTTGGATCAACATGAACCCTAGCGGCCAAGGCACTCAAAATCGACCGCAGTATCGAGCACCAGCTTATAGTGACAGATATCCGGCCAGAGCTCAGAGCCAGGCTGACCCGCATCGTCAGTTTGCTGGCCCTGGTCCTGATGACGATGATACAGCCTGGTATCGGTATGATTTTTTTTTTCTTCTGTAGATTATCTAGCTCATACCGGGAACAGGAATGATGATCCTTCTCGTCGTATGCCAGCGGCCTTTCCCATCAATCAGACAATTGGACTTGGTCCTCCTCCAAATCAGCCAGACTTTTATCGACAAGGCCCTGCAGCTTCCCGTCCATATCATCAGCCTCGTCCAGTACAGCGATTCGCCTCGATGCCGAGCACTTATCAGACCGTCGATTACAATAATCAACCACCGCCAGCTGATGTGGCGTCAACGCTCACTGAAATCAAAGAGATGCAGGGCAAAATTTTGAAGAATCAAGCTGCAACACAGGAGGAAATGGAGAAGTTCAAGAAGCGGATGGATAACATGAGCCTCAACGACACAGATGCAAAACCGCTCGGTCGAAGCTTCAGTGCTTTTCGTGGTGGTTGAGCAAAAGCATCCAAGCGGGCTCCCAGTCGAGCTTCAAGTCGGGCGCAGAACAACGACAACGATGCTGATGTCTCGAACGACGACAACAATGAAAATCCGAAGCCCTCAGACAATATCACTGTTGTCGAAGACCTCAGACGGGAACCAAAGTTTCTTTCGGAGGAGGCTGGGACGGTCAGAGACAAAATTCAGGTATCTACTACTGAATTCTTCCAAATCGTTGTGGATTCGATCTAATTTGATTCAGTCAGCCTGTCGGAGCGAAATGCGTCATCTTTGTGGCCTCGGGAAACACGATCCATGGGTCTCTTTGTGGGAGTTAGACAATCCTGATGGTGACCGCTACAACGTGGTCACCGACGAAGTCTACTTGACGCCAGATTTTCACAGCGATGTCGACTCTACATATAATGACAAATTCCTTCGACAAGTTGCGCAGGCTGGATACGAATTGGTCCAGGAAATGGTTGAGTCTTTCGTTCAATGCACGAACATCCCTAATCTATGATTTCAGGCCCACAGTGACAAAGATTTCAAGAACCCTCGTTACAAGTGGTCTTTCGACACATACTTGAAACTGACGAAGGCAACATTCAATGGCTTCAAACGGTCCTATAAGAGACAACCAACAGTGGATCCCGCCAGACATGCTGAATCTCTGGTGGCCCAAAGTCACGCCCGCCGAAGAGCTCGACGAACTCATGTACGTTTTTGATCACTCTATGTTTCTGAATCTTGATCTAGTCTCCAGAAATGTCAGGTGCTTCGCAATGGTGTCGATGCATATATTCGAGCGCACCCTGGATCTAAGCCAGGTGAACTCCTGAATGCCGAACTCATGTCTGACGATGCATCCGGTCCGTCAGACGTCGATCAGCCAAAGGATGAATGGAAGCTTTTCATGGCACAGAAGCTAGGCTTCGACAATATCACCCAAGAAACGCTCGACAAGATGCACTTCCTGGAAAACATTGATCCGATCTGGAGGTCAGATGAAGTGAGCCCTTCTCTATTTTGTGTTTCCGGTATTGACGCCATATAATGCAGCTCGGGGCTGTTTACCGTGAATTAGAGAGACTAGCTGAACAGTCGAAGAAACCTGGTGGTATCCAGAAAAAGTATCACCGAGTCACGGATACTGGTCGACGCACCGAGAAACCTCCCAAATTCTCTCCGCATAATTTTGGTATCAGCACAACCTGGTGGGACTGGTATGGTCCAGATGGTGAACACTCTGAGATGTATCGAGACATTATCGAAGCTGGCCATTGGTACGAATTTCCTGACCCTCCAGGATTTGGGTCAAACATCAGCACCGCCGAGCCAAATGACCATGTCCCAGGTGTGGAAGAAGCTTCTGCCACCAACGATACAGGACCACAGGCTCTCGATGCTGGAATTCTCTCAGCTGCAGTCGATTCTGATCATGGGATCGTGGCTGAAACTCAGCCTGGTCATTACGGTATCGATACTAGCGCCGTCGATCCACTGACAATGGCGGGATTTTATCTCAACCCAGCAACAGGAATCTACGATGACCCCGGGCCAGCAGTAGACGTTTATGATGACCCAGCAGCGGGAATTTGGAATCTACTTATGGACGCTTTGCCACCTCAGGACCAGACTTAGATATGAATATGCGTACTTGTGTCGTTGATAGCATCTTGGTCTTCTTTCTAGAAGAATAATGTAATCGTTTTTTAGCCTGCTTCGGTCCTCATCAATATTATATGACTCGTGACCAAAGTTGTTTCTTCTCCCTCGCTGTCGACTGATCTTGCCTCGCCACACCGGTGATAGAAGCAGCATGAATTCAGCTCAAATTCAGCCTATGAAAGGGCCTGAATTCATTGATATAAAGCTGAAGGATTTACAACTGGTGAGCCTTTTTCTTCTTCTGTGTAACAAGGTTGATAAAGGTGCCTGCCATGTTCTGTCCAAATCAGCTTGGAATCCCACTTGATTATTCTCCCCACCATGTGGGCCTGATCTCTGCTCGGTTTATACACCATATTGTCAATGGTTCGGAATATTCGCTTGGTTTGGATGCTCCAGATTCTGCACTCGGTTCATTCATTGCCAGAGCACTATTGCTCACGAATCTCCACTCTTCCGTGGTATTTGGTGCTCTCATAATTCTGGACCGTGTGCCAAGAATATCCATATGCATTGAGTGCTTCTACCGGCTCTTCCTCACTGCATTTCGTGTTGCCTGCAAAGTCATGACAGATTTCGAAATTTCTTCCTCACAGTGGCGTTCAGTGGTCCAGGGCTTGTGCACCAGTGCTGAAATGGTCAGCATGGAATGGGATTTGTGCCAATCTCTCAACTGGGACCTTGTCATCCATGTCGATGCCTTCTATGACTTTGTCATCGACATCATTCAAGAATACGGAGCTGACATACACCATCCGGTCCCTGCCACGTACCATCCACAATACATATGCACATATTGGATGGGGCAGACGGACGACAATAACCAATTCAGCTCAGAGACCTCTTCAAGCCATTTAGAGGTACCATTGTCCTCGATGGATTGTTCATCAAACTATTGCGATGTGGCTTATTGTTTGGATGTGAATCTCTTCCAGGTCAGTTTCTTTACTTTGGCTTGCCTTTACTGATTTATTGCAGGTCATCTAGTCATGAATATCTATGGTCGTCTCCGAGGATACTTTGACTAAGCAGCAGGAAATTACGACGATCGGCGGAACTTTGTGACGCTTTTTTGGACGCTTTGCCACCTGGAGATTGAATTTAGTTGAACAAGGCTTGGTCTTTTTTAGAAGAATAATGTAATTATTTTTTGAGCTGCTTTTGTCTTGCCGTGCGTGGCCCAATCCGGCCAAACGTCATTGATGCAGCACATGACTTTAGGCCACTTGACCCAAATCATTTGCTTGTCGATGATTCACCAGGAGATACAATTCAGGTGAGATTTCTAGCCGTCCTGTCATGAAAAAAAGCTGATTAGATATCTCCATAGTCTGCACGATGAACCTGGCGACAATGGAGACACTAGGTCTGTTCCATGGCGACACAGTCACAATTCGGTACAGATTCTTCCTTCTTCTCGCATGAGAAATCTGAACCTGGCCTTTGCAGTGGCAAAAAACGTCGCGACACCGTCCTCATCTGCTTCAGCTCAGATGACATCGTGGATGGGCGAATTCAGATGAACAAAGTCACTCGTAATAATCTTCGAGTCAAGCTCGGTGACCGCGTCAATGTCCACCCATGCCAGAATATCAAATACGGCAAACGGGTCCACATCTTGCCCTTCGACGATGCGCTAGAAGGTCTCGCTGGAAATGTTTTCGAGGTCTTTTTGAAGCCCTATTTCCTTGAAGGTTCATTATCTATCCCATTCTTTTCATTCTATTTGTGCTTAGAATCCTTCAGCATATCGTCCTGTCCGCAAAGGCGACACCTTCCTTGTTCGCGCTTCGATGTGAACCGCTGAATTCGAATTCATCAAGACCGACCCAGCAGAGTTTTGTATAGTCGCTCAGGACACCGTCATCCATACAGGTTCGTTTTTCTTTATCCGTTATCATTTCAGCAATTCATCGATTTTCAGAGGGAGACCTTGTCAAGCGCGAAGACGAAGAAAGCAATCTCGCTGACATTGGATACAACAATATTGGTGGTTGCCGCAAGCAGATGGCTCAGATTCGTGAGCTCGTCGAGCTGCTGCTTCGTCACCCCCAGCTTTTCAAGTCTATCGGTATCAAGCCTCTCCGTGGTATCCTCATGTTTGGTCCTCCTGGAACGGGTAAAACCCTCATGGCGCGTGCAGTAGCCAACGAGACCGGCACTTTCTTCTTCTTGATCAATGGTCCGGAGATTATGAGCAAGATGGCTGGAGAGAGTGAGAGTAACCTGAGGAAAGCATTCGAAGAAGCGGAGAAGAATTCGCCTGCTATCATCTTCATCGACGAGATTGATTCCATTGCGCCCAAACAAGACAAGGTGTGTCACTATGCTTCCTGCCATTATGGAGTGTTCTCAATTATCTTCAGACCAACGGAGAAGTCGAGCGTCATGACATTTCTCAGCTCTTGACGCTCATGGATGGAATCAAAGCCCGCGCCAATGTTGTCGTCATGGCCGCGACGAACAGGCCCAACTCCATCGCCCAGCTCTTCGTCGATTCAGACGTTTCGATCGTGAGGTCGACATTAGTATTCCTGACCCTACTGGCCGTCTTGAGATTAAGCTTGCCGATGATGTCGACTTGGAGCAGGTTTGTGAATTCTCATTTTCTTCTCTTTTCATATTCTGATTATATTTCCAGATCACTGCGCTCTGCTCAGAAGCTGCTATGCAGCAAATCCGGGAGAAGATGGACCTCATGGACCTCAACGAGGATACCATCGATGCTGAAGTCCTCGATTCACTTGGTGTCACCATGGAGAATTTCCGTTTCGCCCTTGGAACCTCCAACCCGTCTGCTCGACGCGAAACTGTGGTCGAAGTACCCACCATCACCTGGGACAACGTTGGTGTTCTCGAGAAAGTCAAGCTCGAGCTCCAGGAGACTGTCCAGTACCCTGTCGAGCACCCAGAAAAGTTCCTCAAATATGGCATGTTGCCTTCCAACAGTGTTCTGTTCTACGGTCCTCCGGGTACTGGTCAGATGATATTGGCCAAGGCTATCACCAACGAATGTAACATCAACTTATCAAGGTCAGCTCTTTATATTTTGACATATAACAAGGACACTGATGATCTTCATGTTTGAGTGATATTCCTGGCCCCAAAATTTGGCCTTGTATCGTGGTTTTTTCTTCTAAAAAGATATTTTGTCGATTACTTAGATTGTAATACTAGATTTGGCTTATCTTGTGAAAGTGCGACGGTACCAGTTTTGTGGTCACATTGGTCACATCACACCGCTGCCTTGCTTTGCACTGGATGCCACCAGAGATTCTGGTGGCATCCATCTTATTCCTCCTTGCCTACAAATATGGAACCAAATTCGTTCGCCCACCGTGGAGGCAAGGCTCCTGTAAATGCGCGACAAGGATCCCAAGCAGTATGTATATAATCTTCCATATTTTATGACGACCACTGATTCAATGAGATAGCCACAAGAGAATGCTTTTTCAGGCCGTGGAGGTCTATCTCGCTTCTCAGGACCTATAACGCATCGTCAACCAGGTCGAATGTGCGTGGTTTTTTCTATCTAGATTTTTGAAACTCACGTATCCTCGTAGTCTTCCTACTGGTGCCATTTCTTCAAGCAGCAGGGATCGTCGTCCATTGGGTCCTTCTTCCTCTGTCAGTGATGCCCCAGAGTCAAACTGGGACAGCTCTGAGCCCTCAGACATTTTTTCTGAGCCGCCATTCAGTTTCGACCAGCCAATCAATACTGAGCCGGAATATCACCCTGATGTGATACCACCACAACCAGAACCTCTTTCACCGAGATGACCACATATTCGATCCCGAGCGCCCAATCCCAATCGACTTCAAGCCCAGCAGGTGGAATCGGTTACAGTTGCTGGTGTTCAACAAAGCGGACTGCATGCTGACTGGCGTATCGCACTCACCCTGCTGTGTGTTGCTTTCTTGCACACCAGATATCAGGCATCATTTCGAGCATGCTCTGCAATGCTTTTTTGCCTGAATGCGGTCTTCTTAACGCTCAGGCTCATTGACCAACCCATCCCTATCACCCTCCAAACTCTTTTCCGTCGGATGGGAGTCAAGGACCAATTCCTCATCTACCGTGTTTGTCCAACTTGTCACAAGCTCTTTTCACCAGAGCAGGCAGACATAACCAACTGTGATCATTGCAACACCTCACTCAATGAATCAGCTCCCAGCACATTGAATGTGGATCCCGAAGAGGAACCAGATCAAAGCCAACCTGCTCCTCTACCATACAGTGTCGCACCGCTTGCGACCTTGTCATCTCTTCTCACCGAATTCCTCGCTCGTCCTGGTATAGAAGAGGCATTAGAATCATGGTGTTCGCTTCCAAAGAATACTTCCACAGATCTCGAAACAATTCAGGATGGTCTCGTCTGGAAGGACCTGAAGGACAAAGACGGCAAATCATTCTTTGACCATGACACCAGAGAGCTTCGTATTGGGATTACTGTTGGGCTCGATTGGTGCGTATTTCTTGCTATCATGACTTTTGCTCACTGGCATACAGGTTCGGACCTTCAACAGGAAATTCTGGTCCCAGCCATTCTGCTGGTGTCCTTTCAATTTGCTTCTCGAATCTTGAAGATCAATTTAGGCATGTTGCTTGCTTCATTTCGAAAATCTAATCTGATTCCATTGCATCTAGATATCGCACCGGCAACATACTCATCTTGGGGATGACCCCTGGTCCCACCGAACCCACAGCTGAGCAGCTCCAGAACTACATCGAACGCTTCATTGACGACCTTTTAATCTTATATAATGATGGAAAATCATATATAACTCCAAATAGTCCAGAGGGTAAGCCTTATTGTTGACATTCGTTCTGTATTCTAAAACTTGGCTTGATAAGGTTGACTTGCCAGACTTGCAGTACTTGCAGTCATCTGTGACCATCCTGCTATGTGCAAAATGTGCGGCTTCAGTGATCACCGCCACAACCAGGCACCATGTACAAAGTGCAAGGTTACGCATGCAGAGCTATTTAGCCCCGAGTCCCTCCAGAATAGTATGAAACACTTCATTGATTGTCTCTAGCAATTCTAATATGAAAACTGCAGAGTTTCCTCCACGAGACGGGGAGGAGCATCGACGCCAATGTCATGAATGGAAAGAATTGGGCCCACCTGAACGCCAAACATTCTTCACTGAAAATGGTGTGCGTTGGACCGAGTTTGTGTGACTTCCCTACTTTGATCCTGTGCGCATGACGATCATTGACCCAATGCACGCTGCTCTTGCTGGTATGATCTTTGACTGACAATAATTATCATCTAATTTATCTACAGGTGCTGCGAAAACACAATGGTACACGCAATGGATATTGACAAACACTCTTCGTGCTCCAACACTATGCCAGCCTCGCGAGCTCGGCATGATACATGCATTCCTGGAAGATGTAAGCCATGCTCTTTTTATGCTATTTATGTAACTGATGATAGCTTCAGTTTGAAGCGCCTCTTTGGGCTGGTCGATTGCCTGTTCGTGTCGGTGAACCCGCTGGTGGATCCCTTACCTGTGACGAATACAAATTTGCAGCCACTGCTGTATGGCCTATCATTGTACGTGTTGCATTCTTTCTCGGCATTTTTTCTAACGACTCCTAGATCCCGATAGTTTGGGAAGCCTTCATGACACCTCAGGAGATAGCAGAGCAAAAGGCCACCAAGGACCAATATCAACGAGAACTCAGAACTCACACTGAAAAGCTCGACTGATGGAGGACAAACGGTAAACGTGGACGAAAGCCCCAACCACCGGAGAAGCCAGCACGTCCTAGAATGCACTTTGATGAGCCAACGAACCTCCTTCGATTCTCAACTGTCCTCAAACTGTTGATGGCTGGGAAGGTTACCCAGCAAGGTCTCGAGCGTGGTGAGAAGCTTTTAACAGAATATCTGCTGGCATATCGATATGTATGTTCCCATTTTTGTTGAAAATCATCCATCTTTCTGACTTGACAACTTTTAGCTCTATGGTGCCAAAAATATGAAGCCAAACCACCATTGGATTGTTCATCTGCCACGTCAGATCCACGATTACGGTCCCGTCTACAACTTCTGGGCATTTTTAACCGAACGCCTCAACAAAGTCCTCAAGAACATGAATAGCAATCACCACCTTCGTGGCCAACTCGAAATCTCAATGTTACGAGAGTTTAATTGATCTGCAAGTGTCGAGGCTCATGTAACTTGCTCCTATTCATGATCTCAATACATGGTACTGATTTCCAATGTTCAGATGCGCCGAATCATCCTATCTGCAGATGCTGATCCCATCGTAAAAGCTGTGTTGTGTCGTCTGTTATCCCAGACAGGAGAGTCAATCGGTACTGTCGCCGATGCAGCATCTGGTATGTTCCAAGTCAAATGTTATGTTCTTCTATTCATTTTAGGTTTCTAGCTCGCACTGTTTAGTCAAACGACATGCAAATATTTCCTGCTGAATCCCGAGTCGCTGCGGGATCTCCTGTGAATCCTGTCAAGTCGGCAGGGAGACCAAGTGACCAACTCACAGATCTTGAGCGACTTGGACTCAAGAGTTTCTACAATTCGGCAAATTGTGGCCTGTTCCATTTAGACTTGCAGAGAGATGTCCCACCTAGCTCGAAGCCTATATCTCGGTTTGCTCGGCGACTCAATTATGCAGTTCTGGATGGACGATGAATCAGCCCAACCTCTCGAACACTACGCAGATCTTCTGGTTCATCAATCATTAAGGTTTTTGTTGCTGGTAAACGTCGAGGTGGTGAAGTTTGAGAGCTGTTTGTTCACCGGCAGCCTGAGATCAATCAGGACATAGTATTTGCAACTATGGATTGGATGGATTATGCAGACCTTTCACCTGTTGACAGTGATCCTTGGGCAGCTTTGTGAGTCTTCTATTCACGTCAAATGCATCTACTGAATTCCAGCCAGTCCGGAGCTTGAGATTGAGACTTGGTATTTCAGCAAGCGACTCACATTGTCAGAAGCTCAAGACATGAATCTACCTCTGGTAGTTCCATTGCATGCTGTTTCCTGCCAGCTTGCACGGGGTGTCGTCCGCACAACGGATCCCCCGCTCTGGATCACAACAACAATGGCTCGGGTAAGGCGGCCTTACTTTCCGGGTTCGAGATACTCATTTTTTTTTATTTTTTTTTATAATAGCATATAGTCCTGTTTGATGATGAAGATGACCAGCAAGGCGATCAGGAGCCCTAATAATTTCTGCTTTTCTCCATAAATCCGCTTGTGTTCATGTCGAATTGAACTTATGTTATTGAAATTGACGTCACCTCGTCATGCGGTCACGCGTGACTTCCGTGAGCCCGTAATATTTATGTTCGACCTAAACGTGCCCGATAATCAAGCTGGTTGCGGATCGACAACGCATTATATATATATTTATTAACTTGGTGTAGATGCGCCCTCAGGTGCATCTACACCAAGCTAGTCCAACCTTGGAGTAGACCATCTACTCCAACCTCCTCCAAGTCTAGTCGCACCCTGCGAACAGCCTTCGCGTAACTTTCCCCTTGGAGAATATAGCAGTGAAACGTGGTGAGTAGGAAGAAAAGAGGCTCACGTTTTCCGATAACAAAGTGAAAACCGAGAAAGATGAGGTTGGTCGACATTACTACCCACTATTAGAGAGATCAGCCGAGTTCTAAAAACAGTATTTATTTGAAGTACTCACGAAGATCATGATTATGATTGTTACGGCACTGTATCGCAGCCTCGTGTCCATAGACCATTCTTAGAATCCTTATGACACTCACCACGTCAATGAACCAGTTTCAAACGCATAGAGCATCAGAGAATCTAGTACTTGATCGAGGCTGACACATATCGCCATTTTAGAGTGCTTCAAGAATAAAACTAGTGATGACTTGCCGTTCTACGCCAGTCCGGCTATGTCTCAGGAGGACGAACATCTGACCTGTAGTAATGATGTCCACCACGGAGGCTAGCGAGAGACCCAGCGTAAAGACCCACTGTTCAAAATGAATGCAGGTAAGTACATGGCGCCGACGGGCTTACGCGTACGCGGTCCCTGAATTGCGAAAAAATCCCCAGTTTGACCCTATTGAGAAGTCTTCTAGCAAGGCCCGGTGGAGACAGAAAAACCCACCTACATTTCTGCTGTTGAAACTAAATGAGAGCGATTGAGGAACGTGTAGTTGGCTGGGCGAAGCTTACCACACGCAGCCACTGGTAAGGAATCAGGACCACACTGATATGCTGCGCATTGTGTTAAATAATAAAGTTTGCAATCATTTCAAGTGTAACCAGCGCGCGTGCTGACAAGTTCGATTTGGACGCGCGCTCGGAGGCCGGGCCGTTCAATATTTTATCATTCCTCTTTTCCTTCCAATGAACAGTCCAGCCGCCCCGATGTGGCGCAACTGTTGTTTGTCCACGGCGCATGAAGAAGAAAAGGGCAGTTCATTTTGCTCTGCGTTTTTTATGGCCCGAGAAGGTTCCAATGTTATGGATTTGCTCGATCCATCACGGATATTTCTCCTGTGGCCCTGGGACCTGATACATATCATGTCGTGTGCGTGCAGTTGCTTCGGGGTTGGATTTCAGCAGAAGCAGAATGGACTTGCCGCAGTCGGACACTGGGACGGCAATTGGAACTTGGCGATGCATGGTCCCCGACATTGTGTAACTTGGGACCTCCGTTTTCTTATTCTGCCTGTTTTAGCATCGCGGCTCAACGTCCGAAAGCGAAAGAGAGCGATTGATCGTCAATCCAAGAATCACATCCTGATCACTACCAATTGTCATTTTGGATGATGACTCGTGTAACGCGGCATCGTCGAAAGACTGCATGCAGTGAGAAGATCATCAAGTACTGGTCACCGCCACTTTATCGACACCCTTCAAGATATCCAGAAGTCAGACACGACTCACCAGCCAATGAGAACCGGGACTCTACCGCCCTACTACCTGCCACGATTTAGTAACAGGACTGCGCACCAGATGTGCAAGCTTACCCTAGGGAATAGACTGTCTACTTGCATTGATGCGCTTCCCGCCACGAAAATGACCCCCATAAGGAATTTCTGATCATCAGCGGCTATCTCCCGTTTAGGTAAAGGGCGGACCGACCTGTGACATCGTGACCTGCGATCGTACGTTTTGTTGTAACTTTGTGCCAATTTTCTTTTTTCAAATCCTCGTCGGAGGCCGGTTGCCGCAAAAACGATGGATGCCTCAAACTTAAGCTTGCAGCGCTATCCTGCAGCAGCCTCCGAAGTTTCAGCACGGCTCGTTTCCGACCGTCTCGTCATCTCGGATGTTTTCCAGGAAAACTTTCCGAACGCGCGTCCGAACCATGATTCAACCTCCAAACCTGACTCGAATTCGTGTCAATAGCTTCGGTTCCGTCGAAGAATTGGGCAAGAAGGTGGGTTAGATTAGGCTGACGAATGTGAGGTGCCTTACCAATATACCGTTTTACCGCTTACAGATCATTCCTCCATCGCAGAGACGCCTTATACATCACTAATATCCTTATACATCGTCTGCAATCTCCTATCTCTATGGAGTGAGGCTGAGCATATAAAGACTGGTTCTGGGAAGGCTGAGCCCCCAGTTCACCCAGCCCGGCCAGACATCTCTTCCAAATGTCTTCCACCGCCATCACCAGTGCAACAGCTTCGATCTCTGACGCTGAAAAGCAACTCTCGGACACCGAGAAGCGGATTGTTCTCAGTCCGACGGCTACGATCTGCAATGAAGAAGGCGTTTCCGACCTCAAAACAGCACCAACAGAGCTCTCGTCCCTCCGAAAATCCTTCATCCTGTTGGTTCTTTCTGGTGCCTTGTTCTTCGACGTCTATAATGCGTGTGCTGTGATCACAGCTCTGCCAACAGTACGCCTTTGCTGCTTTCTTTACGATTCTTGTTCATGCTGACGTTTCGAACAGCTCGGCGAGGACCTTGGATTCTCTCCTTCCTCCCTTCAGTGGGTCGTGTCAGGATACACCTTGACTTTTGCGGCATTCATGCTAGTTTCTGGACGGCTCTCTGATATCTTTCACCCTAAACCAGTCTTTGTCACTGGATTCCTCGTTGTGGGCGTCCTGGCAATTCCTATCGGCGCCAGCGTGAATCCCATAATGATGATTGTATTGCGCGCGATACAAGGAATTGGTTCGTCTATACATCCCGTTTTGCATGCTCGTTTCTCATTGTGTTGTATGTATAGGCGCTGCGATGAATACACCGACAGCTGTTGCAATGGTCACCACCACGTTTCCGAATCCCAAAGAGCAAAGCCGAGCATATGCTGTTTATGGAGCGGTCGGTGCTGTTGGAAATGTCGTTGGATTTGTCATTGGGGGTGTCCTGACGGCACGTCTTAGTTGGCGATGGGGTACGTGGTCATTCTGATTCTATGGTTAGATTGTTCTGATCCCTTATATAGTATTCTACCTGCTTGCTATTATTGTTATTCCTTTCGCAATTGCGTCCTGGTTCATCCTTCCGCCGCATGAAAACCACAAGCACGAGGAAAAGCCCACCATCGATTGGCCTGGTGTCTTCAGCTTGACTGTCGGGTTAATTCTGTTCGTCTTTGGAATCTCAGAGGGAAGTGGTTCTCGTGAGTCGCAGTCTGCTGCTGCTGAAGATCATTTTCTAATCATGATTTGTAGAATGGGGCACACCTCGAGTTATAGTGCCGCTTGTCCTTTCGATACTCATGTTCGCAGCATTCCTCTTCATCGAGCGAATCGTCAAATCTCCAGCACTTCCCCCAGCCACCTGGTCCAACAAGAACTTTTTACCATTGTTCTTCTATGCCTGGTCGGTCTATTGGTGGGTCTTCGGCGTCCAAGTCCAATTCGTCGAGGTCTTCATGGATATGTGGGGAATGACAGCGCTTTCTGCTGCTATTCACTGTCTTCCCATGGGTATCTCTGGCGGGACTTCGTCGTATCTCACTGGCCAGTTCGGTCAGAAGGTTCCGAAAAAGGTTCTCCTGGTGACTGGACAGGTCTTGATGGCCGTTGGAGCTATTCTGTTTGCACTGGCTGATACAAAGGACAAATACTGGTCGCATATTGTCCCTGGGATGATTGTTGGCATGTTTGGTCTTGCCATGTCCTATGTCGGTTGCACCATAACCATGATGGAAGGCGCGAGGTCGGGCGAAGAAGGTGTCGTCGGGGCGATGATGTATACCTCTTATCAGATTGGCGCTACAATCGGTCTTGCCGGTGAGTTTTCCTTATATTCGCTTCCGAAACATTTCTAATGTGTAATTTCAGTTATATCGTCGATAACTATCGGAGTCAATGCTCGTGTTGTCTCTCAAGACCCATCGGCCCTGTTTAAGGGCTATCAAGCGTCATTCTGGTCCCTCCTGGGACTGAACGGAATAATGGCTCTTGTGGCTTTGATCTTTGTTAGAAATTAGAATACTATACCACCTATTATAGAGCCTTTCGGTAAAATGTAGCAAATAGCAATAGAATCGACTTGGGGGAAAAACTTGGTTTCAGTTTGGCCCGGCAGCTATTTTAGATCCCGCCTGTTGACGAGTTATATGCCCGGAACATGAAAGTTCGGCGATGTACGTTGATGTATAACGGGGTACGTCGGATTTCAACGGCCGACGGGCTAACGCCGATAGACGGCGAACATTACCGGAATTTGATGGCGGCCCGTGTTGATCCACCAACTGCTCGTAATTATATTTGGCAGGATATATGGCGTATATGCTGGTATTTTATCGTTATTTCAACGTATAGGCTGGAAATACACCTCATTATAGGCATGGTCCGAAGAGTCATCTGCTACAAGGCGGTCCGTGCACATCCTATCAGAAACATGAGGTGCAAGAGCATACAGAGTGGGCAAGGCAAGCATGGCAATGTACAGTGAAAGGCAATAAAGATACGAATAAAGATAGGAAAGAATAACAAGGAACATGTAAGGTCCCCTTCGCAAAAGAGGGTGATAGAAATGTTCGAAGGATATAGATACAGTCTGGAAGAGAAATCTAGTACCAGGGGTCTGATGAAGACGGGGATTGGTACAAAATTCCGAAGAGCTATTCGCCGGTGGTCCCCTCCAAGTATGGAGAAAACGGGGGAACCTGCACGTATGA
Source organism: Mycena floridula (assembly GCA_029320655.1). NCBI lineage: Eukaryota > Fungi > Basidiomycota > Agaricomycetes > Agaricales > Mycenaceae > Mycena > Mycena floridula. The sequence continues at coordinate 33,031 of JARIHS010000047.1, forward strand.
ATCCTCGTATGTCCAAGAGGTTTTCTGCAGTGGCTCGGTGATGTATGACTGCATTGGCTCAAATGACAGCGTTGGGTCACCCATATATGATTGCATCGGTGCAACGAACTGGTTGAACCCATAAAAGACCTCATAACTTGTCGAAACAGGGTATTCAGGATACTGCAACTGTGACTGCTGGTCGAACAGAGTCACTGGATCGAACAAAGTCGTTGGGACGTAGCAAAAAGTCGCTGGGTCGATGTCCAGGACCGGCTCGAGGTCCGCTAGAAGACCAAACGAAGCAGCAGGATCGAAATGAGCTTTGACTTGTGGGGCACTGAAAGATTCCGTTGACGGTTCGAGGAGAAAGCGATCTGGGTTCGACGAAGGCGAAGGGCTCGGCGAGCTGCTCGAAGACGATTCTGAGCTGGTCCAGTCTGATTCCTCAGGTGACAACCAGCGATTCTTGGATCTGCGTGCTTTCGGAATGTAGTTGTGCTTCCGTTTACGGTGTCGCGTCAGGGATCCAGCATCTGGGGTCCCAAAGTCACAGTCGGGGCATTTGCGTCTTTCACCAGTGCTAAGAAATGCATGTTGGAACCAGAGATAGAGAGAAAAAAGAAAATGCCGACTCACTGGATATTGAGGTGTGATTTGAGGTTGGATTTCTGAGAGACCGCGACGTTGCAGCCTGGAAAAGGACAAGGGCTATAGATTGATAAGACCAGGACGACGAAGGAAGAAAGGGCAGAACGTACAAAGCTTTCACTGGGGAGGTGTTGTGAAGGGAAGCGATGTGTCTGGGTAGATCGCTTGGTCGAGAGACCGTGCGGTGACAAATGTGACAAGTGGCGCGAGCCGAAGCCTTTATTGTCTTGAGCAAGATGCCGATCTGAACAAAAAGCCACTCACTGTTGTCTTTGACCTGGGCATTTCAATGATTCTTTGCGATTAGAGGCAAGAAATGTTATGGGAAAGGTAGTCGAAATGATGTATTTGGCCATTGGAATCCTCATCTTTTATAGGCGCACTTCGGATTTCCGAGCTTTATGACCGGATTGACTTCAACCACCAGTTTTTTCTACTGGATTTGGCAGGTGAGGCATCGCCTTTTGAGGCGGGTGAGCCACTGAGCGAAGACAAAAGACCACTGATGGATGATGGAACAAACAATAGCAACATACCCAGCGGGTGGCTCATGTCCCAGAACGGAAGAAAGGGGATGGCCGAGCGACCAGGACAGTCTACCTGTGAGGAATTACTGAAAGACACGAAAAATAGACAGCCAACACGTACCAGAATCCGACTTCCGGCCCTGGTACGATATTGACGCGACAAAGATAACATTGGTTCACATTTTGTCAGTTTTCAACAGCATTAATCAAAGAGGATAAGGCTCACCTTGCGTTTTAGCTTCTTCTTTCTCCTCCTTTTCTAGCGCAGGAACCTGAAATGTTCGGGCGAGGATTACGCTGGGACCTGGACCTCATTCTGAAGCAAACGTCAGAATCGAGGGAAATGTTCAAGGGAAAAGGGAGAGAAGAGACGACCGATGGGAAGGGATACGGTGATAGAATATGACGCTTACTGGAAATCCTTGTGTGCATTGTAGAGCCTAGGCTGAGTCATGACCGTCGTGACACCGCGTGTTGAAAAATACAGGAGAGACTAAGGGGAAGGACAGAGTCAGAGCCGTAGTCGATTGTGGAAAGAAGGACAGTGGTTGATTCAGTGAGCTAGACGCGTCGAAATGGTGACCTGACAGATATCAGGACCTGCACAAGAAGGCTACGAAAAGGCTTACCCCACGCTTCTGCGACAAAACTGCAGACATCGGGATTCCGGTGAGAAGCATGGCGACGTCCATAATTATATCCATCTGCGGCTGTGGAATCGGTGCCCTCTCCGGCCTGGAGGCAATTTTGGCCCTTTTGACGCTTTTCCTTCCACTCGAAACGGACCTGATGCGGATTCAGTCTTTCGGAGGTCAATCGAGCATAGGTCCACGTAGGGGAGATGTATGTGGTTGATGGGTATCACACGAGCTTCGAGACGTAGTCCATTACTTTAATTGCGAGCATTGTCGAAATCTTCTTTCAGAATTGAGATAATAATCAACTGTCACCGCGATGCAGGCTGGCCTTGGTAAGAACCTCCTAGACCGGTCAATAATAAGCAACCAATCGAGAAACCACGTACAATGGTCGGGAGCAACGAAAATATCGTATCGTGAATATGATTGAAACCATTCGAGAGCGGGAGTCACGTGTACTAATGGTCTTGTCATTGTCAGCGGCGACAAGCAAAATGAATCTCGTTTATTTCGCAAACCACCACCACCCGGCGCTCAATAATGTCACCCTGGCTGCTCTTATTTCTTCCCCTCTCTTTATTGCCCCCTGTCGCGAGGAAAACCTGGTCTCTTGGTCCCGACTTTCTATTTCGCCCGGCGCCGACTCAACTTCAAGATCGATCTAGCCAGGCTCACTATTCCTGTTATCCTTTAATTCCATCAGGTATGCAGTACAAAGCGGTCCAGGCCCTGGAGCTCCAGCCAAATTGTTGAAAAAAGCATGTCTGCACCAGTCTGTACCCCGATTCCAGGTGCGTCATGTCAATGCTTTTCTGAAGCACTATTCAACACAAACAGCTTCTTTTTCTAGGCTTATAGACCTTGAATCCGCAGCCAAATTGTTCACCAAAGCATGGTTCAAACCACCCGCCTCGACCCGCTGACTCGAGCGCATGCTATCTTCGCCTGAAGAGCACGGGTACGTCTCGAGGCCAATTCACCACCAATGTAGTTCTGCCCATCCAGTTTTCTGTTCGGCTCAGACATGATCTTCCGCCGCCGGTATAGCCTTGCTAGAAAAGAGTCGAAGAGTACAGTACGTCGTCTTTCGCTCTTGTTTTTCTGGCATCCTGAGGTTTTGCGAGTCTCCGATTCTAGGACGCGCCATAATCAAAAGGTCTCAGGGTTCTGTCTACGGATCACCAATAGCAGCGTTGCCGTTTTGGCTCTCTCTGGTCTCGGGCATGCTTTTTCTTCTGGCCGTAAGCAGTGCGCCAAAGGTTCTCTATGCATATTTAATGACATTAATACTTTTCTGCAGTACTGCCATTGGAGGCGACCCGCTGCTCGAGGCCTATAGACCTGGGAGGTGCGGACAAATCGTTGACCAAAGCATGTTCTACACCCTCCACCTTGACGGGACGTGATATCTCCTCCCTTTGTATCTGAGCAGCACGGTTACGTCTCGAGCCTCTTTCTCTGCACCCGCAGTCGTTGAACGTTGAACATCTGTCTCTCCTTCGTTGTCCTGATTTACCGTCTTCCGATTGCAGCCTGGCGCAGATGGTTGATTCAAGGTCTGTACCTTTCGTTTCCGCTTTTCGACCAGATCTGACGTTCTGGTACTAGGTTGCGACGCGAATGAGGACGCCTTGCCCGAGGTCATCGCTTCAGCGTCGCTTCTGCTACCAGGTCCGACATCCAACGATGTCCAAGCTATTAGCAAACTATTGGCGGTATCACGTCGAAGGAATCCGTCCCTCTTCCTATGGTTCGGGCCGCTGAATCAAGTCACCTACGTGAGCTCGGAGAAGGAGCTAGGTTGACGGGGTTTTGGTCGAGATAGCTGGGTTTCGGGTCAAGAAGATAGTCGGGGCTTTGGTTCAAGCTACAACCATTGGTTAATGGAGGAACCGAATGTGAACGAAAGGTAACATGCGCATGGGACGAAGCGGAGGAACAGCCGCATCAATGTACGGTTTTCCCCATTCTGTCATGAATACTGTTAAAAAGGTTTCCGTAGCTCTTACTTTCTTTGCAACCTAACCTTCCTTGCCACTGAAACAAGCGCGCGCCCCATCGTGGGCTTTGAATCGCGCGCACTCATCGCGGTGGGCCTCGATTCACGAGCCCTCATCGTAGTGGGCTTCGAATTGCACGCCCTTATCGCGAGCTTCGAATCGGTTAACCCCAGTGGCCTGTTAAATCGGTTAACCGCCATGGTCTCTTGAATCAATCCCCCAAATCAGCTGCAAGCCTGCTGCCTTTGAATGTGTGTCGTGAATCACTCACAATCGAGTCAAGAAACCGCAGAACCTGTCAATGGCGCAAAATTCGGGAGATAAGTGAGCTTCAGAGAGCCTCAGAGAATGCGCCACGCTTCTCGGCGGCCGCCTTTTGCCGCTTCCATATGGTGCTTCAATTGTCGCAACATCCTTACGCCAGCGTCCGTTTCGCGGACAACTCTGCCATTCAATTGCTCCATAACACAGATGGTATGATACTGGGCAGCCTGATCGGTTGACCCACAGATAATCAATGAACATGTAAATGAGCTATCTGAGTCTGCGAAGCTTGGCGGTGTCGAGGATTGCGGCCGGCCGGCTGTGCTACCGGTGGCCGGGTTAGATTGGGCTGACGAATGTGGGGTGTCTTAGCAATATACCGGTTTACCGGAGATCATTAGTCATTCCTCGCCAATCCTTACATCATCTGCAATCCCCTAGCTGTATAACGTACTTAAAAGGGCGGCTGAACCCTCAGTTCACCCGGGCCGGCCAGACATCTCTTCCAAATGTCTTCCACCGCCATCACCAGTGCAACAGCTTCGATCTCTGACGCTGAAAAGCAACTCTCGGACACCGAGAAGCAGATTGTTCTCAGTCCGACGGCCATGGTCTGCAACGAAGAAGGCGTTTGCGACCTTAAAACAGCACCAACAGAGCTCTCGTCCCTCCGGAAATCCTTCATCCTGTTGGTTCTTTGCGGCGCCTTGTTCTTTGACACCTACAATGCGTGTGCTGTGATCATAGCTCTTCCATCGGTACGCCCTGCAGCTTTCTTTACGATTCTTGTTTACGCTGACGGTTCAAACAGCTCGGCGAGGACCTCGGATTTTCTCCTTCCTCCCTCCAATGGGTCGTGTCAGGATACACCTTGACCTTTGCGGCATTCATGCTGGTTTCAGGACGGCTCTCTGATATCTTTCACCCAAAACCAGTCTTTGTCACTGGATTCCTCGTTTTGGGCGTCCTGGCGATTCCTATTGGCGCCAGCGTGAATCCCATAATGATGATTGTATTGCGCGCGATACAAGGAATTGGTTGGTCTAGAAATCTCGTCTTGCATTCTGGTTTTTCATTGTCTTTATAGGCGCTGCGATGAATACACCGACAGCTGTTGCAATGATTGCCACCACGTTTCCGAATCCCAAAGAGCAAAGTCGAGCATATGCTCTTTATGGAGGGGCCGGTACTGTTGTTGGAAATGTCGCTGGATTTGTCATTGGGGGTGTCCTGACTGCACGTCTTAGCTGGCGATGGGGTACGTGATCATTCTGATTCTATGGTTGGATTGTTCTGATCCCTTATATAGTATTCTACCTGCTTGGTATTATCGTTATTCCGTTCGCAATTGCGTCCTGGTTCATCCTTCCGCCGCATGAAAACCGCAAGCACGAGGAAAAGCCCACCATCGATTGGCCTGGTGTCTTCAGCTTGGCTGTCGGGTTAATTCTTTTCGTCTTTGGAATCTCAGAGGGAAGCGGTTCTCGTGAGTCGCAGTCTGCTGCTGCGGAAGATCACTTTCTAATCATGATTTGTAGAATGGGGCACACCTCGAGCTATAGTGCCGCTTGTCTTTTCGATACTCATGTTCGCAGCATTCCTCTTCATCGAGCGAATCGTCAAATCTCCAGCACTTCCCCCAGCCACCTGGTCCAACAAGAACTTTTTACCATTGTTCTTTTATGCCTGGTCGCCCTACTGGTGGGTCTTCGGCGTCCAAGTCCAATTCGTCGAGATCTTCATGGATATGTGGGGAATGACAACGCTTTCTGCTGCTATTCACTGTCTTCCCATGGGTATCTCTGCAGGGACTTCGTCGTATCTGAGTGGGCAATTCGGTCACAAGATCCCGAAAAAGGTTCTCCTGGTGACTGGACAGGTCCTGATGGCTATTGGAGCTATTCTATTCGCACTGGCTGATACAAAGGACAAATACTGGTCGCATATTGTCCCTGGGATGATTGTTGGCATGTTTGGTATTGGCATGTCCTATTTCGGTTGCACCATAACCATGATGGCAGGCGCGAGGTCGGGCGAAGAAGGCGTCGTCGGGGCGATGATGCATACCTCTTATCAGATTGGCGCTACAGTCGGTCTTGCTGGTGAGTTTTCTTCTCATATTCGTTTCCGAAACATTTCTAATGTGTAATTTCAGTTATATCGTCGATAACTATCGGAGTCAATGCTCATGTTGTCTCTCAAGACCCATCGGCCCTGTTCAAGGGCTATCAAGCGTCATTCTGGTCCCTCCTGGGACTGAACGGAATAATGGCTCTTGTGGCTTTGATCTTTGTTAGAAATTAGAATACTATATCACCTATTATAGAGCCTTTCAGTAAAATGTAGCAAACCGATTATAGCAATAGAATCGACTTCAGAAAAACTTTTTTAGTTTGGCCCGGCAGTTATTTTAGATCCCGCCTGTTGATTCCGTCATCCTTCCTGCTTATCTCGTTCACCCCGACGACCTCGTCGGTCATGGACACCGGACGCAAGCTCTCCTCGGCGTCAAGGTCCATATCGGCCGGGTCGCTGAAGGAGCGTCTCGCTAGCCTTACTCCCCTCAAACCTGTCGCTGCATCGCTGCAAGCAAATATAAAGTAAAAGCCATAATGGCACAACTTTCTCTCTCTGACGCTCCTGCAGCTTTGTTCCAGCACGAATCCCTCGTAAACGGAGATTGCAGATGCTTGTGGTGGCGGCTTGGTCGGTGCTGATCGTATTGTCGACGGTGCTCTTTTTATTATTGTGGTCCGTCGCCATTCATCCTTCCCTCCGTCTGTCTCAAGTCTCTTTCGCGTACAGCTCACTACCGCCTTTATGGCCTTTTCTGGCTGCATACCACGTTTGGGTTATATGGATTGACCAGAGCCCAGAGCATGGAGGCAGAACCAGCCAATGGTTTCGTTCAATGCGGATTTGGCAATATTTCGCGGAATATTATCCTGCTTCGTGCGTCGCTGTTTGCGCTAATGGTCTGCTGCTCATCGTCACGTAGACTTTTAAAGGCATGTCGTCGAAATGAGCTTGGGGAGAATGGTGGATTGACGAGGATCTCTATAGGAAGCTGATCTTCCAGCAGACCGCCCTTATGTCTTTGGTTATCATCCTCATGGTCCGTAATCAGACCTCCTCCTCGATATCCACCTCACCCTTTTCTTTCCAGGCATCATTGGAATGCATGTCCTTATTGCTTCGCCTTTCTCACAGTGGCTCACAATCATACAGGGGTGCTCTTGCTACGTTCGCTACAGAAGGTGCGTCTCCCTATTATCCTTTCCAGCCTTAATTCATTGTTATTATTATCACAGCAACCGGCTTCTCCATCGCCTTCCCCGGTATCAAGCCCCATCTCCTGACATTAGCCAGCAATTTCAAAGTTCCATTCTATCGTGATTTCCTACTGGCTCTCGGCGTCTGCAGCGTCAGCAAAAAATCATGCTCCAATATCTTAAGTTCTGGTCCCGGTTCCGCTATCACAATTGTTGTAGGCGGTGCTGCAGAGAGTCTGGCCGCAAGACCTGGGACGGCCGATTTAACCTTGAGGAGACGGTGGGTAAAATCTAGGCTCTTCGGACCGAAACTGGCTGAACCTTTTGTGCAGACTCGGGTTCATCAAGGTGGCTATTCAACATGGGTCCGTATCAGAAAGCTATTATTGGAACAAGGCTGATTTTCGCAGCGCGGATTTGGTCCCCGTGTTTTCGTTTGGGGAAAACGACGTACGTCTATGTCGTATTCATCGTCCAGTGCTTACGGAGCGCCCTCTAGATATACCAACAAATGCCGAATGAAAAAGGCACGACGGTGTACGCGTTGCAGAAAAAGTTTCAGTCCATCTTTGGGTTTACTTTGCCCTTGTTTCATGGACGAGGATTGTTGAATTGTGCGTCGTCATCGTCACTCATCATTTGGTGCTGACGAGATAACAGACAACCTTGGTTTGATGCCATATCGGCGACAAATTGTCGCAGTCAGTGAGTCGTCCTTTCTTTCTCTCTCATTCTGAGGCTGAGATGGACGATAGTTGGCAAACCAATTCATGTGGTGCAATGCGACCAACCAGACCTCGACGAAATCATGCGAATACAAGCAATGTACATTGAAGAGCTGACGAGGTGAGCACTTCATCGGTGTCCTGCTTCCATATTTTACTGACGTTTCTCCTTCTCGTGCAGAATATGGAACACTTATAAAGACCAGTTTGCAAAGTCGCGGACAAGAGAACTAAGCATTATTGATTAAGACGGACACGCATGATAGAATCGTGGCAGCACATATATTGTATCCACTTGTTATTTGTTCCGTATATCCACTTCATTATTGTTCAGCGAAAGGGTAAAAAGAAAGGGTAACTTACATGGAATTGCTGTTATGATGCAAGGTTCTATTTCCGTAGAAATACAAGGTAGGCAAGCATAGTAATGTACAGTGAACTGCAATCAAGATACAAATAAAGATATGGACAATGATAAGGATAATAAGGAACATGTATGGTTCCCTCCGCAAATGCGGATGATAGAAATGTTCGAAGGATCTACTTGAGGGCCCAATGCGAGAAAGATGCTAGATACAGTCTGGGAGCGAAATCTAGTACCAGAGGTCTGATGAAAGCTGGGGAGCTCCGAAGAGCCATTCGCCGGTGGTCCCATCCAGGTATCGTGAAAACGGGGAACCTGCATGTATGAATTCTCGTATGTCCAAGAGGTTTGCTGTGGCTCGGTGATGTACGACTGCATTGACTGCATTGGGTCGCCCATATATGATCGCATCTGTGCAATGAATTGGTTGAACCCATAAAAGACCTCATAACTTGTCGAAACAGGGTATTCGGGATATTGCAACTGTGACTGCTGGTCGAACAAAGTCGCTGGGCCGTAGAAAGCGACCCTTGGCTCGACCTCCTGGACCGGCTCGAGGTCCGGTAGAAGACCAAACGATGCTGCAAGATCGAAATGAGCTTTGACTTCTGGTGCACTGAAAGATTCCGTTGACGATTCGCGGAGAAAGCGGTCTGGGTGCGATGAGGGCGAAGGGTTGGACGAAGACGAAGGGTCGGGCGAAGGTGAAGGGCTCAGCGAACTGCTCGAAGACGACTCTGAGCCGGTCCACTCTGATTCCGACGAGCGACTCTTGGATCTGCGAGCTTTCAGAATGTAGTGGTGCCTTCGTTTACGGTGTGGTTCGTATGTTTATAGGAGAGAGGAGCTACGTGGAGATGTGGTTCATTAATTGCGAGCATTCAACTGTCGAAAAATTCTCGGGACAATGGATCCGATTGTCACCGCGACACAGGCTGGCCTTGGCGAAAGCTTTGCTCCTAGACCAGTTAATAATGAGCAATGGCAATCAAAAAGCCACGTACAAGGTCGACAACCACGAAATCATCGTATTCGGACGCCGATGTGGTTGAGCAGAGCGAGAGTCACGTGTACTAATGGCCTTGTCATTGTCGGCGACGACGAGCAAAATCAATCTCCTTTATTTCGCAAACCATCGCCACCTAGCACTCACCAACGTTATCCTGGCTGCTCTTATCCTTATCTCTCGTCGCTATTGCTCCGCTGTCACGAGCAAAACCAGGTCCCTTTGTCCCGAGTTTTATTTCACCGACGTCGAACTGGCCAGGCTCACTGTTACTGTTATCTTCTAAAGTCATCAGCTATACAGTACAAAGCGGTCTAGACCCTGGAGGTCCAGCCAAATCGTTGAAAAAAGCATTTCTTACACCGCCGATTCCAGGACGCGTGATAATCAACCATTCCCGAAAAGCCTTAGGGTTCTATCAACGAGCCATCAATGAGAACGTTGCTGTTTCGGCTCTCGCCGGTCTCAGGTATGCTTTTTTTCCGCTTTTTTTTTGCCCACCGTAGCTTTCGTTCGCCCACCGTAGCTTTTGTTTTACTCGCCGTACGCCAAAGTTTCTGTAGGCTATTAGCGGCATTGATGCCAGCTTTTCTACAGCACTGTTCCCTCGTTTTATCCGTGCTCGTTGGAGCTCTAGGCTTATAGACCGCCTGTTAACGCTCCAGGCTTACAGACCCAGGAGCTGCAGCCAAATCGTTGATCAAAGCATGTTCTACGCTATCCAACTCGAGCGGCTGAGCCGCTGATCCGAGGACGTGGTTACTGGTATCTTCGCTCTTTTTACCTGACCAGCACGGTGATATCTCTAGGTCAATTTAGCACCACTCCAGGTCCTCCCGTTCTGTTTCTCTGCGTCTCGGAGATGGTTCCTTCGCCTGGCAGCCACCAGTATTGTTCGTTCGTCACCAGCATTCATTACCTTACTGGAAAAGAGTGGAGAAAGAGTACCTGTACGTTTGCCTTTCTTGCATCCTGAGGTTTCAATTTCCTGAATCTAGACCCGAAGACGGCGGACCTTCATTCTCTACTTCTCTACAGCGTCGTCCATTCTCTACAGCGTCGTCCATTCTCTACAGCATTGTCGCGTCGAAGGCTTCAACAGAACCACCAATCCCTCGTATCCCGCTTTGAAATGCACATTACGTATCCCTGCCTTGGAATGCACCTTACGACGACGTCCCATTCAGAAACAAAAGACTGAATCTTGGCGAACCCGTAGGCGGACGGAAGCGAGTTGGCGAATCAGTAGAAGGAGCGATAAATGGGCAGCAGGCGGAGCGATATTGCGAATCAGTAGCCGGAGCGATAATGCGAGGCTTAGTCGCCGGTCGTGGCTCGATAAAGCAAGGCTCGTTGGCTGGGTAAGTACCAGAGTCATGAGATGGGTACCAGAGTCGAGATAGGCCTCTCGTCTTGACTGTCTCGTGGTCTGTCAAACTTTCTTGTAAAAAACACTATATTAACAGCTCCTATAATACAAAATAAATGCGGTGGTAGCGGTACAGTCGATACATATTGCATAGATACGCGAATTGTCTCGGTGGATAGATACGTAAAGTGGTAAGGTACTAGTAGAGGACATACAAAGCTCGCCAACGTCACGTGAGACTTCTATATTAGGACATAATGTAAGAATAAATGATTTTTATATTATCCCAGCTGTTTTTGGGAAATCCGCTCCCAACATTCTAGGCCAATGCGTGTCACGAATGTGATCCCCACGCGGTTTGGGACCAAAATTGGATCTGGCCGACTAGTTAAGGAAATAATGTCGGGTGTCAACGTGGTAAAGGTCGCGTGATCGATCTGCCATCAGGTATGGTCGCCACTCCAAGAACAACTCTGCTCTCAATTCTCACTTAAATGTCAAATGGTGCAGTATGGAGGGACTAAAGATGCATTAGCACAGAATGTTGGAAGTATATTTCTAAAAAATGATCAGAATAATATAATATAAATTTATTTTGCAATATCGTCCTAAATGGAAGTCGCACGTGATGTTGGCGAGCTTTGTATGTCCTCTACCTTATAAGGAAGTCAATTCCGACGATGATAACACGTAGACGCAAATGAGGGAGAGGAGAGGGAAAGCGGGACCTGCACCTTTGTCGGCGGGTGGCACACCGGGCAATCTCCCTGCGCATTGGCGACCTTGGTTATACATCTGTATCGCCCGCGTTAGCACCGCTCCAAACAAAAAAAGAACAAGAGGAAGGAGAAGAAAGAAGAAACGCAGAGAAAGAGATGATCACGATCCACAGAACAAATGCCCACAACCCGAGTTGACAGTGATATTTTTCGGGAATGCGCGGCATATCGGCATACCAGCGTCGGGTAAGTACTTCGTCTCTGCATCGCCTTTCCACGATTCCATATGGCGCCCTTTCCAGTCCTCCATCCGTCGCCCCAGCCACCCAATATAAACACTCCCCCCATCCGCGATTTCGCCCGACGTCAGCAAAGTATGTTCGAGCCTAAGCATGCTCCCTGGCTCCATCGAGGACCGCTGAGGAGGCGGGATTCGGAGCGCAGGGCGCATGCGTCGCCCATTTTGAGCGGGTTGAGGGCAAAGTTGCCGCGTGAGTTTTATGTGGGCGACGACGGAGCAAGAGTCGAGGGATACGCTTATCGACATCCAAAGCTGATTCCCCACATCGTGTCGTGCTAGGGATCATATATAGGCGTAGAATCTCTTTCTACGTTTTTCTGGCTTCCGGTGTCAGCGTCGGTCTCTTTGCTTGCTCCGGCAAACTCGCCATCGTCCATTGGAAAAACCTTGGTCAAAAGCCTCGGTATCGTGCTAATGGCTCTATCCACCGTATATTAGTCTGTCCGCGGTCCGGTTCAGAACCGATTGAACCTGGACCGAACCCGAACCTGAACATGTTCATATGTGGCGCAGAGGCAGATCAGCCTGGAATGTCCCATCGATCACGGGGTGTGACTAATTGATCTTAGATCTATTACATAGTATTTGATACTTGTTTCGTCAGCAGATATAATTTTTCGCCTGGCTAGCGAGGCTAGGCAAGATCTTGTCATCGCAGTGGGATCCGCGTGCTTTAATATGGCCAGCTCAAGCAATGGGATAAAGCCCCACGATCGCATCCGGGATAAGTACTGCTGGTAGACTGATTTAAAACAGATCCTGCCATTCCTCTCCCCTCACGGAGTTCGGGAACTTCTGCTCATTGGTCTCCTCATCTCGTTGACCGTTCATGCTGGTCACTTTCCCGATGTTGCAGGAGCTGCAGCTTTAGGCAGGGAAATCCTTTTAAATCAATTATTACCAGCTGCTTGTGCAGAACTTGTGATCATGCTGCTCATGGTCTTTCGTTCTTCTCTTTATATCTGCTGGCAATCAGTAGAGCTGTTGAAGCACGTGTCAATCTGGGCTCGATCCTCCCGGGCAGGGCCGTGTCCAGGTATCAACGTTCCAGATTCATATCGAAGTACGACTTGTCGATGCTACGTAATGTAAAGCGGCAGGCACTCGGTCGGAGTCGGAGATTGAAATATCCGATGATTCACTGCATGGCCTCGAAGTAAGTTCGGAAATGCTCAAGCTTGAACGAAAATCAGCCAAGGCAATGCTATAGGTAGACAGTGAAGGATCGATGCTCAGAGACTCGGGGCGTAATATTGCCAATCTGACGCCCAGGATGTATTGCTCCGAATTAGTATTCGTTGGCGAAACTACAAACTTGAGCTATTCTTCTTTGAGCGGGTCCGAGTAAGTCCTTCCATTCAGATTCTATTTTGTTCAAAATAGTCACAGCTCAATGTTTTAATACAATGCAACAATGCAGCCATCCTGCAATCTCTCCAAGTTTCAGCGGATTTCTCGGTAAACCTCTGTACTAGTCTGTACTCCGGAAACTATATTCAAACGACTGGTAAATTCACAGCTATTCAAATGTACCGTTCAAACAAACGACAGTGGATCTCTGGGGGACCGTCACGTCGGACAGACAAGCGAGATCGGCAGGTTAGTTACAGACCTGGTACTAAACGACGAGAAATTTCAAGGTTCCGCAAACCAGGTCAAGGCAATGGTATTGACATTCAATGTCAAAGCTGGCAGTCTACTTTCTATACTGGCCTTTTTTGAGATCCTTAGGCTTCGAACTCCTTCCTGAATCCCTGTGATTAGCATCGTTTCGATGCTTCGCATCACTAGCGGCGGCTGCGTCGGCCGCCTTTAGTTGCTTCTTTTGCTCCTTCTCCGCTTTCTTCTTAGCGATTGTGGCGGGATCATCTCCACGTCGAACAAACTAAAATCAAAATGTAAGACCGAGAAATAAACGGGGAACAGAAAATATACCGAGGATGCGATGTCCGCGACACCGTCTCGTCGAGTGAGCTGTTCGGCGACGACGTCGTACGATCCCGAAGGTGCAGCACTAACGAGACTGAGACTCGCCAGAGAGACGGAGAGTGCAACTAGAGATGAAAAAAGCATTTGTGATAGCTGAGGTTGGTCGGAGTTGGTTTATTGGGGGGTGAGCGAATGACCAGCACTTTCTGAAGATTCCCACTGGATCCAGGGGGCTTATATATGGAAATCGTGGACCCGAGGTGGACCCGAAACATCAGAAAAGATGGCGAAAGATGGCGAAAGATGGCAAGTCGGAGGCCGAAAACCTGTCCGCATGGTGACCACCTCATGGCTCCAGAAACAGCAGAAGAAAGGGGCTATTGTGTTCGCACAGACAAGAATGCTTGTAGAAAAATGGTACTCACGGAGCTCAAGTCGCTGCAGGTATCCAGTTGTTTTAGGAAAGAAGAAGAGATCCCATCAAATCGTGTGATGCCGGTTGCAAAAGGCTGCAAGTTGAAGCAACCATCAACGTTTCAGAAAAAAATCTTCTCGGTAAAGGCCGGAACCTTGTGGAAGATTATCATATGCTCCTGCACCAACGAAAAACGCGGAATACAGGGCGTTCGAGCCTTCCCATATAGCGTCTTCATTTATTGCCCACATACAGGTTTACGCCTTGATGGCCATGGAAATTCTGCATGAACTTTTGGAGATATGGAAAAATAAGGGAAAATGATACGGTACAGTCAAAGTTGCTTACTGCTGACGGCGGCCAGCGTGATAGTTTCCGGTCGAGATTGGTGTTGCCAGGGCGGGCCATTATTGAGAGGGCAACCGGGAAACAGAACTGACGAACTGACGAACAAAAAATTAATTTTTTTTTAAAGCTCCAATTGATTCATATATTATTTTGGAGTGTACAAACAATTATTGCGTGAATTTTCAGCAATTTATATCAAGCAGAAATGACCCCAACAGATGAGTCGGACGATGACTGGAGAGTCACGTGGAAATGCTCGTCGCGCCCCTTAACCTTTTCGAGGCGCGTATATCCAATACTTATTCTCAATGATTTGTAGCGCGATATTCCATCAAATCCTCATTGTTAAATCTAGGTCTCTCGCGACCTTTGACACATTGTGCAAGTTACAGTAATCAGCTTGATTTCAGTCCGAGTCTGCAGATTGCAGCAGGGCCCATGTGGCTCGGCTGATGAGAATTTCACCGCTTCGGACAAACATGAAGTACGAGGGAAGGAGGTAGACAGGTGGATATTATTGCAGAGTCATTCATATTTGGCACCACACAAAGCATCCGCTGTGACCTCACTGTATAAATCAGCCATAGAACTTGCACCTCAAGTTGTTTTTTCTTTGAGCACGCGTGACGGTCATCGTGGACTTCAACTTGAAAAATTTGACTCCTGAACACGTGAGCTTACACAGTGCTTTTGGTCATCCCTCTATGCAGTACGAAAAAAAGGGCTGAAAGTCATAGAGATCATAGAAATATTATAAGAATTATAAGAACCGATATTACTTGCAATCTGTAGTAGAAAAAGAGGATTGTCGCCGGTTCGGCAGTTCGTCAATTCCGATACCCGGTCCTCCTGATTATTGATGGAACGACTTTTCTTCCACCGACTAAGTAGGCCATTTCCATATTCTCCAGAATCTGTCCCGCGGTTGCAGCAAACATGTCAGACCCCGTCTTGGTCGATCGTTCAGCAGACCACATTCCATATTCTCGATACGTCAACGATACGTCCAGGAATGTGAATCGCGGGTAACGAGGTTTCTCTCGTGATCTCCCTGTGGCACCGAGACGAAGGACCCCTGATAGTAGATCCAAAATCGCCCGATTTTTGCGATTTTTGTCGTTTTCGGCCGGGTTTTGTCCGAACTCGGATCCAACCTGCGCCAAGGCCCGATTTTTGTCCGAACCGGCGATCTAGCCTCCAAAAAATCGCTAAAAATCGCTACAGTCTTGGACCAGTCAATGATCCAACTTTTTATTCTGGGTTCTACTGTGCATTTGAGGCAAAACTAAGGAGATAATTAATTCTGAAAATAAATGTAATATACACTTGGAAAATTCTGGAGGAATGGCAATAAATTGCAGGTGTAAAAGAGTGGAAAACTAGACTGATCCAAAATGTGTGGCTGTGCTAGATCATTTTGCAACATCTCAGCTGGATGTCTTGACTGACCCAGATGCTTTTGAGCTCTCAAACTCATTTAAATCTTTGTGGATATATACATGATCATTCAGAAGAAAAATCAGGGTGAGGGAGAGAAAACTGAAAGTGGATCATTGACCAGGGTCAGATCATTGGCTGGTCCAAGACTGTAAAAGGCTCCTGGAGTGATCTTTCCGCAACACCGGCAGTTTCCACGTAATGAAATCCTTGACTGATAGATTTGGTGAGGGAAGACGAGCCAAGGCTGTTGCATAGCCAGAAGACGAGCATTGATGACGTGTAGAGGAGCATCTTTGTATTGTTTACCTCAGCCAATCCAGTCTCTGGGATTGAATACAGCTTTAGTCTCTGTGTCGAGATCTGCCCAGACGTCAGACGGCATGATTAATCGACAGTAGACAGGCGCGTCTGATGCGGCGGTGAAAAAAGGAAACGGCTGGAAACGTCGGATGACAACTTGAAAATTGCGCAATTGCTGATACAATCAGCGCTGCGGAAATCAGAGGCAGCGACAAGAACCGAACTCAAAACGCCAAACGGAGACATCAGCTGCATTACAGTATCTTTCGGAAACTTTGTCCGGCGCTGATTTTTTGATGAAAATAAAAATAAAATCAAAATATTATCCCCGGACAAAGTTATCTCCGGAATTCACGTTGTGTGCTGACGAGGGTCTTTCGCAAGATCAGCAAGGACCTCAAAGAGCGGGCTCTCTGGCTCCTGGGTGAAGATTATATCTCTGAAGGGATTGCTCACCTTCTAGGTGTCTCAGAGCGAAGCATTTCTCGCTGGAGGAGCAACCATGACAGTCTCCGCCGAAAGTTCCTTTTGGGGAAGTTTTTTTTTTTTTTTTAAATCAGAAAAAAAGGCCGCCGGACAAGGTTTACGAAAAGGGTAGAGATGGGGATATAGAAACATTGCCTGCAACAAGCAATAGACTGCAATAGAGTCAGGACAAGAAACCAAGGAACAGAGATAGTGGTACCTAGCTGGCATGAATTAATTGACACCTTTTCTTGCTGTTCCAATCCAACAACCCTGACCAGCGATCAGCGAAATACGTGTTACAAGCAGCAGAGTCAGTGAAGACTAGAGAACAGCAAAAATAATTTGTATTGACGATCTCTGATGACCGACTTACAGTATGCAGTACGACATCCTGCGCATTGTTTGAAGTTCTGGCGCTTGCCTAATTGATGACACTGTTTACGAATCGTCAGAACATGAGGTTCTGAATGAAGGAGATCGTGAATACCTGGACATTCTCGCAATTTCTGATATAGTTGGTACTCTCAGCAGTCGACTTGAGCAACACTCGATCTCGGACGACATTCCGGAACTCTGTCAAAGATTTCTAGAGTCGATTATCGCTACGCTCCAATGACTTTTAGATAGTGGCTCTTTCCTTCTCAATCTTCGCAAGAGCCGCGTGGGACGGTAAGAGAACCGATAGGAAGAGAAGGTATAGGGTAAGTCGATTGGTGAGAATCATGCTAGTTTTGTTGTAATAGTCTTCCGAGACCGGCCATTTCGAGGACATGACTAGAGAATCGTCTGTCGAAGACTCGCATCACGTATCGAAAGATTTGCGAGGACGCCGAATGCCTTGCACACGGCAATCATCGCGCCCTGCTTCAGAAATTCTGCTTGGAATTTTGGGAAGCGAGTGCAAATCTGGACAAAGGTGAGCAAGTCCGTCGTAAAGTCAGGTAAAGTCTTTGTAGTCCTCGAGGAGAGCGAAGATCGATACTGACGCGCTTTAGAGCGACTTTGGCCGCTTTCCAGCGTCTCCGTTTCCCAGCCCTACGAAGATACCGTGAATTCTATCGGGTCCCTCTAGAATACGAATCGCGGGAGGTGAAGCATTTGGAACTCCATCGTATAGGATTTCTGCGGCCCAAGATTGGCCCAGAAGGACTTCGGTGTCGAAGCCTACTATTCGTTTACGAAGGGAAGAGGTTGTATAACCAATCGAGAACAAAATGTTCAGGTTTGTCGCGTATGCATTGCCCCAAAATTGACGGATGTTATTCGGTTCGAGATGAATCGCAAGGATATGAATGGCATTGTCGTGGAGGTACTTCATCCAGGGCCATATATGATTTTCCCAGTCTTTTTCAAGCTGGTCAAAAGTAATCGTTGGAAAGGGATGCATCATGATCTCGAGGATACCCTTGAGAGCAAGTTTTGGAAGAGCGACATCATCAAGTATTGTCGGGCTTTAGCGGCGCTGGATCGGTCGGAGGAGCTTTCACCAGATGCCCAATGAGACTGGGAAGGTGGACTTGTGATTGTGAATGTCTGGCGAAAGAATTAACCAATCGTTCGAGTTCGGCATGCTTGTTTGTGGAAGTTATGTGGAAAGCATAGTTGCTTACGTCATCATTTGAGCTCATCGTTGACCACGATGAGCAATGTCCTGCGTCGATGTCATTGGGCTCAAATTCGGAGGAATTCTTCAATAAAGGTCCATTCCCAACCACCAGAGACACTCTCGCTCATTATTTCCATCATAGTCAGGCTCTTCAGGCTGCATTTCGCGACCCAGATTCACCTTTCCACATACCGCCAGGCTCTGTCGGCCCAGCTTCTCCAGATGAAGTCCCGGACTTCAGCGTCTCTCCGCTGCCAGAGCCAGCGACCTCATTAGAACAGGCACGACGCCGGATGATCGTAGCAGGATTTCATCCGAACTCATTTCACGAGCAAAAGATTGTCTGGGGAGATCTCGATTCCTTCCAGTGCGTCCACTGGCCTTTTCTATTGCATTCCCTTGGCTGAGAACCATCCAGACACGTCAATAACGTACGATATGTCCGCTTTTTCGAGAGCGTAAGCCTGGTCCAGCTCGCATTATGCCAGCTCACTTGTTTATAGAGCCGTATCGGTTGGATGCGACAGCTGGGGCAGCACCTCGGTGGTCCGTCCCAGGCAGACAACATGGTCCGAGGGAAGGGCATCTCGTTAATCCTGAAATCAATAGCCGTTCGGTTTAGACGACCCGTCCTTTTTCCAGACACGGTTCGTCGCTTTTTTATTGCACTAATGCCGAACCTGACGATGATAATGCAGCTCCTTGTCGCTCACCGTGCTATTCCCGCTCCAGAATCAGACCAGGACCCGGCAAGCCTCTATTTGACCGCCTCAGCATTTTCTCTAAATCAGCAGGCCTTTGTCGCCCATGCCGACGAGGTCACTGTCTGGTACGACTACGAGACGCTGAAGAAGGCAGATCCAAGCGAACGATATAGACAGGCTGTATTTCGGAAAGAATAGAATAGAATTGTATTATTATAATCGGAAAAAATGTAGCTTTCACTACTATCTAGGAATCCATCATCGCCTTGAGAAACAAGACATAGAGATGCTAGCGAATGTGAAGCTGAATTCACTCTGCGAAGCCGAAAAAAGGAAGACCCGTCCGCGCGCAAGTAGGCTGACTGGAAGGGGGGCAAAGGCATCGACGAAGAAAAAAACTTGGTCAGCGAGCCGGGTTATATATATTATATTCAAGCTCCGCTTCAGTCTCCGGTTCGGGTAGCGACCGGCAGAAGCTAAGAGTTTGGTACAAGGTTCGTGGGAGATACAGCAGAGTCTTTACGGTTTAGCACATATTTCACACCTGTGTCGCGAGGCAAGGGCTCGAAAAACCGCTTCAGATTTAAGATTGGCAGAGAAAATACTTGTAGAGAATAGGTGTTCCTTTAAGTATGCCTTCAACTGTTAACTGAACCATCTATCGACCACCGGAAGACACTTGAACCAGTCATGCCCAACGTCCGCAAGGACCATTACTTGAAATTGTCAAGTGCCTTTTTCAGCCAATTGATCTTCTGAACCCTCGTCCGGTGCGGGGGTTTTCCTTCGAGGGAGGAAAACGACGTACGTAGATGTCATATTCATCTTCCATGGCTCACGGAGCTCATGAAAGTGTAGCTTGCATACAGTTGTTATGATGCAAATGCGATCAGGGTCTATTTTGCGTAGAAATACAAAATGGCCATGCATATGGGTAATGTACAGTGAACTGCAATAAAAATACAAATAAAGATAGGATAATGGATAGGATAAGGATAACAAGGAACATATATTGTTCCCTCCACGAAAGCGGGTGATCGAAATGTTCGAAGGATAGTCCAATGCGAGAAGGATGCTAGATAATGTCCGGAAGAGAAATCTACTTAGTACCAGAGGTCTGATGAAGGCTGGGACTGGTACGAAGCTCAGAAGAGCCATTCGCCGGTGGTCCCTTCTAGGTATGGAGAAAACGGGGGAACCTGCGCGTATGCATTCTCGTATGTCCAGGAGGTTTGCTGGAGTGGCTCGGTAACGTACGACTGCATTGGCTCAAATGAATGCATTGGGTCGCTCATGTATGATTGCATCGATGCAACGAATTGGTTGAACCCATAAAAGACCTCATAACTTGTCGAAACAGGGTATTCGGGCCACTGCAACTGTGACTGCTGGTCGAATAAAGTCGCTGGGTCGTAGAAAGAGGTCGATAGCTCGACCTTCTGGACTGGCTCGAGGTCCAGAGGACCAAACAAAGCAGCAGGATCGAAATGAGCTTTGACTTCTGGGGCACTGAAAGATTCCGTTGACGATTCGAGGAGAAAGCGATCTGGGTTCGACGAGGGCGAAGGGCTCGGCGAGCTGCTCGAAGACGATTCTGAGCTGGTCCAGTCTGATTCCTCAGGCGACGACCAGCGATTCTTGGCTCTGCGTGCTTTCGGAATGTAGTTGTGCTTCCGTTTACGGTGTCGCGTCAGGGATCCAGCATCTGGGGTTTCAAAGTCACAGTCGGGGCATTTGCGTCTTTCACCAGTGCTAAGAAATGCTTGTTGGAACCAGAGATAGAGAGAAAAGAGAAAATGCCGACTTACTGGATATTCAGGTGTGATTTGAGGTTGGATTTCTGAGAGACCGAGACGTTGCAGCCTGCAAAAGGGCAAGGGCTGCAGATTGATAAGACCAGGACGACGAAGGAAGAAAGGGCAGAACGTACAAAGCTTTCACTGGGGAGGGGTTGTGAAGGGAAGCGATGTGTCTGGGTAGATCGCTTGATCGAGAGACCGTGCGGTGACAAATGCGACAAGTGGCGCGAGCCGAAGCCTTTGTTGTCTTGAGCAAGATGCCGATCTGAACAAAAAGCCACTCACTGTTGTCTTTGACCTGGGCATTTGGATGATTCTTTGCGATTGGAGGCAAGAAATGTTATGGGGAAGGTGGTCGGAATGATGTATTTGGCCATTGGAATCCTCATCCTTTATAGGCGCATTTCGGATTTCCGGGCTTTATGACCGGATTGACTTCAACCACCAGTTTTTTTACTGGATTTGGCAGCTGAGGCATCGCCTTTTGAGGCAAGTGAGCCACTGAGCGAAGACAAAAGACCATTGATGGATGATGGAACAAACAATAGCAACATGCCCGGCGAGTGGCTCATGTCCCAGAAAGGAAGAAAGGACATGGCCGAGCGACCAGAACAGTCTGCCTGTGAGGGATTCCAGAAAAACACGAAAAGTAGACGGCCAACACGCACCCGAATCTAACCTACGACCATTGGCACGATATTGAGGCGACAAAGATGACATTGCTTCACGTTTTGTCGGTTTTCAGCAGCATTCAAAGAGGATAAGGCTCACCTTGCGTTTTAGCTTCTTCCTTCTCCTCCTTTCTAGCGCAGGAACCTGAAATGCCCGTGCAAGGATTACGCTGGGACCTGAACTTCATTTTGTAGCAAACGTCAGAATCCAGGGAAATGTCCAAAGGGAAAAGGGAGAGAAAAGACAACCGAGGTGAAGGGAGACGGCAATGGAATATGACGCTTACTGGACATCGTTGTGCATGGACGAACAGCAGGTATAGAGCCTAGGTCCATGACTATCGTGACACCGCGTGTTGAAGAATGCAGGAGAGACCAAGGGGAAGGATAGAGCCAGAGCCCTAGTCGATTTTGAAAAGAGGGAGGATGGTTGAATCGCCGAGCTGGACGCATCGAAATGGTGATCTGACGGATATCGGAGACAGACCTGCTTGAAGCGGTTAGGCTTACCCCAAGCTTCTGCGACAAAACTGTAGACATCGGGATTCTAGTGAGAAGCATAGCGATGTCCATGATCATATCTATCTGCGGCTGTGGGATCGGTGTCGTCTCCGGCTTCGACGCAATTTTCGCTCTTTTGACGGTTTTTCGTTGCAACCGAAACGGACTGTAATACGGATTCGGAGGTCAACCCAGCGTAGGTCTACGGTGGATATAGGGTATGCGGTTGACGGGTATCGCATGGCCTAGGATACGTGGTTCATTAATTGTGAGCATTGTCGAAAAAATTCTCGGGACAACGAATTGTCACCGCAGGACAGGCCGGCCCTGCCGCAAGAAGCTTGCTCCGATAATGAGCAACCCAAACGAGAAGCCACGTACATTGGTGGGGAGCAGCGAAAATATTTATGGTATTTTTCGGACGCTGATGCGGTTCGAATGAGCGGGAGTCACGTGCACTAATGGCCTTGTCATTGTCGGCGGCGACAAGCAAAATGTACCTCGTTTATTTCGCAAACCACCACCACTCGGCGCTCAATAATGTCACCCTGGTTGTTCTTAATTTTTTTCTCCCGTCTCTATCGCTCCCTTGTCACGAGCAAAACCTGGTCTCTTTGTCCCGACTTTTTATTTCACCGACTCAACTTCAAGATCGACCTGGCCAGGCTCACTATTCCTGTTATCTTTCAATGCCATCAGGTATGCAGTACAAAGCGGTCCAGACCCCGGAGCTCCAACCAAATCGTTGAAAAAAGCATGGTTGCACCGCCGATTCCAGGACGCGTCATAATCAAAAGATCTCAGGGTCTGTCTACGAGATATCAATAGTAGCGTCGCTGTTTCGGCTTTCGCTGGTTCAGGTATGCTTCCTTTTTGCCCACCGTACGCCAATGTTTCTGTAGGCTATTAGCGGCATTGATGCTTTTCTACAGCACCATTGTTCGAAGCGAACCGCTCGTTTTATCCATGCTCGTTGACGCTCTAGGTTTATAGACCCAGGAGCTACAGCCAAATCGTTGGTCAAAGCATGCTTTCAACCATCAACCTCGACCCGCTGATTCAAGGACGTGGTATCTTCGCTCTTTTACTTGAGAAGCACGGTGATGTCCCTAGGTCAATTTACCACTATTCCAGGTCAGGCTCCTGTTCGGATTCTTTTTGTCTCAGAGGTGGTTCATTCGCCACCGGTATCACTTTGCTGGAAAGAGTGGAAAAAAGAGTACCTGTACGTCGCCTTCCGCGTTTGCTTTTCTTGCATCGTGAGGTTTCCTGAATCTAGACGATTCTAGACCCGAAGTCGTCCAGGGGACCTTCATTCTCTACAGCGCCGTCGCGCCGAAGGCCAACAGAACCACCAGTCACCATGCGTGAAATCATGTTCCAAACATCCTCAACATCTTTGCTATTTTCACGACATCTAGTAAACGCGAGACATCACAGGGTCTCCGTTATATTGGAGACGGTGCGTTCGTTCGCTCTCCTGCTATCCACTTCTGCTCATTGGCACCGAAGAAGTCGTTTCAATGTTTCATGATGCCAATCATTTCGGGCATACCAGTTCTGTTCTGGATCTCATCCCAATGCTTTCTTCTATTCCAGACAATGTTTCTTCGTCACCGAATGGTCAGTCCAGGGTTTTGCAACGGTCAAACCTGGTTCCTCCGACAACGTCGATGGTAGGTCTGGCCGGTGCTTTCTCTCCCAAGTCAACGTCGAGCAGAGGCTGTCTCTTGCCTCTGAGTGGTTTGCCTTTACCGGTGGATCCTCTTCATACAAGGCCGGTAGACATTTCGTCAAGGTTGGTAGAGATAAGATCCTGAACAGTACTCTAACGAATACCATTGATTTACCCATAGAACCTTCGTTGGGTGCTAGTGATATCTTCGTTGGGTTGCATCTACACTGATTTCAGGCAAAGCAAGAGAGACTAGGCGGGAAATGCCTCGTTTTTTTCAATGCAATATCTATTTCCTTCGAGTCTGTTCTTTCTTCCGTTCTGAAACTTTGCAAAGATTTTGGTTGCATTTAGACATTTTCATTGATTTGATAAAAATACTATACCATGCACTTAAGTTACGTCTGGTAGATGTCGATATTTGAACGCTTTCTCCAAGACAGGTCACGGCTCCCAGATTGAATCTTGAGTATTGAAAACACTTGTAGAGAATAGATGTTTTATGCCTTTAGCTGCTGAATGAACCATTCCTCGACGACTGGCAGACACTTTAACCCTTCATGCCCAACCCCCGTCACAACCATAAGCTCTGACCTAACCCCCACCTCCTCAAAAGCAGTTTTCAACCACCTGATCCTCTCCACCCTCGTTCTCCCCGCTTCCCCTTCCGCCTTGGACGGCTTCGCCAGATCCAACAATGCCGTCTCGACATCCAATTCGCCCACAACGAACTGCACAGGAACTTTCCTCACTTGCCCCAAATCCACTCGGACATCCGGGAACACTTCCGCGACGTTTGCCAGTCCTGCAGGCCATGCCTCTTTAGACGTCGGGGAGGTAAATCGCCCTGGCGCTCCGATTGAGACGGCCAGCAGACGCTCCGGATGCAAGTACAAAAATCTATGCGCGAATTGTCCGCCCCCGCTGAACCCGTGCAGATAGAACTTGTCCGTATAGATGCGCCACACCTCCGATGCTTGCTCGATCATTTTGAGCAGCACGATGTCAAAGCGGATGGAGTGATATAAGACATTGTGATAATTCATCATGTCCTCGGGGTTCTCGATTCCGGCGGGGAAGAGGGGGGTCAGGATCACACAATCGTTGCTGTCAGAGAAGTCTTTGAGTTTGGAGAGGTAGCCGCCCGTGTTTCGGGAGGTTCCGTGGACGACTACGAGAAGAGGGAGGGAGGGACCGTTGAATCTGTGAGATTTTGGGATCTGCAGCCCGAAAGAAAAGCGCTGATCGTAGGTCGAGGCGAAAAAGGGAGTGCGACCGCTTAGTAGGCGGATGTGGGGGTGATTGTGTGGGAGATCTTTCAACTTTTCTATCAGCATATTCGAATCTTTCTCAATCGAGAGTAATGAGATGAGCTGATGGTCGAGGTCAGAGCTGCGGCAGTCACATGCTGGGAAAAACAAATCTAAAATTAAAAACGAATCCAAAATAGATTTGGAGCCGTGACTGGCAAAAAGTCATTTGAGTTTGGAGCCGTGACCGTCACCTCAGTGCAATAAATTTGTTGTCCCGAACGCCACAAATGCCTGTCTTGAATCCTTACAACTATCCATTCTCTGAATACTTACTTGGACGGTACCCGTTATTGAGCTGCCATTAATGGAGCGGATAATTTGGTAGCTCCGCGGTCGGAATTTGGCACTGGCTACCGTAGGCGCCGCAGTCATCATTCGGCACCTCTGATATACCTATAGAGGCTGACCCGTAAGGAGTATTTGCATGTATGGCAATAGGCAAAGGACAGCTCAGCCGTTTTTTATTGTCCGACCTGGGCCTGATGGGCGTCTTTCGGCTTTTCCAAGTAACTTCCACGTAACTCGAGAAATCGCATGGTCCATGTAGGCGGTAAATTTCTTTGTGGTATGTAGTGAGATGATACTATAGGTAAGTATTTTTGGCCCCCTACTTCCAAGCTCCACCCCGAGACTGCAACTTCCAGCCCAGCCCAAGACTCGTCACTCATGAGTCTCAATTGAAGAATGAGATCCTCGGTACGTACTATCTTGTGTCCTCAGTAATTCAGTTGTGTTCCCCGTAGTTCATCCTGTGTCTATGTACGTATCCGAAAGTCAGTTTTGACGCATTTCTTTCACTGCTTGTTTATTCGAGCCGGAGCCCTGGTCCGATCTCCCGACTTCGAAAAGAATGATGATTCATCGATGGCTTGGATGCTGCCGACCCTGGCGGGTTCGAGTCTCGAGGACGACTGGTGAGTATTGGGACACCGATGATTTTGGCCCAAGGCTCTTTCAAATGTCGCTCGCGATTCGCTTTGATTTTCTCTACCGTGATTCGCGCTGATTATTTCCTCTACGAATAATAATATTAATATCCGAGTCGCGCTAGTCCTTCTTAACATGCAATTAAGTTCCACCATTCCCTAATCGTACTACCAGTACTGTACTGGTAGAAATATGCACGGTTTGAAATTTGTTTATGTTTATGCGGTTCGAGATGTGTTATGTTTATGCGGACTTGTGCGGCCCAGCCTTGGAGATACAGCTATCCAGTTCGAGGATGCTGAGCTCTAGTGCCATGATCTTATAGCAACGTCAGAAGCAGTGTACTGTATCTTGACTCCAGGATCCCGATAATTTTAATTCAATTGAGGCATTCGGTCTTATAATCGAGGCGAGACTCGATAATTGAATTTAATCCAACATTACAGTGTTCGTTGAACCGGATCGAAATTACAGCGTTTAATCCAATCGGAAATTACAGCGTCGGAGAGCAAAGTCGAGTTTACGGGAGAATATACATAAGTAGCCTTGTACTGCGTACTGTATCCCATACGCTCGGCACTAGTGCTGTATCTCATACACTCGACACTGCGGTATTTCATACGCTTGGCAGTGCTGTATCTTATTTGCGCTCTTCTCTCCGTAAGTATCTTGGCTCTTGGCTCTCATATCTCATTCCCGTCTCTTGGCTGGCTCTCATTCCGTACGTATCTCGGCTCTTCGTCCCGTATTTTAGATCTCATTGTGTGATCGTTAATTGCGCCATTTATGGCCTGCCTCCGTCTGCGCCGATGCTATGCCTCAGTTTGCGCCGATGTTATCCCTCAGTCTGCGCCGATGCTCTGCCTCAGTCTGCGCCGATGCTATGCCTCAGTCTGCGCCGATGTGATGTTCATACACCGATGTAATGTTCATACACCGATGTAATGTTCATACACCGATGTAATGTTCATACGCCGATGTTATGTTCATACACCGATGTTATGTAAGCCCATTGCCCTAGGGTATATTTCCTGTCTTAGAGTGAACTTTACTTTCCTAGGGATAACCTCAACCTAAGGCTATGCAGAGTCAACTTTCCGACCGATAGGATTTTAGGAGTGCTCTCGACTCGACAAGATTTTCCCAACTCGATGCATAGGATTTCCCAACTCGATAGGGAGAGGTCCTACCTGATCGCCGTCTCTGGATACCTGATCGCGTCTCTGGGTCTGCCATACCTGATCGTCGTCTCTGGATCCGCCATGATTTTTTTCGTTGCGTTGCCATAGCTGACAGAATCAATGGGTCGCTCTGAAAAGTTCAATGGGTCGCTCTGAGAAGTTCAATGGGCCGCTCTGAAAAGTGCTCGAAGACTTGCAATTCGCTCCAGAACTCTACTGTCATTTGTCGCTTGAACTTGGCACCGGTAGGTCGAAACGGACTTGGCACCGGTAGGTCGAAACGGACTTGGCACCGATAGGTCGAGACTGACTTGGCACCGGTAGGTCGAAACGAAGGTGCCGATAAGTCGAGACGAAGGTGCCGATATGTCGGAACGAAGGCGCCGGAGGATAAATTAGCAGATCGGCAGTGTCCTTTGCGCAACTGCGGAGCGGACAAAAGGTTCAACCCCGCTCAAGAGTAAGGACTAGTTTTTATAGTAAGTACTGTACCAGTTTTTACAGCGGCCCATCGATCTCAGCATTGCTGGTAATGGTAACCGGTAACCGTTGAAACAGCTGGAATGATCACTGTTAGACGGGGACATTATAATTATGATATACATTGATTTAATCTCGTTGTAGTGCAGAACGATTTTCCGAACAACGATTTCTGAAAATCCAGTCCAGGACGATCTCCGAAGATCCAGTTTTTTGCAGTGGGTTTTGAGTCGTGAACTTTCGAGTTGTCCGTATTCTCTGATTGCTAGAAGAAGAAGAAGAAAATCAATTGCTAGTAGAAGAAGGAAATCAGAGTGCTAGAAGAAGGAAATCAGGGTGCTAGAAGAAGGAAATCAATTGCTAGAAGAAGAAAACCAGAGTACTTACTACTTGTTGGTTGGTTGGTGACATCTCGCGCCTCCCTTGAAAGTGACATTTCATGAACATGGAGAACTGAAATGATTACTGGAGAACTGAAATGAACACAGAGAAGAGGAATGAGTACGGAGAAGAGAATGTCTTACTATGAATCTACATCAGCGTCTTCCTATTAGAATATACATCAACGTCTTCCTATGAATATACATCAACGTCTTCCTATGAATATACGTCAGTGTCTTCCTACGAATCTACATCAGCGTCCAAGCCGTTAGTTACTTCTTCGACAGCAGAATAATTCATTCTTCGGAAATCACATCGACCCCAAAATCCTCTTTCCCTTCCACCTTGACCGATCATTTCCGTCCACTTCCACCGGTGCTACTACTACTTACACATTTTCATCCAGTCCACCACTACTAGATTTTCATCCTGAATCCGACTGTGACATTCCGGCCGGAGGTGACATCGCTCCACCGGCCGGGTGATATTGCTCCACCGGCCGGGTGACATCGCTCCACCGGCCGAGTGTGACACCGTCGTTTTTCCCACAAACCCTTTCTCACTCACCATACATAACCAGGCCTTTCTGCCTCCACTATGACTACTGCGACGACCTACGACGCCGATTGGAAGCGCTGGAGATCGTGAGGACTGGAAGCCCTGGAGATCGTGAGCAGAAGCGCTGGATGTCGTGAGGACTGGAAGCAGTGTAAGACGATGACGCCGAGGAATCTCGTGAGCTATGGAATGTCGTGAGCTCTATGGAATATCGTGAGCCCTATGTCGTGAGCGCTATGAGCGGTTTGATTATACTGCTATATATGTTTGGCTGTTCTACATATGTTTGGCTGCTCTATATATGTTTGGCTGCTCTATATACAGTATGTTGGTTGACATATGATTCATGCATCATTTCAGGTTGCTCGATATATACATACCAATGATATCGGCAGGTATCGGCAGGTTGTTCGACATATGAATCTGCGACATATTGAATCATCCAATGGTTGCGAAGGAGCGCACCGCCGCAAAACACCGCCGCCGATCGTACCGCCGCAGGTCGATCATGGCGGTTCTGGCGCTTCGGTGGCTGATGCCCTATGTAACCCTTCTCTTCTCTTCTCTTCTCTTCTCTTCCCTTCTTTTCTCCTCACCAGCTTGGCGCGGAAGAAAGATGAGACGATCAGCTTGGCGCGGGAGATGAGACGATCAGCTTGGCGCGGAAACTCGGGTTGGAGCGGAAGATGAGACAGCGCGAAAAGGTAAGACAAGTAGCTTGCTTGGCTTGGCTTGGAGCGGGAGGAAGAAGCGGAAGCACGGATAAGGGACTATAATGGAGCGGAAGGAAGGATAAGGCGGGCCCGCTTTGGTTGCAACGTATGGCATCTCATCTCCAGCCGATCGCGCCTCATCTCCAGCCGGATCCCGGACGACGATCAACCGGCACCGGCACCCTCGTTTGATCAACCGGCACTCGTCGTGATCTATCACGCGTATTCTCGTCGCACACGACGGATGGCTGATGAATGATACTTACGACGGATGATACACGGCGGCTCACGACGGCTGATGAATGATACCCGTCTCCGCCATATATACCGCGCAACAGCTCTGATGGTTTCTTTCGCCCTTGCCACCCTTCCCACTCTTTAACGCCCTGGCGGCGTTTATCGTTTTTCCTTTGCGAGTTTAAAGCCCTGGCGGCGAATTAACGCTTTTTTAATTCCTCTGTGAGGTTGACGTTTCCTAATTATTCTGTGAGGTTGACGTTTCCTAATTATTCTGTGAGGCTGACGTATCCGTTACTTCCGTTGCGGCCAATTAACGAACGGTCCTTTTATCAGCATTTACCTTTTAACGCCCTGGCGGCGAGCATTTACGGAGCCTTTTGAGACACGATTTATTAAACGAACGGTACGACACGACACGAGCCATTAGACAACCATTTACCGACGTTTTCAGATTGGATTTCATTTACGAGCGTTGCTTGACGAGGACGGGATATTAAACGACCTTTTGGAAGACTATCGAATCTTCTTTCGTTTCAATCGAATCATCTTTCGACGAACGAACGACGTCTGTTTCCAAACGACTTTTCTTTGATTCATTCACCAGCTATAATGGCGGATCGATCGAATCCACTTTCATCGAATCCATCGAACCCATCCATCCCACTCTCATTCCTCCATTCCAGCGCCCCAGTACAAGGCCAATCCCTCGGCGAACACATCCACGACCAACTCGCCGCCTCCAACATCACGACCCTGCTACAATGCCTCCCCCGCACGCGAGCACCTGCGATATATTCGGCGGAGATGGGGAAGAGGGCGTTGAGGTTTGATGAGATGTATGAGTTTATACAGGGGTTTTGTTTACCGACGCCGCGGTCGAGTTCGAGATCACGGTCGACGAACTCGAGATCACGGTCGAACGACCGGCGCTCGCTCGGACCGAACGCGACTCGACTCGGCCCGAACGACCGCGTCCTCCTGCTCCTCCCGACCGGCCCCATCAACGCCGTCGCCCTCCTCGCCATCGCGGCGTACCACACCTGCGCCCCCGTGAATTCATCCTGTACCGCAGCAGAACTCAAGGAAGACGCTGTGAGGCTCGGTGCAAAGGC
The DNA here is from genome assembly GCA_029320655.1 of Mycena floridula. Classification (NCBI taxonomy): domain Eukaryota; kingdom Fungi; phylum Basidiomycota; class Agaricomycetes; order Agaricales; family Mycenaceae; genus Mycena; species Mycena floridula. The sequence continues at coordinate 63,607 of JARIHS010000047.1, forward strand.
TATCGTGACGACGCGGGAGATCTTAGAGCGGTTGACGAGGGAGATGGGGGGAGAAGAAGGGTTGGGGTTGGTTGTTATTGTTGTGGAAGAGAGGGTTGGAGCGGGGGTTGGGATTTTTGATATGGAGGTTCTGGGGGACGACGGTTCAGGAAGTATAGGGGAAGACGGTTCAGGAAGTATAGGGCAAGACGGTTCAGGGAGTATAGGGCAAGACGGTTCAGGAAGCGAGTATACGATTTCGGATCGACGGGCTTCGGTTCTCTCCGACCAATCGCTGATTCTTCATACTTCGGGGACGAGCGGGAAGAAAAAGGTCGTGCCGTATACGTTGATGTCGCTCATTGTGGGTACTTGGGCTGTGGTGGAGTCGTGGGGGTTGAGGGAGGGGGATGTTAATAGTACGTTTATTTTATTTATCTTTTCATCGCGCTGACGGATCGTCGCAGTGAACATGATGCCACTATTCCACGTCGGGGGTATCGTACGAAACCTGCTCGCCCCGATGCTGTCTGGCGGCTCAGCGATCATGTGTGCTGGGTTTGACGCTATTGCGTTTTGGACGTTGGCAAAGGAATTGAAGGCGACTTGGTATTACGCCGCCCCGACGATCCATCACGCCATTCTCACATCTCAGCCCTCTCACATCAATCCCGCCCGCGATCTCAGGCTTCGCATGATATGCAACGCAGCAGGCGGGTTGCTTCCTTCATTGGCTATAGAGTTGAGAGAGAGATTTGGAGGTCCGCTGGTGTTGCCTTCGTATGGGATGACAGAGTGAGTCGATTTCGATTTTTATTTATTTTATTCTCACTTTACAGATGCATGCCCATATCGACCCCCCCAACGACCTACACCCTCTCCCGTCCTGGAACATCCGGCCTCCCCTGCGGCCCGCATCTCTCCATCCGGAACCCGAGCAACATAGAGCTCGAGGTTCCTGTAGGGCAGACGGGGAGCGTCTGCGTCCGGGGACTTCCTACGTTTCAGGGATACGAGACGAATCGCGGTGAGCCCTTGGACACGTCGTGTTTCTCATCAGAGGGGTGGTTTGACTCTGGCGATATGGGGTATACAGACAATGACGGGTATCTCTACATCACCGGCCGGTCGAAAGAGATTATCAATAAAGGCGGCGAAGTCATTTCACCATTCGAGGTCGAGGAGGCTATCAGCACCGCGGCGAAGGAATACGTCGATTCGGTGTTGGCGTTTGCTATCGAGCATGAGGTTCTTCAGGAATCTATTGGGGTGGTATTGGTGATGAAACCGGGGAAGATGAGGATTGGGTTGGGGAGATTGAATGAGCTTTTGAGGGATTGTCTGCATCCGTCCAAATGGCCCTTTGCGATTGTGTATATGGATGGTTTACCTAAAAACAGGTTCGTCTCTCTCATTCCTTCTTCGTAATCTCATCGCTCGTGTAGCGCCGGAAAACCCCTCCGTATCAAACTCGCTACCCGACTCGAGATCGGCGTTGTGTCCGACACATTTTCGCAGCTCCAACGACACTACGAAGCTGACGTCCCGGATCCCATGTCGTCGTTATCGGACCCAATACGATGTAATCAAGTCACTATCGATCTCGAGGCGATTCAGAACACGATGCGGAGGACGTGCAGGGCAGACGAGGTGGCGGTACGATTAAAGAATGACGGCTCACCAGAGGCCTATATCGCCGTCTCTTCTGAAAATCCCTTCAACGATCCAATTTCTTACTCTTCCATCAAAACCGATCTCTCAAACGTTCTCCCAGGATACGCCATCCCGTCCCCCCTCAACATCTTCTCGCACCCCCTCATTCGAACCCACGACAAGCAGCTGGACTTTGCTGCGATGGAAATCGAAATCGCGACTGAGAATTCGAGCGCAATGTCCCCAACCGCTCTCCGAATCCGAGATATCATCGCAGACATACTCGCTCTCGACTCAAACTCCATAACCCCCAATTCCGACTTTTTCCTCCTCGGCGGAAACTCCCTTCTCCTCGGAAAGCTGAAGCACGCGATCCGCAAAGCTACGGGCGCCGACATCACCATCGCTGACGTTTTTGCGAACTCGACGGTGGGGGGTATCGCGGAGCTTGTTGAGGCGCAGAAGATGGGGGCACGGGCGTCGCAGGAGACGTTGAGAGAGGGCTCGGAGACGGTGGGGCACAACGGGCCGCCGCCGCAGTCCGCTAATACCTCCATCACGGCGTTTTCCGTCGGCGGCGGATCGCAGAGCGGCGGATCGTCGAGAGGGCAGATGCATCCGGTATCACTGATGGTCCAAGCGATACCCTTTATATTCTTCTATCCCCTAAAAGCAGCACTGACCTGGACGTTTCTGCTTTTCATACTCTCCTACATGGCCCCCTTGCTCACCGACTCGTTCTGGTTCAGGACTGTATCGCTGTTGATCGCGATTTTGGTGGCGAGGATGGTGGTGAGGATTGTGTGTCCGGTGACGGCGATTTTGTTCAAGTGGATGGTTATTGGGAGGTATGAGAGGGGGAGGTACAAGATGTCAGTCTTTCCTTTCCTTTCGGCTACTTTCCTTCAACTCGCTAACGCTCGTCCGTAGGTGGTCGACGTATCACCTCCGATGGTGGATCGTGAACCAAGCCCTCCGAACCGCCGGCCGCGGCATCTTCTCCCTCACCGCCCCGATGCAGACTTTGTATTTCCGTCTCCTGGGCGCCAAAATCGGTCACGGCGTCTGTATAACCCCCTCATCCCACATCGCCGAACTCGACCTCCTGGACATCGGAGACGACGTCCGTATCGACGGCGCTGTCGTCCGGGGCTTCGCCGTCGAGCAGGATGGGTATTTCCGTCTTGGGAGTATCAGGATTGGGAGGGGCGCCACAATTAATACGTATACACAGATTGCGCCGGATGCGGATATTGCAGAGGGGAGTGTTTACGGGCCGCATAGTTCGAGTTGGGACAAGCCGAGTCCGGAGAGTTATAGAAAGTATAATCGGACGTTGAGGGAAGAGCCGCATTGGGGGTTGAAGGTGTTTGTGGCGTGGCCTGTCATCATTTTGGTCGAGTTTATCTCTCGTGCGTCTTTCTTTCTCTATATATTCTGAAAGACTGATGTTTTGGGGCAGTCCTCCCGTGGTTCGCGACAATCTACCTCATGACCGACTTTACCGTCATATCCCACGTGGGCCTCAACTCGATGGAAGCGGTGATTTATTGGTTCGCAGCGCCCGAACGTGTCGCTTTTCACGCAATGTCGCGTATCGTACGGACGATTCTGACTCCGCTGCTTCATCTCGTATTCTCCATCCTCGTGAAGAGGCTTTTCGGGCTCAACAAGCCTTGTTCTGCGGAAGGATACACGCAGAAACATTTATTGAGGAGGTATATCAGTACGACTTTGCTCTCGCGAGAACAGCTGGCCAAGGCATTCGGGGTCCTCGGGACGCACTATGAGGTTGTTTCGGTGGTGTATCGGTTGATGGGCGCGAGAATTGGGAAACGGGTGTATTGGCCTGGATCGGGGATCGTATGCGACGAGCCGGAGATGCTGAGCGTCGGGGATGATGTCGTTTTCGGGAGTCGGTCGGAGCTTTTTACGAATGACGCAGAGGGGACTGGGAGGATCTCTATTGACGATGGGGGTTTGTCTTCTTTTCCTTTCTTTCCTTTCCTTCGAGACTCATTCGTTCCAGCAATGATCGCAGACCGCGTCGTCCTCCTCCCCAACACCCACATCGGGCGCCAAACCGTCATGGGCTCCGGGGCGCTCGGGAAACGAGACACGATATACGCAGACGGGTCTACGTGGATGGGATGCGAGAATGGTGAGGCCATCTGTTTCAGCCGGGGCTCGGCCAAGGACAATAACAACAACACTAAAGAAACGATAACGCCCTTCGGACGCGCATTCTACCTCCGCCAAGCCCCCTTCTTCGTCATTCCATACCCCCTCATCCTCATCATCAACATCCTCGTCGCAGCCGCGTCCTCGGCGTACTGGAGCATCAGCGCCGTCAGCGCCGCCCAGCTCCTCCGCACCTTCCACATCCACTGCAAACACCTCCACCTCTTCGCTCCGCGCTTCTACCGATTCGGGATATTATACGGCCTCATCGCGTCCTTCTTCATCATCATACTCAATATCCAGGCCGTACTCGCGTTGTTCTGGGTGATCGGGACGAAACGCCTCGTTATAGGACAGAGGAGGGCGGGCCCGTGCGCGTGGGACCAGTCGTCGTATTGTCAGAGATGGCAGTTGCATCTCGTACTGTCGAGGCCGGTGTATAAGGGCTACGGGATTGGGGGCGTTTTGGGCGGGTTGACGGGCTCGGCGTATATTGTATGGTTTTATCGCGCCATGGGCGCTAAAATCGGGAGGAACTGTGCCGTATGGGCTGGGGGGAGGGTCGGGTTGATGACGGAGCCGGATTTGGTGGAGGTGAGTATCCTTTCTTCTCTTCTCTTTTTCGTTTTTCGTTTTCCACATCTTTTTCGTTTTCGTTTCGTTTTATTTCGTCGTACTGATATTCTGATCAGCTCGGCAACGACGTATCCCTGGACGCATGCTCCGTCGTCGCCCACATAAACTCGCGCGGCAACTTTGCATTGAACCCGCTCAAAATCGGGGACGCATGCGCCTTGCGCTCCGGCTCGCGGTTGCTCAGCGGTGCATCGATGGAGCCAGGGAGCATGCTGCTCGAACATACTTTACTAACGTCGGGCGAAATCGCCGATGGCGGAGCTGTTTATGTTGGCTGGCCGGGCCGACGGATGGAGGACTGGAAAGGGCGCGAATCGTGGAAAGTCGAAACACCCGCTTATCCGACAGGTACAACGGCCTATCCGACGCTAGTCTGCCCCATCTGTCGCGCCTTTCCGAAAAATATCACCGTGAACGCGGGTTGTGGGCATTTGTTCTGCGGATCGTGAGTCTCTTTCTCTTGTGTCGGTTTTGAAATGGCAGCTAACGCAACCGATGTAGGTGCATATCAAAGGTCGCCAATGCGCAGGGAGATTGCCCGGTGTGCCATCATCCGACAAAGGTGCAGGATCTGTTGCAGGTTCAGCCGTATTTCGTGTAGGGACTCTGCGACGTATTTCGGACGGGACTCTGCCGTATTTCGGATGGGACTCAGCCGTATTTCGGATGGGGACTCAGCTATCGATCTATACCCAATTCCTACAGCAATAGACAGCATGTACGATTATCGCCATTCGTTTCCTCGATTCCGATTCATTCATGGACTCATCGCTTTTGCCGCATTGATTCATTCATCGCTTTCGCTGCATGGATTCATCGCTTTCTCTCATTTTAGTTCTACTTGTCATCGGCGGAATAGACTTTTTTATACCATCCCGCGGACCCCTTTATCCAATCCATCCCGCGAACTCGTTTATCCATCCCACGAACTCATCCCACGAACTCGTCCCGCGAACTCATTTATCCATCCCCATCCCGCGAACTCATATATATGCACATAGACAATGTATATATATATCGACTGTACCACTACCACCGCATTTACTATTTTGTATCATAGAGCTGTTAATATAGTGTTTTTGTGCGCTGGAATATGATATATGGGAGGAGGAATGCGATACGATGTGGGAGAATGCGATACGATATGGGAGGAAGAGTATGATATGGGAGGAAGAGTACGATACACGGGAGCACGACGAGAATAAGTACCTTGTAATGCATCCAACCAAGCCTTGTAAGTACTTATTATCGACCCACGGCCTAGCTTGTATCATCCACTTGCCCGAAATCAGCGTAGATATCGCTAGCGCCCATCGAGGGTATCACTAGCGCCAACAAAGGCATCGCTAGCGCCCAACGAGGGTATCGCCTGCGCCCAACGAGGGTATCACCAGCGCCCAACGAGGGTATCGCTAGGCCCAACGAGGGTATCGTCTGCGCCGCCCAACGAAAATACGCGGTCTCGCGAAAACAGCAAAGATTTTTGAGGATGCTTGGGACCGGCGTGCATGATTTCAACGTACTTATGGTCCTGATTTCAACGTATGGTCCTGATTTGACGTACGGTCCAGATTTCTTTCACGTATGGTCCCTCTCTAGACTCTGGTGGTTCTGCCGAAGCCTTCGGCGCGACGCCGCTGTAGAGAATGGACGCCGCTGTAGAGAATGGACGCCGCTGTAGAGAATGGACGACGCTGTAGAGAACAATGGACGCCGCTGTAGAGAACCAAGGTCCGCCTAACGTCTTCGGCCGCGTTGGCCCATTGTCTTCGGTGTTCAACGGCCCATTGTCTTCAGGTCCAGATTCGCTGGCAGGAAGCCTCGGGTCCAGATTCACTGGCAGGAAACCTCGGGTCCAGATTCAGGAAACCTTGGGTCCAGATGCAGGAAACCTTGGGTCCAGATTCAGGAAACCTCGGGATGCAAGAAAGGCAAAAAGCGAGAGGCGAGAAAGGCAAAAAGCGAAAGGCGAGAAAGGCATTGAAAGCGAGAGGCGAGAAAGGCAAACTTAAGCGAAAGGCGAGAAAGGCAAAAAGCGAAAGGCGACGTACAGGTACAGGTACAGATACTCGACTCGTTTTGTACTCTTTTCCAGCTTGAAGGTGATAGGTACCGCTGGCGAACGAACGATATTGCCAGTGGCTCGCAAACGAACCATAAGTATTGCCAGTGGCTCGTGAACGAACCATCTCTGAGACGCAGAGAAACCGAACGGGAGGACGTGGACTGGTGGAAAAGATACCAATCCCGCGTCGAGGTGGATGGTTGAAAACATGCTTTGATCGACGATTTGGCTGCAGCTCCTGGGTCTATAAGCTTAGAGCGTATAAAGAGCATAGGTGGAACGAACGGTGCTGTAGATAGCCTACAGAAACTTTGGCGTACGCCGGTGGGCAAAGAACTTGAGCTACGGTGAGCACTGAAAAAGAAAGCGGAAAAAAGCATACCGGAGCCAAAACAGCAGCGCTCTCTCATTAATGGCCCGTTGATAGAGCCCCAAGGCTTTTCGGGAATGGTTGATTATAACGCGTCCTGCAATCGGGGTGCAGAACATGCTCTTTCAACGACATGGCTGCAGACCCAGGGTCTGCACCGTATACCTGATGGTTTTAGAAGATAAAAAGGGGCCAGTTCGACGTCGGAGGCGGGTCGGTGAAATAAAGAGTCGGGACAAAGGGACCAGGTTTTTCTCGTCACAGGAGGGCAATAGAGACCAGGGAAAGGAATAAGAACGACCGGGGTGACATTATAGAGCGCCAGGTGATGGTGGCTTGTGAAACAAACCAGAATTATTTTGCTCGTCGTTGCCGACAATGACAAGACCATTAGTGCACGTGACCCTCAAGCTCAAAACGCAACCAGCGTCGGAACCGGGAAATCCGCTGCTGTCGACCAGACGCGACCTTTCTATTGCGGTTACGCATTCAAAAGCGGTATAGGCCCTAGAGTATCCCTTAGAATTGGCTTGGTGGGTCGATGCCTGCAATCCCACCGATCTTTTCATTTTGGCATGAACTCCTGCAGCGAGGCCATGCGATGCTCGTAAGCCCTCATCCTCGTCTTCTCGATAAAACTCTGGCTCTGACCGAAGAAATTGACCGCCTCATGGTCTGTCCAGCGTCAACCGGAATCAAAATCGAACAAAAATCATGAATGAAACTCGTCAAATTTTCGTCTGGCAGGCTGGACGAAACAAGCATTTCTGCTCAACAGAATACTTAATGGACCGTATCGTACAAGTTCTCCCTGATTCCCAGTGTTTCCACGTCGGCGGTCGGCCCACGAAAATTGGGATTCCCGCGAATTCGCCCTGCCACGTTACTTACCAGCAGTTTGACCTGGATTCATAGCTGCTGTTGCCAAACACCAGCCTGATGCCATTGATGCGCAAGGTAGACGGAATTCGGGTGAGATTTTCGTCGATGGAGATAACCTTTCTAACGCTGCTTTAAAAGGACCCGTATCAGTTTGGGCTGTACACCGTGCCCGTCCATAGACGGTTATACGGGCCCGTCGTACGGTACCCGTATGCCGTCCCGTCAGGGATTTTCTGATCTTCTCGACGGTACGGGATCACCCGTTTTTACCCGTCGAAAAACGGCCGTGACGGCCGTCTAGACGGGTCTCACCCTGGTATGACTCAATCACTATGGTTTGTGGCATATTTTCTCTGTCTGAAGGTTGAGAAAATGCTCTAGGAATACAAACTTCGATGCTGATCAACATACCTAATGCACGAAGCACTTTGAGGGCCTTGAGGAGTGCAATTGTCCCAAAATGGCAATGGCACCACATTTCCTGGTACCTTTATCACTGTCTTCATGTGATATTCGTGACTTGTATTAGTGAGTCCTCAAGCCTTATATTGATTATAGAGACAAGATTTGACCTTGGAACAACAGGTAACTGAAATATGATCCTGATATTGCAGCCTAAACCTGGCTGAACATGGTTCAAGGACATCAGTAAGATTTCTTGGAATTTTTGATGATTCTCTGACCTTTTTGGGATCAGAATATGATGGAATCGAAATGTTTTCCCAATCTAACTCCCGTCTCCCGTCTAACGGCTGTTTTTCGACGGGTCCCGTCCTGTTTGAGCTTTTTCTTCACCCATCGGCGGACGTGTTCACAAGAACCGTACTCGTTTTCAGCCGTCGATTGTACGGCCGTATCCCGTCGTACGGACGGTGTACAGCCCTAGTATCAGTATTCTGTTCTCAGCTAGCCTTCATCCGGGAGCCAGTGGCATCATTCACCGAGGATTTTTACAGAACCCAAGTCGCTCTTGGAAGCTATTGTAGGTTTTCGTGAAGAACCAAGGAATCAGGATCTCCTGGTACGCAACGTCTTTCGCTGCCTTTCTGGTCATTCTAAGCTTGTTTTTATAGACCAAATTCTCCATGGTCTCTTCCTCCAGACTGCTCGCGCAAAGAATGTAGTAGTCTCGGATCCAGACGTTCACATCAGCGAAATTGCAATTCACTTGTCCGCATTTTCCGCATTTCCGCTTGTTACAAGCGCAAAAGTGGCAAGCGCAAAAAAGCGGACTCTAGGACTATGTACCTAGTGGATAAGTACTCAGGTATGTTGTTCGAACAGGTTGTTTGTGGTCTGGATTGACTGTGTTAACAGGGCAAGCATGTTTTGCACTTGAATCAGACACAAACCATGATCTTCCTGTGCATAATACTTGTCCAGCTTGCTCTCCACCAGTTCCGATCGATAACAAACGAAAGAATGCTGTCCCTTCGCATATGGGAGCTCATATTCTGTTCGGCACGCCTGACCGGTCGCTCGAACCATGTGGACTTTGTCTTGCGCCATTTCCCAGTTGCCGATTCATCGTTGGCTGGAAGGGCAAGGGTATAAATCGTACTTTTCAAGTCAAGAAAGTTGAAGGATGCCGCAATCCTATATCTTTCAAGTACGACCCTGCTAAGAGGTACAAGGCCAGCTCACCTTCAACCAATGTTCCAGTCCAATGCCCGAAATGTCTTTCAACAGATCCCGCTGTCTGGAATTGGTCTGGAAATACAATCTTCTCGCACGTTTCAAGCGAGCTCATCCTGAGGTTCCACTTGAGGATTTTGAGCACTTGTGGGAGATGTCGGAGGCCGAAAGAAGAAGCATGAAAGACGTCTGGAACACGCGTCATAAGGTTGTCAAGTCACGACCAAGGAAAGTCAAAGGGAAGGAAGTTCTTCCTCTTGTTATTTCAGCAGCGCACAGTTCAAGAGTAACATTAAGGTGAGCTTTTTCTTCGCCGGTAGTCAGGAATTGACGATCATTATAAGGGACAATGATCTAGAGGATTCCCCGGATGAGCCTAGCCTCTCCGACGATGATGGCCAACCTGCTGAGTTCATCGACAATGATGGCTCGGGCAACGACAGTGACGATGAAAGTGAATCCGACGCTACATCTACCGGGGAACCCGATAATGACGTGTCTGATACTGAACGAATTGCTGCACAGTATAATCAGACCTCAGCAGAATTTGATGTCATGGCATCCGAGCTGCTGGGTAACAGGGATCCAGCTATAGAGATTGATGCACCAGTCCCAGTTTCAGAGGTCATTCCGATTCTTCAGCCACCCCCAGCCCCGATTCCAGAAGATGAATCTAGCGCACGGCCACGACGGGCTCATCTAAAACGACTTGAGCGGATTTACGAGTGCACTCTTTGTGGCGACGTTGTTGCGGATGAGGTTTGTGGTGATCCAGAGCTTGTTGTCAAGTGCTCCAACTCCGGCTGCGAGACAATATGGGTACGTCGGATCCATTGTCTCGCTTTTCTCATTCTTACAATTCTTTCAAGTTCCATTTGAAATGCGTGGAACGTCAGGCAGAAGATCAAGACTTTAAGGACCCACGGTGGAAATGTCAGGCTTGCCCCAGGAGCGGAAACAAACGCGCAAGGAGACAATAGATACTGGAAATATACAAGCTAGAAGTCCAGAAATATACTCTTGAGCACTATTAGTGGGCCGCGTCAAAGCTGCGCTGCTGTCGAATCCTTACACGTGCCGAATTACCTTATTCGGCCTATACGTCATGGGAAAGATGACGTAGAGGTAGGTAGGGTCAATCGTGAAGCCTCAAATGTTTAGACAACCCCCGGTAAGATTTTTTATCTCCGGTAGGCCCTTGGGGACTCTTGAAGAATTATGAGCGGGAACACACACAGACAAGCTTGTCATACTGACAATAACTCACGGGTTCCATGGTTCACGATACTTAGTCTTGTGGTCAGTGAGTAAAGGGCTTGTGACTTGCCGTTCTACATCGTTCACTGTCATTTTTGGATATGCCGTGAGGCTAGCAAATGTGACATTCCCGATTTGGACTGGCGGTTAAGAATTCCTCGGATATGGTGCGTCATCGATATGGAGCTCTACAGCTAAGTACGCATATCGACAGAAAACGCGTTTAACACGAGGCTGTTTCCGAGTTGACAACATATGGACACATTGCAGGGCGGGAACCTCGAGGCAAGGCTCCAGGCCCTGGAGCTTCGCTTGTTTCAAAGCTCGAGGAGTACATAGCGCGGGGCTCAAATCTGAGCATGTAGCATATCGTTGGCCTCTCGTCAGGAATCACTCCAAGATTTCAGAAGACCTGGTTATGAGGCTAGCATATTGTCTAGCGGTCCAAGCATACTTGGTACGTCGAAATTGAACAAGAAGCTCCGCTGATGCGCCAACCATGCTGGAAAACTGCAGGTCCAACCCTGATTATGACGCTTATTGCTTCCACGGAATTATCAGATTCCCGATCAAGTGTTATTAGTTCACAGTGTGTCAGTCACTGGTGGATTAGCCGCGCTATATAGTCTCCTTGTCCAGCTTGATTGGCGTACTAGCTATCTGATGCCCACTCCAGAGTTCCCGCAGGAACTCGTCGACTATATCATCGATCATGTTCACGATTCAACAGAGACGCTTCTCGCCTGCGCTCTCGTTTGCCGATCGTGGCTTCCATCAGCTCGCTTCCATCTCTTTTCCGACATTACCATCAGCGAATCTCATACAATTCCCCGGATCCTTCAAGGGTTGTCGATGAACGACACACTGCCTGGGCTCGTTCGTTCTCTGGCCCTCATTGGCAATGAAACCTCGGGACATTTTGCCAGCGTCTTTCATGGGTTTTGTTTCACGAGTCTCACCACCTTTGAGGTTTGGGATATTATTCCAGACTCTGTAGACACCGACTTCATTTTGCTGCTGGCCATATCGATGCCGAACCTCGTTTGCCTGGCATTGCACGACTGCCTCGACCTTCCATTTAGCTATCTCAATCGGCTCTTGACCGTTGCGCCACTCAGCATGAAGGAACTTGACCTATCGCACATATTCATCACTCAAATTCCCGATACAAATCCGCTGGAAAGCCTCATTGACACTCGTCGAGTATCAAGCCTAATCCTAGGTCACTCGAACGCTCTCGACTGGATTTTCCATCCCAAATTGTCGTTCAACTTTGGATTTCTTACATCTCTTGAGCTCTCCCGCGACTTCGAGTGTCTAGATGTCATTCTACCCCACTTGACATCTACATTAGAGCATCTCAGCCTGACAGGGTCAATGGGTAAGAAGTCGTTTTATTGTCTTCGTGAATAGCAATTTTGATTCCTGCGTCATTTCAGTCGATGCTGCGGCCAGTGATATATCCGATGTGACCGACATCGCACTCTCACGGCTAACACGACTCACTGTCAGTATGAGTCGTATGGCGTTGCATTTGGTTATGCAATGGATCTCGAAAGGGAACATTCAGCCACAGCATTTAACTTTTATTTTTTTCTACGAGGAGTTGGAGGACCGGCTATCCTTGCATGCAGATTTTGATGACGATGATATTGCCATTTTTGGATGGAATGATATTGATAGATTTTTGGATGGTGCGAAGTCGTTGCAGCGGCTGGAGATCGCTGGAGAGTACGAGAATACCGCAGACAGGGCCATTGAAGAGATTGAGAGGACGAAGCAGACTTTCTGCGAACTTCTGCCGAGGTTATTTTCTAAAGGCCATTTGGTCTACATGTGACGTTCACTCGATACTTCACATCGTTGAATATTCCCAGCGTCTAACCATTTTGGCTTATTTTGTACGGGCAGAGCCCGAAAATCTGTATTACAGTAGCGATCGTGTGGCGTCAGTGTCGTTCTGATATATTTTTTTAAAGCCCTCATCCGCGTACAAGTATCTGATTCAGTCCGATCCCGAGCTGATCGAGTGGGCGTTGGCCGAGATACTTGAGTCTGGGCTCGTTTCTGAGCGCGCAACTTGATGCGGCATTCAATATTGCTGACACTGTGGGTTCCCTTACTCTCCGAAGGAGAAGAGGCTTCTCTGTAACCCACGGACAAGCCCGAATTTGTGATGGATGCCCCCTTTTTCCCCCAGGCTAAACCTCTTTTCCCTAGCTTGCTACGCTTCTCCGGGGTCACAGTTTTCGGTGAATCGGATTTCTACGGCCGACAGATTTTTAAATCTCAAGGCAGAGCACTTCCTTCGACATTCAACGTTCAAATTTCAATGCTCAACGTCCAATATTCGTTGTACCTTTTCCTCTGATTTGTTCATGATTACACAACTTGACTCCGTATTATGAAGGGGCCAGGCGGAACTTATACTGAATCTCTTTGCTGCAATCCATCATGAGCTGTTATCAGGAAATTTTTGGAAGGATCATAGTTGTATACAGATTCAATATGCTTCTCCGAACTCTTCAAAGGAGAAGAGAGGGTGATATGTAGGCAACGGAAAAACTTCAGATGCACCAATGATTTCCGATATCTCCATAAGTATATGTACTTAATTTATCCTTTTCTGTAGGGCGGGATGTCGAGCTGCGTGGCACTGGGTTACCCAATTACCAACATCATGTGACTTATTTTTTGTTTTGGAGATTGATTCCCACGGACTTCCGTCTCGTCTCGACCTTGGGGTGTCAGTTCAAAGGAGGGTCATTCTTCTTTGGTTGGAGTCTGGGAACAGATCTGGGTTATCGGTGATGCTCTTGCTCGAAGGAGGGTGTCAGGAGGAATATTTGTTCCTGCCTTGGTTCTGGTGTGAGCTCAAGCTTTCGGTTTGTTCAGGTTTCATCAGGCGTTTCATCAGAGGATCCGCGATACATATTCACATGGTCTCTCATATATAGCGCTGTATTACTCATGTCATACCTTACCCTTTTGACCTCGCGCAATATTATCTTTGCCATTCTTCTCTTCACCAGGATGCTTGCTCTGAGGGACTAGATGAATTCTGACAATACTGAGCATCAAAACTCAAGGGCAAGAAGGTTGAATTGACACCCAGTGCCAGGCAAGAGCTTGGTTCAACCTGGTTGTTTGACTACCAGAAGAACTTCAAGAATGGGACAGAGGCTGAGACTGTCTGACCGGCCACAAGAGAAAGCAAAGAGACAGGCAAGATTCCACAGTGATGGCGCAGTCCAGGCCGTGTGACTCAGTGTGACGGCGTGACCCTGAAAGAAATAAAAATGCAACAAGCATGGTCTTGCCAGAAAAAAAACATTAATTATTATTTTCGGTTTCAAACCGCCCAACATTTGTGATAAAGCAGCTGCCGTATATCATCATATGTGTTACTGAATTTCCAAACGCTCCTCTTGCGCTCTTCCGGTATGGTTCTCTGACAGAGTGAACGATATCTGTGAAATACCGTAAGGGAAAAGAATAAAAGACACCCAGCAAGAAGAAACTGGATCCACAGCCAAAGGGAAAACTTAGGAAAAACCACTCACCAAGAGACAGTGGCTTCTACTCGACGTTTGACTTGGAAGAGACCTCGAAAGCACTGGCAAGAACTAAGTACGGCGTCGACGTTTGATTGGATCGGACGAAGAAACCACTGGCAAATTAGAACATTGTCTGGAATAGAAATAAGGATTGGTATCTATGCTGCCAGTATTCCCGAAATAATCATTGGCCTCATAAAACGGAGCGATTCTGTATCGAGTTCATTTGTGGCTTGAGTCGACTTCTTCGGTGCTAGTGAGCAATTGAAAGAGGATAGCAGGAGAGCGAACGACGTATCAGAGGACTAGACAGTACAATGTTGATCAGACTGTCGGAGAGTCTTCGTCTAAAAAAAAGTATAAGTTTTCGGAATTCAAGGATGGTTGGAACTTCACAATGGGCTAACAGGGCATTAGCCTTGAGCATGACGACGATGGTACTACAGAGAATGAGGGTCCGATGGACGTAGTCTAGATTCACAAATCCTCAGGATGCAAGAAAGACAAGAGCGAAAGGCGACATACTGTTGGATAACTCAGTGACCACTGGTGGTACTAAGTGTGAGCACATGGTGGTACAAACCTTGACCACCGGTGGAATATGGCCTAGCTGGAACCACTGATAATTTATATAAGGATGCTGGTTTGCAGTGCATTAGATGTACCAATGGCAGTACCAGTGAATTAAGAGTTGAAACTAACCTGACTCTGTGCGCCCAGGTTAATTTATGAGGGCATTTTTCATCATTTATTCGGCGGACAGGGTCAAAATGTACTTCATCAGTCAAGTGACAGGCTGAAATTTAACTGGCAACTCACAACTCCCAGGTTCATTAATGAACCTGGGAGTTGTGAGTTGTATGGCTCATGCTTATGGTCTTGAAGGTAGTTCATCCTTCATGCCATGAGCTACAAGAGCATTTCTCGTTGTAAATTCCAACTACCACAATCAATACTCAACTTGACTGTGGTTCAACTGGTATCCTAGGAGGTCGGAGAAGCAAAAAGATTCAACTGGGAACTGTCAACTGGCAAAGCCGAGGTCATCACACGGTCACGATTCAAGTCTGAAGGGAGGTTTCGGCCCGGAACCCATTTTGGGACTTGTGTGCTGGCATCGCGATCGCTTCACATAATCTTATAAGTTCTTATAAGCTCTTATATGTCTTGCTTAAAATATTATGGGATATTATGGGTTCAGCTGTGGACACAATATATACACTGTATAATGAGAAATTTCACTCTATTTCCACCGTTCATTAATGGATCCTTTCAATGATGTTAGCATTCTCAGAACTATCATTTCTGGCTTGGACTGAATGAAATTTCAACAGCCAGGCTGCAGACAGCCAACTCTCACTTGGAGACAGAATCAAAGAAGAAATGGTCTAGAATCTTTACAAGATTCAATCCATGAGTAGCTGTTTCTTCAAGTTTCTGTACAACGGCAAGGCCTCTTTGGCACTGTATTTGCTAATGCACTCTGCAGGAGAAATTACTTCAGACCGTCTGGAAGAGGTTGAGACCTTTGGTGCTTTGACCAGGTCCCCGGGGTGATGCTTCTCTATGGAAAATGGCCAGACCCTTTCAATCCCTTCTTCCTTCAGTACATGGTATGCAGCCAAAATATTCATGCTCTGACTGAAGGCTTTGTTTGAGATTGGGAACCAGATCTTGCTTGAAGCATCTATTTCTTGCTCAACACTGGTCACCAAGGGGACTTCTCATCTCTGAACTATCTGTTTGAATCTTATCTTGATACTAGTGTATGTGCTGATTCATTCTTGGCTCATAAAAACTAATATTTTATCAGGTTCATGCATACAATTCCAGGACTGAAAGATCACACCAATTGCTCATTGTGAGCTTCTCTACAAGTGCGTCATTGGTAGAGAGCCCCTCTTGCATCCTGAGCTACAAGCCTTTGCCAAAGGATTGAGGCTGGGTCACTCAAATGGTTTTGATTTCACCATAGTATGTCCTTGAAAGTAATACTATCCATTCATACTGAACATATTGGCAGACTTTGATCAATGCATATCCTGGTGGATCCAACAGCTTTCTCTCACTTTTTTCACTCAGCAAAGTTGATTTGTTTCACAACATGAGCCAGCATGTCTTCTTTGCAGCGCCTAGAGCTTTGAAGGATGAAATCACTGCAGCCAAATACCCATTCTTCTGACCCACCAAAACTAATCTCTTGTCCACTTCTGCATTGACAAAAGCATAAAAAAAGCTGCCATATTCCAGCTCCAAGCCAATTACCTGCAGCTTCAGAGGCAAACTTATCCCTCAGGAGATTTGTAAAAGCGGCTGGGTTTCCAAGCTCAGGAAATCAACCCAGGCAGGATGTTGCATGAAATGAATACCTCGGAGGTCAAATTGAAGTATAGATGAATAAGCTGAGACAGGTGGCTCAGGTTGAGACATTGAATGAAATGAAGTGCTACACTGTTGAACTCGAGTAGCAGATTCAAGCAGCTGATGTGTGGTAAAAATCAATCAGACATCAAAGGCCTGATGCTGAAACCTTCCCCAGACTGATTGTCAGAGTCATAGACAGATTCCAAAGAGTTGTAGTCAGACTTGAGATAGCCAATGACTCCTTGGAACTCCCGAAGATGATGCAGATTGGTGGGATTATGAATGAAAGTGAAGAGGTTCTGGGAGGGTGAAAGCATAGACACAGAATTTCAAGGTCTGTGCAAAGTCAAAGGATGCTGAGAATCTGATGATGGTCCAAGGCAGATCTGGCTGTATTCCAAGCCCTGGGATCATGCTCTGTAGAGCATACATGTTCTCCTGTTCTCCATTCATCTGTTGACAGGATGGCACCCTCGATCTGTTGTGCTAAAACTAAGGCATCGGACAGTGTTTATTGCTCAAGAGCTCCTTAATATCTTTAGACATAAGATGGGACTGAAAGAATCCTTCCCAGCTACTGGAATCTGGTAGCTTCAGGCACTTCAGTGAAAAGTAAGAACCCACCAGTCTCAGCATATCAATCTCCTAGGATGATTTCAGGCAATGGAAATGGAAACAGCCATCCTGGCCCAGATCCTTTGAAAGGTGTGCAGACTCTAGGAGTTGGACTACCTTTCAGCCCTGAAGTTGCTGAGGACCAGGCCATTCCCAATGCCAATGATGAGAGAATGGTGTCTGCAGTCAGACATTGACACTGAGGCAATGCTCGGTGTCTCCCTCTATCAATCCAACATCCACTGGCTGAAGCCAATTGTGGGCAGAAAGTCACATCACCAGGCCAACTCAGCTGCATGTCCAACACTCTTCGATACTCAAGTGAGAGTTTGCAGAGAATCACTGGCAAACATAAACCAGCAATCTTGGAAGGCCAGCAGGCCTGAACACACAGTTTTTGCCATCCTCATTTCCAGTGCTGATGATTTCAGTTGTTGGACCACAATTTAAAGGATATTCCAATGTGTCTATAGGATAAGGATCAGCAAATGTCAAAATGCAACAATGAAGGAGCTCACCAACGGCTGTTTCACCAGATTTTTCCAGTGTTGAAATTTCATCTGTAAAAAATTCAACACATCATGATTCTTTGTCCTTTGAGATGTGGCAAAAATGTGCCAATGTTTGGTGATTGGAAAGGTGAAGAGATCTCCGGCAGAAAAGATTCTTGCTTACAAAGAAAGCAGCCGCGGCGGCTGTTTGCTTACCAAGAAAGCAGCTGTGGCGGCTGCTCTTCTTTTGTGTCTTCTGGGACAGAAACCCTGCATGTCAAGCACCCCCAATTAATGCAATTGGACATCTGTAATCAATATGAAGAGCTTCTGGACCAGCTATGTTCAAGGCTTTCAAGGCCACCAACTGGATCTAACTGATGACAAACTAGAGGTTTATGGAATTAATTGGGAAGATTTGAATGTGGATAGGATTTGAGCATCTCAATTGGCCAACAATCCCCAGAATGAAGATGCTTCTTCCTGGATAGGATGCACTGGACCACCTCCTTGACTCAGTGAGATCATGGACCCTCCAGACGTTCACATCACTGCTGAACCTTGAGATGGCTTGGATAGTGAGGTGGATCAGTGGCTTGGAAACACCGACAATGACTCTGTTATCAATTCTTGGTCTTATGGACTAGCTTATTGTCATCAAGTTTATGGAAATGATTTCTAGCCTTCTGAAATCTATAAATGGTCAAGGTCTCCAATTTTGATACTTCTGACAGCTGACATCTTATAAGATCTTATAAGAAAGCTAAAATTACCCATGGAATAAGATTGCAGAGTTCCAACCTCAGTCATGTCAGTCATGGCAATGGGCAGTTGCATCTTGAACAGTAAGCTGTTGTGTACTCTAGAATCTAGTTGGTAGAGATCTTTGGTAGAACATGAACTTGAGATACTTGAAAGTTGACTGCCCCAACTAGATGTCAGACCTGGGAGTTGACAGTTGCAAGTTGTTATTCACCTGTCACATAACAGTGGCAGTTGATTTTCCAGTTCCCAGTTGAATAAACAACGAGAAATGCGCCGATACATGAGTAAGAAATATTTCTTACTCATGGCATGAAGGATGAACTACCTTCAAGACCATAAACATGAGCCATATTTCAATGTTCCTCTGTTCCACATCCAGAGGTTGTGCAAGAGTGCAAACAAAGTTGGTAGCACAAGAATGTGCTTTGTCATGTATAACCTCCAGTGTCACATTCGGAACATTATTATTGCCGGCCGGAGCATTTCAAGCAGCCCTGGAGCAGCATCTGTCATTTTTCATTAGTCAGAAAGCAACCTGAGCAACTCTGAATAAGTAGTCTTTGGGGTATCTCTCAAGGATGGCCCATTTCCAAGTCCATTGGGCCATAATGTGTTCAGTGTCCTCAGGAAGGATATTGGCCCATGAAGAGACCAGAAACACATCCATCCTGGACGCGCTGAAAAATTCGATTTGCTGACTAATGGGCCATACGCTTCGCAGTGAAACAGGTTACCCGACTCTATATGACTGCTTTGTGACCCAACTGGTGGAAACCTTCATTCTTCGGTTTCTGTTGATTGTCACACTCAATGATGGAATCAATTTCCCCCCATTTGGTCAGATCATCAGTTGTCAGTTGCACTAGGTCATATGCTGAGTGGCAACCAGCTATCTCTCAGTTCACAGTTGACTTCCAAAAAATTAATTTATAATGAAAAATACCGTTATATTAATTTCAACCCACATTGTTGGCAGAGTACAGGTTAAATCCAACCTCAAGCTCCATCTCTGAGTCAGCCTAGGTTCAATATAACCAGGCATTGAGGTTGAAGCAAGAGTTAAAACTAACCTTGAGCAATGTCTTGAGCCATGGTTAATTTCAGACAATGTTGTCAGGAGAGTGCAGGTTGAATGTAACCCTGAGGTGCATCTGAGCTGAGGTTAAATGGAGCTAGTGACCTTGGGAAAGCTTTGGTTGAGACTAACCCCGATCACAGTAGTTGTGGTTAATTTCAGACCTCAGCACTGACAGAGGCAAAGGTTGAAATTAACTGTGTCTCAGCTTGCCAGAGGCGAGTTAAATTCAACTCCAGATTAACCTTGAGATCATTGATAGTGATTGTTTGAGACCTAATACAATGCCAGAACTGACAAATTGCTTGCTATTGTACAGTGCTAATGATTTTGATATCGCATTCCTCCTTCACTCTGGACTCTCTGGAGATTATCCAGACCATGAGAGCAATGGTTCATTGCATTCATGAGATCTTTGTCCAGATCAGATGTGCGATGGAGCAGATTCATGCAGGCCTTAGCTTCAGGACCACCAGCAAATGCTTGATCCATCTCCCTCTCCAAAGCATCAACTTCTTTGCTCAACTCTCAAACATCATGGAGGACAGAAGCAAACAATGCAACACCCCTCTCAACCTGAGACTTTTTGAGTGCCATCCTAATCAACTCAGGAAGCACTTGTTGGTCCAAATTCCCAGTAATCTTTGTGAACTTCCGTTCCAGGCGGAACCTGACCATCTGCAGTGCTTTTCATTCTGCTACTTGCTCATTCCATCTATGAAATGCCATGTCATTGGATTTGGATGTAGGGTCAAAACAGAATGTCGTAAGGCCCGAGCAGGCAACATCCGTACTAGAGCGTCCGTGGGTACCACAGAGGTCATTGTTCCTTGCTCTGAACTCTCGTACAGGTCTCTCCTGATATCCCTGGCGATATTTCGCTTCCTGGCCACCGAATGTCGTCACAATATTGCCCTTCTGTCACTGTCGCTCATGGCTTCCTTGGAAGCTACGCTCTCGGCTTTTCCCTCAGACATGGAAGCTGCAGCAAGAGCAGCGGACAGTGGTGAATCATTGTGTTATGTTCCTGATAGAGCAACTTACGGACCTTGATACCAGTTCACAGCCTGGACGACATACACCGACGGGCACCTCATTGGGAGACAGATAGCAACTTGACGAAAGATTATCTGGCAGTCCTCCGGAGTTTTGCAAACTCGAGTTGCGTTGAGTTGAAGGACCTAGAAGTGAGAAACCGGTATGCCTCCTCTGAGAGACCAAGACACAGCTTGACTTGGTGCATAGGACTCGCCTTATAGGTTTCGCAGGTTAGCAAAGGACCAGACATAAAGTACTCACAACTCCCGCATCCAGGAAGGCTCAGGCTCAGCTTCAGAGGAACAAGCATTGAGACTGGTTTGACGTGTTGTCAATCTTTGGCTTTTCCTTCGCTGTTGAATTTTACGGCCGTTTCTGGCAAAAAAGTAACCAGTTGATTGAAAAGAAAAAACGAAAAGCACTGTGACTGACTTGTAATAATATTCCTGCTTGCTTGCGGCATTTGCCTGACGGCGCTCTGCATCGGTCTTATATTTTCAGGGCCAACCCATGGAAGTGGGAAATAGATGCCACATAGCGGCACAAATGATGTGATCGATTGTTCCAAGTCCGTCGGCGTCTGAAGCTCCGAAGTCCCGATTAGGACGGTACATGGTCCGTGCGCCAGATGGGCGAACGAAACTCGGTGGACGAGTCATGGTAAGCCCATCTGCTCTGAAATGCTTCCAGAAAGCATATTAAATGCACCAGAAGGTTTGGACCCATCAATTGGTGTGGGAGACTTTGGGGGGTTTCATGGAGACAAATCTTGTGAAATGTGTCTAAGTCTACACTGGAGCCAAGTCAATGTTTCAATTTGGCACGAAATTTACCCAAAAAAATCTTGTATGGCTAGGGATTGTTCGAGGAGCTTCCTATAGACATATAATTTATTAAACAGTGGTTTAAGGAACATTCTATTGCCCCATTTCAGCTACAATGACCGACGGATGATGGGGTAGCAGAAAATGATGCTGCTCATTTGAAGCATTTCCGATGTCCGGAAAGCTCCCAATGGATAACAACCGTTTGTCGAAATGATATGTAAAGCATGAGGATCACAAAGAAATGGGCCACTGAGCCCCAAGGTTGTGTGATGCAGACCGAGCAAAGTGTCTGGATTATAGCAGATTTGGCAGCTAAGAACATAATCTGGTGAGTCTGTGATAGCATGGAATGCTTCTCAGTAATAGGCCCACTTCATAATAAAACAGAAAAAGGCCCAAAAGATATTTGTACTGAATCTGCGCCACATTTCAATACAGTGAAAGCTCGGTAACAGCTGCACTTGGTGTACAGAAAGACATATAAAACCATTATATATATAATAGGACTTTAGTATGCTATGATCGACCATTGTAGCTTAAGTGGAAGGCATCCAGAGCCGGAATAATGGGTGTGCGCCACAATTGGCACCCTCTGGCCATTCCAATGGTTGAATAGCTCTGGATATTACATGCTTTAGATACAACATGTAATTTAAGTGATCAATTAGATATCCACCAACATCTCATGACAAACCTGCCACCGAATTCATGTGATGCAGAGCATGCGCCACAATTTCCGCAATGAATCTATGTATACAGAAGACAATCAGGGAGACAGCCATGCTAGCTGACTTATCAAATGATGTTTTGGAAGATCAACTGCGCATGGTGGAAGCTGTGGGATATCCCTGCAATCCCTAATATAAAGAGAAAGGATAGTCCTTGTGAAGCATCTCAGAGCATGTCCTATTGATTCTCAGATTAAATCAGCCCATCCCATAGCTGGATATGAGAGTAGTGTTCCTGAAATACATTGCAGCTTTTTTGCATATGCCATGCTCACACCGGGGTTTTCAACATCATTTTGATTGATCAATTATGAGAGCGCCAGAGGTGGCCAGAGGCCTAGGGGCAGCACACGCTGATGCGCTAATAAGCACATCAGATTCACGAGGTACTAAGATTCCATCACATGCTTCGGATTGATATCCAAATTAAGCCGACTGCACTCATGGTTAATTTCAATGTCAACCTGTATCTGAAGGACCAAAATTAACCTACGACAAAGTCATGGTTAGTTTTGCCTAGGTTAATTTCAACTTGCGAGAGTTAAACAAAACAATGGTTAGCACTAACCGTCGTTTTGGCAAGGTTAGACTTAACCCTCTCCTCATTTGTACTACAATTGCCACCCAAAAATGACTATTGACCTTCAGCGCTCAATAGACCTCTGGTTATGAGGGCTATTTATAGCCTTGTTCTTTGTTATCACCAAAAGTGAATATAAAAGGAAATTTGCATTTCAGACTTTATGCCGAAGTTTCTCCGTACTGTGTCATCCTTATTAATCATTATCTCTATGCTATTGATGGTCTGTATTATTGTTTGAGTGGAAGCTGAGCATCATTCAATCTCTTATTTATGATAGTTTGTAGCATATTGGGAGTGTTCATTCATGTCTTTAGCATCCTTAGTTTTGCAGAGTCAAGCTGTGATTCAATTCACTTGGTAACTTGATTGGACTGTCAGACAGGCTACAGCAGTTGCTGATCTTATACACACGACTACCTCGGCGGTGCATTTGGTGTGAAACATGTGCATGTCTTGTGTTCTCTTGCTGATTTTCTCTTGTTGGCATTTTGACCTGCCACTCTGTAACATTGCCTCTTAACTTGAAGTCAAGGTACCAAAGTTATTGGGTCCGGAATTGCTTCTTCAGGCATCCTCCATGTGGGTCAGTATCCTTTCTGTCATTGAGTGAACCGCTCTCTGGCCTGGCCTGGATTTCCCATCAATAAATCCAAGTGAGATTTGACCTCACAAGTCCTATTTTCTCATCCACCTTGATGCTTACATATAAGCATCGACGCCAGTAGGTAATCAGAGGCTGATAGGCAACAGTACTTGCCTTTATTGTAGCAGGGTAACCCCTTGAAGTCTCTATATGACAGTGACTCTACTGGTTTATTATCATACTATGTAGGACACATCAGGTTCATCTCTTACCAGATCAACCTCTTATGTGAGCACATTATCTTACACTGTGAACATTGAGAGTGCAGGAGCTACTTGGTGGCCTCTTTTGGATCAGTTCAGCTCCATACTCTGGCTTTTACCTCTGAGTCCCTATAGCCCTCGTACATGCCATCGGTAGAGTGGCTATCAATCCTACTTGTACTAGATTTCTCTTCCAGACATTATCTAGCATCTTTTTCGCATATCTTTCGAACGTTTCTATTACCTGCTTTTACGGAGGGAACTGTATAGATTCCTTTTTATCCTTATACTACTCATTAAGTATCCTATCTTTATTTGTATCATTATTTGCAGTTCATGCTGTAAATAACCGTACCTGCTGGCCACCTTGTATTTCTACAAGATAGAATTTCACCAGACTGTCAGCATTGGAACAAAAGATGTGACCGAGACCGAGCAAATGTCCGACATTTGGTCAAGAATGCAGTCCGGGTGAACTTCGGAAAAGCCTCCGGCCCGGCCTTTGCGTGACACGTGACGCTCTCCGACTAGCTCCTTCCCTGCATCGCCAATTCTGGTTGACTATGTACACGAATATTGGCCGATATTCCTGTAGGTGCCTTATTCGACAAAACACTGCATATTCTGACCATCCTCCCCTCCAGTTTCGCCTTGGCAGGCCCAATTTGACCTGTAGAGTCACATCATCATCTCGTGGACTGCAGTGCACCGTCTCGTGGACGTGCCACTGCTCGCACGATGAAGCAAAAAAGTCGGCTGATGCATCGAGAAGGCTACTTATTACAAAAAGAAGGGTCGTCGCTTGGACGTGCAAAAAATGCAAATCACCCCATATTGTTTGCTGGCGCTCAGCTGGCTTTTTAGCAATGTCTATGCAGCAACCAGTGAGCCTGCTATCTCGGTCAGCAGGAGCACTGTCTCCATGTCTGCAAGTCCGACTATTACGAGCACCGTAGTCGCTTCGTCGACGGCCACAGCTCAGACAGGAAATTTTCCGCCTCTGGGTTCAGTCCCGAAGGATTTCTCCGATTCTGGGCTACAGAAACTATGGGATATTGTGAGTTGTCCATGCTCTGACCCTGTCTGCTGCTAAGCAATTCCAGGCTGGACCGGTTCAAGCTCCACCTTTCACTACGACAGAGATCCCGCAAACTCCCATCGCTGTGCCGACTTCACCTCCTTCCATGTATCCCAGCTTCTTCTCCCCTGCTCCCAAAGACGTCCTTTCAAACCTCAAGTTCCCCAGCGGTTTCAAATTTGGGGTCGCTACTGCTGCTTATCAAGTCGAGGGTGCTGTGAAGAATGAAGGCAAGGGACCGCAAATGTGGGATTGGGCTAACAAGATTCCGGGTGTAATCCTTGACAATACCACTGGTGAGATGCAATTGCTTGACACAAATTGCTGCTAACCTGGCCCAGGCGACATTGTGGACCTGCATTACTTTCTCTACAAAACCGACGTTGCACGCGTCCAGGCTTTGGGTTTCAACGCTCATTCATTCTCGTGAATTGGGTTTCTTTGTTTTTATGCCGAATATTGACAGAGCCCTAGAATCTCATGGGCGCGAATCTTCCCGTTTGGGACAGCGGATTCACCTGTGAACCAGGCTGGACTGGATCATTATTCGGACCGTGTGTTGGATTCACTGTTTAGCCCAGATTGAAGATTGATCGACTCATCCTAGTTATCGACTATCATATTGCACATGGAGTTGAACCTGTGGCTACTTTGTGTAAGCTCAGTCTTCTGGTCGTGTCTTGGTGGTCATCTCGTCGCTAGTTCACTGGGACGTTCCTCTGGCCCTCGTAGCATACTATGGCGGCTTCACCTCTGGAAAAATCGTCGACGACTTTGTTAAGTACGTCTTTTTTCATCATCATCTCTACCAAGCTGAATGGTGACGTTTCAGTTATGCGAAGACCGTCTTCAAAGCGTATAACGGACGTGTCAAGACCTGGTTAGTAAAGCCCACTTCATCACTGTCCATACTGAACAGCGATATCAGGTATACGTTCAACGAACCTCGCGTGTATTGCGGTCAGATGTCGGGTTATCCCTTCAGTCCGTCATTTTGTTCCATTTTGATTGTTAGAGTCGCTTAGCCGAGACCAATTTAGATGTATCCTATGCTGAAGGAGTCAACTCGACCAATGCTTTCTATGTCTGCAACTACAACCTTCGTGCGTCGTTCTTCTATCCTTTACGCTGTTTTTCACCTATCTCCTCCAGTAAGAGCACATGCCGCCGCTGTCAAAGGTTCGTTACCCTCTCTCCTGATTCGATATTCTAACTCTTTCTAGCATTCAGACAAATGAAGATACAAGGAGAGATCGCTTTCAAGAATGACGATTTCACGTTCGTTATTTCCTTCTATCTATATTTTCCCTGCTAATGGTGACGACAGTGGTGTCCCATGGAGAGCCAATTCTACAGAAGACCAAGAAGCCGTTGAGCGACATGCTGCATTCCAGATTGGTATCGTGTCGGACCCGGTCTATACCACCGGTGACTGGCCGAAACTGATGACGGATATCTTACCTCCGTCAATATTACCTCGATTCACGGCACAGGAGAAAGCTGACCTCCTTGGTTGGTCCTGTTTCCTCTATCTATGTACCGTAGGCTGAATCACAAACAGGTTCTGCAGACTTCTTCGCTATCGACCCATACCGAAACCTTTTCATTTCGGCGCCAGACAATGGTATCGACGCGTGTATCGCGAATTCCTCAGATCCTCTCTGGCCGAGCTGCAACAATATCATGTTTGTTGACCCACAAGGTTGGGCTGCTGGGATCTCGCCAGACCCGTTGACCGAATCTTGGGCAATGTTTACGCCAAATACGATGCGTCAGCTATTCAAAGATTTGCATACGAGGTGGCCGACCAAGAAGATGGTTAGTTCAGCTTTGGTTTACTGGTGAAATTTGGCTGACGATAGTAAAACAGTATGTGTCTGAATTCGGCTTTTGCGAGCCATTCGAGGATGAGAGGACGGATTTGTTCCGCATAGCCGACGATGCTACTCGGACTAGTAAGCAAGGTGTTCTGCAGTAGATTCTCGATATCTGATGGCTGACAGACTACTACATGACGTATCTTGGGGACATCCTGCTCGCGATTCATGAAGACAATATCCCAATTGCTGGGGCGTTTGCTTGGGGTAAGTATTCTCAGTCTTTCGTACTGCCCAAGCTAAAGGTGTTTCAGCTATGGTAGACAATGCGGAATGGAACAGCGGTTTGAGCGCCAAGTTAGTAGGATTTTACCGAGGTGAATGTCAGATCTGACTGATAGCTCGTAGATTTGGTATCCAGTACGTGAATTATACGACGCTGGAGCGGACGTACAAACGATCGGCAATGGCGTTATGTGCGTCTTTCCTCGATGGTCAGGACAAGTTGCTCATCATCTTCATAGCGGAGTTTTTCGGATCGCATTCTTAGCTCGACCTGTGGGAGAAAGAACATAGTGAAACGGAACCAAGAGACTTGCTTGTATTCTAGTAAACATGGCTCATGTCCCTCGTCTACGGTCCGATCGAACATTGCTCTGATCTGCCGACGGCGTTTCCAGAGATCGGAGATCGTGGGGCTCAGAGTCTCCACTGAAATCAGTCAATGGACCGACTAAGAACCCCACCGTACTTGAAATTCGGCCAAACCGCATGTAGCTTGCGAGGATTCGCCGATCACTTCTGTTCATCGGTCGATCATTTGTACACGGTCTTGGTAACGGAGTCCATTTTTTGAGCGTCTCCCGACATGCTGGTATATATACCCCAGAGATCACAGTGAGGCGTCAGCGTCAAGTTTGGTATCATGTTCTGCCAAGACAATAGGACTTTCGAAACCCTTCATTAGACTTGACACGCCACATTGAATGATCCCGCTGAAACGCCATAAATACCCTGTATGGACAGATACAATGAACGAGCAAGATATCGACGGCACCAAACCAGCAAGTAAATAAGATGCCCGAGGACAACAGCTGACTCCGCCAATTGCCTTACCTTGAACGGAAGCAAACGATCTTCTCATGATCCCTGCGAGGCCTGACACCGCCCAGAAAGATGTGGTCACGCTGACAAACCCCGTCCACCGATTACCCAAAACATGAGACGCCACATTAAATGATTCATTGACATGGCCAGACAGATTGATTCACTAAGTTGACAGAATTCAACATGAATTATGCATCGAGAGATTCAAACGCCATATTTGTATCGACGTATCACCGATAGATAGGTAAAGAAACCGAAGTGTCGGTCAATCAGGAGTGAAAAGAACCCGATTTCCGAGGCAAAACTAATCGGAAAAGCTAATGCAAGGTGCTCGCAAGCCAGAGGGGCACGAGCAAGCTACCGGTTAAGTTACTACGGTACTTATCCTGAAGCCAAAATGCCGTAGAGATGACATGCTCAGAGATGAAGTCGCAGGGATCCGTAAAGAAACGATGTTCAGAACACTATACATGCACGACTATTAGACAATAACCACCTAACTATGTAACAAGTAAAAAAAAAGTAAAAAAAATATAGATGCGGTGATAAAAGAGATAGAAACGAACATATTGGACACATTGATAGCACGACAACGACGAGAAATAAGTAAGATAACGGATATGAAGAGATTGGTGACGGCGAAAGAGGATACGCGAGGTTTGGGGAGAGAGATAAGGAGGCGGCAGAGACAGGAATCTCCAGAAAACCAAGATTTTGATAAATAAAAAACCATCTGCAAAACGAAAGATCAGAACAAGCAAAACAAAGAGGTCGATCAACGACTTACCACCAATCCATCCTCCACATCCACATCCTCTATTGCGCCGGAACATCGTCCGGACTAAACCACTGTCCAAAGTCCCTCTCAAAATTGATATCACCATCCGGTTTGAACATGGACGGGTCAAAGTCGAGCTGATCCGCGACGCTGTTGATAAAATCGTGCGAGAAAAGGTCACTGCCCATGCCTGAATTGCCCATCCCCGATACAGCTCCCATCCCCGATCCCGCATTGCCCATTCCAGAACCCATTCCGAGAGATGGAGCCGAATTCATGCCCGACGCGCCCAAGCCCAAAGGACTTTGCGCCATATTCGGTGCTGGAGTCGGTGGCGCTGTCCCAGTCGCAGTAGGTGTCCCAGTCGCACTTCCATCTTCTTTGTTGCCTTCCTTGTTACTGTTATTCTGATTCTGATTCTGCTGGTCCTTCGACATTGACATGCCCTGCGGTGACGGTGGCGGCAACATTCCCATTGGTTTCTGCCCCGGCTGTGGTTGTTGTCGACCAGGATTAAAGCCAGGGTTGAATTGAGCATCGGAAGGAGGAGATGCCATCGACCCCATAGGTCCATTCTGGCCATTCATAGGTCCCGGACCCATGGGCGGGCCACGTTGATTATTATGCATAACCATCGCTTGTCGATAATGCTGGGGGTTGTTCTGGAGGTTTTGCATCTAGAAGATTGTGATTAGAGTTGAGAAACGATAGGGAAAAAAAGATGTGATGAGAAGAAAAGATGCATAAGAAGAAATAAAAAGAAGCAAACGAAACGAAGAAGACACACCTGCATCTGCGGAGTCATCATTCCACCTGGATTGTTGCTCATCCCAGGACTCATGCCTGCCATAGTCATATTGTTTCCCATCTGCACCGACATTGGATTAACCATTTGCATCCCTTGAGGAATCGAGAATCCGTTCGGTGGCGGTCCCCGAGGGATGCCCATCATTGGCTGCTGAGGCGGCATTTGTGGATATCCAGCAGCCATAGGTGTCATCGGAGGCTGTTCTAGTGGTGACCGTCGAATTCGTTTCGTAGCAGGAGGTGATGAACCATTGCCCTGATTCATGTCCTGTCACCAAAATGTTAGGAAAGCTTCGAAAAAGATATTGGTTGAATCACCTCATCACCAGGAGACGTGCTATTCCTCTTCGAAGGTCTCGTATTCCGTTGTTGCGGCTGCTGTTGGCCAGCCATCATATTCGACGGACCAGCTGCTGCATTCGGCTGACCAGGTAACTTGGTTCTCTGCTGTCGATTTCGGAATGTCTGCAGTATTCGTTGCTGCAAAAGCAAAGATAAGCCAACGAAAACCTAACAAATCTTTATTTCGCACCTTATCATCCATGGTCAACGACGGCAAATCCTTGCTCTCCAGGCCCAATTCCTGCTTCAGCTGCCCTAGAACCTGTTGTGGAATCTTTGTTATCTCAGCATTAAGGTTCTGCGGGTCAATCATCGGGGTCGGTCTCGGACTCTGCTGGGTCATCATGGCTCCCGGAGTCGCTGTACGACTTGGCGGTCTTCCCAATTGCTGATATCCTCCTGCTCCGGGCTGATTATTCTGTCCCGGCGGTATCATCCCACCCATCCCCATTGCCCTCATGTGAGGCGACTGGCCAGGTCCAGGTCCAGGTCCCGGCTGATTCTGATTTGGGTTATTCGGATTCTGCGAGGAATTGGGCATGGAATTCGAATTGGGATTGTGATTCTCGAATGGAGGGCCTGGACCAATGTTGCCGTTTCGCTGAGGTGGTCGTTGACCAGGCATAAGGTTTTGGTATCCCGGACCAGGACCTGGCGTTGGTGCTCCATTAATCTGGGGATTACCGAAGCCTGGAGCTGGACCGACACCGTTTGGGATGTAGTTTCTGGGGCCACCCGGGACGGGGAGACCGTTCATCAAGCCAGGTGGTCGCATTTGACCGCCAATTGGTATTTGGCCACCATTCTGCAGTATCGGTTGACCGGGTTGCGGCGGGGGTTGCCGCTGGCGGTTTGCGGCCTGGTTAGCTTGGTGCTACAAGACAATTAGCTCAAGAATAATAACAGAGAGGCCAATAAGACGCACCTGGGTGTATATCATCGCATCATCAGGGCCATGTCCATTCGCTTTAGCAGTGAACAGAACCCAAAATACGCTCCACCATCTGAAGGCGTCGGGTGAGAAGACAAGGGGAAACGTCGGGAAGAAAAGGAAGATGCGAAAGGAAAAGAAAAGGAAAAGAAAAACGGCCATCAGAACAATACATAGAAGACGAGGAAGAAGAAAGCCAACGCACTCGAATAATAATCCTTGCCTCGCATTAATCGGAGGAGTCGATTCCGACGGAATTTCGGCCTCGGCGAGCAATTCCTTTGCTGTCCTTTTGAATCCGCGCTTGCTGCAATAGTCGTATATGTAAATGTTAAACCTGAGCAGAATAAGCAATTAGCGACCATGGATTAAAGAAATAGAACCGGAAAGGGAGGCAGTAAGCAAGCAACTGTGTAGAGCCGAAGGGACAAAATAATACGATGGACCGAAGAGCGACAAGACAACGGGTAGGATGAAACAGAAAGAGGAGAAAAAAGATAGAGCAGAGGCGACAAGCGTACATTTTATCTCCTTCCCAGGACAACGGCGTCAACGACGAATCTGCCGGTATTGAAGGACCCATGGGGTGGCCAGGGTGCGCTACGGTGGACATCTTCGGCGATGGCGAAAAGCCAGTATTGGGTGCTGGCGACGACGAGCCTGTGTTGATGGGTCCCTTATTGGGTGCTGGCGAAAAGCCTGGATTAGGTGCTGAATTGAGTTCCGTGAGGCGCGTGATGGTTGAAGTGGAGCTCTACGTCGGTGGAATGTAACGGGATAGAAGAGAGGAGAGGTAGAATGATGAAATGGGATGTTCGGCCAGAAGGAGCTCGTCGCTTTGCTGGGCGTGAGGGTCAAAACAGTTTGCTGACAAATCCGATTACGGAATCATGGCTCCGCCTCGCTTACCTCAACTGGACGATTTCGGCAAAGGTAGAGAGACAGATTAAATCCGGGCAGACAGATAGATTAAATTCAGTAAATTGTTTTATGATTCTAGTGGCCGTGAATGCAATCTGGAATTCCATCCCTAGCAATAGTTGTGCTTGATCCTCGAAAAGCCTCGCTAATTATCCTATTATGCATTCCAGCGCGTCGCCATCTTCCGCAAAATTTTAGCGTTTTCGGTATTTAGATTTCGAGTCCAATCATGGCAGTCGCTGTCAGTGACCATTCAGATGAAATCAGCCGCTGAGAGCAATGATCGGAGCAAAGAACCAATCAAGAAGGCAATGAGCGTCGCTGAGAGGGAATGGCTTGCGTCGTGCATCGGATTCCGGTGCGAAATTCTTGCATCGGGTGTTGACCTTGTTGTATCGCAACGAGTCTTGCGGCCTGTATCGTGCCAGTTGCGGTCGCAGCATCAACATCACCCAAACCGCCTGGAACCTTGAGGTTCACGGTGCTTCCAGAGCTGAGTAGAGCGGGTGAAGGTGCTTCCCGAACCAAAGCTAAAGGGATAGGAGTGCAGGCATCCGAGAAGACGGCCGCTGGATGGCGTGCTATCACAGGCGCCTAGTAGACGAAAGTCAGCACGAATGCAGAAAACGAACCAAGGAAAGAAAGAAACGTACGAGAGTAACATTGGGTTCGATAGGCTTCTGCTCCAATGTCTTTAGACCGATTTGGCGAATTGCTGACCTTTGGTTTTTCATCTTTTGCTCCTGTTTCCGTCTGACGATCCTAAAATGATTCCGCATGGAATATCCTGACGTGAACATGATGCGGAATGAACCACCGTCAGAACATAGAAGGATGCTGAAAGGGAAAGGGGAAAAAGTCGGCGGTTTATCTTCGACCATGGAGGGTTAACGGTTAAAGAAGCAAGGACATTGGTTTACTCAGAAAATCAGACGCCTTTAGTGGTGAATTGACGGCGACATTACGGAGCATGGAAAGGTTTTAGAAGGCTCACAACAAGGTCTAGCAGAATAAGACGAAGACAACGCGACGTCAGGGGGAGCCATGTTCGCTCCCATTGTATTCCTCCTCTTCAAGGTCCAGACGCGGCGCTTGTAAGAAAGTCTTGGCCTTGTCGAGGATTTTTATTCTAGTCGGTAACAGAGCACGAAGCGGATCAGGAGGTCAGAACCATTGTTGGATCATAGAGGAAGAGAGAACGGTTGATGAGATGTTGGAGGAGAGAAGGTAAGTTATGATGCACAATTCATTTGAGAAATAGTTGAAATTTGGGTCCTGGGAGCAGCGATCCGCAGAGCCAATGGTGGCAGAAACCTTCTTGCCGCTTGAGAATAAGCAACTGCAATCAAAAAGCGACGTACAATGGTCGGGAACAAAGAAATTATCGTATCTGGACGCTCGTGCCGATGCGGTTTGAGAAAGCGGAGCGTGAGTCACGTGCATTAATGGCTCGTCATTGTCGGCGACGACGAGCAAAATAAATCTTGATTATTCTACAAACCACCATCACACCGTCCTCAGTAATATCATCCTGGTTGCTCTTATCATTTTCCTCGTCTTTATTGCCTCTCTGTCACGAGCAAAGACTGGTGGCTTTGTCCTAACTTTTTATCTCGCCGAGTCGGCTCCGACGTCGAAGTGGCAAGGGCGCTATTCCTGTTATCCTCCATTGTCATCAGGTATGCGGTAGAAAGCGGTACAGACCCTGGAGCTTCTGCCAAATCGTTGAAAAGAGCATCTCTGGAGCCCCCGATTCCAGGCGGGGTCATTAATCGATAATCAGCCATTTCCAAAACGCCTTATGGGTCTATCTGCGGACCGTAAATAGCAGCGTGTCGTTTCTGCTCTCGCCGGCCTCCAACATGCTTTTTTGCAACTTTTTTGGTAAGCCAAAGTAACAAGATTTTCTAGGCGATTTAGCGATATTACAACACTTCCTGAAATAATGTCTGAGGGGAAACTACTACTGTTCCCAACTTCCCAACTAGGAAATTGACTCAGTACGCGGCTTTAGGCGACTTGGCGGCAACAGCGTAGACCTACCGGCATTGTTGGCCGGCTCGGCATTTTTCGGCACCACTGTGTATAGGCCTCCCTCGAGCTGCGCAACCCTCTCCGCTACCGAGGAATCCGCGCACCCCACGCAACAAACGTTGACGTCCGTCCACTCGACCTCCTGGTTGGGATACTCCTCTTTAGGAACAATATATCCCTCGAGGACTTTATTTTCAGGATCCGCTGTAAGTAATCCTGTTCTGTTCAAAGGGAACCGCTTCCTTACTCCATGCTCGTTGACGCTCGAGGCTTATAGATATCGGAGCCTCATCCAAGTCGTTGACCAAAGCATGTTTCCAACGATCCAGGTCGACTCGCACTGGACGTATGCATGGGCGTCGGAATCGGAAAGGATGCAATGGATGACCCTGTCCTGCCTTTGTTGCTCAACACGTCGGAAAGATGGCGAAAGCTGCATTCATCAGTGACGGGCCGTTTCTTCCACGTCAATGGTACGAGACGCTGCACTATTTTCGAAACTGCACTGGCATTGCGAAAGTTGACTGCAGGACCTTTGATTCCCGACCAGCTTGGTTCTACCCTGGTGCAATATCACCAAATACAACTGGGTTGGCGTCAGTTTCTCAGGAGAACAAGTTTCGCGAATGTTGCCACTGTGTTTAGAGTTTAGAGAGATGTCTTTGGCCAACATATCTGCTTATAACGATGTAGCACTCGCCTCCAAAGTCTCTCTGCTCACTTGAAGCTTGAAAAGTTGACTCTGAAAGAGAAGACAAAATCCCTTTCGGTTACTCTAGATGTGTTGACAGTCGATTTGTGCTTTGCAACCTCGATCTGGGTTCGTCCTAACCCATTTCGAGCTCACGGGTCTTCATATCGACAGTCATGGAGTTTCTCTACATCTCACGCAACGCGACATCTGCCCATCTCACCTCCTTACCGACCTTTTTACCGAAACTGACGAGTAACTGACGCACCTTCATCACAGATGACTTTACCGATGATGTCAACAAGGAATAGAATCACGATATTCGGCGGCCATGGCTTCATCATCATGCGTGAAGGAAGGAAGGAAGGAAGGAAGTAAAAATTCGCTGTTGACACCTTTGATTTCTTCGGACTTGAAGACATGACAATGGAGATAAAATAGGGTGTTGTCTCTATCCTCAATATTGGATTGGCTCTCAACGATAGCTCTCAATGCAGATCGATTTCATTACTACTCAGTCAAGCTGATAGTTCAACTATGTGCTGCTCCCCGACGTCTCCCTTGTGTTGCTCCCCGACGTATCCCTGGAGGCCAGTTTTCCCATCCTCCAGGCGGCGTCGGAGGGGGACTCGGTTCATGATCTGCGACACATGTCAGAACACATGCTATCCATGCGTCAGTATCCCTTTGGTGGTTCCACGGGTGCTTAGTACAATCATCCTCGCACTTCGTTTGCTAGAAAAAGGAACAGTCATTCGACGGGTTTCACTGTATGTACTGAATACCTACAACGGTATTTCCAGTCAGTGGTTGGGGCTGGACTGCTGGCTTTTTCTTGTCACTGGACTTTGATGACGTCGATTTCTTTCTATAAAGGGGGTCAACAGACGAGATGGTGAGACTGAATAAAAAAACATACGAAGCGGGCATCGCATGCACCATGGCAGCGTTGATGAATAAGAGAGTAAGAATGCTGGCCCAGGCGGGACGCATATTTTTCAAGAAAAAAGTGGGTGACAATAATTCAGAGAAGTGACCAGCACTGTTGAAGGTATAAAATCTTCTGGGGTCTTTTATACGTTCATACAGAAAAATCTTGATGGGTCTGGACTCTGGAGTGGGAACTTATGGCAACCATGTGGGTCAAGCGGGCGCCGAGAAGTTTTACATAATACAGGATTTGCGCCACAATGAAGACTTGAGGTAAGTAACGATGACTACGAAAATGCGGTTCTTCCATTGCTCTGGATCTTGAGTGCTCTTGGGCAAAGAGACTAAGAGCCGGATGTTCTATGTATGAAGCCCAACCAGACCGACCCCAATTGCACCCGATGAATCCGATGCACCGGTTTCAGATCACGGCAACTTGCGTCATGGATTTGCGATG
Organism: Mycena floridula; assembly: GCA_029320655.1. NCBI lineage: Eukaryota > Fungi > Basidiomycota > Agaricomycetes > Agaricales > Mycenaceae > Mycena > Mycena floridula. The sequence continues at coordinate 99,047 of JARIHS010000047.1, forward strand.
CTGATTTGATTTACTCTTCTGAAACGGAAGGACAAATCATGTTGTCGACCGACCACCGGCGGGCTCCGGGCTCCGGGATAGGATAGGATATATTATACTGACAACTGAAATACAACAGTGGGCCCTCAAGGACCTATCAGTTTACCATCTACCTCAGAGCCTTGTATGGTATATCCTATATACATACCTATTACTCTGTGTTCCGGAACATGCACACTTACCGAGGGGGTCGATCTGCTTCAGGTTACGGAAAAACACGCCCCGCTAGAACTTTCTCTTGGGCTATGCATGCTAAATTAAAACAATCGGTTACTCTTCTGAAATTCGTGTCCTTAGTGCTCGTGACTCGACGTGATCGACGGTCGCATGACGATGAATTTTGCGCCAAGCTCGATATCGCGTTTCGGAGCGTGAGACAAGCCGATGCCACACAAGAATTTCTTCGAGAGAACCAGGCTGCCCCAGAGACCAGCAAGTAGTCCAAAGGTTCACGAGATGCAGCAGTGAGGACCTTCAGTGACATGGCAGATATTCCTACCCGGTCAAACTCTACCCGCTGCTGCCGAATCATGCCGAATCACTGTGGAAACCCTGAAACCAACTGTTTTTGCGCAATCCAAAACACAGACCACAATCCAAAGAAGCCCAGTCCAATTCTAGGTTCACTGCTTCAGAATTATAGCAGTCTCGCCTTTTACACAGTCTTTTTATGCAGGATATCCCAGTTTTTCATGAATATTGATTGAGATGATGGAGTTCAAAGGTTCATGAGATGCTGCAGCGAGGTATTCCCGCCCGATCAAATCACTGTGGAAACCCTGAAACCAACTGTTTTTCTACAATCCCATATAGACCACAATCCAAAGAAACCCAGTCCAATCCTAGGTTTACTGCTTCAGAATTATAGCAGTCTCGCCTTGTAAGCAGTCTTTTTATGCAGGATATCCCAGTTTTTCAGAAATATTGATCGAGATGATGGTGGTCACAGCCATAGAAGTGGCTCTGGACTGTCACTCATCATGATGATATCATACTGGCCAAAGGCTATGGCGCTATGGAACAGTCCAGTGTTTTCAGCCAAACCATGTTTAATAACCTTCAACTTATGGTCCAGGATCATGAATTTATCATGAAGAGAAACAAAACCAGGGATGAACATTGTGTGAGCGATGTAACGCTAGACTGGATTCGAAAAAAATGGTTCAACAGGCGGAATGAGCGTGGATAATTCAAGCATCAAAATAGGCTACCATTCGAATAAGTTCAATGTTTTGAATTCACGCCAGTTATCCATCTACATACACTACCAGTGCCGCGGTACTCATGTCTCAACGAACTTACGTCAAGTACTGCGCCACGCATTCCTTGGAATCTGTGTACTTTGACGGGTTCTCTAGGGACAGCGACGAATAAGATCTCTCATTCGTCGATGTCTGCTTTGTAAACCACCACCATCAATCTTTGCTTGCGCCATGAATCAAATCTGGCGATATTGTCGACTCGAAAATCGTCCGGATACCAGACGTGACGTTTGAACTCAAAATCCCCAGACAGGAATCGCAATTTCTCGAGACATGCCACTCCATCCACCTCTTTTTCCGTCCTGGGAGAACAGACGCCTCTTGTTTCCACAAAAGGCAACACAAGATCCAAAGTCTTATCAGTAGGGTCGTCCAGCATCCGATTATCAAGCTCCAGCACACGGAGCTTGGAAAACAATGGTGGTTCTTCTAGCCGGTGAATGGAATCAACAAATTCGGCAGCGCTGGACCAGGTACCAGAAGCGAGCAATAGCGAGGTTGTCGACTCGAGCAATGGAATGGCTTTATCGATCTCTTCATACCCGAACTGCGAAAATGATGTATAATCCAAGACCTTGATGCTGCATGATGATCTCTGGATTAGCTCCATGAGACATATACCCCATCCAACCCTGACAGCAAAAATTCGGAGTTTTTCCAATGCTGGGAGTACGAGGTATGGCAGGGTATCCGCGCTCCGGAACTCGAGACTTCGTAGACGTGACAACGTGATCAGTCTTTGACTGGGGGAAATCGGTTTGTGTCGATCACCCAAGGTATAATGCTCAACGTTCGGTAGATAGGCAAGGATCTTGAGATCATCATTGTCCTCGACACGGTTGTGAAAATCGAAACTGGTCAGCTGTGACCATGGTATGGTCGCCTGCTCAATGTTCCACAAGCCGCGAAGGGATATGTGGCGCAGGCTGGAGCGTCCTTGAACCAGCCTGATTGTGTAGCGAGACTCGCGGTATCAACAATAGAGCTACGCCCACGAAGCAAAAGCCGTTCTAATACCGGAAGCCTATGTTCCAGAGCCTGGAGATTGGCATAAAGTTTGAAGTCGAACGTGAGGGAGACATCATGCCATTGCTCTGATAAATCGAGAGTCATGGAAAGAAGTTTCCTCACTTCTTCAACAAGCTCCCGGTCGAATGATCGGAGGCTGATATGGAATCTAAGAGGATGTGAATCGGTGCGAGATATGATATCATTGAAGATCTCGGGTTTCTTTGAGAGATAGAGGATATCGGATTCGTTGATCTCGATATTGGACCGTAATTGCCCAAATTGCGGCGTGACTGAATCAATAGAACATATATTGATAGAATGTGACATTACTGGGGCTAGTTACCTATGGAAGTGCGCAGAAGAATTGTGGTTTATGAAAACCAAACAAGAATTGAAGCTCTGCATTGGTATGATCCTTGGATGTGGCTTGATAACATTCAAGAACACAAAAGGGAAGAAACTCAGCGGGAAGACACACGATTTTTCCGGATTCTAGTCGCTGAGACAGCATTTATGATCTGGAAGCTAAGATGTGAGCGTAGAATGTCCAAAGCTGATGATCCCTCACAGTACCAGTCACAAAAAGAGATGCACAATCGTTGGCTCAAGTGCATCAATGTTCGGCTGCAACTGGATTGTGTACTTAGTGATAAAACTCATTTCAAGAAACATGCACTAGACGAAAGTCTGGTGCTGAACACGTGGAATGGTTGCCTGCTCAATGAGATGACAATCCGTTATGGGGGGGCTCCTTGATCCGAAACCACGATGTGGTCCACCTTTTCCCACGCTTGTATGGCTTGAAAAGTGGCGGTTCTTGCGAGCAGAGACCTTTTTAGCCAGCTGTTGGAGGTCATAGACATCCTCAGCGCTATCTGTTGTCTCCCAGTGCAATGGCCCACCAAAACCGTGGCTCACACCGGTCTCACAAGACCCCAGTATCGTTAATCCATTCTGTCGCATCTCCAAGCTCCTCAGTCATTCACTTTCATCTGTGTCTGCCTGAGGTATGCTCTTTACCCTTTTACTATTGTTTATCTTACTTACCATATACCTGTAGCTCATTATATTCGCTTACAGCAGTGCTGCCAAATCCGACACTGAAACATAAAAACCAGCATCTCTCCACTGGAATGACTGCATGATGGAGGGCATGGGTTTTTTCAAGCATTGACTGAAGTGTGTGAAGAAAATCGAAGAGTCAAGGAAAGAGTCCTGAAGCATCGGTGAAGTTTCGAGAAGAGTCAATTGAAGTGTTGAGAAGAAATTGAAGATATCATTGGGAATCCAGTTGGATCATGTCTGAATCATAGCATGTTTGAGCCATAGAGATACTAGATGTGGTGTTAATGAGCAGTTTAACAGCAAGACACAACGGTCACAGTAACGTGACCTTGGAAAAAAACTTCATTGCTTGTTTCCCGCCATTGTGTTGTTTTTCTATGGTGCTTGTGACCTTCAATTTGTGTGAGAACTCAAACTAAAAACTCAATTCCTAAGTTCAACAAACACCCTCAGTAAGATGAGAGGTCATGGAAAGGCTAGAGCAATAGAATGGTAAAGGATACAAGATTGAAAGACTAAAGAATACAATATTCTAAACTACTGTATAAATACTAGTAAACATGTGACTATAGTCTGTTTTCCACAAGGCACAACATCCTACAACCATGCTATAAACAACCTACTCCCATGCCTTCTTTACTAATGGGGGTGGGCAAAGGTCTGGTACAGCCACATGTTTGGTGCTGTTTGTCCCAGCTGATTTTAATCAAAAAAACCTTGAGCTGATTTTTAGCGGCCTCATGGACTCCCATCATCCATTTTAGGCATCCGACGGTCCTTGTGTGACATTGTGCTGGGATTGTTCTTAGAAAAATTGGAAAAATTGAGTCAGAATGGCAACTTCAGTAATGAATTGGCTGCAGAAAAAATGAATTGAAACATGTTCTAAGAACAATCTGTAGAGCTCCTTGTCCTATCCATTTTCCATCTAATATGTTTGGGCACCAGATGCCCAGATAAGCCTATCTTTCGGCCGCAACAATCAACATCAAAGATGGTGTGACATGCCTGCGACAGCTCCCGAACTCGCTGGAATGACTTGCTCCGGTGCTCTCTTCTGCTTCAATGTTCGTGATAGTCAGCATGAATCAAAAAATACTTCAAAGTATGCACTGTGACAGCCAGAGAGACCTGTTTGAGTCTGGTTCTAACATTCTTAAGATAGAAAAGTATCAATATCATCACTTGAGCATGTCTATTGAACCAGAATATTTAAATACTATGCATTGATCACTGAAACATACCACAGAATACTAGATATAGAGCCCTGCAGCTCAAACAGATAACTTGAGAAATTCAAGTGGCTGTGCACTTAGTCATCCACCGTTGACCGAACTGACGTTGCCCACTCCCATTACTAAGTGCCTACAGATTTCCATGCCTGTATCCTGTTTCACTATAATGCACTAGTCGTCTGTTTGTCATGTGTTATTGTGCCTGAACGCCTTGGGGTTTTAATCTCTGTGCCTCATGTTGTCCTCATGATCTCTGTGCTGGTCAAGCATGTTCAATCAGTCCAAGTCCTCATTTTTTATTTCAACATCTTCTGTAGCTGCCTTGTGGATCAAGTCCAAAAACCATGTTGGCTTTGATGCTGACATTTTGATGATGACAGATCCTTGGATTCTGACAATTTGTCCAGATTCTGTATATCTTTCTGAAATTCTATTTGCAGGGCTTCAACGAAGTGTCTTGAAGAAAAACTGAAGTGTGTGAACAAAAACTGGAAGTGGCAGTGAGGAGTCATGAAAGAGTTGACCAAAAGTCACATACACGATATACACTGATAAAAACTGTTGAATGGTGCTTCAAAACAGCAAACTTTGCTGCCAAGGATGATCATTGAGAGAATGAAGGTCACATTCCTACTCATGACATATTTGAGAGTTGGATAATACTATGGAACAATGGTTGCAGCCTGTCAGGACCTGTTAAGCTATATACACTTATTCTAAGGACTTCCAATGACTGATGAAGCTTATAAACTCACTCACTAGTGATGCAGTGAAGGAAGAAATATGTCAACAATGATGACATAACATGGCCCCAAAAGGAAACTGAGAATCGAAGCGTCGAGAAGAAATTTTGCAAAAATCTGGTTCGCACTTCAATTTATCTTGTCCCCTGCATGATGGAAAAGGTGCTGTCTTTGAGAAGCATGAGCCTTGATGGTGCAGTCTTCAAATGGGATAGAACGACATCTATCAGAGCAGATGCTGCCATGATGCCATGTAGCATCAATGTTCGCCCAAACTGCAGCAAGAAAAGAACTGTATTCGACCATATACCCAGGACCTCCCCCAGCGAAGGAGAATCTCGCCAAGGAGCTTTAGAGTAATTTGTGCCAGGCAGGACATGCCTGATTCTGCTGGGGACGAGATTGGGCACAATTGCTGGCTCCTAGATATGCTGGGAAACAGGCGTCTGGCCGAGGAAAAAAAGAGCAACGTCAGTTTGTGGCATGATATCAATGCTGGACCACACTTTAAGCAAGATTTTTCGGAATTGAATAGACTCACATTGTTTCTCCGTCGGCTTGAGAGCAGAAAGGCAAGATTCCTCAACGTCTCGTTGCATTCGAAGAGAAGCGTGACTGTCACGTCTCATGTGACGATCACGTCACTGACAATTCCCACGTACCTCGGGCACATCGAAGTCCAAGTCGCTGCCTTCGGGCTGGGTTCCATTTGTCAAGAGTAATACTTGGGCTCCATGAATCAATTCCCCTGCAAGGTTTCAGGTCTCAAGATAAGCTTGGCTGGACAAGGTGTCAAGTCTTGCTGCTTGTCATCTTTTCCGTACTTTTCCGGTCTCATTTGGGTGTGAGTCCTTCCTTGTTATCATTATTTGTCCATTTGTCCTATGATGCTTGGAATTACGGGTTGGAAACGTCCTCCGAATTCTGATCAACTAAGGTGTCCAGTGCATCAAATGTCACTCTCCGCTGTTCTCAAAACACCGGTCGCAGGATGATTAAATTCAAGTGCATCCTCGCATTTTGACCACTCATTCATTAAACACTTTCATTGCCATGATGAAGTCCTGCGCAGCTTTTGTTCTTTTGACTGTTGCCACTGTTGTGTCGGCTTCCTCCCTCCAAGGAATCGAATACATCGGTCCTGGAAGGTTCATCGGAGCATAGTATGTTCTGTTGATTCTCGTTGTTCACGGGGAAATTTCACACAGTGACGCCGAAGGCCCCGCTAGTGAAGCATGTGACCTATTGGAGTTCAAATGCGACGATCAAATGTCAGCTGGAAGTCCAAACATATGGAGCAATGCAGCTGTGTCGCTGCAGCAACTTATACGGGGGGTAACTTCAAGTCAAATGTACGATCCGGATTGCCCATCTTGTCGTTTTAGCCCAGGGTAGTCCACATTCTTGCGGCCAACTGCACTACGGGCAGTCACGTCGCATTTAACCGTGTTGAAGATCTCCTGTCGCGGTCCGAAAATATGTGGATTGGTTCTACGGATCCCTGGCTGCTATCGTTGAACAGCACCAAATGGAACAAGTTTTTTCTTTCTCGGTTGCATCATATTTTTGACCCGAGCCTTGTAGCTGTGCTGAAGACGTCAAAAGTCAGTGGTGGGGCAAGATCGTAGGCTGGACGGACACAGGTAATGTTGCACCATATACCAACTTTAACGACTGGCTTCATTTCTTTGTTCCTAATCCTTAACTGGAAAAGATGGAATAAACAATTCCCTTTGATCTTTATTTGGAGGTCGGCCCGGTCGGAGCTTGACGGAGTGTGAACTGGTTTCAATTGGGCTGCGGCTGTACAACGCTCTTACGTCTTGTCGTCAACTCTGACTGTAAAATTTCTCCTCTTACCCTCAATTCGTTACAATGATGCTCTACTTCACAGATATTACTCGAGAATCATGATGTCGTCTTGGGATGACGCAGTGCTGGCTCCGTGGTCAGTCATCGATCCCCGCGCGTTTCACACCGGTAATATCGAAGCTCTCACGACGACCAAGAACGTTATACCAGCATCACGTCGAATTCCAGTGGAAATCATTGCAGAAATCATTATCTGTGGCGATTTTCTGCAACGCCCGGTAACTTTAGAAACGTGGCGTCAGCCTTGGACGTTGGGACACGTCAGTCGGTCGTGGCGAGCAGCAACAAAATCGATTACAGAGCTATGGGCGAACATCCAAATCAACGATTTCACCGTCCCGGTGGTGGAATCGTCGTGCGACGTTTTGCGAGAGATGCTTGCTCGGGCTGGGGCGCGCCCATTGACACTGAGACTTCAATTTCATCCATGGGCTGGATCTCATACAATTTCAATAATCCAGCTTCTTGTGGAAGAATCGCATCGGTGGCTCGAGCTTGACCTTTGTCATACTTGGGGTCTCTATGCATATTTCTCTGGAGTCCAGGGCAGGCTTCCTCGTCTAGAGCGACTCACTCTGACGAGCCCAAGCTACGAAAGCGCCTTCAGTTATCGTTGTTTCCAACATGCGCCATCTTTGTCTCGTCTCACTCTATTCGGCTTTTGCTCGGCAGGAATCGACAGGCTTCAACTACCTTGGTCACAGATAACCCGTCTTATGCACGATTCGCGCTTGCTGAATGACACATTCCAGCTTCTTCGTCGGGTTCCGAACCTCATAGATCTCGAGAGCTATGCGGGACCCATCTCGCGCTCGTGGTTTGATCCATCTTGGATTCCGTCGGCTGCCATGACATTACCACATCTTCGTCAAATCTCTTTCAGCCAATCCATGCTACAACTCGTACAGTGCCTGGCTCTCCCTTCCCTGGAGAGTATTTCGTGGCGAAATTACGCTGAGGATAAATGGAACTGGGCGCTGTGTGATATGATTTACAGATCAAGATGTAGTTTGAAGAGGTTGGAGTATGTGGGATTTATCCCAGAATGGGCGACGCTGGACTATATGCTCAATGTCATGCCAGAACTTGTGACACTGGCATTTCCGTCTGTCGTCGACGACGGGAAGAACAGGATCGTCATTGCGAGGATTCTTGACTATATTCGGGAGACACCCTCGGCGTTGCCAATGCTGGAAACCATCGAGCTGGATACCAGCATATTGGGCAGCATTGATTGCACTGAATTGATAGTGAGGTTCGTGCAGTCGAGGTATGGATGGAAGGATATGGAAGACAAAGTTTCGGCTCTTCGAACTGTGCGGTTCACACCCGGCGTAGAGGTGCAACCTGACATCTTTGCGGTAAACCTTGGGAGATTCGACGCAATGCGACAGCAGGGCCTGACTATGACATTCACAAAGCCCAAAAGATTGAGTTTTGACTGACTGAACTAGGAATATTTGTGGCGCTACTTTGATATGTTCCTCTTCAATTTGACGCCTATGATTATCACGATTCCGTTCTATGTGGGAGATGAAATTTCATTCTGAATGTTGTGAGCCTTCGATCATGGACCAACCTGGAGCACGTCGCGGGTTGCTTGAGACCAAGCCGGGTGGCAGCAGCAGCAGTCAGATCATCAGATCAATTCTGATATTCCCTTCGGCCATGTCTGTTATGTAGAGAATTGGGACTGAGAATGTTTGAAAGCATACGAGTATCACCTAGCACTACACAAATAGACATATCCAAGAATTGGCAGATGGAAACCCAAATATGTGATCTCAAGGTCCGCGGACCTTTATCGTCTTTGCCGCGATGCCGGTGCAGGGTCTAGACCTGTCTAGACCACGCAACACTGCGGCCGCTCGCTCCGCCTTCCAACGCTGGTCATTTCTTCCGATCAACATCCCAAAAACTTGAACGACTCATGCATTTTTCATCCTCAATCCTCGGTGCTTTGATGACGTTTTCTCTTGTCGCAGCGTTGCCATATCCTGAGGCTAGGTGAGAGTTTCCAGGATGCATCCGAACAAGACGGACTCGATTCCAAAGCGGAAGGGCCGGGATTGTGGTATGTGTCCATCTATCCATGCTGTTTATTGCGGTGATCGATTGCGCCACAGAACCTCGCTGCTCGTGACCGTGTAAGATTTGCTGATACGATCGAGAGTCATCATGGGAGTATGTCCCCAAGCCAAAAAAGCTGCAGCGCAGGTTCGCCCTTCTCCATTAACGTTATCGCTTGACTGAATCTCGGAACCAAATCCACAGCCACCAAGACAGCTACAAGCCAAGTCCGAGAGGCGATTGTGGAGCAACTCTCTGTCATACAAAGATGCAAGCGGATGGACGTGACGTATGACTTACGTCAAATGCGATGTATTCAACTTCAAGACCTGACGTGAGCAAACTCCGTCGCTGAACAAAGTCGGGGAGACAGTGTGAGTCTCAGAGATACGAGTTGGAATTGACGATTGAAAGTAGTCTGCAGGAGGGTTCAAGTGGGACCAAGCGGACCCGTATATGTGACCTAGATCAAGTCGGCGCCAATGTGTGACGCACAGAAGCGATCCGACTTGTGTTACAGTAAGTTTAGATGACATGCTACAACGTATCAAATCAACCTACTTCTTTGAGGTTCTGACTGGTTGTGACCGAGCCTGGACTTGTGACCAGAGAAGTACCTTCCTATTGCAGATATCTATCCTTCACTCTCGAAGGAGCTACATCTCCGACATTCGTGGCACATCGTTTAAATGCTCGGGCTAGATGATAGTATAAAGGCCACAGTGCCGACACCTGAGTGACCAGTCATGTCTCGCTTGAGTCTCATTTTTCTCCTTTCCAGTCCATTTTATTCATCTTGAATGGCTTCAGGTATGAAAAGGGACACACTTAGACACGACACTCGAAACAAAGGAGCAGAAATGAAGGAGATCACGCCGTCTTCTCCACCATCTCACTTGCGGGATCTGAAAGCACTGGTTTAAAGGACATTGTCTCATGCCTGATCAACATGAAGACGTTCGCCATCTCACTTACTGGAACCCCGCACTTGAGAAGTTGACGCATATTTTTCGCTTAACATGTGGCGCGACTTAATTAGGGGCGCTAACCAAACTGTCTCAGTTATATGAATACTTACCTGCTGAACAATTTCCACGAGATTCCGTCCAATTCGTAGGCCGAAATATCCTTCGTTCATAAGGAGCAACATCCAGGTATCCGCGTCCTAGGGGTTACCCCAGAGAAACCTGTCTGTATCTCTGAACAATAGAGTTGACGCGTAACCACGGTATTCGCTTCGATTGAAGCACCGAGAGTCGCGTCAATCCGGCCGTTGCACATTTACAAGTATGATCACGTCACTGACATTGCCTAATGTAGGTCGGATCGCTTCCATGGACCCAAATTTATGCCGGATCATCGGATAGGCTTCAACAGGCCGTGCAAATACGCGTCGTTTCGAGAGTTCATATATAGACAGAAGAGCAAGAGTCCTAGTACATCCGTATTCCACCTTCCAAAATGTCCTCTGCCCTTATACTTGGCGCCACAGGCCAGGTTGGCCGCCATTTGCTCAAGGAATTACTCTCGTCACCTTATTTCAATCGTGTAGGGGAGTATGGTAGGAATCTGACCGAACTGAGCACTCTCTCTGATGGAAAAGACAAGTTGACTCAAAGCAAGATTGACTTTGAGAATCTTTCAGAATCGGGGTTGGGCAAGGAGAGATGGGACAATGTGTTTATTGTGTGAGGGATTTCGATCATCTTTAGTTTTGCTTTGCTGAATGCTTTAAAGCCTGGGTACCAACATCAGAGAGGTCAAGGACTCACAAACGTTCGAGAAAATCGACCGAGAGTGAGTTCTTCCGTTCAAAGGATGCGCGAGTGGACTAAATATGAAATAGATATGTCATCACCGCTGCCGCTGAGGCGAGAGTTCCAGGGTCAGAGCAGAGATTGATCTATCTCTCTGTATGTGGTGAACCATTGAATCATTTATACCGCAACTGACGCCACGCCAGGGAAGATCCGCAAACTCGAACTCGTCTCGATTATATGGAAGGTAAATAGATGTCCATATGGTCTCCATACAATCCTGAATTATTCACAGAAGCAAAGGTCTGACCGAGGAAGGTTTAGCAGCCCTGGGATACAAGGAAGTCATTGTTGTCCGCGCGGGATTCATCGCTGGTGCTTCCAGACCGAATAAAGGACGCGCAAGACTAGATAAGATTGTCGGGTAAGCCATTTCTACGTGGAAAAATCCTGTCATTCGAGTTTTTACAGCTCGGTCACCGGACTGCTCTCCTATGTGGATCCCAATTTGGAAATCCAAGTCACTGCCTTGGCCAGAGCCTTATCAGTCATCGGACAACTTGGAATCTCTGGTCTTCCAAACTCAGCAAATGCGTTTGAAGCAGGAAAGCTAGATCACCGCTATACTGTGGTCTTGAATGAGGGCGCCACGGTTTTGGCCGGGATGACGTAACGATATTCAAACTCCGTTGAAGTATAAATGGCAGCGCAATTTCTTTCGCTTCCCATTCTTCCTTTTTCCTACCATCATCTGCGACTTTAATAATATTTTACGCGCTCGCCCATATCACGCTCGCCGAATACATTGCTATAATCCACGAATCTTTATTCTAAACAATTCTATTCAACCATTCACCATGGTCGTCGTCATTTCTCGTCGTAACACGCTCATCGCCGCGTCTGTTTCTCTCGCTCTGATTACCCTTAATTCGCCTGGCGTTGAAGCTGCTGCAGTCGTACCTCGCAGTCCTTCCAAGGCGACTCCGTCCAAGCCTACTCATCATGGACCGTCGAAGCTCCAGCTCCCATCTCCAGCCAAACCAAAATCGCCCAAGAAGAAGTCGTCTGACAAGGAGAAGTCGCCCGAAAAGAAGAAGAAGGGAAAGGGACACAAGAAGGAAAAGTCGGAGCACAAGGCGAGCAATTTTGGCTTTTTTTTTTTTCGAGTCTTTATTGACGCATTTATTCAGCGATCCTCCTTCATCCTTGACCCTCTGAATCCTGTTGCCCACTTTTTCATACCTCGAGGCGAGCAGGCTGCATTCAGCGTTGAGCGTGATTCTGCAGATCCTTTTATCGCTGGTCCTTCGCATTCCAGATTCTTTGATCCCAAGTGGGTCGCCGTCGCTCGTGACGAAGACCATGATCATGATCACGACCACGACCACGATGGCGAGCATGACCATGATCACGACCATGACCATGACAAGCGTCAAATGGTCAGTTATTTTTCGATTCTTGTTTTTCTCTTCCTTGACGAGTTCCCTTAGGACCCTTACCCCAAGCGCGATCACGACCATGATCACAGCCGTCGCTCTGCGGTCACTGTACCCGACGGTCATGGCGGCTCTTATTCCATTACGCATCCCGCTCCTTCAGGTCGCGATTCCAAGGTGAGCTTCCTTCTCCTTCTATTACTTCTTTCGTTGATTGATTCCTTCAGGGTTCGAATTCCAACCATGGTGGCCATAGCCATGATCGCGAAGGCAAGAATTATCATGACAAGAATCACGCCAATGGAGGCTCTGACTCGACCGGTCTTCTTGATCCCGAATTAAGCGTCAAATTGGTTAGTTTCTTGTCATCGATTTATTTCTTTTGTCAACGAGCTTCTTAGGACGTCAAGCGCCACGATCACGACCATGATCATGATCATGATCATGACCACGACCACGACCACGACCACGACCATGATCACGACCACGATCACCGCCGTCGCTCTGCGGTCATTGTACCCGACGGTCATGGCGGCTCTTATTCCATTACGCATCCCGCTCCTTCAGGTCGCGATTCCAAGGTGAGCTTTCTTCTTCTTCTAATACTTCTTTCGTTGACCGATTCATTCAGGGCTCGGATTCCAACCATGGTGACCATGACCATGATCGCGAAGACAAGAATTATCATAGCAAGGCTCGCGTCCATGGAGGCTCCGGCTCAACCGATCTTCCTGTAGATCTCAAACTAAACCTCAGATCGGTTAGTTTCTTCTGTCGCTTTATCTCTTTTGTTAATGAGCTTCTTAGGACGTCAAGCGCCACGATCACGACCATGATCATGACCACGACCACGACCACGACCACGACCACGATCACCGCCGTCGCTCTGCGGTCATTGTACCCGACGGTCATGGAGGCTCTTACTCGATTGTTCATCCTGCTCCGTCAGCTCGTGATCCCAAGGTAAGATTCTTCTCCTGGGATCCTTTCTTTTACTGATCAGTTGCTCTAGGGCTCGCATTTTAAGCATGGTGGTAAAGACAAAGACACTCATGGCGATAATCGCATCATCGGAGGTTCCGACTCGACTGGTCCTCCCAAACTCGAATTGGTTGGTTTCTTTTCATCGCTTTGGTTTCTTTCGTTGACGGCTTCTCCAGGACGTGAATATCAAACGTAGTGAACACCACCCTGGTCGTCCTACAGCTCCCGCAATAAGCGCCGACGTGGTTCGTTCATTATCATCGCCGTATATTCCTTAACGAGCTTCTTCAGGATGGTCAAAAAGATGCTTCAGCTCTCGCAATAAGCGTCAACTTGGTTCGTTCATTATCATCGCCTTATTTCGTTCGATGACGAGCTTTTTCAGCGCGACAATCTCAAGCGTGGTGGTCACGACCATGAACATGACCACGACCACGACCATAGCCATGACCATGATCATGAGCATATCCATAGTCACAGACGTGGCGCGTCTGTGCATGCGCGCGATACTGGAGCGCTGGGTACCGTCTTGCTAATGGTGAGATCAATCTACTCAGAGAATGCTCTTGCTAAAGATTTATTTAGAATACCAATTCGCAAAGGGTCGCTGCTCTATCGGTCTTGCCTGACGCGACTATCGCCGCTACTCCTGCTGGATCTCCCATGTATCTTTCGATGGTCGAAGCTTATCCAGACGAGTCGAATCCAGACGCCTACCTCACATCGCGAGACTCTGGTCCCGGCATGGTCAGAGTTGTCTTCCCCGTCGAGACCGCTAGCCGTAGGCGAGAAGAGTCGGAAGGTTGCGCGAGCTACGATCCTTCGTCTCAAGGACCGATGCAGGCTCGGGAATGCGGTGAACCAGAGTCGGCAAACCAGAGTCAAATGTTCATATTCGACAATTCTACTGGCACTATTCATCCTGCAGCGACTGGGAACTCGACATCGAACTCGACATCGGGGTCTGGGTCATTGGGTAGCAGAGACGCTGCCAATGCGACGTCGGTCATCCTCGTCTTTGAACCCATGGAACCGACTCTGGAGAAGGCTTTTGCAGAAGAGTCGCCTGCCGCTCCCGTCGAGGAGACTTCTACGGTTATTTCGACCAGCACGAGTACTGAATGGGCGACAGCGACGACCACTGTCACTGTCACCAGCAGTGGGGTTCAGCCGTCTGCAACTTCTTCATTGTCTCCTTCCGTTACCACTTCCTCCATGTCGCTTTCCGAAACCGCTTCCATGTCGGCTCCTTCTCAGTCTTCAGTCGATACGCTCAATGTGATGGTCTTTGCCACCGTCGCTTCCAGTTCAATGACCGAGTCGACTGTTGCACCTGCTTCAACGTCGATGGATGCGACCTCGACTTCGATGGATGCTCCTGCTCCTACTTCGACATCGACGGATGGTTCAGTCAATGCTGAGGCCATTGCGTCGGACATTGCCAATGAGACGACGAGTTCGGAAGACCCTTCCTCAACAGACCCAGTGCCTGTTTCGTCTTCGACGGACTCAGTCATGGTTTCTTCGACAGACGTCGCTTCGGCAACATCGACAGAGGCTGCCGCGACGACGACACTGGCGAATCGTGGCGTCTTCACCGGTATTCTCAAGCAGGCTCGTTTCAAGACTGTTCGAAGGAAGGCTTGAGGGACTGTTACCATATCTAATAAAACGACGACGGACTCTTTTTTATTCTTATAATTATGCCTACATTATAATACCTACAGCATTATTACTATCTATACCTTCCTTTAAGCTCTGATATACCTACCGGTTATGCGCTGAGATCGCTCTTTAATGCAACGTAGGATTCTTTCGATGAAGCTTGATATTGAGGTGGCTTTGGATTTTTGATTGATTGGAGTTCGTTCTATTACGCTGGGCACGTCAGGGCTCTCCAATGTCGAGACCTGAGAAGGCTTATGTTGCCTCGCAGTGATTCGAGCTTCTGCCCGGGCATCGGCGGAGCGATAAGTTGCGGCAGAGGTACCATTCTCGCGATGTATACAAGCTCGGGTGAGTCTGTCATCGATTCAAAGACTCTGATCAACTTGGCTCACTGCGACTTCTGGCAGGAGCTAGATATGCTGGAAAGGAACAGATATGCTTCCATGACCCAGATTTGACATTGATTCTTCTTATTCCAGGAATATCGACTTGAAAGCAATTCTGATATACAGGGAATCCAATTCATATCGAGTCAGTACTGTCTGAAGTTCAGAATCGATGCGGCTACTCGTATGAACGTTTCCACTAGTCTCGGCTCCATCCGTTTACCGGTCCGGTGCTCGCGTGGCCATCATGATGGTCGCTATCGGCGACAGCGAGCGGAGCGACCTTCCGCGAGGCGGTTCCAACGTCTGAGTTCGAGACTACGTTTCCACCACTACTCATAGGAGCTCTCTGAACGCACTCGTAACAAAACTCTCCCGTTGTAATCGTGGCGGAGGAGATGGATCTCGAGAAAATGGTTACGGCCATCAGTAGGTTCCGGAGAAGATTTTTTTAAATGAAACTTTGATGGTTTCAGCCGGCATCACCGGCATCACACGACTAAAGCTCAACCAATACTATTGTTCCCATCGGGTGTAACTTTTCCCTGGGAAGCTAACGATCATTTCTCAGATTTTATTGAATAACGATGGCCCTCCGGAAACCACCGGATATTTGAGGCATAAGATTAGTCCTTAACTGGCTGAAATTTCCAAGGGATCAGAGCACAGGAAAGAGTTAAGATTGCATAGCCGGTCATCAGAATGAGCGGGATTTTTGACCATTTCTGGTTTCTATGCTCGCAACAGATTGAGTAGGGTCAATAAAATCATGAGAGCTGTGTTCAGTGATAGAAACAATAATCCAGGTGTATCCTTGATGAATGGAGCTCTGACCTGCTGAATACGACCCTCAAAGCAATCAGTGTGACAGAAAGCTCCTATGTGACCCAGTGTGACAAAACACATCGAAAGCGTGGAATAAGAGGATGCCACGTCGCGTCACCGAAATTACACCAGAATAGGTTGTATAGTGGTTCAATCTACGTCTCTCAATTTTCCTGGTAGTCCTTGGTCAGATCCTGTCTTGCAAAATGCAAATTGTCAAAAGTCTTGGATATTTTGATCTCCGGCTATTCAAGCTCAATACTTCCCTCTGCACTAATCTCTTAGAAATTTCAGCCAGAGAAGGACAAACCTTGCCGCTTAAATATCCGGTGGTCTCCGGAGGGCCATCGTCCTTCAATAAAATCTAAGAAATGATCGTTAGCTTCCCAGGGAAAAGTTACACCCGATGGGAACAATAGTAGTTCTAACTTACTATTTCCCTGCTCTCGAAGACTCTCGAAAATCGGTAATATCAGGCAACATCGCGGCCCACAAGGTGTGTCATTTTTTCAGGGTACTATTGTTCCCATCGGGTGTAACTTTTCCCTGGGAAGCTAACGATCATTTCTTAGATTTTATTGAACGACGATGGCCCTCCGGAAACCACTGGATATTTAAGCGGCAAGGTTTGTCCTTCTCTGGCTGAAATTTCTAAGAGATTAGTGCAGAGGGAAGTATTGAGCTTGAATAGCCGGAGATCAAAATAACCAAGACTTTTGACAATTTGCATTTTGCAAGACAGGATCTGACCAAGGACTACCAGGAAAATTGAGAGACGTAGATTGAACCACTATACAACCTATTCTGGTGTAATTTCGGTGACGCGACGTGGCATCCTCTTATTCCACGCTTTCGATGTGTTTTGTCACACTGGGTCACATAGGAGCTTTCTGTCACACTGATTGCTTTGAGGGTCGTATTCAGCAGGTCAGAGCTCCATTCATCAAGGATACACCTGGATTATTGTTTCTATCACTGAACACAGCTCTCTTGATTTTATTGACCCTACTCAATGTGTTGCGAGCATAGAAACCAGAAATGGTCAAAAATCCCGCTCATTCTGATGACCGGCTATGCAATCTTAACTCTTTCCTGTGCTCTGATCCCTTGGAAATTTCAGCCAGTTAAGGACTAATCTTATGCCTCAAATATCCGGTGGTTTCTGGAGGGCCATCGTTATTCAATAAAATCTGAGAAATGAGCTTCCCAGGGAAAAGTTACACCCGATGGGAACAATAGTATGGCTATCCAAGAGCGACGGCGATCAATCGATCAATTACGGTGAGACCACCCGCCCATCACTGGCAACGGCAATCGTGTTGACGTTACCCGTAGGATGCCGTTTCCAACTTGAACTGTTTCAGAGGAAAATATGGGCGAACTGGGAGCCTCCAAAATCATTAGCTAGCTTTCTCAATGATGCATTATATTGACAGCCAAAGCCAGTCACTGAAGACGAGAGTTCAAAATGGTCCGCCAACCTTTACTAGGACCCTGGACAATGTGGATTTTGGGTGATCCGGAATCCGGACAAAATTTGAGATTTTGACAAGGTATGCCTGGTGAAAGTCCGGACAAAAACAGCCTCCAGGCGACGGAGGCCTGTTCCATATCCGGACAAAATTTCGCAGATAACCTCAAAATTGTGCCCATCCGCGCCCTTTGGGGGCGCGGGAAACTTTTTGGCTTACAAACGTTCCCAAAAAGGGAAATTTACTGGTCCAAATCGCAAAATGGTTGATCCAAATCCGGACAAAAATGTCAAAAAGGCCGATTTTGGCGTCCGGACAGGAATCACGGAAAAATCGCAAACCGGATCAGGCCTATTGGGCTATTGTCCAGGGTCCTCCTTTACTCTGTGACCACGCTGGCTCTCGATCGATGCACCATGTGCACCATGGCGGCCGAGTGGGGCCTATATAAGGAGCATCAATCTGTCACAGTCTGCAGTAACGCTGGTCGTTTCTCCCATCACTCACTCACCCACCCAAGCCAAAAAAGCCCTCTCTGTCCTTCGCTCTCTCCGACAAATCAACTAGATTTCTCTTGTCCTCTCTACTTTACAGAAATGCGTTTCTCAACTACAATCTTCACTGCCTTGATTTCTGTTGCCCTTGTCTCTGCGCTGCCATACCCCGGATCGTATGACAGCGGACTCGAAATCCGAGACGAGTTCAACATTGTATGTCGTATTTCCGTCTGGATCACTCTTTTCTCATCGTTGTTTTTTTATAGAACATCGTAGCGCGTGGCCCAGACGATCCACCCAAACGCCATATCACGTACGCCGCCAAGCCAGCATCTGGACGCCCCCGAGGCTCTCAAACGTTCAAAATGAAAGCAGTGCAGGCGAGATCTACCATTCCTGTCACAGCGACTAATCTCAATGAAACCACACAGGATGCAAAGAAAGAAGGGAAGCGGGTCCAGGCACAGCGAGCGAATCCACAGCCAATTGAAGAGAACTAGGGACGGATCATTCAAGTCATCGGTATGTCTTTTTTGTCGGGGTTGAAATCATGACCTAATTGATACATATCCTAGCACCCCCGTCACTGAGCCTCCTGCCGCTCCGGTGCATGATGATGTTTGTTCAGTGATAGTGTAGTGGTCGCATAGACTGCGAATAAATATATCATATTCTGATTACATTGCGAGTCGATTCCATTGTGGATAACAATGGAAAGTGATCATTATCAAGCAGGTGCCACCGAAAGATTCCAGTAACTGGCCTTGGTATGATGCATCGTCATAGATGTTGTTTGTGCCTCACGCAAGTAGACTGGATTGTGAAACTGATTACTTGTGGACTCTGATTGCATCGCAAGTCCCAGCACTGGCAAAACGCGAACGACATTATGATAAAGACCTCATTAATCATTGATAGCATCGGTTTCTTTTGACCAGACTTAGATGTCACGAAAACTGCGAAAGTCGACGTCAATGTCATTCATTCTCTTGGATCCAATCATCGCGCCGAATCTCCCTCAATTATGTAGTTCAATATTCTTCAGTCATGGGTGGAATTCAATATGTTTCAACTGCTCAGATCAGTTCCAACCACTCCCGCACAATCCGACACATCTCCCGCCCATCCTCTCCCCTCCAAAAATGCGAGCCGTTGGGGATTATCCGGACCTCCAAATTGCTGTTCGAGGAGAAAGGAGGGTTAGACTTCTACAAAAAGGAAGAAGAATTGGATGCGTACGATGAAGAGCGCCCGCGCGAAGTTGAAATCCTCGTCATCAGACCCTCAATCCACGTTTCGATCTTTCCAACGCTCGTAAATTCATCATGTGTGCCATGGATGAGCAAGTTTTTGCATCTTTCGTGTTGTTCATTGGGCTCAGTCTCACTCTGTTCGCCCATCAACCTCGTAACACCCTCATCACATCTCTTCCCTCCAAACAGCGTAAGAAACGATCGGGGAGATAGTGGGTAGGATAGCAGGAGCGTGTGGCCTTGGATTGTGGCGGGACGAGGGTGGTGAATTGTGGAGTCAGTACTGGTGCTAGAACTGGAAACGGTCAGATCCATCAGGGAAGTGATATAAGGAAGACATCAAGAAAAATCAGTGAAATGTCGAGTAAGTCGATATACGAAAGACAGAAAAGCTGAAGATACAAGAAAAGAAAGCAAGAAAATAGAGAAAAACTGACTTCCAAATTCCCTCGAGTTCTCCGAGATCGTGTATTGCATTACCTGCGATAATCGCGCCATATGAGTATCCGATGATTCTGATATCGAGCTTCGAGACTTGTTCTGAATCTTCTCCTGACTCCGACTCCACGCTTTGGGCTCGCTCCCTCATCCGCTCCACACCCCACCTCACAACCCCCTCCAAATCTTTTGTCTCTTCAACGCCACTAAGACTTGCCCACCCAGAAGATCCACCAGACCCACGAGTATTGTATCGTATGACGTGGTACGATTTGGAAAGTAGGACCTCACTCAAAATGTCTAGAACTGGATCATACATAGAGCCACCAAGATGCGACCATGGGTGTACAAGGATTGCCAGATGTGCGGAACTGGAATTCGAAAAAGCTTGGGTTTGTGACTGTGTAGAGGCAGTTGGCTGCGTAAGAGAAATTGGCTGGGTAGAAGTAACGGAGCGTGGCTTGGGTTGATTTTTGTGCTGCCGACGAATAGAAGCTTCGGGAGCCTCAAACAGCCCAGCTAATCGCACACCGCTCGGCAGAGTGATGGTTTGCATCCAAGAGGTATAGGGTCACGGGGTTCAGACTCTCGGAGATTAGACTGAGGAAGGAGATAAGATAACGGTCACTTGCCTTCGTAAAAACAAAGAATTTACACATTGAAAAGAGTTCTTGTAAAGTCTCCAGTAAAGATATTTGCACATCAACTGATGGTAAACTGAACACATTTATGAGTGTTGAGAGGCAGACTTCGCTTCTTTAAACCTCGGATCGAACATAATCAGCAATGTGGGCGGCCGAATAATATCCATCCCCAACAGGTCGCATTTTCAAATTTGGACAATTAATAGTCATGTGCAGTCCCACGACTTTATTATAAAAAGGAAGGAATTTGACTGATGGCCACGCGGCGAAACCTACTCCTTACCTCCATCATGTCTTCAGTATACCAAAATATTTACTGTCCAATTGATGGTAAAGTATTCCGTCAGAACCACTTACGGTGTAGTATCTCACTGCCTTGCCAGGCTGCAAACAAACCGTTGATCTCATGCTCCAATCAAGTGACGGAGCGCAGATTGGCGCCCATAGCAGCGGCATCATTAGTCTCGTCAAGGACTTCGCATTGGTCAAACAAGCTGCTTCCACCACCAAGGGCATTATTTACATGCCAGAGACCGCCGCTCTTCTTCGTTTGCTCATTCCGTTCTGGCACATGGCACCCCTTCCAACATTGGAGGACTTGGATTTTGATACATTACTCGAGGTATCGTGCGCTGCAGAGAAGTATTTGGTATACTCGGCAATGGCTATTTGCCAAATTCGTCTGAGGTGATACTCGAAGTTTTCAGTCGGATGTGATAAACTAACTGGATCCAGAGAAGAGCGCCTTTTTACGAAATATCAGAAGTTGAAAGTAGTCAACTTTGCGGTTGATCATCATTATCTGGACCTAGCTGATGAGATGGCGCCTTACACCGGGAGCATTGAGCCAATGCATGCGCTGGATATTTGCGGAAAAAACAAAAGCACGTTCGCAGGTTGGGTACGTGGATTCGTGGATGATGAACCATGGTTTAATAATCCAGATTCTATATCACAACGACGTGAATGCGATATTCACACGATTCAATTTCAAGAAGAAGGAATGGCATTGCGACAGATGTGGCAATCCAGATCTGATATCCATATTGAAGGAGTGTCCGTCGCATAGGTCTTTGGAGCGGGCTATAAACTTGACCACCTGTCCCTCATGTCGGAACAGCTGTTCATTTCAGCGCACAAAGAAGAAGATGCAGGAAATACTTGATGAAATAGAGGCGAAGAAGTTCAGTGTCTATTTGAGCATCTGAGTCGGAACGGCTGGATCAAAATTGTTTACATATGAATAGTCTTATCTCCCAAATTGCTACTGCTCTTGTGTCTCATCGCTAGTGTCGGCAAAATCTTGCCAATGCGCCAAGCTTTTGCCAAATTCGGCAATTGCCATGCGCCAGGCACTTGATCCGGCAGCAAATCTTCGCAACCCAAAGTAGTCCGACTTTGTAAATTTTTGATACTGGGTGCTCTTTTCCATTTTACTGTCATTCCGCCATGGGTAGCAGCGGGACACAGGCCCCGAGGCCAATCTCCTCAGTCTCTTCAGTCACCATTTCTCCAGCTGACAAGTAGTTGTCTGATTCTGTAGATCCTTCTTCATAGAGACCTGAATTAACTGGAGCTGGAAGTTACTCAGTCAGGTTTTAAAATGAAAGTCACAAATGGACTCACTAGGTTCCACTGTGACCTTCTGAGCAAGTGAGAGTGGAAGATTCATCAAAATCTCAGGATTAAACTAAGTTCTTTACAGACTCTGTGTTGAGTTTAAGGTATAATGTCATAATGATAAAAGATGGATAGACTGGGATTCAAACCACAGATCTTTCAAGTCTTTGACCTTAAACATGAGTGTGCTAACCATTGCACCATCAACCCATACCAAGTGTGGCTCTAAGTCCAACACTCTGCCAATTGACTTCGATCATAAGCGGAAAGACTCAGATTTTATATCTCAACGCTCAAAATCTACAGATACCTGTAGTAGAAACGTGACTTTCTATGAGTTCTTAGAGTCTTAGATTCTTACTTAGCCTTGAGAATGGATGAGTCAATCCCACTCTGACTCGGAGGCAAGCCCGGATCCTGACACAACTTAAGCGGTTCATGCAAGTTTGGGTAAGATTATGTTGGGATTGAAGGATGATAATTGATACAGGCAAGTAACAAGTGTCACTGGGGGCAATCACCATGGCACTGGAATCCCAGTGCCTTAAAAGCACAACTGAAGCACTGGTTCTATTGATCCGAGAAACCCCCTTTTCCGCATTTGGTCATCCTTTTGTTCCGAATTGGAGATCATATGACCTCCACCGGTCACAACTCATCACCTCCTTTAGTACCTTCAATATGGCATCCAATAGACATATAATAATTTGATACAGAAAGTGCCCAGCATGGCTCCCATTCAATACATACCATATGCATTTATACCATGATATTGGATGCTGAAGCATCCATACATTTGAGACTGACCAAATTAGTTGAATCCCCAGCACTAGTGGATGCCTTTCCATGGGTGTTTGAATTCCAAATCTGTTTTCTAAATGCTCTAAGCGAGACATGCCGGGATGCCTCTCGGCGTCAGCTCCGTTTGGGGCAGCTTTTGATGGCAAAGACCCATGTCTAAATTTTGAACTAGACAAGGGGTAGGACCCCCTTGCTAGTTCAAAAGCTCATTTATAAACCCATTTTTGGACTTGAACCCAAATTGCTCTGTCTGGCAAGTCTCGATGCATCACGCGCATCACTGCTACTGTAGTTTCTTGCGCATTCTGCTGGGTTGACCACACATTTGTTCAATACTTTGCTCATGGCTTCATTGGAAGACACATTACCTGCCCTTTGGTTTGTTTTGGCCTGTGATATTAGCTGGTTAGTGCTGCCTCACTTGTACAGTTGGACAGCAGCATGTTTACACCATGAATGTCAGGTATATCCCTTGTCCACTCCAGCAAAACACAAGTCCAACCAGGGAGATATGTCCAGCATTCTCTAGATTCTGAACTGTTCTATGGTTTAGAAATCATTTCCATTTATTTTCTTCAAAGTCCACCGGCTATTTTTTAGATTTAGGTCTAGAAATGTAAATTTCCACAGAAAGTTATCCAGTATTATTGGCGGAAAGACTGGCAGGTAGTGAAGAACTGGTGAGATCAATGCTGAGCTAGCATTACCAGGTCTGTTAGCTCCGAATGTGGTAGTAGTACTGACAACGTCGGGATCATATGATCTCCGATTCGGAACAAAAGGATGACCGAATGCGGAAAAGGGGGTTTCTCGGATCAACAGAACCAGTGCTTCAGTTGTGCTTTTAAGGCACTGGGATTCCAGTGCCATGGTGATTGCCCCCAGTGTGTTTATATACTATTGAACAAGGTGCGCCATCGCTTCGCTCCAGCTGGGCATGAGTTCTGATGACAAACTGGCGGATAGGATGAGTCATGACTGACAACCGATTTACATTGGAGGACCTTGAACTAAGTACCTATCAGGTCAATTAATCCAAGAGACGATGGAACAATGAATATATTGAGTGAAAATGATGAGTACATAAAACAACTGACGACTCCAACAATCCATGCTACTCAATATTCTCATCTTCTTGCAGGTTTGTGGCCTTGACTAGGAAAGTACATTCTTCCATTGACCATGTACCTACGCCGTCGATGGACAGCAAAGAAACCGCGTGACTGCAATCTGACCGATACATCTCTTGCAAGCTTAGCCGCAGCGTGAATGGCAATGTCAGCCTTGCAGTACATGAAGACAAAGAAAGTCACATACCATTTGTGTACCTGATAAAATGAAAAAAATTCTTGAAATCTTCGGGAAAACAGTCTTACGTATGAGCGAGGACCGCGACGGGATAAAGTGTTGTTGAGACTTGAAATATGGCACAATTGAGGTACTGGACGCATCTTGAGGTAAGCGGAGAACTGAATGAGGTCGAGGAAAGAGAGCTGAACACTATAAGCTTGATGGAAGATTGGTAAAACCATGAGGAATAGGTGCAGAAACAGAGGTGGAGAGATTGTCTTGGCTTTGAGACCTTGCAATGATGAAGAGGACAACAATTATCACTGGTAGAAGGAGTCAGGATCTTACAATGAGAGCATGGAAAGAGTGGCTGCTGCACCAGAGGGAGACAAAAAGGAGGTGACACAGCATATCAATAAAAGACTCGGCCTTTAACCTTTTAAACTCGGTGGAGAAAGCATGTGAAGACCCTGGGAACAAAGGATCCATCAGCACATGATTGCCTGTGGCGTCGGAGAACAATGGAGGGCGACCGGAAAATGCCGGGGAACAATGCAGTCCTCCGGAGAACAATAGTGCTTTGAAAGTCCAAATACAACCATACAAATTCGTAGGATCTCTTTAACAATATTAGTGATGAGTCAAAGGATACTGTAGAATATAATGAAATAGAAAGATATGGAATGTCAGAGAACATTCGAGCCCGAAGGCAAGAAAGAATCACGAATCTAATCTTATTCATCAATCAATCAGTGACCGTCACATCACATATACCCAAGAGTTCAAACAAAGAACCCTCTGTTGACAAGGCCATTGACGCACAGTAAAATTAATGCTTGACGTGCGGTGTTCAGTGGAGTTTGGGTCTCTGGGTCCAACTTATGATAATAAATTTCAACTTGCAGCAGCTCTGAACCTTAGCAACACTGATCAACTATCTTCCTCTGCTGCAGACAGCCAAGTTCAGCTGCAATGGGCCGCTGTGCCAGCAGGTCTAAAAATGGAATGGGATAATATCATCATGATGTGGTGATTGAGTTTGAGAAGGGAAAAAAACTGGGGATAGGCATCCGTGGTGTTACTTACTATACATACCTGATTTTGATTTTTCAAACAAAGATGTGATAAACCATCAAATAACACAATACATATCTGTGACTCGCAATAGGCAACCAACAAGAGAGGAAAGACAGCAACATCAAAAGACATGGCTGGGAATCAAACTCTGGCAACACTGATCAATTATCTTTCTCCATCACAGGTGTGAAGTTCAGCAGCCAGCTGCAACGACTCACATGTGCTACCATGTTGAAAAATGTGATGTGGTGTTGAGTGTCAGTTATGTTGCCTTCTACATACATATCATTCTGAGGTGAGATAACATCAAATAACAGAAGATGTAGCTGATAATAAAAGACATTGACCCTAGCAAAGATGATCAAAAAACACTGAATGCCACTGGGAAATTCAGGACTCTTGGCTGCCGTTTGTCAGCCTTTTTTCACTGGTTGTGTTACTATAGCTAATTCTCATACAAAGATAGGACAGAACACTAAATAATGGAAGATGTGGGCAATACCCAGTAACAATTTAGACATTAGAACTAGCTGAAAAAAATGTATCATTGGATGAAGTTGAGCCATTCTCTGATTCATTGTCCGAGCTAATCTCCTCGTTCTCTTGAGTCACCATTTCTTCATCTGAGAAGTAGTCATCTGATTCTGAAGATTCTTCTTCATATAGACCTGAATGAACTGGTGATGGAAGTTTCCAGTCAGGTTTTACTCAAAAAATGAAAGACCTAAACAGACTCACCAGGTTTCAAAACTGGTTCAAGCAGTGGATATCCTAGATGCTCAGCCATCTGAGTGCTATTTGGATTGAAGCCACATGCTTTGTGGATCTCCCAGAGAATAGGATATATTTGCTGGGGTATCTCATATCCAAATATACGGATGCCGATATCCAAGCTGATGTCGAATGCATCTTCAATCTCTGTTATTGCTATGATGGTTTGACCTTCTGAATCAGTTGACCACCACCAGGTACGACTGGATAGAGTGCAGTGAACCCAGAGATAAAGCAGATGATACTGCAGAAGTCCATGTGCTGCACCAGCAGACCCTCCAGTCATTCGTGAAGCTGCCCTGCAATGAATAGATATTTCCTGTGGAACAGCTACAATTGTGATTTCAATCATTGTGGTCCTCATGAGACACTTTAGTTACTGACTTGTCTGTAACCCCCGATCATTTATGTTCATTTGCTTGAGTAGGTGATGCACCTGGCTTGCCCATAGATTGAATATTCGAAATATAGGTGTGGGGATCGGCCCAGAGGTAGTGGATTGCACTCCAAAAGCCAAACACTGATGAAATTGCAGCCCAATAAGGTCTGATGTGGGAACAGTCCATCTGATATTCCATGGAGATCAGAGATCAAGGTAAGATAGTAGGATATGGACCAAGGACTCACCGGATAGCCATATCTGGCATACAATCACACACAATATGATTTTCTCCAAGATGCCGCTTATGAAGCCCAAGAATATATGGTCCAGGCACATGCAATGTTGTGGTGCCGTCCTGGTGCACCATGGAAGCATTGAAATTGGGAAGGGTTGAGGGCCTGTGGAGCTCACAGATCACTGCAAGTAGATCATAGTATTCCTCCAGCAAAGACTTGTCGAATGAATTGGGGTTGAATCTGGAAAACAGATCTTGCATATCTTTATAGGATTGATGATAGGTTAAACCGAGCCATATGGTGCCAACACAACTTGGCCTTGGTGAGAAAGTATGGACTACTAACTGGCCAGTATGATCAACATTGAAAAATGGTAGATATGTGGCCTGAAGGAAATTAGATCTCTGTGATGTTTCCAGAGCAATATCACTGACCTCTGGTCTTAGACCCTGTGTGCGCAAAGCATCGGTTGCTGACTGTATGTTGGTTAGTTACCATAGCAATCATCTGGCAAATAACTCCACATTGTACTGATCCCACTGCCATTCTCTCAGTTATCCATTTGAGTTATGGGTAATGTATCACTTACCATGTCACTAAGATAGGTGACAAAGGATGGTCCTGACAATGAACAATGATAGTCATTGAAAGAAGTGAGTTGGTGCCCACTGTGGAATATGAGAGCAGTGAAATGTTTTGAGTCACATAGACCATATAGCTGGATGATATTTGGATGTCTGCACAGAGATCAGTCCATGTCTAGCTTTTGCATAGATTGTCATAGTATACAAACCTCACTGCAGAGAACACATCCAGATCCCGCTTCCAGTCCTTTAACGCAAGTCCCTCATATTTGCGAACAAGCATTGGCTGGCTAGATTCCATATAGATATATCCATCATATGACCGAATCCGACCAATCTCGTGGAGACTCCCATCAGATTGCAACTCGTGATGGGTGTCACCAGATTGGTGCTCCTTTTTGAGAATGATGTCCCGCACTTTGATTTCAGCATACTGCGCAAGCAAAATCAGTCAACCCAAGCCCAGTCTCAAGAAATGCTCACATCTCCGTTATCTGAACCCTGACAGTAGTATACTGTGGTAAGGTGGTTGTTTGAGAAGAGTTCCATTATCATCAGCGTTGCTTCTTTCTCCAAGGAGACTGGGACCAGCGACATTGCTAGTTTCAGGGGCCTTATTATGTCGGCGCTGGAAATGTAAGGGCATGATGGTAGAAGGAAAGATGGGAGAGGAAGCAAAGAACTGGTTTTCTTTCACAAGGTTGTGTTCATTGTCATTGCCTTTTTATATCAACCCTAGAGTAGATTAATCTTGTCACACATTCCATATATGGTAATAAGCTGTTGCAATAGTCACATTGCATTGCTTTAGTTGTATTGTCATCAACTCGGTGCTGTCACAGATAATATCATCATATTGATCTGAGGGGAATTAAATATGAAAATTGCTGTAAGCGACGAGATCTCAACTTGACTCAGAGATCAATGACTCTTAGTCAAAGTAAACCTAGATATACATGCGACACAGTCCCTCATAGTCCACTGGTACTCTACTTGGCCACTTTGATGAAATGAAAGTAATCTGGGCTTGAATATTGGAGTTCTGAGAGTGGTTTAGTGCTGGACAACTCGTGCAAATGGGCATTATGATCATCTGGGTCTTCCCAACAATAGAAGGTCGGGATTCGGGGGTCGTACAGATCACCCGGCGCGGTTTAACAGTGTCGGGACAGCATCCATCTTATACAATAAGATTAATGCAAGGTAATAGGACTATTAATATCGAGGATTTCCATAAAAGGAATCCGACAATGCGACCAAAGTGCGCTAACCCCTTTCATAGCTCTGCTTGGGCGCTTATCTAACAATAGTGTTATATTTTTACTTATGAGTGCAGGACAACGTTCACAAATAGACAGATGGGAGCTATACAGAGAATCAGAGGAGCAGGTCGTGATCATACCTTGCAGGTCATGATCGTACTTTGCAAGAAGAGTATCCTCTTCGCTCGCATATCAAGACCACCTGCGACCACCTCGCTCACAAATAGCATGAATTTGTAAAATAGACTTGTACCCGACAAGGCTTGCCATCATCGCTTTGCTCCGGCTTCACCGCAAGTCGAGACTCAAATATCATTTTATTCTCTCTGTGCTATAAGTATATCTGAAGAGGAATATTCGCACGTTATCGGCAGAAAAGAACTGCCAGCGGAAAATCTTGGGCGTTATTCAGCTAATCCAGTATGCGATGATCAAGGAATTAGATACCTTGTGAAGACATACTGCACCTAATCACTGTGATATCTCGCCTTATGGCGCCATAGAAGAACTCTTGGCTTGCAGATGGAATTGTTGAATCTGTTGAATCCCGAGGGCTCGGATCAACTCCTGGGCAGCGACAGTCTTCGATTGAAGATAAGATCACGTCGGCCTCTACACGAACATCAGAGTCTACACAGCAGTAACTTGAAAGTCGACATTTGTGTGATCCAGAACAGAAATTATGTCCAGCCACCAGAAGAAAACCGACAGAAGATCAAAGTAGGAGTCGAGAAGTTGTGGTTTGAGCAAGGCCTGTTATTTGAGACATCGGACCAAGAAATTGCTGGGGATCTGGGAATGTGGAGATGGAAAGGGCATGAAGCAAATGGGAGAAAGAATGGCGTGGCATTATGATCTGGGGATTATAAGAGAAGCGGAACAATAAAAGTGAGATTTACCAAAATCAGAAGACAAAGAAATATGAGAGCGCAGCTGAGACATTCAAGAACAACACCGCCCAGCGCGTGAACTACAGTAAGACATCGGAGGAACAACAGTGCTCATCAAGATGCAAATATATTCATTAATTATATACACGACGCTCGTCATAAAAGCTGCAAGAAGCTACGACGACACCAAGCTAGAAAAGCCATGACAACGGAAAGTCAGAAAAGTTACTACGAGGTCAAGCTAGAACGGTTACGACGGCGCAAAGCCAGAAAAGCTACACAGTGCGACAAGGTGGCATAAAGTGTTGAACTAAAGCGCATCAGCGTCGCCTCGAGTGACATGATGATAAGCGAGATACGGGGACGATAGTAAATGTAAAGCGTCGGTACAACGTTGGAAACAATAAAAGAGTAGAAAAGGACGAACAAAATTAGAACACGTATCTTGGATTCTACACCGCAAACAAAGAGATGAGTCTTGCACCACGAATAGAGGGAAGGACGAATTATATCCCGCATAAGCATTATCCTCATGCACCGCGCTCACCGGCCTTGCTCCACTTGCGCCCGCTCCCATGGCTCTCCCGCCCTGCCCGAGGCGATGGCACGAGTATGGGACGCAGGCGCACAGTCACTGGAGGAGGAGTCTCCGGCGCATAGCTGTGATAATCGCCGATGTTGTATCCCGCCCTCTCGTCGTATTACCCAATCCCTCCATCAGTCGTCAAATTAATCGACGCAGTGGGACGATGGAATGCCCTGGTGAAGGAAGATGGACAGGCATCGGAGGTGGTGGTGGCGGCTGAATGCCTTAGATATTCAAATTAGAAAGTTATTCCAATGCTAGTAAGAGAATTAGCAGGAAGAAATGTGACCCACCCAAGATAATCGCAGGCCTGGTACTAGATCCACCAAAGAAGTTCGTAGGGCGGGTTTGTCCATGATCATGGGAGAGCAACGAAATCGAGCTGCATTGGACTCTTTGGGGCAAGAGCGTCTTTTGAAGCGGCACTGCGACAGACGAGGTAAGCGAAAGCATTCGGAAAGAAAGAGACAAGGATTTAGAGGGATTTGCGTTATAAAAAGAGGAATCGTGGTATAAAGAAAAGATTTTGTGCTAAGGAAAGGAATGTGTGATACAAAGTAAATAGAGATTCGCCGTACAACGAAGAAGGAAGACAAAAGAGAGCCACGTACGATCAGGAAAGCAATGACCAAACAACCGCACCCGTATTCAACGAGGCTGGCGGCGCCGGCGCGGAGCTCAGGCTAATCGTTGGCGCAGATTCACCTGAGCCATTGTCGTTCGGCGATGTAACGGTGTGGGTATCGTTAGCGGTCGTTGGCCGACGAGAACGGCGGGGGTTGCGGCGGTCTGTGACAATTTCAATAATTAAGAAAGAGAATAGAGAAGAAGACGAACTTTTGTCGACGCAGTCGTCTTACTATTCTCCTCTCATAACTTGTCTGTTCCTGCGTCGTGGACATAGCTATGACCAAAGGCGTAGCTGTTTCGTGCCAGTTTCGTTTTGTTCAGTCGTAGAAGTTGGTGTGGCAAAGGTCTTGGTGGGCGTTGAGGTGGGTTGGTTTTCTCCGCTGTTGGGATTGCCGTTGTTGAGGTTGGATCAGGATTGGGTTGGTAGGAAGGAGTGACGGCGGCAGAGTCGCAGGTGGAAATGGTGGCTGCCGCGTTGGCGCCTGAGAGCGACCGAAGGAAGCAAGCAGGCAGGCAATGGAGAAGCATGATGCACACAGGTATAGCAATGGAAGGAAGAGCGATGCTGCAAGAGCTGAGAATACAATGAGCATTGTTAACGAAATAGAGCAATGTTTTCATACCGGAATGCTGTCGATTAGCCTTCCTTGCATCACAGAGTCCTGAATGACGGAGGCGCGTTTTGGCGTTGATGATGAGCCAATGTCAAAAAGGGACACGCAAGGCAAGGAGCCACAACTTTGGTGCCCAGTATAGCTACGAGATCGCTTTGGTCGCAGACACGGCTATAGTACATTGACGACGATGATGACAGCGACGCTGTTATCGATCACGACATCGACATTGACCGTGTCGATGAGCAGCCCATGTCCTTGATAGACCTGGGAAAACAAGTCAGACAGCCCAAGGAAGACCAGGCGGCTGTGCTTAGCATTTGTGGTTCTGCCAAAAGAAAGCTGGAAATCCTGCCTGAAAAACCCAATCAGAAATGGACCTGCTAAAGGTAGGAAGCTGGACAAACCATTACTGAAGGCATTCCTCGATCCAGCAACCACGAATACGGGACGGAAAAGGGACCTGAGGACGCTGGATGTCCTGGTGAAAATGACAACAAATTCAATTGAGCAGAAGAAAGAAGGGTTCGGCGTGATTCAGATTTCACGATTGGAATCGAGGCCTAGATCGGCCACGTGTCTCGGATCGTGGAGTTGGATCTCCGCGATCGGGCGCTTATTTTATAAGTCCAGACTGTCCAGTTAATTCAACTTATGTCGGCGCATTTACAGCCTTTTCGGAAATTTTTCGGAAAAGATTGTCAAATGCCATCTTTTTTTAATGTAATAATATAAAATAAAAGTCATGTCTCCAAAAGGAAGTATGCCCCTGGATGTGCTGGAATATTATTTCTGTCGCGCACTTTAGAATTCATGTCTCGCACATTTTTTACTGATTGATTCACTTCCTTCAGTAGCTGAATTTGTCTAGTAGTCTTGAATATAAGGAGGTTGACTGTTTTTCACGCGCAATTCCAGAGAATGTCGCGCGCGCATGTTCGGCCCGTCCGGAGCGCTTATCACTTGATGCGATAAGATATGATTGCACATTTTTTTTGACGTTACCTTGAATTCCGCCAGCCCCTTGTACAGTCACACAACGCTCCAATGGATTCCAACAAGTCCGATGGATGAAATTAGGCTGTTCAATGGCTAGAATATTACATCAAGTCTGAACTATATTCTAGCGGAGCATCTGGATTAGTCATGAAATAATTCATGAGGCTGGACAGAACACCGGTCTGAATCCTGTCTGGAAATCCCAACAATCGTCTTTCATTCTGGGCCAGCCATTCCAACTTCAACTTTCTGCACTCTGGGACCATATCATGGTGTTTGATATTCTCCATTGAAGGCTGCAACAAGAAATGCTGGGCAAAGCATGTCATCTGGATCGAGCAGACAGAATGAGATCTTTTTGAACCACTGATCCACCCAATTAGCTTGACAGTGCTGGTATTTCTTGGGGTTGCATTTGGGTGAATGTGGGACCTTGAAGCTTTGAATGGCCTCTGCCACACCCAGCCCTATATATTTAGGGGATGACACTGAGTTTGAGGGCATTCCAGATGCTATGGACATTGATGATGATGTAGAAGTAGATGATAGACTGGAACTTAGCCAGAAAATGTTATCTGTATCAGTAGACAACACAAAATGATGTATTATAGACTCTCAGGTCAACTGTGGCGTACCAGAAAGTCATACAGCACCAAAGGTTGATAGTGCTATAAAGGACAAATCTGGGATGTGGATTTCATGCATTGACATATTTATAACATGTTAGAATTGATCCATGAGCTTAGCGAGCCCTGTGGAGAGCTGCTAAAATTGAGGAATGGAGACAGTTGGGTAGAAAGTTCCTGTGATATGGCAAGCAATATACCGGCAGACAATGAGCATGGAGAAATACAAAAAAATTGGTTTTCAAAAGCTAATATACATATGAACATTTTTTCTCTACAATACTAACCACAGGCATGCCAATCCAGAGCGGGCCAATGCGAAACCTCTTGGAACTGATCATTTTTGACAGTTGGCAGGGAACAAATAACAGTCAATATGTCGTTTCCCACACCCCATTATAATGTGATGAAAAATGTTCAAATGTTTAGCCAAAGGATGGTGACGGTGCTGGAGGAGACCAGGAGTAATGCATTTAAAAAACGCTTAAATTGACAGATACAGGAATAAGTTCCCATGGCTACCGAGAAGGTGCAATACTGCTCGTTGGGCTCTCTGAACTGCAGGGAACCTTGTTGGACTGTCAATTACTATTATATGGATGTATAGGAATCACTCTTTGATCTGTACTGCCACCTCAACAAATTTTCCCATGGCCTAGGCCCTATGCTGATCGGCTGAACTGATGTGAGGCTATGTGGGAAAACTTTGAGAAAAATTTTGTCTAACTCCCATTCAAGTTTTAATTCATTTTCCCTTAGTTTAAATGTCTGGGCTTCCTTTGTCAGTAATTTTTTTTGGGCATTTAACCCTAACCCTAATCAGTAGAGAGGATTGAAGAAGGGTAGAGAATGCAAAACATGGTTGATCATGCAGAGGTCAAGCAACAAATCTCAGATTTGACAGTTGCCATTTTGAGAGAACAATAGAACACATGTTTGATGCCGACATGCCAATGAAAGGGCATGAGAACAATGCAACGTGCAACTTGGGTACAGACTAGGTGCAACCACAGGTGCAGTGAACATGGTGCAGATGACTTTGCCCACGGTGGAAGCAGGACACTCACATTGATCCTGATGCCCACCCAAATTCGTCTCAGGACAATATATTTAGAAAACATGCTACTGATGATAGATCATATATTTTTTCACCATCTATTGTTGTGATTCGTGAGTTGATGGACTCTCATCATATAGCTGTGACTTCGTTTTGATGTATCCTGGGTCTCATGTTTAATGTCCGGAGAAGGAGATAGTAGGGGGAAAAAAGGGTGAATGACATGACTCATGTTGTCTTTGTGAAGTGAGCACAGTGAAACCTCGAAAGCATGACTGATAAGAAATGAGGCTGGGGGGGTTGGGTATTCTGAGTATGAAGACAACTTCCAGAGCCTTTGTAGACAGAAAAAAAGTGGTCCAGCTGGAGTCACAGGATGGCGCAAGGGATGAGGAATGGAAGGGGACTGTCAGAAGGGTATCATCATGGGAGGGAAGGCTGAAGGAAAGTGAGAGGAATAAATGGGGGTAAAATGGGTTCAATGTGACTTTTCAGTAGTGGGATTTGCTGCATGCCGGCCTTATGAGTTACACCATGTGCAAAGGTCAACAAGTAATTCCTTGAAAGGGAATTGCTAGCAAGCCTTCGGCATTAGCTGTGCGACCAGACTCTCTAACGAGAGGCTTGCCGCTCATGGAGAGTCAACAAGCTAATTTAATTATTGGAAAAGGAAAAAAAGAAGACATGAACCTTGGTCGTCACACTGGTCTTACTGCTCTCCTCTGTCAAACTTGTCTCTTCCTTGGTCATAGACATAGCTGTGGATGAAGGAGTTGCAGTTGCAGTTTCGGTTTCCTTTTGTTCAGCTATAGAGGTTGGTGCGGCAGATGTCTCAGGTGTGGTGGAGGTGGATGTGGAGGTCAGTTTGTTTTATTCGCTGTTGCGGTCCTCATTGTTGGGTTGGGAGGAGGGTATGACAACAGTAGATGCAGAGGTGGGCATGAAAGAGGCCAAGTTTTCCTTGGCGAATTCCGAGCGAGCATACAGCGAGAGGCAAAGGACAAATAGAACAAAGAAACATACAACTGACCAAGGATTTCTCCTCGACTGGCTTGATATCAATCCAACATGCAGTGTCAAAGTTTGCTGCCTCACATGATTAGGCAGGTAGGCTACAAAGAAGCATGATGAATGTGAGTATAGCAATGGAAGGAAGACTCTGAATCTTATCAATGTTGCTCATTGATGACAATGGGAGGATCACAGCAAGGGCTGGGGAGTAAGTACAATGAGCATTGTTCATGAGACCGAGCAATGTTTTCGAACCAGAATGCCGGCAAACAGGTGTCCTATGTCCGACATTCACCTTGCTTGCATCGCAGAGAGTCCTTGTCAATGACGGAGACACATTCTGGTGTTGATGACAGGCTAATGGCAAAAAGTGACACACAAGGCAAGGCATTGCAGTGAGCCCTTTGGTGCCCAGTATAGCGACAAGACTGCTTTCATCGCAGACCCAGCTATGATGACGACAATGATGCTGTTATCGATTGTA
Source organism: Mycena floridula (assembly GCA_029320655.1). Taxonomy (NCBI): domain Eukaryota; kingdom Fungi; phylum Basidiomycota; class Agaricomycetes; order Agaricales; family Mycenaceae; genus Mycena; species Mycena floridula. The sequence goes on from JARIHS010000047.1 coordinate 134,624, forward strand.
AGGCTTCTATGCATCTGCAATGGTGATGCTCAATGCTAACCAGCACTGGGCTTACCAAATGTTCTCACAGGAGGCAAAGATCATGCACTCAGAAATGAGTGTGTTATTGGAATGATTGATACGCTCACAAAGGGCTTTGATCACCGGGTTTTGATGCAAGAACAAAGAATATGTATGCCTCATGTTCAAGCTCTTGGTTCGTAGATCAGGGATTCTTTGGGGACCCAGGTTCCATAGTCAGCTTCTGTACTCGGGATTCTACAAGCTTCCCACTGTGCTGAGGTTTTCTCAAATACTCTCTTCACCAATGTTCCTAGAGTCACATCAAGAAAGAATTTGTACTCATAATTGATAATAGCATACATCAGCATGTATTCTAGGCTAATCATTCATATTGATCAACAGCCATCAGCTGATCACAGAGTTTGAGTGACACTGCATGAGAAACTGGCTCACTTCATTGCCTTGTACTGGCAGAGTTGGGAATCTGGCGTGAGTGAAGGTGTTGTGACTACATCAATTATTTGGTTAACGCACTCATTTTTCAGTGGATTGGACTTTGCCCGCTGTGTCTGTGTGTCATTTCATCTGTAGTAAACACCAATGTATGTAGATTAGAATGGTTGTTTGACAGATGATGATGTCAGTGGAGTTGAGAGGCTGGTCGTTGTCTAAAGGTTATTTGACTGAGGGGCAGCAAAGTCTGCTTCCAATTGGAAATGGAGTTGATGCTGACTAAGCTGAGAGGTGGAGTCTGGTCTTTGTCGAGTCTGCTGTCTGATCTGAAATGTCTGCTCAGTTGTTCTACTGCTACATCCTGCTACTTATTTATACTATTTCTATCTTATGCATCATTGGATACTCTTCATCAAGCATTTCCTGTGCTTCCAGCTTTTCCTCCATTTCTGACTCAATTCTCCTCTCTGACCAAGCAAGAAAGCAGTGTCTGACCACTCCACTGGACTCATGTCGTTTTTGCCCACAGGGGCTGCTGTTAAATCACGTTTTCCTTGGGCTTACATACAATGTCATATTATTTATTTCTATACAGTGACTATCTGTGACACTATGGATCGAATATTTTTTACAAGTGCGACAGAGCAAAAATATAAAAGAGCAATACAAATCTGGGGCATGGCTACAGGTCTTAAGAGAGAGAAAGAACAATAAAGAGAGAATGATGTCAACTCGTAGCTAAAATTGCCAGTTGTATTCACCCAATGCGGCATCATTGGCGTACTAACTTTCTGGTGGCTGTTCTGGAGATATGAGGAAGAATCTGGTAAAGATGTTGTAGAGGAAATATCTGGACATGGCGAGCTTCTTGCCCGAGCGATAGACATGTCAGAGCGAGAGAAGAGCTGGGTAAACACTGGGTTCACATTGAATTTATGCTGAACAAGAGCTCGTTTGTGGCTGGTGTGTGACTTGGAGTACATTGAGCTTTTGACTGACTGTTGGTAGAGACATTGTATGGAAAGCGGAGCAAAAGGGTCAAGTAAGTACGGTCAACGAAGAGCAGAAGGAAATGGCGATGCCCACGTGCAGTGCAAATACAAAATATCAACAATAAACAGGGTACAAGTACAGACTTTTTGAATAAATATTAATAATTAATAATCGCCGGTCTCGGGATGCCATGTGACTTAGGCAACATTTTGGCAGAGCCCCTGTGGGCGAAAAGGCAACAGTGCTCCACTGGCTCCAATAGGAGATGTCTGCCATTGTCATTCTGGTTCAACATCATGCTTTAGGCTGTTTTCAATGTTTGAGGATTAAAAACTGGGTTTATAAACCGGTTTGCAGTTTTTAAATCACTGCTTACCTAAATGCGGAATCTGGCTGATATTCTCAGCTGCCCTTGTCTCTTTCATCTACCACAATATCTTGGACACTTCAAAAGGGTCTGGTGATGCACAAAATGCTTCAGTGACTTTGACGAGTGGACTTCACAAAACTTTTGATGAAACTCCCACGCTTGATCAACCGTCAGCCAGCTCAGGCTTCTGTCGTTGGCTGATGCAAGGCCTCTACAGCCTCAAATGTGACCTGGAAATTGACACAAAGACATTTCACTGTGAATGTTTCAGCAAAATATTTCATACTGACCACCATAACTCAATCAAAAGGCCCAACCAGTGGTGTATTTAAAAACCAATAAACCGGGGGTTCCTGGGACCACATTTAAAAACCGGTTTATAAACACCTGTTTATAAACTGGTTTGCAAACCAGTACTATAAACAGGGCCCTATCATGCTTCAGGATTCTCCTGCTTCCTTGCTACCTCATGTCTTTCCGGCTACCTTGTCTTTTCTGTATGTCAGCAGCATCTTCTGTAATTTCCTGTCTGTCCTGTTTCTTATAATCGGTAGATGTCGTTTGGGCATGATCAGAAACGGTTGGGTTGCATCATGATCATGATGTTGGCGTTGGCCTTGTCAATGAGCAGCCCATGTCCTCAGTGGTAGACCTGATAAACAAGTCAGATGGCCCAAGGAAGACAGACAGCTTTGCTTATCATATTCAGAATTATCAGAGGGTTGGTAGTCACCTTGTATCACATACTTGGCATTCCCCGGATCATATTTAGTTGTCATGTTTGTGGTTTCACTCTCTATTGACTCCCTATCTCTTGGCTCCTCTCTTCCCTTGTGAGCCCTTGTCAGTCTCTCTCTAACAGGTTATGGGCCCTCAGTCCACTGCTCTTGCTTAATCATTGCAATCAAGCTCGCCTGCTTCTGACCATTCTCTCGTTGACTCGTTCATTCAAGTACCGACAATATCAATAACTCGACCATTACCAGACCAGACCTTACCTTACCTTACCCATATGGCTTAGCTGCATCATACCCGAATCTCTCCAGACCTGACTCTACCTCTGTCAGTGTCAGTGGCAGTAACTGATGATGACTGGTCCCTGATACCATATGGCCCTTTATCAGCCGACTGTCACGGCTGATTTGGTGGTTGTAATACCCATCCTGAATTCTCCGATATCAACAAACAACTGGGTGACGATCCTAATGGCTCAAATCCCGACTATTTCATGGCTTGCCTCTTGAGAAAAGAAGGGGATTTATGTCCTGATGGAATTTTGAAGCCAGTCAGTTCCACTGACAGTTCACCTCATGCATTGGCTACAACATCTTCTTCTGTACAACGGAATACTGTTCAGTGTTTCAATTGTGGGAAAGGCCATTTGCTAGAGAATTGCTTTCAATCAGGTGGTCCTTTGGAAGGAAACCCCCCTGGTTGGTACAAGGAACTTATTGCAAAACAACGTACGTCTTCGACACAGCCTCAAGCTAACACTGCCTATGTCAGGGTTATTGCAATGTAAATTTCAGTGGGAGTATCCCTAACTCCGGTGGGTTCCATTTATTACTTTATTTCTTTCTATCTTTCTTAATTTCTTTGCTTACTTACTTATTGCCTCGTTCGATGAGATGTCTAGGTGGGAGTGTCAGAGGGTTGGTAGTCATCTCATATCATGTACTTACTCAGCATTCCCTGGATCATATCCCTTGTCAGTCTCCCTCTAACAAGAATAATGGACATTGTGGTTCCGCCAAAAGAAAGCTGGAAAATTGAATCCTGCCTAGAAAACCCGGTCAAAAACCGAACTGCTAAAGTTAGGCTGGACAAACCATTACTGCACGCATACCTCAATCAGTCAAAAAAAGTAGGTGGGTTCAGTATCTATAACTATTGTCTTGTATGCTCATGGCACTTTCGTCAGACTGCTGAAATCAAACAATGTAGCCCAATTCTGGTCCAAAAGGGACATGTTGCCTGATTGACTGACATCAAAGGCGTGTGGGTGATGCTCAGCAGGCTTATAAAGTCCCAGGATCCTGGCCCAGCGCTCATAATTATGAGGCTATTTTTCACCAAATATTATTACTTTGTGCCTTGAACAATGCAGTGCACAGAAAGCACAGCATTTGATGTCAAACTACTTTCCAAAATGCACTTTCAGCATTTTCCATGAGGTCAGACTGCCATATGCGGATGACATTTCCTACTGTCCGCCTCCGGCGCTGATGCTATTCTTGGACAGTGAACAACATCTCTTTCATTTGAAAAGGCATTGCCACCAGGCTGGCATGGATGCATGATAGGACTGAATTGAAAGAGTCTTCATAAATATTGAGTCATCTGAAAAGATCCTGTCTGCCTCAAAAGCTCTAGATCTTGATCCTCCACCTAAACCTATCCTGACTGGCCAAAAACAGGAAACTCCTCTGATTATGCCTGGGATACTCAATTCTTGTTGGCCTCATGTAATTATCATCTCCCATTTTTTTTGGTATCTTGCAGAATAGTCAATTATAACCATATATGGGCTTTTCATGACCTTGGCGCTAAGCGCTGGCAAGCAACTTGGCGCCCGGCGGGATGACTCATACAGTCTTGGACCAGCCAATGATCTGACCCTGGTCAATGATCCACTTTCAGTTTTCTCTCCCTCACCCTGATTTTTCTTCTGAATGATCATGTATATATCCACAAAGATTTAAATGAGTTTGAGAGCTCAAAAGCATCTGGGTCAGTCAAGACATCCAGCTGAGATGTTGCAAAATGATCTAGCACAGCCACACATTTTGGATCAGTCTAGTTTTCCACTCTTTTACACCTGCAATTTATTGCCATTCCTCCAGAATTTTCCAAGTGTATATTACATTTATTTTCAGAATTAATTATCTCCTTAGTTTTGCCTCAAATGCACAGTAGAACCCAGAATAAAAAGTTGGATCATTGACTGGTCCAAGACTGTATGTCAAAAATAGATCCTGCTCCATTTGCTCTGAGTGCTTCTGACAGTGTGAAAAGTCCAGTCCAGTTCTTAGCACCGGAAAGCGCACTCTGAAAAGTGAAAATAGAACTACAATGCGAATTATTTAATTTATGGTGAAATGTGCGCTCATACATAATCCTTCTTTGTGAACAAATATGTCAATCACCATGCCCATGAATTCCTGAGTGAACTTTAGTGTAGAAACTTTTTGTACCATAGTGTGTTGACTTTTTAACTTGCCGCTTTTCCGCTTTTTAAAAGCGGAAATATGCGAAAAGCGCACATGTAATTTGACATTTTACTGATGTAGATTTATATTCTGTAAAATGCCTTTTTTGAAATATAGCATCATAAATTGTCCTCTTGGCCAGGTTCTTTGCTAGAGGACAATCAGAGCATCCACAATCATTGGGTGTATGTTTTTATTTCTATTATTTCGGAGACAATTTCACAAAATATTGGATATTTGGTGAGCCAGAACAATATTGACTTCAGCAATGAAAATTTTATGGGATACTGAGGAAGATATCCTGTGGTTGAGGATGTGTCTTTCATCCAGCATCCAAGCCAGATGTCAACCCGAGACCGAATATTTGCTCCACATTGAAATGCTCCGCCAGTTGACAATTCCCGACCTGCTACCATGACATAGCTCTCAGTAGCCCATGAGGTGCAGGAGCCAGGGCTGTACAATGTCAATGATTATTGGCAGAATTTTATTGGATTGACTGGTCGCACCAGCCTCACCTGTAAGCTGCCATAAAATTTGTTTCATACTCCAGCCAAACAATGCAGCGAGAAGCCAACAACCAAAATTCCAAGCTGGTCCCCTCCAATGTTGATGATTCCTCCGACAAAGATGAGGGATGCCTGAAATCTGAGGATGATTTCCTCAATTCTGACAATGGATCTCAGTTTGATTAGCATTATCATCTTATTTGTATTGTTTTGTTAGCCCGCAATATTATACTGCACTTGAAATGTAGACTGTCTGGAATTGCACAAGTACCTATGATCCAATAAAAGCTGAGATCTTGGACTTGTGCTTGTAGGGACCCATGAATTGATGTTCTAGTGAGCTCCAAAAGAGTGAGGCAGAACATTGCTGGATACTGCAAACAAGAAGAAATGTACAAATAACAAGTGACACTTCCCTGACATTGCTGCCCCAATGGGGAAGCAGTCATCCCATCAAACTTCTTGATGGCTCTGGTATGAAAAGTGATCCTGCTCAACAAACAAGCCCACAAGTGGGACATGTAATTACAGGCTCAAATGCTTCACTCTCGATATTTATTTGGGCTCATATAGCACAGCTACACCTTCCAATTTGATCATAAATACTTGGGTTTAAACATGGGAAGCAGCTGAACGAAAGGTATCATTGGATGAAGTGGAGCCATTCTCTGATTCATTGTCAGAGCCAATCTCCTCATTCTCCTGAGTTGCCATTTCTCCAGCTGACAAGGAGTTGACAGATTCCAAAAAAATTTCTTCATATAGACCTGAACGAACTGGTGCTGGAACTTACTCAGTCATGTTGTATTCAAAAAAATACGGACCCAAACAGACTCACTAGTTTCCAAAACAGGTTCAAGCAGTGGATATCCCAGATACTCAGCCATCTCAGTGCTGTCTGGATTGAAGCCACATGCTTTGTGGATATCCCAGAGAATAGGATATATCTGCTGGGGTATGTGATATTCAAACTTATGGATTTTGATATCCAAGTTGATGTTGAATGCATCTTCAATCTCTGTTATTGGTATGGTGGTTTGACCTTCTGAATCAGTTGACCACCACCAAGTGTTACTGGATGGAGTGCAGTGAACCCAGAGATAAAGCTGAGGATACTGCAATTTGTGTGCTGCACCAGCGGACTCTCCAGGCATTTGTGGAGCTGCATTACAATAAATGGATATTTCCTGTGGAATGGCTGCAAGTTTCATATCAATCATTTTGGTCCTCATAAAAAACACTTCAGTGACTGACTTGTTTGTATCTCCATATCATTTATCTTCATTTGATTGTTGAGGTGATGCACCTGGCTCGCCCATAGATTGAATATTGGAAATATTGGAGTCAGCTCAGAGGTACTGGATTGCACTCCAAAGGCCAAATGCCGATGGAATACCAGGCCAATCCTGTCTGACATGGGAACAGTGCATCTGATATTTCACGGAGATCAAGATCCGATAGTAAGATTTTGACGCAGTACTCACCGGATGGACATATCTGGCATACATTCACACAGGATATGATCTTTTTCAAGATGCCGATTATCAAGCCTGAGGATATAGGGGCCAGACACATGCAAGGTTGTGGTACCCTGCTGGTGCATCATCAAAGGATTGAAGTTGGTTAGGGTCGAGAAACCGTGCATTTCACAGATCACTGCAAGCAGATTGTAATATTCCCCCAGCAAAGACTTGGAGGAGAATGAATTGGTGTTGATTCTAGAAAACAGACCTTGCATATCTTTATTGCATTGATGGGAGGACAAACCAAGCGACATGGTGTCATCGGAACTTGGCCTTGGTGAAAAAGTATGGACCACCAACTGGCCAGCATCATCAACATTGTAAAGAGGCATATAGAAGGCCTAGAGGACATTAGATCTCTTCTGATGTCTCCCGAGGAATATCACTAACCTGTGGTTGCAGACTCTGTATGCGCAAAGCATTGACTGCTGACTGCATGCTTGTTAGTTGCCATGGCAATCATGTGGCAGATGATCTCACTTTGTACTGATCCAACTGAGATCCTCTCAGTGGTCCATTTGATTTCTGAGTAATGTACAACTTACCAGATCACCAACATAGCTGACAAAGGATGGTCCTGACAATGAAAGATGATAGTCTCGGAAAGTATGTTGGTGCCCACTGTGGAATATGAGAGCAGTGAAATGTTTTGAGTCACATAGCCCATATAGTTGAACAATATTTGGATGTCTATGCTAGAATCAGTCCATGTCCAGGCTTTGCACAGATGGTCATGGTATATGAACCTCACTGCAGAGAATACATCAAGATCCCGCTTCCAGTCCTTTAATGCAAGTCCCTCATATTTGCGAACAAGCATTGGCTGGCTGGAGTCCTTATAGATGTATCCATCATATAACCGAATCCGACCAACCTCCTGGAGAGTCCCATCAGATTGCAACTCATGATGGGTCTCCCCTGATTGAAGCTCCTTTTTGAGAATGATGTTTCGGACTTTGATTTCAGCATACTGCTCAATGAAAAATCAATCAACTCAGATGCAGGGGCTCAATGAATGCTCACATCTTGGTTGTCTGAAGGCTGACAGCTGTATACAGTGTTGTTTGAGAAAAATGGGGCATTGATGTTGCCTGCCAGTAAAGTCAACCAGATCTACACCATCCTGAGACCTACGAACCAAGTCTTGAACCGTGTAGGCTCTGGATCAGATTTCCCATCTGATTCCTATCATCATCGGCGTTGCTTCTTCCACCAAGAAGACCGAAATCAATAGCATTGCTGGTTTCTGAGGCTTTATTACGGCGGCGCTGAAAACGTATAAGTTTGAAGGGCATGATGGTAGGAGGAAAGATGGGAGAGGAAGCAAAGACCTGGTTTTCCTCCACGAGGTTGTGTCCATTCACAAGGCTGTGTCGGTCCACGATGTCCGCTGTCATCGCCTTTTCACAGCTCTACTTGAGCGCTTATTAACAATAGCGTGTCATTTTTACGTATGAGACCGGACAACATTCATGAAACAAGATGCCATGGTTTGGGAAGAATCAGAGCTTAATATTCTACGGGATAAGGAGAGATACAACCGAACAAAAAACGCTGCTCTTACGGAATACAACCAGGCATTAGCAGAATGGAATCATCATCCACAGGGTCCAAAACCTCAACCCCCCGAACCCTCAGAAGATTTCCTTCCTTGTATGCATTCCGATGAGCCACCGCACTCAAGATCATGATGGCGAGCAAAGTGTCCCACAAATCATTGCAACGTGCAGAGACTTTACTGAAAGAGTATCTTCTTGAATATATATCAGTATGGCAATATTTCTTGTGTTTCACGGCTTTACTGACCTCAAGTGTCTACTAGCTTTATGGTACTTCTGCTCTCAAGCCCAATCATCATTGGGCTGTTCATGTACCAACGCAAATACGTGACTATGGCCCCGTTTACAACTTCTGGGCATTCTTAACAGAGCATCTCAATAAGGTGCTGAAAAATATGAACAGCAATAACCACTTGGGTGGGGAACTTGAAATATCAATGATGCGAGAGTTTAGCCGTGCATCAAGAATGGATGCCAAGGTATGCCAGCAGTTCTTGAGAAAGGGTGTCTGTCTCTCATGGACCCTCTAGTTGTGTTAGATGCTTCAAGATCCACAAGAAAACTCCGTTGTGAAGACAGTTGTTGCAGGATGTTGGCTGAAACTGGAGGGGGAATTGGGACAGTTGCTGATGCGGGAACCTCTAGTAAGTTCTGATTATAGATATCTCATTTGCTGACCATGATCAACCCACTACAGCGACAACCATCTCTCGTGTCACACCAGACTTGTTTGTGTCCCATACACCTTCGGCCAAGACGATTCTCACTGACATTGACTGTGTTGCACTCAGAGCATATTACAACAGAAAGGACCATTTTGCTTGGGATTGGAACTAAATCCACAGCCTGGCTCTACTCTTATCACTCGCCATGTTCAGCAGCTCAATTTCGCACTCCTAGATGGTCGTAGAATCAGCCCCACACCACACACTTTGCGATCATCAAAAGGATCATCCATTGTCAAGATTATGATTGGTGGACAGCCCCTGGGCAGTGAAGTTCAGGAACTATTTCTTCACAAGCAGACTGAGATTGATGAACCTGTTGTATTTGCATCTATCGACTGGATGGAATATGTGGATGTATTGCCAGTTAAAACTGATATCTGGAAGGACTTGTAAGTGCTTGAGTCATATTCATGCTGACAGCACTGACTCAGAACATTATCCTAGTGGCGAGCTTGAGATTGAAAGATGCACTGCGTTTCCGGCTGATCTATTTTTGGTCAGAACACATGTGAATATGTACGAACACATGTGAACAGGTGGCTATTCATGGTTCGCGCCTCTGACATGTTCAAACCTCATACAGATTAGGCTAGATTGTGTACATTTCTGCACAGGTCTCTGTTCCACTGATGAATATGCAGGCCTAAGCTGCAATAAACATCAAGGCTGATTATTATTGGCCTCTCCTGCTGCAACATCTTTGTGTGGTTTCACACCTGTCAATGGCTCATCAGGGTCTCGGTCTCGGCCAGGGTCCAGACCCCAGCGCTCCCACCCGCTCCCATCCAAAATTCACAGTGCTTAATGAAGCTTAACAAGTCTTCACAGCACTCAATGTTTACCGCCATTTACCCTTGGCTGGATCATTGTGGCCATCCAATGGTCCACATTACACTACAACGACATGCTTTCGGCTCTTGAAAAGGTGATTCAAGTATAGCGTTTTATTCGATGACAACATTGAGGACCCAGCAGAGTCGCCGAGCAGGGTTTATCGCCGCCCAGAAATAGTTGCCGAGGTCACTTTTGTCGCACATGCTTTCACAGCTTTGTTGCAACTTTGTGGCTCTGATTCTTTAATAGAGAGGAGAATAAGTAAAAAAATGAATTACTGTAGTGTTTCGACCAAATGTTCAGTAACATGTAACGGACCCCCGTGAACTGAACAAATCCGAAACATGTAACGTGTAACATGGGCCGATGAACAGTGTTACATCCAAGATTTTTTCAGGTCCATTTTTTTCAATTTTTGAGCTTGGTTTGGCAGATTTCAGTACGCTGGAATAATGATGATATATTTCTGAAGCTAAGAAGCTCAAAATAAATGCCTGCTAATCAGTGTCCCAGATTTGGCACCCACCAAGCGCCTTGAATTTGGGGTGCCATATAGCACGTTTACCGGGCCCTCGAGCGACAAAGCTGAGCTCCTCAGAATGAACACCTGAAATTCTGTGAACACTTGCCCGGTCTGTAACAGGTAACATCGGAGTTTGAACGAGTCTGCCAAGTGTTCATAATGTAACACGTAACATGGTGTGAACATTTGGTCGAAACACTACAGTACTATATAAATGGTTGGTTCTGTGCTTCCAGATATTTGTTGTGTGAATAGTTGTGAACAGCCGCGTGTGTCAAGCTGTACGTAACAGTACGATGTTCGCACGACGCAGGGTGTGAACATATCACGTGCTCCATGTCGGAACAGATCCGCCGGAAACAAGCCGGAAACGCAGTGTATTGTTGCTATGATTTGTCGAACTGCTTTCTACAACGGTCATTGACTGCTAACCATTGCTTCCAGGGCTCAATCTTGGCCCCGACGGATGCTTGCCCGGGCCGCCCGGCGTTACTCACCAAACGGTTAACCACACATGCGACAACGCGCAATCACGGACTCGACGGCACAGAATATTCTTCAAGCCAACTCTAAGTAATCACAGCCTCATTATGTGATTTATTATATTGGGTCAGAGGAGTCACAATTGATTCCAGTCAGCTGGTACAGTCCTAGATGAATTTATTCCGGGGTAAGGACATGATCTTCGTAGCGGAATGTCTTGCAGGATGTAATTTCCCGAAACAGATTCTTCCTGGGCCTTTGATCGCAACGACTCGCTTCAGCTTATCCGAGCTTGAACCGGGATTTTGCTAGGAAATATTGATGGGCTCCATCATTCTCAATACCCTGTGCAATGTATATCTGGCTTCGCTACGACATGCTGTTATTGGTCAGCCCAAGGTCAGCCCTACAGTATCGTTGAGTCAGTGCTCGGGAGACCATTCTCAACTCGGTGAACTCCATCACGGTTGTTCAAGCATTGAGATTCATCAGATTTAGAGGTTTACTTGAATCCAGAGGATCCTGACATTCGGATGCTATTTCATGGAGTTTTCCGGTTATATTCCTCGCGGTTATCAGGGATCCATTGTTGTGCCCGTATGATCCATCATCTCATCGGTGCGTTCATTACATTCCAACCTGTCTGCCAAGTTTTGGGGTGAGGGTTCATTCTGCACTTGGACCGGACTGGTGTTTGAGCTCCAAGATCTTGGACAAATCACCATTACATTAGGCTGAAAATTTCTAGTCGACACTCAAGATGGTCATCACCTGATTCACATGCATTTAGCGGGAGTCTCGGAATTGTTCATCTGTTCATGAGCTTCAGCTGGCCTTCGAGATGAGATCAATTTTGGCCACCAGGGTATCATATCATAGAGAATCAATCCCGTTACCAGTCAATCCTTCGAGTTGCCCATTGCATCACAAATTAAGTAGTACAACTCTTATGCTTCAAGCATCACAGCTCTCGGTACCTCCTCATCCTTCCTTGGTTCTGCGGTGTTTTACTCTGACCTCTGGGGGACGGGTTGAGACTTTCTGAGAGACAGGCCTTTCTTTTTTTGGTGGGCTTGGCGGCCGCCGTCCATCGTCCGCGGTTGGTTTTCGGGTGTGCGGCTGACAGCTTGGTGAACTGAACTCAGGTTCACTGAGTTTCAGCCCAACCACATATCCTTAGACTTGGAAACGGAGCGTTAAACAAGGCTGGAAGTGGGGTAAAAGGTGCGGCGCGTTAATTCCAGGTGGGGATCGAGGCCTAGACCAGCCACGTGTCTCGGATCGCAGGGATTTCGGCGATCGGGCGCTTATTACCACGTTTACAATAGGGGACAATCAAAGCCTGCCAATTTCATCGTGACTGCGGAGAAAGCTTTGGAGCTTTTTTCACAGCTGATACATTTGGTGGAGCGGCACCACAAGAACAAGGCCTCGGCCACTAGCAGTGGTGCTATAGAGACTAGTGCTAGGATGTCCTTCCAAAGAACTCATATTCATATTCAGAAGAGAGATTGGACTTGTCAGCCTCTATCTCTCTGGTCGTGTTGCTGCAATTCATGATGACACAAAGATGGAACACAAAATTAAATAACAGAAGACATAGGCAATACCTAGTAACAAGTTAGACATTAGAACCAGCTGAAAAGAAGGTATCCTTGGATGAAGTGGAACCATTCTCTGATTCATCATCGGAGCCAATCTCCTCGTTCTCTTGAGTCACCATTTCTCTAGCTGACAAGTAGTTGGCTGATTCTGAAGATCCTTCTTCATATAGATCTGAATGAACTGGTGCTGGAAGTTACTCAGTCATGTTGTACTCAAAAAATGACAGACCCAAACAGACTCACTAGTTTCCAAAACAGGTTCAAGCAGTGGATATCCCAGATACTCAGCAATCTCTGTGCTGTCTGGATTGAAGCCACATGCCTTGTGGATATCCCAGAGAATAGGATATATCTGCTGGGGTATGTGATATCCATATGTGTCAATCTCAATATACAAGTTGATGTTGAATGCATCTGCAATCTCTGTTGCTGATATGGCAGTTTGACCTTCCGAATCAGTTGACCACCACCAAGTCTTACTAGATGGAGTGCAGTGAACCCAGAGATAAAGCAAAGTATACTGCAGAAGTCCATGTGTTGTACCAGTGGACCCTGCAGTCATTTGTGAAGCTGCAGTGCAGGAAATAAATGTTTGCCATGGAATAGCTGCAATTGTCACTTCAATCATTGTAGTCCTCATAAAACACACTTTGGTAACTGACTTGTCTGTACCTCCAAATCATTTATCTTCATTTGCTTGATCGAGTGATGCACCTGACTTGCCCATAGATTGAATATTGGAAATACAGGTGTGGAGTTCAGCCTAGAGGCTGTGGATCGCACTTTAAAAGCCAACTGCCGAAAAAATTGCAACCCAATAAGGTCTGATGTTGGAATGGTGCATCTGATATTTGATGGAGATCAAGATAAGATAAGAGAATATGGACCTAGTACTCACCGGACAGACATATCTGGCATTGATTCACAAAGGATACGATCTTCAGGATACTGATTATCAAGCCCGAGGATATATGGTCTGGGCACATGCAATATTATGGTGCCCTCCTGATGTATCATGGAAGCACTGAAGTTGGTGAGGGTTGAGAAGTGGTGGATCTCACAGATCACTGCAAGTAGGTCATAGTACTCCTCCAGCAAAGACTTGGAGAATGAATCTGGGTTGAATCTGGAAAACAGACCTTGCTTATCTTTATAGGATCGATAAGGGGACAAACCGAACCGCATGGTGTCATAACCAAACCATGGTGAGAAGGTATGGACCACCAGCTGGCCAGCATGATCAACATTGTAAGAAGGCATATATAAGGCCTGAAAACAATTAGATCTCTGTGATATCTCTGGAGCAATATCACTGACCCCTGGTCTTAGACCCTGTGTATGCAAAGCATCAGCTGCGCATGCTGACTGCATGTTTGTTAGTCATCATACCAATCATATGGCAAATGACTTCACATGGTACTGATCCAACTGCCATCATTTGAGTGATGCAGTTCATTTATGAGTAATGTACAACTTACTAGATCACCGACACATGTAACAAAGGATGGTCCTGACAATGAAAGATGATAGTCTTTGAAAGTGTGTTGATGCCCACTGTGGAATATGAGAGCAGTGAAATGTCTTGAATCACATAGACCATATAGCTGAATAATATTTGGATGTCTGTGCAGGAATCAGTCCATGTCCAGCCTTTAGACCAATTAACATGGCATATGAACCTCACTGCAGAGAACACATCCAGATCCCGCTTCCAATCCTTCAATGCAAGTCCCTCATATTTGTGAACATGCATTGGCTGGCTGGAGTCCTTGATGTTTCCATCATATAACCGAATCCGACCGGTCTCACGAATAGTCCCATCAGCTTGCAACTCGTGATGGATGTCACCGAGCCGCGGTGGAAGCTCCTTTTTAAGAATGATGTCTCGGACTTTGATTTCAGCATACTGCACAATGCAAAACCAATCAATTTAAATTCAGTGACTCAACGAATGCTCACGTCTTGGTTGTCTGAGGGCTGAAAGTGGTATACTGTGTTGTTTGAGAAGAATGGGGCATTGATGTCGCCTGCCAAAAGAGTTAACCAGATTCTATGTCATTCTGAGACCTATGAACCAAGTCTTGAACCATGTAGGCTCTGGATCAAATTCCCCATCTGATGGCTCCCACCATCATTGGTGTTTCTTGTTCCTCCAAGGAGATCAAGACCAGCAAGATTGCTAGTTTCAGAGGCCTTACTGTGCTGGCGCCAAAAACGTACAAGTTTGCAGGGCATGGTGGTATGGGAGCGGAAGCAAAGAAGTGGTTTTCTTCCACGAGGCTGTGGATGTTGTCACCACCTTTTCACAGCTCTACATGAGCACTTATCCAACAATAGTGTGATATTTTTACTTATGAGCACAGGACAACATTCAAAACAAGACAGATGCGAGCTACATGTCATAGGGCTGTCCAATTAATCAGGTCATGAAAAGCTCATCAAAAAAGTTCAATATTGGCTCGACACCGAGTGAATTATCACCATGAGCAGTCAGACTCCAACCGAAAGCCATTTTCCCCGCACATAGCTGGATATATATTTGCAGGTAAAATCATTCAAGAATCAGATTTGCCAGCTCGAATGGAAGCCATGGTAATCGATATGGCCGCTCAACATCGGTGCTACGCTCCCCTTTACTGAGCTGCATTATGATTAATGGGAGCAGGATAAGCGCACCGTCGTCGCGGAGCCTGAATACTCCGGGGATAATTCACTCAGTGTCCGGCGAATATTCTCAAGAAGGGAATTCTTTTGATGACCTTTTCAGCCAATATCGACCCGACCGCTCCCGACCGACCAGATTAATTGGACAGCCCTCATGGATGGAACAGTGCGATCATGATTGTACCTTGCAGAAGGTCACAAGCATCCGGCTCGCAAGAATCGCTTACATATAACATGAATTTGTGAAGTAGACTTGTACCCGACAAGCAGATATTGCAACTAAAATGTGGTATAATGGTTCCCTAGCTGCAAGGCTACAATCTCTCGACGCGATAAAAGTTGGATGCTCGACTGATAAAGTAAATCAGCTACATGACATGATAAAAGCCATAGCCAGAAAAGCTCGATGACGCTATAAAGCATAAAGCGATGAAGCAAAAGCCTCGAGGTAAAGGAGACGAGACGGGAAGGATAAATGACTCAACAGGAAGGATGAGTAAAAGGCAGCATCGATGAACAGCTACATTTAGAGAGAATAGAATAGAAAAAGAAGTCAATACATATAAAACACCTCGGTCAGGTGATGCTGATTAATTCATGACAAATCAATGACAAATCATTTTACTGACATAATCAAGTTAAGCGCCGAAGGCGCAAACGCCGCCCGAGGCCGCCCGCAGGGCGGCGGTGCAGGGTTAAGGCAGAAAACAAGCTGTGGTTCCTACCGGAGGGAGGAACCTAAAGCTTGTAGAAATAAAAAGATATTTCGGCTTACATCCCCCCATAAGCATCATCCTCATGCACCCTGCTCACCGGCCTAGCTCCTTGCTGTGGTCTCTCGTCATACTCGGGAGTCTGCGGCGTCGCATCGTCGTACGGCTAATAAGCCATACCCGTCGGACTTGAGAAAGGTCCTGGAGTAACAGCAGCATTCTAGCATTCTACTGTTAACACTTGAACGCACCCCTTCCCGCCATCCCCGCATCATTTGTCGAATGAATCGATGCAGCAGGAGGATGGAAGGTTCGGGCTACGAAGGAGGATGGACGGACGTCGGAGTGGTAGGGCGTGGACGACTAGGAATATCAATCAGAAAAGGTATTCGAAAAAGGTTTGAAAAAAAGGCAAAGGTATTCTAACATGGACTCCGAAACGATTGGAAAACACAGAGATGCACCGAAACCGAAAATACTAGCAGGCCTTACACCAGATCCACCAAAGAAGCGCCTAGCGATTGGTCTGCGGCCGTGACCGGGTGACGGGATTGGGCTGCATCGAATTCCTCGGAGCAGGAGCATCTTTTATAGCAGCGCTGCGAGAGGTGAGGTGAGCAAAAGCATTCGGACGAAAAGAGAGAAAGGATCTAGAGTGATTTGCGGTATAAGGAGAGGATTCGTCGTAAAAGGGAAAGATTCGTAGGGGAGGGAAAGGAATTCGTGATACAAAAGTAACAAAAGATTGGGGCGATGAAGAAGACGAAGAGAAGAGCGACGACTTACAATAGACAAAGCCATCGAAGCCGCCAAAACCGCAACCGCCACCGATCCACCCGCAATCCCCCACAACCAGGCCCGTACTTATTCAACGAGCCGGTCGGTACCGCCGTCGAGCTTGGCTAATCGTAGGCACAGAGTCATCAGCGCCATTGTCGTTCGGCGATGTAAACGGTGTGGGCGACGAGACTGACGGCAGTTGGTGTGGTCAGGTTTGTAGTCGACGTAACCGTAGACGAAGGAGTCGCAGTAGCGGTTTTGGTGTCCTTTTGTTCGGTCGTGGAGGTTGATATAGCGGATGTCTTGGTCGTCGTAGAGGTGGATTTGGAGATGAGTTTGGTTAGCGAGGAATTCAATGAGGCAGCGACTAAACCAAGCAAAGGATTTCAGACCGCAGTGGGGGGAAAGCAAGAGAGCGACAGTGACGAAAGAATGAGCGAACGGCCCGCGTCATTAGGCGGGCAGGCAACGAAGAAGAATGATGA
Organism: Mycena floridula; assembly: GCA_029320655.1. Taxonomy (NCBI): domain Eukaryota; kingdom Fungi; phylum Basidiomycota; class Agaricomycetes; order Agaricales; family Mycenaceae; genus Mycena; species Mycena floridula. The sequence goes on from JARIHS010000047.1 coordinate 152,057, forward strand.
TGAAGATAGGTATAGCAATGGAGGGAAGAGCGGCGTTGATAAGAATGGGAGGATCCAAGCAAGAGCTGGGGAATACAGTGATCATTGTTCAGGAGGTAAGTAGAGCGATGCTGTCGTACCGGAATTCCATCCAGCCGGTATCCTATGCCGGACATTAGCCTTCCTCGCATCAGAGTCTTTGTCGATGACGCAGGCACATTTTGGCCGAGACAAGCCACGCAAGACAGCGCAAAGGACCACTGGCTTTGGTGCCCGGTATAGCAACGAGACCGCTTTTGTCGCAGACCCAGCTACGATGACGACGACAATGACGATGCTGTTATCGATAACGACGTCAACATTGGCCTTATCGATGAGCAGCCCATGTCCTTGATAGACCTGATAAAACAAGTCAGAAAAGACAGACGGCTATGCTTACCGTATTCAGAATAACGGACATCGTGGTTCTGTCAAAGGAAATCTGGAAATCCTGGTTGAAAAACCCGGGCAGAAACCAAAACCCGGTCAGAAACTGACCTGCCAAAGCTAGGAGGCTGGACAACCCATCATTGCAGGCATTCGTTGTTCCAGGGACCACGAGTACGCGACGGAAGAGCCCTGAGGACGCTGGACGTCCTGGTGAAAACCGCAACAAAGTGCGAAAGAGAGCAGAGTGGATTCCAGGATTGGATTCGAGGCCCAGACCGGCCACGTGGCTCGGATCCGTGATCGAGCGCTTATTTTGTGATGTTAATTCAAAGACGTTCGAGCGTGTCTCAATTCAAGACATCTCCATGATCTGGACCAATACTGGTCCGGTTCGGGAATATGTCGGATTAGCGGGAAGGCCAGCCGTTGTTCTTGCGCACGGACCATCAGCAACATTGGCACTCGAATGGGAGGAAATTCACTGCAGCCTTGGATATTGCTGGCATATCAGTAGACATGGAAAGGTTTGTTTTGCCAAATGGATTTGAATTCGGTCAGATAAAAATATCAAAAAGTGCCCACAAGCATGTAATTGAGAGGGAGCTGGATGTCATCTAATGTGTCTTTTTTGGAATACTGTATACCATCATAAACTGTCTTCTTGGCCAGATTATTTTGCTAGAAGACCATCAGAGCATCCACAATTTGGGTGTATGTTTTTATTTTCATTATTGCGGAGACAATTTCACAAAATATCGATTATTGGCTGAGCCAGAGCAATATTCCATTTGGCAGTGATGATTCTCAAGGTGTCTCAAGCTCCCGTCTTTTGTACACTTAGAGTGGAATGGATCATAATGAGCCAGCCCAATACAGTATGTGCAAACTGTACTGCTCTGGAAGAGAAAGCATGCTCTTGCTATCCACTACAAAGGAATGAAAAATGCGCAAGATCACAGCGCATGCACAGTGATTCATTCCATCATGTTTCAACGAATGAACGTTATATTACTACACAACAACGGAGCTATTTGACAGCGGTGGGTGAATTGAATTGGTTGGAGAATCAGACGCATGAAGACCGACCTCTAATCTTTGAAGACAGTGCTCAATATGGAGGATGTCCTCAACCCATGGCAGATACGGAGAACCGCCGGTCAGATGGTTGTGTTGAAGGGTGAGAATTCACCTTTGGTCAGCAAGCGCGGGACAACCCCTTTTTATCAATATAATAAATTTCAACTTGCAGTAGCTCTAATTCAGATGACTGGGCTCGAACCCTAGTGACACCGATCGACTATCTTGCTCTGCAAACTGTGCTATCACATCGAAAGAGGTGACGGGATTATAGTGTTCTAGTGAGATGTTAAGTGTCAGTTATTTTTCCTTCTACATATATATCATGTTGAGGTGACATAACACCAAATAATAGAAGATGTCACTGATAACAAAAGACATAACTGGGATTTACAACAATCAAAGACATAGTTGAGATCCAAACTCCAGGAAAGGTGATCAACTATCTTTCTCTACTGCAGGCCACAATGTCAACACTCCCCAGCACCCAGCAATGTTTTGGAAAGCTCCAAAGGAGCGATTCCAAACACTGGATGTCCCCGGAAAATTCAGGACTCTTGGCTGCTGCTCATCAGCCTTCATTTCACTGGTCATGTTACTATAGCTCATTCTCATACAAAGATAGGACAACTGAACACTAAATAATGGAAGACATGGGGAATACCTAGTAACGATTTAGATATTAGAACCAGCTGAAAAAAAGGTATCATTGGATGAAGTGGAGCCATTCTCCGATTCATTGTCTGAGACAATCCCCTCTTTCTCTTGAGTCACCATTTCTCCATCCAACAAGTAGTCATCTGACTCTGAAGATCCTTCATATAAGCCTGAATGACCTGGCGCTGGAAGTTACTCAGTCAGGTTTTACTCAAAAAATGAAAGACCCAAACAGACTCACTTGGTTCCAAAACTGGTTCAAGCAGCGGATATCCCAGATACTCAGCCATCTCAGTGCTATCTGGATTGAAGCCACATGCTTTGTGGATATCCCAGAGAATAGGATATATCTGCTGGGGTATGTCATATCCCATGGTAGAGATCTTGATATACAAGCTGATGTTGAATGCATCTTCAATATCTGTTGTTGATATGGCAGTTTCACCTTCCAAATCAGTTGACCACCACCAAGTGCGACTGGAGGGAGTGCAGTGAATCCAGAGATAAAGCAGAGGATACTGCAGAAGTCCATGCGCTGCACCAGCGGACCCTCCAGTCATTTGTGGAGCAGCCTTGCAATCGATGAATATTTCCTGTGGAATAACTGCAATTGTCACCTCAATCATCGTGATCCCGTAAAGCGCTTTGATGACCAACTTGTCTGTACCCCTATAGCATTTATCTCCATTTGCTTGATTATGTGATGCACCTGGCTTGCCCATAGATTGAACATTAGAGTTATAGGTGTGGGGGTCAGCCCAGAGACACTGGATTGCACTCCCAAACCCAACCGCTGATGGAATTGCAACCCGATAAGATCTGATGTGGGAACACTGCATCTGATATTTCATGGAGATCAAGGTAAGATAGTAGGATATGAACCAAGGACTTACCGCGCAGACATATTTGGCATACATTCCCAAAGGATATGATCTTCTCGCCACCAATTCTTAAACCTGAGGATATATGGTCTGGGCACATGCAATGTTGTAGTGCCCTCCCAGTGTGTCATGGAAGTATTAAAGTCAATGTAGTGCAAACCGTGTAATCCACACATCACTGCAAGTAAATTGTAGTATTCCTCCAGCGAAGACATGGTGAATGAAGTGGGGTTGAATCTGGAAAACAGACATTGGATATCTGAATCAGAGTGAGGGATGCTCAGATTGAGCCATACAATGTCAACATGACTTGGCCTTGGTGAAAAAGTATGGACCACCAACTGGCCAGCATGATCAACATTGGAAAATGCCAGAACATTGCCCTGGAGGAAATTAGACTTCCACTGATGTCTCCAGAGCAAGATCACTGACCGATGGTCCCAGACCCTGTGTCTGCAAAGCATTAGCTGCTGACTGCATGTTTGTGAGTGGCCATAGCAATTACGTGACAAATGAGTTCACTTTGTACTGATCCACCTGCCATCCCCTGAGTGGTTCATCTGATTTATGAGTAATGTACAACTTACCAGGTCGCCGACATACGTGACAAAGGATAGTCCTGACAATGAAAGATGATAGTGTTGAAAAAAGTGTCAATGCCCACTGTGGAATATGAGAGCAGTGAAATATTTTGAGTCACATAGACCATATAGCTGAATGATATTTGGATGTCTGTGCAGGAATCAGTCCATGTTCCGCCTTTGCATAGATTTTCATAGCATATGAACCTCACTGCAGAGAACACATCCAGATCCCGCTTCCAGTCCTTTAATGCAAGTCCCTCGTATTTGCGAACAAGCATTGGCTCTTTATGGATGTATCCATCATATACCCGAATTCGACCAACCTCATGGAGAGTCCCATCAGATTGCAACTCGTGATGGGTGTCATGAGATCGGAGCTCCTTTTTGAGAATGATGTCTCCAACTTTGATTTTAGTATACTGCTCAATGCAAAATCAATCAACCCAAACCCAGTGGCTTGAAGAATGCTCACATCTTGGTTGTCTGAAGGCTGACAGTTATATATCGTGTTGTGTGAGAAGAGTGGGGCATTGATGTCGCCTGCCAATGAAGTTAAACAGATTTTATGCCCTCCCGAGAAATACGAACCAAGTCTTGCACCCTGTAGGCTCTGGATCAGATTTCCCATCTGATTCCTACCATTATCGTCATTGGTTCTTCCTCCAAGGAGACCAAGACCAGCCACATTGCTAGTCTCAGGGGCCTCATTGTGCTGGCGCCGGAAACGTAGGAGTTTGAAGGGCATGATGGTAGGAGGAAAGATGGGAGCGGAAGCAAAGAACTGGCTTTCCTTCACGAGGCTGTGTCCGTTGTCATCGCCTTTTCACAGCTCTACTCCAGCGCCTATCCAACGATAGCGTGAGATTCTTACTTGCGAGCGCCGGACAGCATTCAAAATGAGACAGATGGTGAGCTACACCTGGACAGAAAATCAGAGAAGCAGGTCATGATGGTACCTTGCTGAAAGCTAACAAGAGGAGTACCCTATTCGCTCGCATATGAAGATTACCCACTTCGCTCGCACATGACATGAATTTGTAAAGTACACTTGTACTCGACAACCAAGATATCACAACCATAATATGATATAATGCCTTGATAATCGATGCCCATCTCATAAAAGCTGCACGAAGCTACTCCAACACACAGCCAGAAAAGCTATACAACGCAGTAAGGTGTTGAAATAAAGGGTGTTAACATCGCCTCAAGCAACATGATGATCAAAGAGATAACGGAGACAATAGTAAACGTAAAACATCGAGCACTAGGTACATGGAAAGCGTTGGTACAGCATTGGAAACAATGGAAGAATAGAAAAGGGATGGAGAAAATTAGAACATGTATCCTGGAACTTACACCGCAAACAAAGATACGAGTCTTACAGCATGAATAGAGGGAAGGACTGATTACATCCCTGCATAAGCATTATCCTCATACACCACGCTCACCGGCCTTGCTCCATCGTGTCCGGCCCGATGGCTCTCCCGCTTTGCCCGAGGCGATGGTACGAGCATGGGACGCAGGGGCGAAGCCACTGGAGGAGTCTCTGGCGCATAGCCACGATAACAGCCCAGGTTGTCATATTGTCCAATCCCTGCATCAATAATCGACGCAGTGGGACGATGGAATGCCCTGGTGAAGGAGGGTAGACGGGCGTGGAAGGAGATAGCGCCTGGATGGCCTAGGAATTCAAATCGGAAAGGGATTCTAATGAAGAAATGCGACGCACTGAGACCGAGAATGCTTGCAGGGCTTAGACCAGCTCGTAGGCCGCGACTCGCATGATCATGGCCGAGCGACGGAATTGAGCTGCGTCGAATTGTCGGAGCGGGAGCGTCGTTTGTAGCGGCGCTGCGAGAGGATAGGTAAGCAAAAGCATTCGAAAGAAAAGAAAAGAAGGATTTAGAGCGATTTGCGGAATAAAGAGAAGAATCGTGGAATAAGCAAAAGATACAAAAAAAATTGGCGCGATGGAGAAGTATGATGGAGTGAGACCGACGTACGATCACAAAGCATTTACCGCAGCCAAGACAGTAACCACCACCAATCCTCCCGCAATTCCGCCAATAACCGCGCCTGTGTAACCTTCAGGCGATATGACGGTGTGGGTGTCGGCAGCGGTCGTTTGGCAGACGAGACCGGCGGGATAGTCTGGATTTTGATAAATGAATAAATAATATTCAATTATAATATTCATTTGAGGAAAAAACACACCTTTGTCGTAGCTGTCTTCTCACTACTCTCTTCTGTCAAACTCATCGCTTCCTGCGTCGCACACGTAGCCGTAGATGAAGGAGTAGCGGTGTCGTCGTCCTTTTGTTCGGTCGTGGAAGTTGGCAGACGTCTTGAACGTGGTGGAGGGCGATTTAGAGGTCGGTTTGTTTTCGCCGAGGGTGTGACGCGGAGGTGGGCGTAGAAGACGCCGAGTTTGGTCTGCGAACTTGTCCGAGAGAGCCAAGAGCGAGGAATTCGATGAGGCAGCCACCAAAGGGAGCAAAGAATTCAGAGCGCAAAGAGAGCGACAGCGAGGAAGGAATGAGCGACCGGCTCATGCGATTAAGCAAGCAGGCGACAAAGTATGATGAGCGTGGTATAGCAACGCAAGGAAGAGCGAAGTTGATGAGATTGAGAGGATCAGCGCAAGACCTGAGGAGTGCAATGAGCATTGTTCACGAGATAGAGCGATGTTTTGGTACCGGAATTCGTTCCAGCCGGTATCCTATCTCCAACATTAGCTTTCTTTGCATCACAGAGTCCTTGTCGACGACGGAGGCGCGATTTGGCTTTCACGACGAGCCATTGTCAACCAAGGCAAGGCATTGCAAAGAGCCATGGGCTTATAGCGACGAGACCGCCAATGATAACGACAACGCTGTTAGCACGACGGCAACGACGCTGTTATCGATCGTGACGTCAACATTGGCCTTATCGATGAGCAGCCCATGTCCTTGATAGACCTGATAAAACAAGTCAGACAGCCCAAGAAAGACAAACGGCTATGCTTACCATATTCAGAACCACAGACAGGCATCGTGGTTCTGTCAAAGGAAAGCTGGAGATCCTGGTTGAAAAACCCGGCAGAAACCAAAACCCGGTCAGAAACCGACCTGCTAAAGGTCGCAAGCTACTGTGGGCATCTTGATCCAGAGACCACGATTACACGACGGAAAAGGGAGCTGAGGACGCTGGTCTCCCTGGTGAAAAGGGCAACAAAGCGAGCGGAAGGAAAGCAGGGTAAAAGTTTCGGCGCGATTCGTGTAGAAAACGTTTTTGACCCAGCAAATCCACCGGCACAGCCACCGGCTTTGTCAGCGTCCCGGATAACCGGTCAATGATTTTTTCCGTCAAAGTCCGACTTGTCAATTATGAGTTGAATGCAAGGGAATATGAAAGGATTTATTGTAACATCAAGCAGTAATTAAAGTAAAGATACGGGTTCTTCAGCGATATTTGCCATGTATCCCATGACATTAGCCACACGACGACGATCATCAGCATTCTTCGGCCTTGCCCATGTGTTATCTCGCGTCTTTCCGGTTGTTTCGTGTCTTCTGATATCGGCGACCAAATCAGCAGCATCTCGACCCACATCACATTCAGCGACACTTTTTATCCAGATATGATTGCGGTGTACCGTCTGCGCGCGCATAATCTTGGCCGCAGCCTCCAGTTCATCAGCCCGAGTTAATAGATTCTCGCACCATTGGTCCATCTGTGGTTAGAATTAGATTCAATTAGATGAAATATAATACCAAACACTCACCTGGTGTTCGTCAGCTGTTCCGTACTCGATAGGCGAAGAACTCCGTTGTGGCTCAACTAACGAGACCTCGGGTTCGGTCTCATTGTCAGTTCTTCGTTTCCCAAGCACTTTCTGGGACCCGATATGCCTCCAAGCTCCTCCTGTCAACGATTCATTTCCCACAATCCATCCCGGATCGTCCCCGTCGGTTATTGACCCGTCTTCGGCTTCCCCGAGCTCCTGCGCCACAGTTTCCGTAGCAACTGATTTGTCGACAAGCTCAACATGTCGATAAAGCGGCAGAACTCGTCGTCGAATGACCTGGGTCCAAAATGAAAGGGAAAGGTCGGGCACCGATTGAACAAGATGTTTGCAAAGGTGGTACCGGTCAAATTTTTGTCGTCCACAAGTACAAGTCCAGTCCTTGACACTCGTGATATAGACTTTCCCACTGAGACCCATCTTCTGTAGCTTGGCCCAGTGTGATTTGAATGATTTCTGGAAGTTAGTGAGAGCTGGCGCCCATCCGATGCGGTGCTCGCGGCCAAGGATTTGCGAACGAACAAAATATGCCGGATTGACATCATAAATGAGAATGTAGACGAGCTGATCCAACCGGGGATGGACAATATGGTGCAGATAATCGTGTTTGAGCTGCTTCCAGAAGTTTTCTACGGTCATGGTAGTGCGCAAGCGAGTGAGATACGGGGATGAAGACCGCGCCCACAGCTTCCAAACCTTCGGAGAATACCAAGAGGTCCAGAAATATGCCCAAACTTCTCGAAGCCCACGCTGATGGCAGAAAATGTACATCTCATACACAGCATTGTCACGAATGCGCTGGGCCGTCCACTTTCCATCGCGCTCAAGAAAAATAGGATGTTGACAGAAATGTTTAGTGAAAAGGTGGAGGAGTTGAGCGCGATGGACAGCTGGACAGAAAACATAGCCCTTGTCCTTCGAAACCTTCTCTCCCTCATCAAACATCCAATCTGGGCCGTCTTCGTCATCTGTCTCGTTCTGATCTCGACGAAGGACATTGTCAAGGTCATCAAGAAGATCACCATGATCTTCATTATCGTCAGGTTCCTCGAGATCAGCGCTTTCTTTGTCTATAGCAGGCGTGACAGTTTGAAGATTTCTGTTAATTCGGATCGTCAGTCGGGGCCGTGCTGGTGCCTCAACAAGGACTCCACCAATACGCATTGTCAATTTGGGAATAGCTGTCTGAGCAACCTCAAGAATCTACAGGACAATAAGCATTTGTAAAGATAACAGAGTAATTGAACGCACCATGCCTGGATTGACTGATTGTCCGACAGGAAGAAATGTAGGGTCGACAAAATGGTACTCGCCATGGGCTTCCATAGCGTTGTAATATGCAGGCTGACGTCACAAAATGCTGAGCCGCTTCTTGATTGCTCGCAGACAGTGCCAGAAACATAGCTGGTGCTTTGCTTCAGAATGCATTGATTTCAGCCCAATCTTTGTCAGTGAGCGTCGCTAGAGCACGAATGGTCCATTTCGTATTGAAATAGCCAAGCATCTCATCCAGGTACCGCTGTTTCCCTCCAGCGACACCTTGATTTGACTGAATCAAGAGATAGCCAAGGGGAAGACCTGAGCCATAAACTTCGCCGAGAAGTGCAAAGACTTCAAACGATGAATGATTTGTACCCCCCTATATCATCCGGTCATCAATTGATTTCACATATAAGACTAGTAGGGACTCACAGGCTGAATCGAGAGCAAGCTCTCGTACTTGACCGCCGAACTTGCGTAATGTCTCCGGAAGAGTGAAAGCGAGAGCCGTAAACCCATCGCCCTCTTGTGTCGGAAGATTAATTGGCTCAACACTACAGAGTCCCTTTCTGGGTACATCCTTGAGCTTTGCTGCTTCTTCGAGCAATATTTTGGCTGATTTCAGCTCATTTTCATCGCGTTTCCATCTCTTCCGATCCTGCACAGCCCATAGATGATATATGGACTTTTGCAAGAAGGGCGGCGGTGAGGTTGGATACCACGTCTTGAGAATATGAGCCCAGAGCTGTTGAAAAAAGGAAACTGAGATCGACAACTCTATACTGCATATAATACTCACCTTCCGAGGATTGAGATCTGCGTTGTTCTTGACATATTCCTGAATCTCAGGCGGCACAGCAATATTACAATATGCGACATGGTCGTCGTCATGTGAAATCTTGACAAACGCAATGTCTGCCTCGTCGAATAGGGTGATATGAAGCCAGCCTGAACATTGAAAAGCAGGCATCCGGCCTTTGTCACGCGCACCGGTATCATTTGTCTTTGTTTTCTTGGGCTGGTGTTGACGTACAGAATTTTGGGCGCAGTTGTAGGAGAAGTATGTCGAGGGAGTACGCTTATGCTTGTATTGGCTCTGATATCTGCCAAAATTGTCATATTAATAGCTATGGAAGGAGAAATTGTGATGGACTGACATGAAACGGACATCCATTGCTTCCCAAATGTGTTTGGCCAAGGTATCAGCACGTTCCTGGCCAGATTTCCTAATCGTCGACAGATTTACGCGTGCTGTCAGTGCGATTACCCTATTTGCCTGCCCCAAGACGCGTAGAAAATCATGAAGAGACAGGTTTGTCAAATTTAGAAAATCTGTGGGGTCGTGCTCGGTGGGCTGTGCTCTTTCACATTGAGCTGCCTGTGGATTATTGGGATTCTGATTCTCCACATTTGCCGCTGCCTTCTTGCGGTCTTGAACCCTTTTGCCCCTTAATCCACAGGTAATGCAGGTCTTTTGGAAAATATCCAGACCTGAGGGCTTGAAATTGCTAGCAGAGAGCTCTTTTTGCACATTGCAGCCACTGCATTTGCGTAGCGCGATAGTTGAAGCGGTGTCTGGCGCGTCCATGATGGTTGGAAAAGGTGACCGTTGATTTGTTTGGCTCTGTTGGCCAAAAGCTTCTGAGTCTCGCGTACGGTCAAGAAGCCATTATTTCCACAGTCATTAGTTATACCATGAAATCTCAATTCATAGACACCTTAGGCCTCAGTGCAATGAATATTATTTTTTGTGACAACCGTGTACGTATGGACTGTCATACAGACAACTTCGAATGACTTTGACGGAAAAAATCATTGACCGGTTATCCGGGACGCTGACAAAGCCGGTGGCTGTGCCGGTGGATTTGCTGGGTCAATAACGTTTTCTGATTCGTGTGGGTTGGATTCGAGGCCTAGACCGGCCCCGTGTCTCGGATCGTGGGATGATCTCCGCGATCGGGCGCTTATTTTGTGAAGTGAATTCAAAGACATTAACTTCAAGCGCATTTGTCTTCCGCAGACCCAATTATCAAGTCAAGGACATCTCTATGATGTAGGCCAATACTGGTGCGGTTCAGAAATATGTCGGATCGGCGGGAAGGTCGGCCCGTTGTTCTGACACACGGACCATCAGCAACACTGCGCTCTCGAACGTGAGGAAATTCACCGTGGCCTTTGATCTTTGTAGACATATCAAGGTTTCTTTCTGCCAAATGGCTTTGAGTTCTGAGCAGTTGAGCAAAAGGTCAAATGAAAATCTCAAAAAGTGCCCACAAGCATGTAAGACGTAGTACTAGTAGGATGCCAATTGTGTTAGATTTATGTTCCGTAAAAATGCCTTTTTTGAAATATAGCATCATGGACTGTCTTCTTGGCCAGGTTCTTTCTGCTAGAAGACAATCAGAGCATCCACAATCATTGAATGTACTGTATGTTTTTATTTCTATTATTTGGGAGATAATTTCACAAAATATTGATTATTTGCTGAGCCAGGGCAATCTTGAACCAGTGGGACAGAGGCCATCCTCTGGTGGCATATACCAGACCAAAGAGTCAACCAGTTACTGTTACTGTACTGTTCCCCTGCAGTGATAGGCAAGGCTATTGGGACATACCATGAAGGACTGATGAGAGACAAGAATTTGTGGTGTGAATTTCAGAGCTGCAAGCCAACAGATGACCTCAGTAAAGTCCGATTAAATTTTGCCACATTTTGGTCTTGAGCTTGACTTGGAGTGGACACCACTGCCAGATCTCTGGCTTGAATATGCATATTGAGCCAAAGAGGAATGTAGACCAGTATTCCAGTGATATCTACCCTATTGATGCAGTTTTTCTCTGCCTACGGCGCGGTGTATTAAGAATCAAGTTTCTCAAGATGCATTCAAGCCAGATGTCCAGGGACTCACCAGCATGGTGATTACTCCATGAATTATACCAGCTAGAAGGACACAATACATTGCAAGCCCCAATGAACAAAAAATTGATTGTTTTGATGCCACAAATAAAAGCTCACGGGTACAAAAATGTGGGAAATATTGTTGCTATATACCTGAGGTATTAGAGGTCTATCCCAGTACACGATTAGCTCAAATTTTCCGGTGCCTGCGGCTCACATCTTAATATTCCTATCCACAATGTCCGAGGTATAGTATCCGGTATTACATTGTACAGAGTGAAATTTTGTGATTGAAGTGAAGAGGACATTGAAACATGCTGACTCTGGTTTTACTGTGGCATTTGGCATGCATTTTACTTCACTGTGAAATCTGAGTGCAATGCCAATCTTTCAGGCTCACATGTACCTCCTGCAATTAAAATTGGTGATCAGAGAATATCTACTTACTCTATGGTAAGCCCTTTGTCTGTTCAGCCATCCTCCTGTATGTTCAAGATCCCCAGAATATGAATGGCACAACAGTGGTAATATTTGGAAATGCCTGTTGCTGCTGAGATATTATATCAGGTATCATGGGGATAGGTAAAATATGATCCTTCTTGGTGTCATACAATGTCATTGGGAATATTCATCATGGTCAGGCTTGCAATAGTCCACTGAATGAAGGTCGAAACGAGATGGAAAATCTCCAAACAAAAATAAATCACATAATGTTGGTAATTGGGTAACCCGGTTACCCCACTTACCGCCCCACGGACATCATCAATGAGCCGGCAAAGGAGGTGGCTGAGATCAGGTGGTCGGCCGTATTACCCCTTTAGGATTTCCGATGTGGCTTTCTACAATCTTGCTCCCATCCAACAAAATGAGCCTCATAAATGGGACTCGTAATGGGGGCCCATACATTGTAGCAGTGATGGTATGTTGCCTCCCTGACACTCCCCAGTACCCAGGAATGTTTTGGAAAGCTCACCAGGAGCGGTCAAAACACTGCATGCCCCCGGAAAATTCAGGACTCTTGGCTGTTGCTTGATAGCGTTTATTTCACTGGTCATTTTACTATAGCTGATTCTCACACAAAGATGGGACAACAGAACACTAAATAAGGGAACACATAAGGAGCATCTAGTGACAATTTAGACATTGGAACCAGCTGAAAAAAGGGTATCATCGGATCAAGTGGAGCCAATCTCTGATTCATCATCCAAGCCAATCTCCTCATTCTCTTCAGTCTCTATTTCTCCATCTAATGAGTAGTCATATGACTCTCAAGATCCTTCTTCATATAGACCTGAATGAACTGTGGGTGTAAGTTACTCAGTCAGGTTTTACTCAGAAAATGAGAGACCCAAACAGACTCACCATGTTCCAAAACTGGTTCAAGCAGCGGATATCCAAGATACTCAGCCATCTCAGTGCTGTCTGGATTGAAGCCACATGCCTTGTGGATATTCCAGAGAATAGGGTATATCTGCTGGGGTATGTGATATCCATACGCATTGATCCCAATATTCAAGCTGATGTTGAATGCATCCTCGATATCTGTTGTTGGTATGATGGTTTGACCTTTTGAGTCAGTTGACCACCACCAAGCATGACTAGATGGGGTGCGGTGAACCCAGAGATAAAGCATAGTATACTGCAGAAGTCCATGTACTGTACTAGTAGACTGGCTAGGCATTTGTGGAGCTGCAGTGCAGGAAATATACATTCCATGTGGAACACCTGCAATTGTCACTTCAATCATTGTGCTCCTCATGAGAAACACTTTAGTTACTGACTTGTCTTTAAATCCATCGCATTTATCTGCATTTGCTTGATTAGGTGATGCACCTGGCTTGCCCATAGATTGAAGGTTCGAAATACAGGTGTGGGGCTCAGCCCAGAGGCAGTGGATTGCACTCCAAATGCCAGGCAACGATGAAATTTCAACCCAATGAGATCTGATGTGGGAATAGTGCATCTGATATCTCATTGAGTCCAAGGTAAGATAGTAGGATATGGACCAAGGACTCACCGGACAGACATATTTGGCATACATTCACACAAGATATTTCCACCCTCAAGATACCGATTCGCAAGCCTAAGAATATATGGTCCAGGCACATGCAATGTTGTAGTGCCCTGCTGGTGCATCATGGACGGATTGAAGTTGATTAGGGGTGAGAAAGTGTGTGGTGCACAGATCACTGCAAGTAGATCATAGTATTCCTGCAGCAAAGACTTTGAGAATGAATTGGGGTTGAATTTGGAAAGCCGGTGCTGCATATCTTTATAGGATAGATAAGGGACCAAAGAGAGCTGCGTGGTGCCCTCATAACTTGGATTTGGTGAGAAAGTATGGACCACCAACTGGCCAGCATGATCAACGTTGTAAAGAGGCATATACGAGTCCTAGAGGCAATTAGATCTCCGCTGATGTCTCCAGAACAATATCACTGACCCCTGGTCTTAGACCCTGTGTGCGCAAGGCATCATATGCTGACTGGATGTCTATCAATAGCCATGGCAATCATGTAGCAAATGACCTCACAATGAACTGATCCACCTGCCATCCTCTGAGTTCTCCATTTGATTGATGAGTAATATACAACTTACCAGATTGCTGATATAGGTGACGAAGGATGGTCCTGACAATGAAAGATGATAGTCTCGCAACCTGCATTGGTGCCCTCTGTGGAATATGAGAGCAGTGAAATGTTTTGAGTCACATAGACCATATAGCTGAATAATATTTGGATGTCTGTGCAGGCATCAATTCATGTTCAGCCTTTGCATAGATTGGCATGGCATATGAACCTCACTGCAGAGAACACATCCCGATCCCGCTTCCAGTCTTTCAATGCAAGTCCCTCATATTTGGAAACCAGCATTGGCTGGCTTGAGTCCTTATAGATATATCCCTCATATAACCTAGTCTGACCAGCCTGATGGAGAGTCCCATCAGATTGCAACTCATGATGGATGTCATCAGATCGGAGCTCTTTTTTGAGAATGATGTCTCCAACTTTGATTTTAGTATACTGCATGATGCAAAACAATCAATTTAAATGCAGGGACTTGACAAATGCTCACATCTTGGTTGTGTGCAGGCTGACAGTTGTATATGGTGTTGTTTGAGAAGAATGGACCATTGATGTTGCCTGCCAAAAGATTTCACTAGATTCTATGTCATTCTGAGACCTACGAACCAAGTCTTGAACCATGTAGGCTCTGGATCAAATTCCCCATCTGACTCCCACCATCATTGGTGTTTCTTGTTCCTCCAAGGAGATCAGGACCAGCAAGATTGCTAGTCTCAGAGGCTTTACTGTGCTGGCGCCAGAAACGTACAAGTTTGAAGTGCATGGTAGTATGGGAGCGGAAGCAAAGAAGTGGTTTTCTTCTACGAGGCTGTGGCTGTTATCATCACCTTTTCACAGCTCTATGTGAGCACTTATCCAACGATAGTGTGACATTCTTACTCATGAGCACAGGATAACATTCAAAACAAGACAGATGCGAGCTACATGTCATAGGGTTCTCCAATTAATCAGATCGGTCAGTCAATCATGAAAAGGCCATCAAAAAAGTTCAATATTGGCTCGACACCGAGTGAATCGTCACCGTGAGCATTCAGACTCCAACCGACAGCCATTTTCCCCCACACATAGCTGGATATATATTTGCAGGTAAAATCATCCAAGAATCAGATTTGCCAGCTCGAATGGAAGTCATGGTAATTGATATGGCCGCTCAACATCGGTGCTACGCTCCCCTTTACTGAGCTGAACTATGATTAATGGGAGCGGGATAAGGGCACCGTCGTCGCGAAGCCTGAATACTCCGGGGATAATTCACTCAGTGTCCGGCCAATATTCTCAAGAAGGGAATTCTTCTGATGACCTTTTCAGCCAATATCGAGTCTCGACCCGACCGACCTGATTAATTGGACAGCCCTCATGGATGGAACATCAAAGAAGCAGGTCAGAACTTTTATCTCAAGGCAGGTGTGATCATGATTGTACCTTACAGAAGGTCCCAAGCATCCGGCTCGCAAAAATCGCTCGCATATAACATGAATTTGTGAAGTAGACTTGTACCCAACAAGCAGATATTGCAACTAAAATGTGGTACATTGGCTCCTTAGTTACAAGGCTAAAATCTCTTGACGCGATAAAAGTTGGATAAGGTAAATCAGCGACATGACGTGATAAAAGCTATAGGCAGCAAAGCTCGATGACGCTATAAAGCATAAAGTGATCAAGTAGAAGCCTCGAGGTAAAGGAGACGAAACGGGAAGGACAAACGATGAGACATGAAGGATGAGTACAGGGCAGTGTCGATGAACAGCTACATTTAGAGAGAATAGAATATAATTAGAATAAAAAGATATTTCGGCTTGCATCCCCCATAAGCATCATCCTCATGCACCGTGGTCACCGGCCTAGCTCTTTGCTGTCCTGATGCGAGGGGCCGAGAATGACTAGTCTCACATCGTACTTGGGAGTCTGCGGCGTCGCATCGTGGTACGGCTAATAAGCCATACCCGTCGGACTTGAGAAAGGTCCTGGAGTAACGGCAGCATTCTAGCATTCTTCTGTTAACACTTGAACGCACCCCGTCCCGTCATCCCCGCATCATTCGTCGAATGAATCGATGCAGCAGGACAATGGAAGGCTCGGGCGAGGAAGGAGGGTGGACGTACGTCGGAGGTGGTAGCGCTTGGACGAGCTAGGAATATCAATTAGAAAAGGTATTCTAAGATGGACTCCAAAAGGATTGGAAAAGAAACAGACGCACCAAAACCAAAAATACTATACACCAGATCCACCAAACAAGCTCCTAGGGTGCGATTCGTCCATGATCATAGCCGAGTGACGGAATTGAGCCGCATTATGAGCATGGGACAGAGAGATGGCGAGCATAAATGCAACGTCAGAGAAGCAGGTCATGCATCAAGGATTTACCATGTGAGAAGAGTACTCTTTTCGCTGGCATAGCATGAAGATGTGACAGAGTAGACTTGACCTGAGAAGCAGATATCGCAACTACAATATGGTTTAATGAATCAACGCTAGTCATAAAAGCCGCAAGAAGCCATTACAATGCACAGCTAGCAAAGCTACTATGATGCACAGCCAGAAGAGCTACACAACACGATAAGCTGTTGAAATAAAGGGTGTCAACGTCACCTCGAGCGACATGACGTTGTCATAAAAAGAATACGAGGACGATAGTAAATGTAAAGTGTAGGTACAACGTTGGAAACAATAAAAGAATAGAAAAAGATAGAGAAAATCCCCGCAATCCGTGCATCATTGCTCGAATTGACCGACACGGCGGGACGATGGAGGCCTCGGGCAAAGGACCATGGACGAGCGCCGGAGGAGGTTGTGGCCCCTGGACGTCTAGATTTCACTTAGCAAATGTATCTTGAAAAGGATTCCAAAGAAATAGGACGCACCAAATACAAAAATACTCGCAGGTCTGGCACCAGATCCATCAAAAAGCTCGTAGGGTGTGAGTTGTCCATGATCATGGCTGAGCTACGTCGAACTCTTGGGAGCGGGAGCGTCATTTGTAGCAGCACTGCGAGAGGCGGGGTGAGCAAAACTATTTGGCTGGAAACAGAGAAGGATTTAGAGCGATCGTGGTATAAAGAAAATATTTTGTGGTAAGGGAAGAAATGCGTGATACTTGAAAGTAAGAAGAGATTTGTGCGATGAAGAAGGAAGGCAAAAGGAGAGCCACGTACAATAAGGAAAGTAATGTCCGCTGGCACCAATCCACCCACAATATCACAACAACCGCACCTGTATTCAACGAGCCCGTCGGCGTCGCTCTAGAGCTCGGCTAAACGTCGGCGCAGATTCAGGCCGCGCCATTGTCGTTCAGCGATGTAACGATGTGAGTATTGGTAGCAGTCATTTGGCGACGAGAGACGTGCAGGGTTCCGGCGGTCTGTGACAATTTCAATATTCAACTAATATTTAATTGAGGAAAAAACGAACCTGTCTTAGCTATCATCGTACTCTCTTCTATCAAAATCATAGCTTCCTGCATCCCAGACGTAGCCATAGACGAAGGAGTAGCAGTGTCGTTGTCCTTTTGTTCGGTCGTGGAAGTTGGTGTGGCAGAGGTCTTGACCGTGGTGGAGGTGGATTCGGAGGTCGGTTTGTTTTCTCCTCCGTTGGGGTTGGGAGGGGGTGTGACGAGTGGTGACGCGGAGTCGGGCGTGAAAGAGGCCGAGTTTTGGTCTGCGAATTCCGAGTGAGCATGCAGCCAGACCCACAGCAAAAAAAGAACAAAGAAACGTACAGCTGAACAAGGATTTCACCTCGACTGGCTTGATATCGAACATGCATTGTCAAGGTTTGCTGGCTCACATGATTAGGTAGGCAAGCGACAAAGAAGCGCATAGGCATAGCATGGAAGGAAAAGGGACGTCGATGAGAGTGGAAGGATCAGAGCAAGAGCTAGGGAATATGATGAGCATTTTTCACGAAATAGAGCAATGCTTTCGTACCGGAATGCCCTCAAACAGATATCCTATGTCCGCATCATGGAGAGTCCTTGTCGACCGAGGCGCAATTTGGCGTTGACGACGAGCCAACATCAAGAAGGGACAGGCAAGGCAAGGCAAAACAGGCTTTGGTGCTCATTATCGCGACGAGACCCAAGGCATCGCAAACAGCCATGGGCTTCAGTGCCCGTATAGCGACGAGACCGCCAATGATAACGACAACGCTGTTAGCACGACGGCAACGACGCTGTTATCGATCGTGACGTCAAATTGGCCTTATCGATGAACAGCATATGTCCTTGGTAGACCTGATAAACCAAGTCAGACAGCCCAAGGAAGACAGACGGCTATGCTTACCGTTCAAAATAGTAGACATCCTGGTTCCATCAAACGAAAACTAGAAATCCCGCCTGAAAAACACGGTCAGAAACTGACCTGCCAAAGGTAGGAGGCTGGACAACCCATTGCTGCAGGCATTTCCTTGATCCAGTGACCACGCGTATGTGACGGAAAAGAGACCTGAGGACGCTGGACGTCCTGGTGAGAACGGCAACAACGTCGGTGGAAGGAAAGCAGGATTCGGATTCCAGGATTGGTCTAGACCGGTCATGTGTCTCGGATCGCTGGGTTGGATCTCGGCGATCGGGCGCTTATTTTCAGAAATCAGCGTAAGGGACAATCAAAGCCCACTAATTTCAGCTTGACCCGCGGAGAAAGCTTTGGAGCTTTTGGCAAACCTCGAGAAGATTCTAGAAAAACTTGTAGATATCGATAGTATAAATTGTTCTATGCTACTACCAGTATCTATATTAAGGAATATTCATCTAAGCTCTCTCTGCAGTACCTTTCCACTGCCAGATTTACTTCTTCTATCACAACAGTACCACTGGAACGAAGCAAGTAGATATGTGAAATGAAGCGAAACAGGGCGCGCCGAGTGTCATTTTGCCTTCGCAGTGTCCCGTGGACGACCACAAGAAGGAGTAATCCGAGGACTTTCCGCGATCATGCCGATATATTGTCATGAGAAACATTTCAGTGCTCAAAATGTATAGCACTTGCTGGAAATTCTTTCCGCGGACCCGCTTCAGATGTACTGCAGTTTCGGACATTAGCTCATTCCTGATTTCAGGCAAGAGTGGAATAAAAGCTCCGGCGATGGAGGCATTGCATTTCTTGCGGCCCAGACGAGTGATGAGTTGCATAAGATGGACAAGCGAAACAAGTACAGGCTTTGCAGCCGAAATAGATTTTGCTTCTAACAAGGCCATACTACCAAAGTTGCGTTAGAACTCAAACATTTCGCAGTCCAGCTGAGGTTCGAGTACTTACCATTTGGCATTCAAAAACTCGGAAAGAAAGGTTCGCATTTCAGATGTGTTCCGATGACGCATGGCCGGGACGAGGTCATGGAAGTGGCCACTGTCAATTTGAGACCAGATAACATTGATGATTCGTTTCTGGACTGCGCTTGGCCTGGGTTGCGGGTTAAGATACGGAATACTAAGATACAAGAGAAGAAGAGTCATACCTAGATAGAGCCAACAAATCGTGGTACAGCTGACGAATCTGGCTGTGAGAAAAAGGACTGACTGCTTTGGTACTGACGGCGCTTCCCAGAGGTTGATACCTCTTCAGGTCGTCCAATATCTTGCAGCCGATTGCATCTTCGATCGTGTCAATCATGACTGTACACCGTCTGTCGAGAAGACTCGAGTCATCGGGAAAGGAAATGAAGTGCAATAACGAGGCCTCAAATTCGAATACTGTTGTCGAGTAAAAATGAGGCTGTAGATACGAGATGTACGTCGGGAGTTCGTGTAGCAGGCAGATCAAGCCAGCATCCAATATGGCGCGACATTTGGACCCGCTGACCTTGATGACCTCGCATATGAAATGAATCAAGCGCACGACGGTCGTCATGCCTAGCTTCGACCGCAGGTCTCTAGCAGGAGCAATCGAGATGGATCCAGCCAGGACTTGCCTGTTACGTTGTAAGTCGTGGCAGTGGGCAATCTATAAAAAGTGCCAACCGAATGTCCTGAAATAGAAAAGCGATCAAGAGTTGTGTTTCTAGGTCATGCCATCGAGCGACGGCTTCTGTTAGGTGGTGGACATCCCCACTGTCGATTTGTGCCCATAGGATGCCGACCATTTTCCTCTGAATGGCAGGCTTATACATTCCAGGCCTAATAGAAGAGTTACAGTAATGAGGATTGTTCTACCGCAACAGTTGAATCGACCACTCACCGAGCCAGCTCCAGTAGGTCGTCGTAAAGCTCCCGAATCTCAGAGGTAACAGCTAAAGGACTCTGTGCGGTTAGAAGGATATGTCTCTGGATTTCGGACATCCTGACAGCACGTCGCAGGACCCCCATGCGATTCAGAACAACTTTGCCTAGACAGTACAAGGCTCTTGCAGAAAGATATCCCTGACCAAAGAACCTAAGGGATCCGTTGGACGTTATCGTTGTGACCTGTGAAATTGTGTCCGCAGAGCCGACAAGAGAACTTGCCGAGGAGCTAGAAGCTTGCTGGATGTCGTGGTGAGGCATGGGGGATGAGATTGGAAGCAAACCAAAGATAAATTTCCGATCAACGACAGGTCGCAGTAAGAAGGGCTTTAAGAATGGAAGGGATGATTGATCCCTGTCAACGTTGACAGCGGTAAGCAGAGCACAATAATTCACAAAATTCTTACCTGGCCTTGATCATCCCTGTCTCATTTCGAAATCCCAGGGCCGCCGATCCGCATGTATCTAGAATGCCCCTTCTAGGTCCTAGTGAGAGCGGAACGGACGCGCACTACAGCTGTTTGCAAAACTATAAGTAGACGGGTTTCGCACATCTGAACTTATCAAATCGATAGGCCATATTGTAACGGTCATGGCTGTACTGTGACTAAGTGCATGCCCGGGTAATATCCGCTTGCTCACTAATAGTATTACCAATAGCTCCACAAGGCTGTGCCGTCTGATGGCGCACTATCCAATGGGATAAGTGCCAGTTGCTGTGCAAAGCTGTGCAAGGCGCACTATCCCATGGGATAAGTTCTAGTTGCTGCGTAAAGCTATGCAAGGCTGTGCAACGATCTTCGTCCAATCACACTATGATCTCTTATGCTTTACCTATGACTAAGCCTATGATCCTTCAGTATATAAAGCCCTAGTTCTATGTAGTTATTCTCTGTCTAGTCAATGCAAGTGCAATACAGCTATTAACTTATCAGCAACCCAAGTGCCGAACAACTCAGTGCTTGACTCGACTCTTGCTTTCTATCACTTGTCTGCTTGCTCTGACTCCCTTCTTTGGACACTCTACCGAACGTTAACACCAAGTAGGTCAAAGCCCCTCAGCTCTCCGTGTAGCTGAGTGAAGTAAGAGTTTCTCATTCTTGCATTCAAATTAATAGAAGGTTGGTTTGACTAGGACCTTCACACATATCGAAAACTCCTGCTCTTGGTCGGAGCTCAAATTTACATAAGCTTCAACGGCCGGTTCCACAATGACAGTCATGTCATACTGTATATTGGATTATCAGATAAGCTGCCTATGTCTATATAAGGGTAGTCATGGAGCTGTGGAGCTGTTTAGGTTTAAACTCCACCAAACAAGGGCGGTTTTTGCAGTGGCCTATCAATTTGATATCACCTGTCTCTCTGCCGAAAAAGGGTGAGTTTCCAGTAGCCTATTGACTTGATAACAGCTGGAGGTTTATGGTTCATAAGGAACAAGCACTATGTATCAGGTCCATATATATCTTCTAGACACCGCTACTAGGTCGGAATAACTCCGAACACTTGCTAATAGATTCAACTAGATGTATTGGAATTTGAGACTGGTATAACAGTTTTTTAATTGTTGAGGCTGCTTCCCATGGTCTGCAGATGATCTGCCATCTGCCACCCACAGGTATTCCCATGGATGTACCTGTGGGTACCTGAGATTGCCCCACCTCTGTGGCATGCCTTAGGTGCATGTCCCAGCTAAGGACTTTGCAGCAGTGGATGGATTGTCAAGATGCATGAAACAGCCAGGAGATGAACGGTATGAGAATTCAGAAGAATTTGAGGACCCTGACTGTAAATAAACCACTAGAGTTTAACGAATTCAAAGATGAAATTGATACTTGAGGGGGGATATTTCCAGTGCACCACATCAATAGATGATTTTGATCAAGAACAAGACAGGGCTAGAGCAGATAACAAAGCTTGACAAGTACACTGAGGACAATATGTAGAAAACATAATGAAGATCAGTGGAAACTTCCAGCTGGCACAAACCTTTGCTCTAAGAATGATACCTGATCTGGAAGAGCAAGTGAATCCTGAGAAATGGGAACCATATGATGAGAGACATAGGACCAAGATGGGTATAGCGCAAGATGTGGAAATACCTAAAATAAAGGCTTGGCTTGATGACCCATTTATAAGGCCTGAAGGGATAAATGACAAAGCATATCAAAGCTTTGTTAGACATGTGATTCTTCCTTGACAAGGAGAATCAGTTGTATAGAAGAAATGCGGATTTGAGACACAAACTAGTAGTAGAAAAGGAAAACCATACCTATATGATGAAAGCATCACATGATAGCCTTGATCATAAAGGATTACATTCCACTGTGATCCTAGTTGGAGAACAATTTTGGTGGCCTGAGTTTGAAAGAGATGTTAAGCAGTTCGTCAAGACCTGTCACATTTGTCAACTCAGGCAGCGCAATTTACTGTTAGCGCCACCAACTACAGTATTTGACGGTCCAGTTGTACACTATGGGTCAGTTGTACACCTGTTTAACAACTGCCACTCAAAGCGGGGCTCTGGGGTAAACTCACCATAAATTAGTGGACTCTAATACAAGATTTTCCATCCACGATTGAAGGGAATCCACCCAGAAACGAGTGAGATATGAGTACGTCAAAACAGGACAAAATATTCCAAATCGAGATATCACTCACTTGTACACATGTAATCAGGCTATAAATTCCTCAAAACATGTCCGATTGCCATAAAACTTGGTACCAATATAAAAGACAATATATAGAAGCTTACCAATTACCGGGATTTCCCATAACTATTGAGGGCCTCAAATGGGAGGCAAAATTGATTTTGGGTGTACAATTGGGCAGTAAAATACTGTATTACACACACTCCCTTGATATTCCAAACACTTCATGTCAATGCTTTTATGATGTCAGAAGTATTGAACCATTGCAAGTATGTGCTACATGGCAGAGACTCATTAACATCTTGGCACAACAAAGAGGGTACTGTGAGGTTAAAAGCAACTAGTAAACAGTAACTCTGTGCATAGTATCTTTGACAGACCCCTCTTTGGTGTCTGAAACAGAGTCCTCAGAAGCATCAGCATTGGAACGACAACCTTTGACTGGAGAAGTAGCACAAGGAGTAGCAACAAGTCCAGATTTGGCAACAGCTGTGCCTTTCTTGTATGTCTCCTTGTTAATACAAACAGTCTCAGCATCAGCATGATCAAGCTCTGAAGCTCAAGGATGAAGCCAAGTCTCACTCCTTGAGAAGTTCCTTGTGATGAGCCATCAAAGCGGCATTGGAAACACCATCAGCAGTATACTTCTTGGCCTCTTCATGACCTCAATGAATATCAGCAATGGTAGCTTTGGACATGATGGCATCTTCCTCATCTTAAATGACTAAGTTCAGGTCAGAAAGGAAGTAACAACGAAATAACGAAAAGTAGTGAACCAACAGTAGCAATGCTTGGGTTGGTGCTGTGAGAATGAAGTCCTTTGAAAATAGCACTAGTATTGGCATGGGCTTTTTTGATGACCTGTAGAGCATGGGAATAATTCATTGAATCAGTATCAATACTAGAGATGTGATCAAAGGGGAGCAAGAGCATGAAACCACTAGAAATTGGCTAAAGACTGTTGGTATGAAGCTAGGAGAATGAAGATCAACAGAATAACTCACAGTGGTGTTCTTGGGGATCTTCATAGTACTAAGCATGGCAGCATTGATAGACTTGAGAGTGTGTTGCTGAATAAAAGAAATGAGCTTGGATAGGTAACCCATATTGAAAGGGTTAACTATAATGAACACAGTTCAGTACAATGTCTCTTGGTGTGAGAATCAGTTTTCCTGGGATTGGAGCCTATGTGCACATTAATATGGGTACCACCAGATGATACAAGATGGCCACCTTGATCCTTGTCAGAGTCAACACTTGTGAGTGATTTTTCAGTCTTTTTGGGATGCTAGAAATAGCATAAGAAAAAGACTAGTTAAGTGGTGCAGTGACCTTGTTGAGACCAGAGGTACCAACATGGGAAGGAACCATGACAACTTCCTCTCAAGGAGTCATATTAATGTCCTCTTGAGTAGCAGATCCAGAAGGATTAGTGACAGGAGTTTTGGAAGTGATTACCACCTTGCGTTTGGTGAAGGAATCAAGTTCAAGAATAACCAGAGAAGGAGTCTCAATGACTCCACAGCTGGCAACATTCTTGATGTACTTGAGAACAGCAGCAGCATGCACCTGTAGCAGCAGTCATTTTGCAAAGAATGAGGAGACATCACCCAGGTTGTTTTGCAAAAGCTTCCAAATTGACTCGGAGGCCTTTTTTTTTTTTTTTGCAAAACCACCTGAAACCATGCAGCAATGCAGCTCCTCGGCTGCTCTCTAGATACAGAGAAGCCTTGAGCCATCCTTTCAATGCAGTCACACCAAAGCTCATCGCATTTGGCAAGCCTGATTAAGCCTGTAACATAATAAAATGAACTGAAAATGACAGTCCTAGAGCAATATTTCATCATCCTCCATTAACAAATCCAGTCCTTCCTCATCTGCCATCTCCACTTCTTCCTCTTCTTCTCCCTCAACTTTCTCAGGCAGCTCATCCACCTGCATATCCCATGTTTGATTCAACAATGTGGCTCGATAGGACAGAACATTAATAATGGAAGACATGGGAAATACTTAGTAACAATTTAGACATTGGAACCAGCTGAAAAGAAGGTATCATTGGATGAAGTGGAGCCATCTTCTGATTCATAATCTGACCCAATCTCCTCATTCTCTTCAGTCTCCATTTCTCCATCTAATGGGTGGTCATCTGATTCTGAAGAGCCTTCTTCAGATGGATCTGAATGAACTGGTGCTGGAAGTTACTCAGTCAGGCTTTACTCAAAAAATAAAAGACCCAAACAGACTCACCAGGTACCAAAACAGGTTCAAGCAGTGGATATCCCAGATATTCAGCCATCTCAGTGCTGTCTGGATTGAAGCCACATACTTCGTGGATATCCCAGAGAATAGGATATATCTGCTGGGGTATCTGACATTCATACACATCAATCTCAATATCCCAGCTAATGTTGAATGCATCTTCGATTTCTGTTGCTGATATGGTGGTTTGACCTTCTGAGTCAGTTGACCACCACCAAGTCTTACCAGACGGTGTGCAGTGAACCCAGAGATAAAGCAGAGGATACTGCAGAGGTCCGTGTGCTGCACCAGTGGACCTTCCAGGCATTTGTGGAGCTGCAGTGCAAGAAATAAATATTTCCTGCGGGATAGCTGCAATTGTCACTTCAATCATTGTGGTCCTCACAAAAACACTTGGTGACTGACTTGTTTGTACCTCCATATCATTTATGTTCATTTGCTTGAGTAGGTGATGCACCTGGCTTGCCCATAGATTGAATATTGGAGATATGGGTCGGGGGGTCACCCCAGAGGCAGTGGATTGCACTTTAAAAGCCAACTGCCGACGAAATTGTGAACCAATAAGGTTTGATGCTGGAATGGTGCATCTGATATTTCATGGAGATCAATATAAGATAGGAGAATATGGACCTAGTACTCACCGGACAGATATATCTGGCATACATTCACACAGGATATGATCTTTTTCAGGAGACTGATTATAAAGCCTGTGGATATATGGTCCAGGCACATGCAATATTGTGGTGCCCTCCTGGTGTATCATGAAAGCATTGAAGTTGGTGGGGGTGAAGTAACCATATGGTTCACAAATTATTGCAAGTAGCTCATAGTATTTCTCCAGAAAAGACCTGGAGAATGAATTGGGATTGAATCTGGAACACAGATGCTGCATATCTTTATAGGAATGATTAGAGGTATCACCTGGCCATAAGCTGTCAAGATAACTTGACTTTGGTTCAAAAGTATGGACCACCAACTGGCCAGCCTCATCAACATTACAAAGAGGCATATATTGGACCTACAGGCAATTGGATCTCTGCTGATGTCTCTGGAGTAATATCACTGACCTGTGGTCTTAGATCCTGTGTACGCAAAGCATTGGCTGCTGACTGCCCATTTATTAGTGACCATGGCAATCATTTGGCAAATGACTTCACCATGTACTGATCTATCTGCCATCCTGTGAGTGGACCATTTGATTTATGAACATGTACAACTTACCAGATCACTGACATAGGTGACAAAGGATGGTCCTGACAATGAACGATGATAGTCTCGCCAACTGCATCGGTGTCCACTGTGAAATATGAGAGCAGTGAAATGTCTTGAATCACATAGACCGTATAGCTGAATAATATTTGGATGTCTGTGCAGGAATCAGTCCATGTCCAGCCTTTGCGTAGATTGTCATAGTATATGAACCTCACTGCAGAGAACACATCCAGATCCCGCTTCCAATGCTTGAATGCAAGTCCCTCATATTTGTGAATCAGCATTGGCTGGCTTGAGTCCTTATAGATGTATCCCTCATATAACCTAATTTGACCAGCCTCATGGAGAGTCCCATCAGATTGTAACTTGTGATGGGTGTCACCAGGTTGGAGCCACAATGGGAGTTCCTTTTTTAGAATGATGTCTCGGACTTTGATTTCAGCATACTGTGCAATGCAAAATCAATCAATTTAGATGCGGGGGCCTGACAAATGCTCACATCTTGGTTGTCTGAAGGCTGACAGCGGTATACTGTGTTGTTTGAGAAGAATGGGGCATTGATATTGCCTACCAACCAAGTTAACCAGATCTTATGCCCTCCTGAGACCTACCAACCAAGTCTTGCACCCTGTAGGCTCTGAATAAAATGTCCCGCATGACTCCCACCATCATCGGTATTGCCTCTTCCTCCAAGGAGACAAGCAACACTGCTAGTTTCGGAGGTGTTATGGCGGCGGCGAAAACGCAGAAGTTTAAAGGGCATGATGTTAGGAGGAAAGA
The DNA here is from genome assembly GCA_029320655.1 of Mycena floridula. NCBI lineage: Eukaryota > Fungi > Basidiomycota > Agaricomycetes > Agaricales > Mycenaceae > Mycena > Mycena floridula. The sequence continues at coordinate 179,308 of JARIHS010000047.1, forward strand.
ATGGGAGCGGGAGCAGAGAACTGGTTTTCCTCCACGAGGCTGTGGCTGTTGTCATGGCCTTTTCACAGCTCTACTCCAGGGCCTATCCAACAATAGTGTGAGATTCTTACTTACGAGCGCCGGACAGCATTCAAAACAAGACAGATGGCAACCTACGCGGAACATCAGAGAAGCAGGTCATGAATCAAGCATTCACCATGCAAGAAGAGTACTCTTCTCACTGGCATAGCATGAAGATGTAATAGAGTAGACTTGTACCAGACAAGCAAGGTATCACAACTCTAATGTGGTAGACTGACTCCATACATGACGGACACCAGGCCATACAATAAAGTAGATAGGTCAGCGTCAGAATGTAGACAGTTAGTGAAAGCATCGGCTTCGAGTGATACATGATGTAGTAAAGCAGACGCGATATGTAAAGGAGACATCATGAAAAAGACAGGCTACAAGTAGGGAGTAAATGGAATAAAAAGTAAAGGAATAAAAGGAATAAAACACGTATCCTGGGTTTTTCACCATGAACAGAGGGACGAACAAATTACATCTCTCCATAAGCATCATCCTCATTCACTGCGTAATTCCCTTTTGATCTGATGAAAATGGACACAAATGCGAGGCAGGCACAGTAGGACTCTTCGGCGCACAGCTATGATAATCCCCAACACCCAACCTTCTCTTCATAATGGTAGCCCTTAGCGTAGCCTGCGGCACTGTCAATGACATAGTCTCCATGAGTCTGAGAAGCATTGAAATTCGGATTCTGGCCGACGGTATACTGCTCTCGATCATAGCTGAGTGAATCATCAAACTGTTCGGAGCGGGGCGCTGTAACGAAAACATCAGTAATCAATAATACAGATAATAATAAAAGAGGACGATAAGATAACACGATGAGGCGGAGATAGCACGGGGAAAAGAAAATAATAGCGCAGCAGAAAAAGAATATGAAATCCACAAAGCAAAACTTCGTCAGTAAGCAATCAGGAAGAATGATACTTAAAAGACGACGATAAGATAACACAATGAGCGTAAAAGAATATCATGAGACGAAAAAGAATAAGAAAGCCATGTACAATAAAAAGCCAATCAACGCGGCCAAAAACGCAACCGCCACCAATCTATCTGCAATAAGTACCTAGAACCACGCCCGCATTCAATGACCCCGTCAGCGCCGTACTCGGGTTGGCCGAAATCGTCGGCTCAGAATCCCCACCGCCATTGTCGTCGGGAGAAGTGACGGTGTGGGTAGAGGTGGATTTGGAGGTGAGTTTGGTTCTCCGCTGTGGCGTTGCCATGGCTGGGTTGGGACTCGGTAGGAGTGACGTCGGCATCAAGTTGGCATAGGTGGAGGTGGGCGCGGAAGAGGCCAAGAAGAGGCCGAGTTTTGGTCTGTGACGAGGGAATGAGCAAAAGAATAAGGAATTCAAAGATCTAGGCAGTGACCAAAGGGAGCAAAGAATTCAGACCGCAGCGAGGAGAGAACAAAGAGAGTGACAGCGACAATGGAATGAAGGACTGGATCACGTGATTAGGCGGGCAGGCCCCGGCAAGCGATAGTTTTTGATTTTCCGCCCGTCCACCTGCTTCCTGATTAGGGAAGAAATCAGGTGACCTCAAAATCAACAAACCAGTTCGATGACATGAGAGATTGTGTAACCTGGGCCCTTACCTATTATGAATACACGGGCTGTTTATAAAGCCTCCATGGTCTAGTGGTTTAGTGTGTTATGATTATTGTGGTGTTCGAGACCAGCTGATCCCTCTCCATATATGTTAAAAGCCTCAACGAGTCTTTAGCATGCCCGCCCGAGACTCCCCGGCTTGGGGGACCCCCGGAGCTTGCGAGGGAGGGGAGGGGAGTGAGTAGCGGGTACTCTTCCAGCAACCTTGGAGAGACCTGAGTTTAACAGAAGTTCTGTATATAATTATTTATTCATTTCAAAAAGAACAGAGACAACTCTAGACAACTAGCAGAATATTTTTGAAAAATAACTTTTTATTGTTGATTTAGTGGACCCAAGCCGAAGATGAACTGGTTTTGTCAGCACATGACTTATTTCCAAATCAGGCAGCACGTGGATGGGCGGAAAACTCCCATCTGCAGGCGATCTACAATTGTTGGGTATATGTTTTATTTCTATTATTTTGGTGATAATTTCACAAAATACTCCATATTTGCTGAGCCAGAGCAATATTGAGTTTGGCAGCGATGATTCTCAAAGAGCCCCAAGCTTCTGAAGTGGGATGGATGATGATGAGCCAGCCCAATACAATATGTGCAGTGTTGCATCATATTATTATTTGTATGCCTTCAGACATGCTCAAATCCTGAGAGAATACCAGTTGAGATAGTGCATAACCAGGGATATGAGTTGCAGGCTCAGATCTTGACACTATATATTTATTTTGGTCCATGAAGCACAACTAGACTTTTCAATTTAATTATGAATGATTGAATTTAAACATCAGAAGCAGCTGAAACAAAGGTATTGTTGGATGAAGTGGAGCCATTCTCTGATTCATTGTCTGAGACAATCTTCTCATTCTCTTGAGTCTCCATTTCTCTATCTGTCAGATAGTCATCTGATTCGGAAGATTCTTCTTTATATAGACCTGAATGAGGTGGGGCTGGAAGTTACTCAGTCAGGTTTTATTCAAAAAATGAAATACCAAAACATTTAACAGACTCACTGGGTTCCGTAGCTGGGCAGAGCAGTGGATAGCCGAGATACTCAGTCATCTTGGTGCTGTCTGGAGTGAAGCCACATTCCTTGCGGATATCCCAGAGAATAGGATATATCTGCCAGGGAATGTGATATCCCTACATAGTGATCCCGATATCCAAGCTCATGTTGAATGCATCCTCAATCTCTGTTGTTGGTCTAGGAGTTTTGATGATGGTTTCCCGAATTTGGCTTACCAGTTATATCCGTGTACTATCAAGATAAATCAAGTTGTGGTTAAGTGGAGGCCATGGTGACCTACCATGAAAGACTGATGAGAGACAAGAATTTGTGGTGTGAATTTTGGAGCTGCAAGCTGACAGATGACCTCAGCAAAGTCTGATTAAATTTTGCCATATTTTGGTCTTTACCTTAACTTGGAGTGGACATCATTGCCAGATCTCTGGCTGGAATATCTATATTGAACCAAAGAGGAATGTAGACCAGGATTCCAGTGAGATCTAGCCTAATAATATAAATTTTTCTCTGCCTGCGGCGCAGTGTATTAAGAATCAAGTTTCTCAAGATGCATTCAAGCCAGATGTCCAGAGACTCACTGGCAGGGAAAAGTATTTGGTTCACCTTATTGGATGAGTACAAAATGTGGGAAATATCGTTGCTATATACCTGAAGTATCACAGGTATATCCCAGCACACAATTACTCGAATTTTTCAGCACCTGGAGCCCACTTTTCACTGTTAAGTACCCTATCTACAATGTCTGAGGCATAGTGTCTGGCATTACATTGTACAGAGTGAGGGTTTGTGATTGAAGTGAAGAGAACATTGAAACAAGCTGCCTTTGGTTTTACTGTGGCATTTGGCATGCATTTCACTGTGAAATTTGAGTGCAATGCCAATCTTTCAGGCTAACATGTACCTCCTGCAATGAAATTGGTGCTCAGGGAATGTCTGCTCACTCCAAGGCAATCCCTTTGTCTGTCCAGCCATTCTCCTGTATGCTCAAGATCCCCAGAATATGAAATCTTTGGAAAAGCAGTGGTAAAATCTGGAAAAGACTGTTGTTATTGAAATCACATTAGATATCATGGGGAAGGTAGAATAATTCTTTTTGGTGTTATGCAATGCCATTGGGAATATCCATCATTGTCAGGCTTGCAATGGTCCACTGAGAAAGGTCAAGCGAGACGGAAATCCATGGGAATCAATCTCTAAACAAAAATAAGTCACATGATGTTGGTAATTGGGTAACCCCCACTTACCGCCCCACAGACATGATCGTTAAGCCCCGAATCTCGCTCACATCCAACAAATGATTCCCGCGGGTGGGACTCGTAACCTGAATGAACTGGCGGTGGAAGTTACTCAGTCATGTTATACTCAAAAAATGAAAGACCAAACAGACTCACCGGGTTCCAAAATTGGTTCAAGCAGTGGATATTCCAGATACTCAGCCATCTCAGTGCTATCTGGATTGAAGCCACATGCTTTGTGGATATCCCAGAGAATGGGATATATCTGCTGGGGTATGTGATATTCCCACATATAGATCTTGATATCCAAGCTGATGTCAAATGTGTCTTGAATTTCTGTTGCTGATATGGTGGTTTGACCTTCTGAATCAGCTGACCACCACCAGGCAGTACCAGATGGAGTGCATTGAATCCAGAGATAAAGCAGAGGATACAGCAGAAGTCCATGCGCTGCACCAGTGGACCCTCCAGTCATTCGTGGAGCGGCCCTGCAATCAATAAATATTTCCTGTGGAATAGCTGCAATTATCACCTCAATCATTGTGATCCCCATAGAGTGCTTTGATGACTAACTTGTCTGTACCCCTATATCATTTATCTCCATTTGCCTGATTAGATGGTGCACCTGGCTTGCCCATAGATTGAATATTGGAAATATAGGTGTGGGGGTCAGCCCAGAGGCAGAGGATTGCACTTCAAAACCCAAGAACTGATTAAATTCCGGCCCAATAAGATCTGATGTGGGAATGGTGCAGCTGATATTCCATAGAGATCAAAGGAAGATAGTACAAGGTGGATCAAGGACTCACCGGACAGACATATCTGGCATATATTCACAAAGGATATGATCCTGTTTAGAATGTTGATTATAAAGCCTGAGGATATATGGTTTGGGCACATGCAATGTTGTGGTGCCCTCCTGGTGGATCATGGAAACATTGAAGCTAGTGAGGTCCCGGAAACCATGTGTTTGACAGAGCATTGCAAGTAGACCATAGCACTCCTCCAGTGAAAACTTGGAGAATAAATTGGCTTTGAATCTGGAAAGCAGACTTTGCGTATCTTTATAGGATTGATGTTGGATCAAACTGAGCCATATGGTGTCAACATCACTTGGCTTTGGTGCAAAAGTATGGAGTATCAACTGGCCAGCATGATCAACATTCATACGTGGTAAATATGTGACCTGGAGAAAATTAGACCTCTGTGATATCTCTAGAGCAATATCACTGACCTGTGGTCTTAGACCTCGTGTGCACAAAGCATCCGCTGCTGACTGCATGTTGGTTAGTGACCATAGCAATCATCTGGCAAATAACTCCACATTGTACTGATCCCACTGCCATTCTCTCAGTTGTCCATTTGAGTTACGAGTAATGTATCACATACCAGGTCACCAAGATAGGTGACAAAGGATGGTCCTGACAATGAACGATGATAGTCATTGAAAAACATGTGTTGGTGCCCACTGTGGAATATGAGAGCAGTGAAATGTTTTGAGTCACATAAACCATATAGTTGAATAATATTTGGATGTCTGTGCAGAAATCAGTCCATGTACAGGCTTTACATATATTGTCATGGTATATGAACCTCACTGCAGAGAACACATCCAGATCCCGCTTCCAGTCCTTTGATGCAAGTCCCTCATATTTGCGAATGAGCATTGGCTGGCTGGAATTCTTATAGATGTACCCCTCATATGATCTAATCCGACCAGCCTCATGGAGAGTCCTGTCAGATTGCAACTTGTGATGGTTGTCATCAGAGTAGAGTTCTTTTTTGAGAATGATGTCCCGGACTTTGATTTCAGCATACTGCTCAATGCGAAATCAATCAACCCAAATGCAGGGGCTTGAAAAATGCTCACATCTTGGTTATCTGGAGGCTGACAGTTGTATACCATGTTGTTTGAGAATACTGAGCCATTAATGTTGTCTGCCAATAGAGTTAACCAGATTTACACCATCCTGAGACCTACAAACAAACCAAGTCTTGCACCCTGTAGGCTCTGGATCAGATTTCCTATCCGACTCCCACCATCATCACCGTTGGGTCTCCCTCCAATGGGACTGAGACCAGCAACATTGCTAGTTTCAGGGACTTTATTCTGGCGGCGCCGAAAATGCATAAGTTTAAAGGGCATGATGGTAGGAGGAGAGATGGGAGCAGAAGGTTTTCCTCTACGAGGCTGTGGCTGTTGTCATCGCTATTTCACAGCTCTATTCGAGGCTTATCTAAGAATAGCATGAGATTCTTAGTTATGAGCGCCCGACAGCATCCAAAGCAAGATAGATAGCGAGCTGCATAGAAAATCAGATAAGCAGGTCATGACTTTAACCTTAAAGCAGGTGTGATTGTCCCTTGCAGGAAGCCAACGTGCCAAGCATCTTGGCTCCCAACTCGAACCACTCCCTGGCACAAAAAACCGCAATTTGATGACAGTCGATCAAATTACAGTGCGGGATTTCCGATGGTACGAAAACCCGAATGGTCCGAGTCTACGAGAAGAGTAGACTTCACATATAACATGGATTAATAGGAGTAGACTTGTACCAGACAAGCAAGATATCGCAACTATAATGTGGTATAATGTCTCAATACACGACGGACGCCAGGCCATACATTAAAGTAAAAAAAGTCAGCGCCAAATGCAGACGGATGGTAAAAGCGGCGTCAGCGTCGAGCGACACGATATGTAGTAAAAGCAGACGACACGATACGTAAAAGAGACGACGCTATGAGTCAAGAGACGACGCTACGAGTAAAGAGACGAGACGAAAAAAAGACGTGCTACATGAAACGATAAAAGAGAAAAGTAGAAAGAAATAAAGAAAAATCAAAAAACATCTACCTCCACGAGGCAGAAATTACATCCCCCCATAAGCATCATCATCCACCATGCTCGCCGGTCGAGCTCCCTGTTGTCCTGATGCGAGCGGCCGAGAATGACTGGCCGGCGCAGAAGCGACTGGAGGAGTGTCGGGCGCATATGAATGATAATCGCCAATATTATACCCAGCCTTCTCATCGTATTGCCCCAGATGCTCGTCTTCGTAATAATGACCCCCATCGACGACATAGTCTCCTTGCCCCTGAACGCCGTATTGCCCTTGACCGGCACCGTTAGAAGCTGCCGCCTCTTGCCCAAACGTATACTGTTGTCTAGGCTGCAAAGCCTTGGCTCCGGCGGGCTGGTCCTGGTAATATTCCTGCTGGTTGAATGGGTTTTGTTGATAATCCTTCTCGTTGTATTCGGCGGTCTGCGGCGTCGCATCGTGGTATGGCTGATAAGCTCCTCCCGTCGGACTCGGGAAAGGTCCAGGAGCAGCGGCAGCATTCTGCTGGTATTTAAACGCTCCTTGTCCAGCCACACCTGCATCATGCGTCGAATTGATGGATGCAGCGGGACGATGGAAGGCTCGTGCGAAGAAGGAAGGTGGACGAGGATCGGAGGAGCCAGCACCTGGACGAGCTGAGAGATTTTGATTAGAAAAGGTCCGTAAATCGGAAAAGATTTCGAAAAAAAAGAGTTTCGAAAAAGGTTGGAAAAAAGGGGTGAAAAAATGACAAAGGTATCGGCAACGGATTGGAAGAAGTTAGACGAAATGAGACCCACCGAAACCAAAGATACTCGTGGGCCTTGGACCAGATCCACCAAACAAGCTTGTCGGGCGCGACTCGTCCATGATCATGGCAGAGCGACGGAATTGGGCAGCATCAAATTCTTCAGAGCGAGAGCGTCTTTTGTAGCGGCGCTGCGAGAGGAGAGGTAAGCATAAGCATTCGGAAGAAAAAGGAGAAAAAATTTAGAGCGATTTGCGGTATAAGGAGAGGGTTCATGGTAAAAGCAAAGATTCGTGGGGAAGGAATTCGGGCGATGAAGGAAGACAAAGAAAAGAGCGACAACTCACAATAAAGAAAGCAATCAAAGCCGCCAAAATCGCAACCGCCACAAGTCCACCCGCAATTCCACCAACAACCGCTCCCGTATTCAACGAGCCCGACGGCGCCGGCGTGGCGCTCGCGCTAATTGTCGGCTCCGAGTCACCAGAACCATTGTCGTTTGGCGATGTAACGGTGTGGGTGTTGGTGGCCGTCGTTTGGCCGACGAGAGCGGCGGCAGTTGCGGTGGTCTGAGACGATTTTAATAATTGATAAAGAAAATAGGGGAGAAGACGAACCTTTGTCGATGCAATCGTCTTACTAGCCTCTGCTGTCGAACTCGTCTGGTCCGTCGTCGCAGACGTAGCCGTAGTAGACGAAGAAGTGGCAGTTTCGGTTTCGGTTTCACTTGCCTTTTGTTCGGTCGTAGAGGTTGGTGCAGCGGAGGTCTTGGTCGTGGTCGTGGTCGATTTGGAGGTATGCTGATTATTTTGGCCGCCGTTGGGATTGCCATTGTTGGGGTTGGAGGTAGCAGTGGAGACGACAGAGGCCGAGGTGGGCGCGGAAGTGGCCGAGCTTTGGTTTTGGTTTTGGTTTGGGTCTGCGAATTCCGAGCGACGACCGAGCGCACCGAAAAATGGAGAAGAGGAGCAGGAAGAAGCGAGCGAAGGGAGTGAAGCGGCAAGGGATTCGATAACGCAGCGACCAAAGGAAACAAATAATTCAAGGGAGCGAATAATTCAGAGCAACAGCGACGAAGGAATGAGCGACCGGCGAGGAATGAGACAAAAAGAGCAAGCAAACAATCAGCCTCTGCTCCTCAAAGGAAAAAGATAATTCAACGCACCACCACCACCATCGCCATTATTAGAGCCCGGCACATCCAAAGGGACAAGATCCCTCTTCGCATTCTCCGTGAATTCCGCAGCCCTCTTGCGGTGCTCTACAGCTCGTTGGAAAGACGCCATTATTGTTTTATTGGATTTATTCGGTTATAAGGAATGTGGGTTGAAAGAATGTGATGTCGAGATTGAGGCTCGACGTCTGTTAAGGGAAGTCGGTCGTCCTGCAAGGGGCGTCAACGCTGACCTTCCTCTATATCCTGAGCGGCCAGAAAAGGTCTTTACCTGAAAATGTCCTGTGACGGCGTCAAGAGAGTCGTGTACAAGAGCAGTCGTCGTCCGTGTGAAGGTTGCGCTGACGCCAAACGCTGGGAAATTGAAACCGTAATGCTGGGACGATTTTGGCCCATGTGCAACATCACGTGGAGTGATTGATTCGAATGATTACGTGTGATGGTGTTTCAGGAAAGCCGATCAGAAGGTTTCACCTCGATTGGGCGGTTGCGGCGAGAAGTGTCCGTAAATGATGGTCTTTTGGGAAGAGTTTATCCGGCGTCGGCGTGATATCAACCCGCTTTTGTGGGACAGCGCCGTAAAATCTCCACAAAGCGTCGGAAAGTGAGGAGCGGGAGTGGCGCAGCGGGAGAAGATTTACGGCCAGGGAGCAATAATACTTTATAAACGGTTAAACCTCGTAAACCTCGAACGGATTTTGAGGGAGAGGAATTTGATATGACAGGAAGAAAGATATTTGACCTTGGTCGACGGTAATAAATGAAATCAAACATGAATGAATCCGTCTCTAATTTCTTCCTCGTGCTTTTGCAGAGCTATTCTCCCGACAGTTGGTATTACGTAGCGACGCCATTCAAGGATCTCTTGGCGCGGGAATACAGGCGGCGGGAATTACGGTGATGGACGGCGGAGCGCTGTGAATCTGATGAACCTGAATGATGAGTATCCAAGTTACAAGGCAGGACGAGAATGATATCGTGATGAACAGTACATCAACTTGTTGATCGTTGAGTCTGGCTAGGAGAGACTAGATGAACACAAAACAGGGCAGTCGAGATACAAATCTTATACTACATAGTAGGTAGGTAGAGTATCATCTTCGTGGCGTTGCAGTATCATGCTCGTAGCATCGTATCGCCGGGTTTTCTTAGCTACTTATAATGCATTGGTTCGCGCCAAGTACTGTATCGGAGGCTAACAGGCTTGGAACCCAAGAATCCCTTGGCCGGGGGTCCTGACAACAAAAAATCGTTCGAGTCCAACCAAGTCGCCCAAGTCCAACATGCAGTGCCCAACGCCTTCCTTTTGACCCGAACTTTCAACAATGACTCGTTCGAGTCCGTCAGTCAGCAATGCCTCGCTTGAAGCATTCAACAAAGCCTCATTGACGCCAGCCAACATTCAACAACGTCGTTTCACCCCAATATCCTGCAAATCTCGTTCGAGGCGTTTCACCCTTGAAGCTTTGACCCGAACAAAGTATCGCTGAAGCTGAAACGCAGTGCTCATCATGGAGTATCGTGATGCATAGAGTTATCGTGATGCATAGAGTTATCGTGAAACCAAGTTATAACCTGTGCTCGCAGATCCGATGGAACACCCAGTGCTAAATTAAAAACGCCAACCGAGTCCGAAATCTCCCGACCGAAACCCAATTCAAATAGCGGGGTTGCTATATCGGGAAAGGAAGTGGGATCGGGCGCATCAGGCTCCGGGATCGGCGGGGATCTCGAACAAGAGTCGAGGAGGAAGAGCGAACTGACGGCAGGAAATCGCTGCATCCGCCTGGGACCAATATCAACGGCAGAAGGATAATCGATGACAGACAGAATAGAGATTACTGAACTAGTGTTCTCGCAGGGTCCCGCTATTGCAGTTCCAGCAGATCATGTTAGCAGATGAGCGCTTCATTGAGAACAGGACGCTTCACCGGGTACTGTCACAGTACTAGGTACAGTATTATTCTAAAACATAAGAATAATGACTAAAAGTCTCGCTATTATTAGGTATCATAAATCTACAGTTCTGGGAGGAAAACTGTTGAAAGTCGCGGAGAATTCAAGAAAAACGGAGGGTATTTATAGATCACTATAAATTCCTTTCAATACAGAGCAGACGCTACTTTATGATGGCACTCACAGGCAGTCGGGGTTTGCGAAGGAGAGACAGAGCATTGAGCAGGATCAATACTAGAAGACTCGTCTGAGTCATAATTATGTTCGTATGGCAGCTGTAAGGATGCCACAATTGTATAGCTGTGTTGACAGGCTGATTCGTGATGTGGGGCTGAGGAGAACTGGGTTGGCGCCACTGGAGGATCATTGAAGGAACTACTCAGATGCAGTAGAGGTGACGGACATACCATCGAAACAGCGGCGCCAGAAGCAGAAGCTGCCAAAACACCTTTTCCGTTGAATAGTACAAATTTGTAATTCGTGACTCCGTTGTGAGACAGAACGTCGCGACCAACATGACCTAGATGCCAAACAGAATGTAAACAGCGAAACGGAAGAGAAACATAAACGCACTGATTGTCGATTCCTTCACGGTCGTAGTCAACGAAGCTCCCAGACCATTCAAGTGCATCAACTCGTCAGAGTCGTGATCACGGATAATGTCCTCTGTGGACTGGCCATTGGGGTGAGTTGAGGGTGTGGGTCCAGACTCATCATTATCAGGGATAATATCATCATTGAACTGGAAATTGGTATCGCTTGCTGCTCGAAAACGCAGATCGTCCTCCTGTATGACCTCGTCAGGGAATTCATTGTTCTCGTTCCTTGGTGGCGGAACCACCTCATCGGGGGGTCGATCATCGATTAGGAACGGGAGACGAGGGAATCCTTGAACCAAAGCATGATCATCAGCCTTGAAAGCAGCAACCTAGGCTGTCTAGACAGAAACACACTATACTTAGCAATGACCATCTCTGGGGGTGACGGTAGGAAACGTAGGAAACAAGATGAGACGCGGTTTACTCTAACAAGCTGAATGTCCAAGGAACATGCGACAAACACGAGGCTATCACGCGGGGGTGTGAATTTTACAGTTCTGTCCCAGGGCTATGTCGGGGTCCACTGCAACTTAGTTCGACGTCAAACCTATAAATATAGAACCCACCAAGTCCTCCACGAGTCACGATTCACCGTGTTATTGTGGTACATGAAGGCCTTCTTTGTATTGTTTCATGCCAAAAGGCACATTGGCTGCAGAAATGAGAATCACGGGCTTGGAAGTTATTGTCGTGTCACATATGGGACTCGTAATCTTCATGGAATGACAGCACATTAGCAGGATGAAATGAAATGAAAACTATACTTATGCATCGATCAAACTATGATATTACAAAAAATAACAGATTGTTGAGTGGTCCACTAAGTTTAATCCATCCTTGAAGGTCCATGAAGCTTGGTGTATTGCGCAGAGACTTTGGAGATCTAATCAGTGAATTAAAGACCACCGAGTGGAAACCATAGGTCTTTTGTAAATGGTTGCAGGTATCCCTTATTTAGTAAAACATCGGCATGCAAATCTTCAATTTTCAAGCCAATCTTTGGGTCAGGCAAACTTGATTCCAAGGGAAGAGCGAACTGGCAAGAGTGGAACAAGAAATTGTCGCATCCGCCTGGGACCAATATCAACGACAGAAGGATAATCGATGACAGACAGAATAGAGATAACTGAACTAGGGTTCTCGCAGGGTCCAGCTATTACAGTTCCAGCAGATCATGTTAGCAGATGAGCGCTTCATTGAGAACAGGACGCTTCATCGAGTACCGTAACTAGGTACAGTATTATTCTCAAAGATGAGAATAATGACTAAGAGTCCCGCAATTATTAGGTATCACAAATCGAGATCGTAAATCGGTCTGGTCAAAGCCACAGATCGACTGGAGCATCTTGCTGAAACCTCTTCACAAATCTACAGTCCTGGAGAGAAAATTGCGGAGAATTCAAGGCAAACGGAGGGTATAGATCACTACAAAGTCGTTTGAACAGAGCAGACGTCACTTTCTGATGGAGCTCACCGGCAGTCGGGGTTTGCGCAGGAGAGACAGAGCATTGAGCAGGATCAATATCAGAAGACTCGTCTGAGTCACAATTGTGTTCGTATGATAGCTGTAGGAATGCCAGGGCTCCATAGCTGTGTGAACAGGTCGATGCTCTATATGGGGCTGAGGAATACTGGGTTGGCGCCACTGGAATCAGTGAGCATAGAGACAATGAAGGAACTGTATACAGTGAAGACAATGGACATACCATTGAAACGGCGGCGCCAGATCAGCGGCACCAGAAGCAGAAGCCGCCAAAACGCTAACACTTTTTCCATTGAACAGAACAACCTCGTAATTTGTGACCTTATTGTGAGAGAGAACGTCACGACCGACATGACCTAGATGCCAAACAACAATCTCAGCAGCGAAAAGCAGCAAAATAGAGGAGAAATATAAACGCACTGATGGTCGATTCCTTCACGGTCGTGGTCAACGAGGCTCCCAGACCATTCAAGTGCATCGGGTCGTGAGATTCGTGATCATGGATTATATCCTCTGCGAACTGGCCATTGGGGTCGGTCGGGGCTTGTGTAGGTCCAGACCCATCCTCATCAGGGATAATCTCAGCGTTGAACTGGACATGGGTATCGCTTGCTGCTCGAAAACGCACATGGTCCTCCCGCATGACCTCGTTGGAAAACTCGTTATTCTTGTCTCTTGGTGGTGGAACCTCCCCTGAACCACCACGACGAGGAGGCCGGATTGGTTTATTGACTGGTGCCATGATGGTAGGAAAGAAGATGAGATATGGCTCATCACTGTAACACAGGAACAGGCGACAAACACGAGGCTTTCACACGGGCTGTGAATTTACAGCTGTCCCCATAGGCGCCCATGGAACGTTCAACAAGTCTCCGTGTTATTGTGGTGCATTAAGGCCGTCTCTAGCTTGCTTCTTGCCAAAAAGGCACATTCGCTGCGGAAATGAGAATAATGGGCTTGGTAGTTATTGTCATGTCACATATGGGACTCGTAATCTTCATGGAATGACAGCACATCAGAAGGGTGAAATGAAATGGAAGCTATACTTATGCATCGATCAAGCTATGATACTACAAAAATAACAGATTGTTGAGTGGTCCACTTTAATCCATCCTTGGAGGTCCATGAAGCTTGGGACACATGATAGGCTGGCTATATATGTATTGTGCAGAAGACTTTGGAGATCTAACCAGTGACTTAAAGACCGCCGAGTGGAAACCATAGGCCTCTTGTAAATAGTTGCAGGTATTCCTTATTTGGTAAATCATCGGCATACAGATCTTCAATTTTCAAGCCAATCTTTTGGGTCAGGCAAACTTGATTCCAAGAGAATTTTGGAGTTTCTCGACATTCCTGGTACCTCTTTGTCAAAAAATTGCGTTGCGGCCACCTGCACTCATATCTAGAATGTTGCACAATTGTTGGATAAGCGCTCAAGTAGCGCTGTGAAAAGGTGATAACGATAGACACAGCCTCGTGGAGGGAAACCAGTTCTTTGCCCTTTGCCCTGTCTCTCCTCCTACCACCATGCCCTTCAAACTTGTACGTTTTTTGCGTCCCCACAATACAGCCTCTGAAACTAGCAATGCTGCTGGTCCCAGTCTCCTTGCCGGAAGAGCCAACACCAATGATGGTAGGAGTCAGATAGGAAGTTTGATCCAGAGCCTACATGGTGCAAGACTTGGTTTGTAGGTCCGAGGATGGTTAAATCTGGTTAACTCCATTGGCAGGCAACATCAATGCCCCAGTCTTCTCAAACAACCAGCTTACCACAGTATGCCACTGTAAGCCTTCAGAAATCCAAGATGTGAGCATTTGTCAAGCCATTGGGTCTAATTTGATTGATTTTCTTGGACAGTATGCTGAAATCAAAGTCCGAAACATCATTCTCAAAAAAGAGCTCCAATCTGGTGCCACCCATCACAAGTTGCTATCTGATGGGACTGTCCATGAGGATGTTCAGATTCGGGTATACGACGGATACATCTATAAGGACTCCAGTCAGCCAATGCTTGTTCGCAAATATGAGGGACTTGCATTAAAGGACTGGAAGCGGGATCTGGATGTGTTCTCTGCAGTGAGGTTCATATGCTATGAGAATCTATGCAAAGGCCAGACATGGACTGATTCCGGTGCAGACATCCAAATATTATTCAGCTATATGGTCTATGTGACTCAAGACATTTCACTGCACTCATATTCCACAGTGGACACCAAAACAGTTTACGAGACTATCATCTTTCATTGTCAGGACCATCCTTCATCACCTGTCTCAGTGACCTGGTGAGTGGTACATTGCTTGTAAATCAAATGAACCACTCAGAGGATGGCAGTTGGCTCAGTACACTGTATATTCATTTTCCACATGATTGTTATGATGACTAACAAATATGCAGTCAGCAACCAATGCTTTGTTCGCACAGGGTCTAAGACCACAGGTCAGTGATATTGCTCTGGAGACATCAGCGGAGATCTAATTGCCTCTAGGCCTTACATATACCTCTTTACACTGTTGATGATGCTGGCCAGTTGGTGGTCCATACTTTTGAACCAAGGCCTAGTTATGATGACACCATGTGGCTCAGTTTCACCTCTCATCAATCCGATAAAAATATGCAGCGCCTATTTTCCAGATTCAACCCTGATTCATTCTCCAAGTTTTCGCTGGAGGAGTACTATGATCTGCTTGCGGTAATCTGTGAGCTGCACAACTCGTCGACCCTAACCAACTTCAATGCTTCCATGACACACCAAGAGGGCACCACAACATTGCATGTGTCTGGACCATATATCCTCAGGCTTAATAATCGGTATCTTGAACATCATATACTATGCGAATGTATGTCAGATATGTCTATCCGGTGAGTCCTTGGTCCATATCTTACTATCTTATCTTGATCTCCATGAAATATCAGATGCACTGTCCCTACATCAGACCTTATTAGGCTGCAACTTCGCCGGTGTTTGGCTTTTGGAGTGCAATCCACTGCTTCTGAGCTGACCCCCACACCTGTATTTCCAATATTCAATCTATGGGCAAGCCAGGTGCATCACCTAATCAAGCAAATGCAGATAAATGATATGGGAGCACAGACAAGTCGGTCACAAAAGTGTTTTTAATAGGATCACCATGATTAAAGTGACAATTGCAGCTATTCCACAGGCCATATTCATTTACTGCACTGCAGCTCCACAACCGACTGGACAGTCTGCTGCTGGAGCACATGAACTTTTGCAGCATAATCTGCTTTATCTCTGGCTTCGCTGCACTCCGTCTGGTAAAACTTGGTGGTGGTCAACTGATTCAAGAGGTTACCCCGCCATACCAACAACAGATATTGAAGATGCATTCAACATCAGCTTGGATATCTGGATCTCTGCGATGGAATATCACATACCCCAGCAGATATATCCTATTCTCTGGAATATCCACAAAGCATGTGGCTTCAACCCAGACACCACCGAGATAGCCGAATATCTGGGATATCCACTGCTTGAACCGGTTCTGGAACCCAGTCAGTTTCTTTGGGTCTTTTATTCTTTTGAGTAAACCTGACTGAGTAACTTCCAACACAAGTTCATTCAGGTCTATATGAAGATGAATCAGATGAATCAGATGAATACTTCTCAGATGGAGAAATGTTGACTCAAGAGAACGAGGAGATTAGCTCGGACAATGAATCAGAGAATGGTTCCATTTCGTCCAATGATACCTTTTTTTCAGCTGGTTCCGATGTCTAAATCGTTACTAGGTATTGCCCATGTCTTCTGTTATTTAGTGTTGTGTCCCATCTTTGTACAATAATTAGCTATAGTGACACAACCAGTGAAATAAAGGCTCACAAGTAGCAGCTAAGAGTCCAGAATTTTCTTGAGACGTCTAGTGTTTTTGACTCACTCCTGGACTCTTTTTGAGCCTGCCAAAACATTACTGGGTGCTGGGGAGTGATGAGTCTGCGGGCCTACTGCGGGGAAAATAGTTGATGACTTTTTCTAGGGTTCAAGTCCCAGCCATGTCTTTGGTTATTGTGAGTCCTGGTTATGTCTTTTGTTATTAGTGAAATCTTCTATTATTTGGTGTTATGCACCCCACAATTGTATATGCAGTGTTGGAAGTGAGCCAGTGCTCTTGTTGCTGTCCTTGCTCTTTTATCTAGGGGATTGTGGGGCAATTAGTGAACTAGGAGCTCAAAACATTTTCAAGTTGTATAGAAACACTATCAAGACGCCAAAGTTGGTGAGGAATAGGGCGGTGTCAAGTTATGTACACTGCCACACAAGACATATACTCAATCACTTTGTGCCTGGAGTTGTTTACATAAATGAGATGAACTCAAGCATCTCACTATCATGTAAAAACCCATATGTAGCCAGCACATACTTTGTGCGATTTTCAGCACTGTAAGACCCATGACTTCTTGGCGTGCATCCTTCTGGGGGGTTTTAAAGGCTGGTAATCATGAATATCATTGTTAAATCCTATGAAAATC
Organism: Mycena floridula; assembly: GCA_029320655.1. Taxonomy (NCBI): domain Eukaryota; kingdom Fungi; phylum Basidiomycota; class Agaricomycetes; order Agaricales; family Mycenaceae; genus Mycena; species Mycena floridula. Next base: position 196,517 of record JARIHS010000047.1, read on the forward strand.
ACAAGGAAATGCGGTACAGGCCAAATCCCCAACCTGTCTAGCTTGATGCATGAGGTTATATGAACTTTGTCAGATTTTCGAAAACTGAAAACTGAACCTCTGTAAATTATATATCTGAATAGACAAAAATTTCTGAATGGTGTCGCATTTACAAATATCCATTCTGTTAGGGCAATCTTGGAAAGGTCCATATTATACTCGGGGTCCAATAAAGTGATGGTCACACATAGCACCTGACTTAGTTTGTCTCCTTTACGCACTGATTCATGGCAAAATTCGAAACTTCATGTGTTCAGCATGACTCTCCTCGGAAGAACTGACTCATTGGTGCCATTCAGGCTGGCAAAACCATACCGCGGCTGCCGAAAACAATAAAATTCCTTACCGCTCTGCTCTGAAAATCTGGCACAAGTTTTCAGACACCGGTTCAACGCACAACCGGCCCCGTTCTGGTCACCCATCGAAACTCGCAGACCATGATAAGTGAGAGCTTATCAAATCTGTCCACAGTCAACATCGAAAGCCTTTGACGGACATCGCAAACGAGCACAGCGCTGATGTGAGCACTGAGACGGTCCGGAAGGTTTTAGCCGCCGAGGGCTACAATAGGCACAAGCTCGCAAGGTGCCATTCCTGCGGAAGGAGAACAAGAGGAATAGGATGAAATGGGCAAGGCACAGGAATTTTAGTGATGAGGATTGGGCCAAAATCATCTTTTCCAACGAGTGTTACGATAACATGGGTGACATACATGGTCAGGTCTACGTTACCCGGCGGCCCGACGAAGAATACGACGACTGTGTTGTTCCAACATTCCAACAGTCGTCTGTCCGTGTTATGGTGTGGGGCTGCATCATTAAAGGGTGGAAGGGTGCTCTGGTGGTGTTGGAATACCCTGGCGGAAAAGGTGAGGCATGACATCCGAGCGGTACCAAGATCAGGTACCCGAGGGTGTTTTGATGGATTTTTTCAGTGAAATGCAGGACAAACTGGGTGATGTTACCTTCCAGCAGGATGGTACTTCCGGTCATCGCAGTAAATCCATGCACAAATGGCTTTCCAATCATCATATTCCCTTGCTCTTCCATCCCGCTTCATCACCGGACCTTAGTCCGATCGAAAGTGTCTGGCATGAGTTCAAAACTCAGATCCGGAAGCAGAAACCCCTTCTCACCGCCGTTGCACAGCTGCAGCTTGGTTGTCGCGAAGTGTGAGACGCGCTGGCCATCTCTGACGTCGACAAACACATCATAATGTCAGAACGTGTTAAGGCGGTGCTTGAGAAAAGGGTGGACATACTCGGCTCTAGTTGAATTTTTGGCCTCTAAACATAGCTCTGTATTATATTCTACATTTATTATCACTTTTCTTGGACTCTTGTTGCTTTTATAACGATTGAATCGAAGATTTTGAGGCGCGATCAAAGGATCTGACAAGTGTGTGACCATCACTTTAGTCGACCCCGAGTACAAGCCAATCTTTACTCAGGAGCCGTGTCCGACTGCTGTTCATGGTCCCTCTCTAGTACAATGCCAGCTGCCCCAAGCAAAGGGAAAAAGCGATGAAACTCCAATGAAGAATAATGAAGAATATAAATTGTCATCATCTGTCAAGTTCAGCAAAACAGGGCAGTTTCATGGTCTCGGTCAGGGTCCTTGAGGCCGCAGCGCCTCTTTTGACTCTGTAATAGGCCGTAACGAGGTTCAAAGGACTCAGCTTTCATGTCTTTTTCAGGATCGTCGTGGCCCTAAGCATCAGATTGCACCGCGCTATGTTTCCGCAAAGAGAGACTTGCATTCCTCTTTTGGGCATGGCAACGCTTAGATCATGATGACTCATTTCATGAAAGTTTAATTCTTTGTCACCCAGTCTCACCCTTTACGGCCTAACAAACAGCTTGGTAGAGGACTGAAATGTCAGAGAGATTTGCTTATTCTATCCCTGAAGATATTGACTTTGTGAATAGCTGGAAACAGATGTGTATTCTGACATGTCCGACATATATGATATATTCTGATGGTGAGAATGCCGAGAATATGTCATGTGCTCTAGATCAGAATAGATCCGGCAGAAACACAGTGAGTGCTGTAAAAATGCCATGACAATGGACACAGCCTTGTGGGCGCAAACCAGTTCTTTGCTTCCCCACCCATCTTTCCTCCTACTATCATGCCCTTCAAACTTGGACGTTTTTGGCACCGCAACAATAAGGCCTCTGAAACTAGTAATGATGCTGGTCACAGTCTCCTTGGAGAAAAAAGCCATGCTGATGATCATGGTGGGCATCAAATGGGAAATCTCATCCAGAGCCTACAGGGTGCAAGACTTGGTTTGTAGCTCTAAGCAGGACATAAAATCTGGGTAACTCCATTGACAGGCAACATCAATGCCCCAATCTTCTCAAACAACCAGCTTACCATGGTATACAACTCTCAGGGTTCAGACAACCAAGATGTGAGCATTTTTGAGAAAGGGCTTGGGTTGATTGATTTTGCATTGAGCAGTATGCTGAAATCAAAGTCCGAGACATCATTCTCAAAAAAGAGCTCAAATCTGATGGGACTCTCCATGAGGCTGGTCGGATTCGGTTATATGAGGGATACATCTATAAGGACTCAAGCCAGCCAATGCTTGTTCATAAATATGAGGGACTTGCATTAAAGGACTGGAAGAGGGATATGGATGTGTTCTCTGCAGTGAGGTTCATATACCATGTCAATCTGTCCAAAGGCTGGACACAGACTGATTCCTGCACAGACATCCAAATATTATTCAGCTATATGGTCTATGTGATTCAGAACATTTCACTGCTCTCATATTCCACAGTGGGCATCAACACACTTTCGAAGACTATCATCTTTCATTGTCAGGACCATCCTTTGTCACCTATGTTGGTGACCTGGTAAGTTGTACATCACTCATAAATGAAATGGACCACTGAGAGGATGGCAGGTGGATCAGTACATTGTGAAGTTTTTTGCTAGATGATTGCTATGGTCACTAACCAACATGCAGTCAGCAGCGGATGCTTTGCGCACACAAGGTCTAAGACCACAGGTCAGTGATATTTTACTCTAGAGACATTACAGAGAGCTAATTTACTCCAGGATGACCATCTACCCTTTGTCAGTGTTGATCATGCTGGCCAGTTGGTGGTCCATGCTTTCTCGCCAAAGTCAAGTTATGATGACCCCATGTGGCTCTCCTTGACCCCTTATCGATCCTATGCACATATGCAGCGGCTATCTTCCAAATTCAACCCCAATTCAGTCTCCAAGTCTTTGCTGGAGGCATACTATGATCTACTCGCAATGATCTGTGAAGGATACGGATTCCATAAACTTACCAACTTCAATGCTTCCATGATGTACCAGGAGGGCACCACAATATTGCGTGTTCCAAGACCATATATCCTCAGGCTGTATAATCGGTGTCCTGAAGATCATACCCTTTGTGAATGTATGTCAGATATGTCTGTCCGGTGAGTCCTTGGTTCATATCCTACTGACTTACCTTGATCTCCATGAGATATCAGATGCACTGTTCCCACAGCAGACCTTATCGGGTTGCAATTTCATCAGTGTTTGACCCCCAGAGTGCAATCCACTGCCTCTGGGCTGACCCCCGCACCTTTATTTCCAATATTCAATTTATGGGCAAGTCAAGTGCATCACCTAACGAAGAAAATGAAGATAAATGATATAGGAGTACAGACAAGTGAGTTACCAAAGTGTTTCTATGAGGACCACAATGATTGAACTGCGATTCCAGTTATTCCACAGAGAGTATATATTTTCTGCAATGCACTTCCGCGAACGCCTGTGTGGTCTCCTGGGGAAGCACATGGACTTCTGAAGCATACTCTGCTTTATCTCTGGGTTGACTGCACTCTTTCTAGTCACACTTGGTGGTGGTCAACTGATCTGGAAGGTCAAACTGTCATATCAGGAACAGAGATCGAGGATGCATTCAACATCAGCTGGGATATCATGATTGAGATGTATGAATATCTCATACCTCAGCAGATATATTCTATTGTCTGGGATATCCACAAAGCATGTGGCTTCAATCCAGACAGCACTGAGATGGCCCAATATCTTGGATATCCACTGCTTGAACCAGTTTTGGAATCCAGTGAGTCCATTTGGGTCCTCATTTTTTGAGTGAAACTTGACTATGCAACTTCTACCACCAGTTCATTCAGATCCATATGAAGAAGGATCTTCAAAATCAGATGACTACTTGTCAGATGGAGAAATGGTAGCTCGAGAGCACGAGGAGATTGGCTCGGACAATGAATCAGAGAATGGCTCCACTTCATCCAATGATACCTTTCTTTCAGCTGCTTCAAATGTTTAAATCCAAGTATTTATAATCCAATTGACAGGTGTAGTTGTGCTATATTGACCCAAATAAATATCTAGAGTGAACTATCATCTGAGCCTATAATTATGAGCCCCACTTGTGTTGGGAAGGAGTACTTTTCATACCAGAGTCATCAAGAAGCCTGATGAGATGGCGCCATGAAAAACTCACGGGTTTCTCAAACCTGTGGGTACGAATGGTGTTCACAGGTACTTGTGCAATTCACTGACAGTCTACATGACAAGTGCAGTATAATATTGCGCACTAACAAAACAATACAGATAAGATGATAACGCTATTAGAACTCAGATCCATTGCCAGAATCCAAGGAATCATCAGCATTGACATGAATTACAATGCCAGTAGGGGGACCAGCTTGAAATTCTGCTTATTGACTTCTCATTGCATTACTTGTCCGCAAATAATCATTGACACTGTACAGCTTTCTTAAGCAAGATTTTCCTAGAAAATTAGATGCGGTCATTTAATATGATGTCAAACAACGAATGCTCCAAAGGGCACTACGACACTGCTCAATAGTGCAGGTTCCTGGGTCTGGTGTTCGGTGACACTGGCTCCTGCATGTCATAGACTGCAGAGAGCTGGGTGGTAGCGAATTGTCAACTGCTCGAACATTTCAATGCAGAGCAAATATTTGCTCCTCGACCCGACATCCGACTTCTACTCGGCTGGATGAAAAACGTTTCCATGACACTGGATGTCTTTCTCAATATCCCAAGAAAGCGATCTCGTTTCCCTGGTTATGCACTGTCTCAACTGGTACTTATTTTCTCAGAATTTGAGCTTGTCTGAGCACATACAAATAATAACATGATGCGACGCTGCACATACTGTATTGGGCTGGCTCATCATCATTCATTCCACTTGAAATGTACAATGGGAGCTCAAGACTCCTGGAGAATCATCACTTTGAAATTCAATTGCTCTGGCTCAACCAATATTCAATATTTTGTGACATTGTCTCCAAAATAATAGACATAAAAACATACATCCAACAATTGTGGATCCTCTGATTGTCTTCTAGCAGAAAGAACCTGGTCAAGAAGAGAATTTATGATGCTAGATTTCAAGGAAGGTACTTGCAGAATATAATCTAACATAATTGCCATGCTAGATGACATTCAGTACTCGCTCTTCCATGCCGCTGAGGCTTTTTTGAGATTTTCATCTGACTTCTGCTCAACTGCTCAGAATTCAAAGCCATTGTCCAGAAGCAAACTTTTATATGTCTACACAATATGTCAGCAGTATCCAAGGCCACCGTGAATTTCCTCGCGTTCGAGAGCACAATGTTGCCGATGGTCCATGCGTGAGAATAACGGGCCGGCCTTCCCGCGAATCCGATATGAATTCCGAACCGCACCAGTATTGGTCCACATCATGGAGATGTTTTTGGCTTGAGACAATGGGGTCTGCAGAAGACACTTGAATACCTTGAATGCCTTTGAAAACACTTCACGAAAATTTAAGCGCCCGATCGCGGAGATCCAACCCCACGGTCCGAGACACGTGGCCGGTCTAGGCCTCAAATCCAATTCTGGAATCCGAATCGCACCCTTCTTCAGGTCAAGTTGGCTCTAGGCGCTGTTTTCTCAGGTCTGCCAGCAATCAAATTTCCCTCATGTCTTTGCTTTGTGCTGCTGGAACCCGCAGAATTGGAGAGTGGTACTGGAGGTGGAAAGCTGGTCTTGCTTGTTTCTTGGCTGTGGGATTGATAGTCTGGGGATTACTCAGAGGATTGAGCTTGCTTGACTTGAAGGCTCCAAGTTTCATGTACGTCTCAATTTCTCTTTTCTGCTGGCATTACAGTTGACAATTATCTCCAGATATTTTTCTTGCTTCTAAGACCAATACATCTCTTTTCCATTCATCGGCATTGCTGACACCATTGCTACTGTCAGTTTCTTGTTCAACAACTAGATTGCAATGACAATTGGATCAAAGAAAGTTAAACCCTGCATCACTTTGTTCGTAAATCGATTTCAGTTGTCTCTCTCATTCATTCTTGCATCTTCATTCTACCGATTCCTCCTTCAGCTCATCTACCAATGTCTGATGTACCAATGGATGATGCACCTGGGAACCAAAAAAAGCATGGTCGCGCCAACAGTGAGACCAACAGTGCTCAATGTCCAAAGAAACATGACCATGCACATGGGCTCGTATTCACACGTGTTCGGACTGAAAATAGATCAGCCGGAAACACAGTGTTCGGCACTGGAAATGCCGCTGTCACAGCCAGCCATCACGAGTGCATTAATATTTCATTTAAGGCGCTCCTTTTGGAGTGCATTGGCTTCTGCCCCCGGTGATAGTTGCCATATCTGCTTGTCAGGTACAAGTCTACTTTACAAATTCATGTTATATGTCAGCAAAGTCTACTCTTCTTGTGAGATGGATGTTTCACACCTTGGCTTCCTGTAAGGTACAATCACACCTGCTCAAGGTCAAAGTCATGACTGGCTTCTCTGATGTTCTGTGTAGCTCGCCATCTGTCTGGTTTTGAATGTTGTCCTGTGCTCGTAAGTAAAAATATCACGCCATCGTTGGATAAGGGCTCAAAAGAGCTGTGAAAAGGCGATGACAACAGACACAGCTTCGTGGCGGAAAACCAGCACTTTGCATCCGCTCCAATCTTTCTTCCTACCATCATGCCCTTCAAACTTATTCGTTTTCGGCGCCAGCACAATAAGGCGCTCGAGACTAGCAATGTGGCTAGTCTCAGTCCCATTGGAGGAAGATCCAATGCCGATGATGGTGGGAGTCAGATGGGAAATTTGATTCAGAGCCTACATGATGCAAGACTTGGTTCGTAGGTCTCAGGATAGCATAAATCTGATTAACGCTATTGGTAGGCAACATCAATGCCCCGTTCTTCTCAAACAACACAGTATACAACTGTCAGCCTTCAGATGACCAAGATGTGAGCATTTGTCTAGTCCCTGCATTTGAATGGATTGATTTTGCATTGAGCAGTACGCTGAAATCAAAGTTCGAGACATCATTCTCAAAAAAGAGCTCCAATCTGGTGACATATATCACGAGTTACAATCTGATGGGACTCTCCATGAGGTTGGTAGGATTCGGTTATATGACGGATACATCTATCAGGACTCTAGCCAGCCAATGCTGGTTCGCAAATATGAGGGACTTGCATCAAAGGAGTGGAAGTGGGATCTCGATCTGTTCTCTGCAGTGAGGTTCGTATACTATGAGAATCTATGCAAAGGCCGGACATGGACTAATTCTGGTGCAGACATCCAAATATTATTCAGCTATATGGTCTATGTGACTCAAGACATTTCACTGCACTCATATTCCACAGTGGGCACCGACACAGTTGGGAAGACTATCATCTTTCATTGTCAGGACCATCGTTTGTCACCTATGTTGGTGACCTGGTAAGTTTTACATTACTCATAAATCAAATAAACCACTAAAAGGATGGCAGTGGGATCAGTACAGTGTGAAGTCATCTGCTACATGATCATGATGGCCACTAACAAACATGCAGTCAGCAACTGATGCTTTGTATAAACAGGGTCTATGCCCAGTCAGTGATATTGCTCTCCAGACATTGGTGGAGATCTAATCTTTTCTAGGACATGTCTATGTTGGAATCTCATGTTGATCATGCTGGCCAGTTGCTGGTCCATGATTTCGGACCGAAGCCAAGTTATTATGACATCATGCAGTTTGATATTACCGGGCCCTGGAATCGCTCCTATAAAGATATACAGCATCTCTTTTCCAGATTCAACCCCAATTCATTCTCCAAGTTTTCACTGGAAGAATACTATGATCTACTTGCAGTGGTCTGTGAAACATATGGCCACTGGGAGCTCACCAGCTTCAATGCTTCCATGAGGCACCAGGAGGGCACCACAACATTGCATGTGCCTGGACGATATATCCTCATGCCTGAGGAACAGTATCTTGCAGGTGGTCATATCGTGTGTGATTGTATGCCAGATATGTCTATCCGGTGAGTTTTTGGTTCATATTCTGACATTTGATCATGATGCCCATGAAATATCAGATGGTGTGTCCCCAGATCAGCCCTTAGTGGGTTGGACTTACACCAGTTTTTGGCTTTTGGAGTGCAACCTACTGCCTCTGGGGTGACTCCCACACCTATATTTCCAATATTGCATCTGTGGGCAAGCCAGGTGCATCACCTAATCAGGCAAATGAAGATAAATGATATGGAGGTACAGTCAAGTCAGTAACTAAAGTGTTTCTCATGAGGACCACAATGATTGAACTGACAATTCCAGCCATTCCACAACAAGTATGGATTGATTGCACTACAGCTCCACAAATGACTAGAGGGTCCGCTAGCACAGCACATGGACTTCTGCAGTATCCTCTGCTTTATCTCTGGGTTCACTGCACTTTGTCTAGTGAGACCTGGTGGTGGTCAACCGATTCAGAAGGTCAAACCACTATACAAATAACAGATATCGAAGATGCATTCAACATCAGCTTTCATATCAATATCAGGATGCATGAATATCACATACCACCGCAGATATATCCTATTCTCCGGGATATTCACAAAGCGTGTGGCTTCAGTCCAGATAGTACCGAGATAGCTGAATATCTGGGATATCCACTGCTTGAACCAGTTTTGGAACCCAGTGAGTCCATTTGGGTCTTTCATTTTTGAGTAGAACCTGACTGAGTAATTTTCAGAACCAGTTCATTCAGGTCTATATGAAGAAGAATCTCCAGAATCAGACAACTACTTGTCAGATGGAGAAATGGTGACTCAAGAGAATGAGGAGATTGGCTCGGACAATGAATCAGAGAATGGTTCCACTTCGTCCAATGATACCTTTTTTTCAGCTGCTTCTGGTGTCTAAATTGTTACTATGTATTCCCCATGTCCTCCATTATTTAGTGCTGTCTCACTTGCCCTCACACTATGACAATATAATCCCATCGAACTGTTTAATGTGGTAGCGCAGTGGGCTATTGCAGATAACCTTTGTGCCTGCACTGGAGGACGATAGTCGATCAGTGTTGCTAGGGTTTGACTCCTAGCCATGTCTTTGATATTGCTGTTTTTCTTCTTTTGTCATTCACTATCATCCCAGGTATATATTGTGTTATTTGGTGGTTTATCACATCCTTTTGTGAGAAATTGAAATCAGGTATGATAATACAACTGATGTCTATTAGTAAATTTCCATACCCAACTCAAGTACTACACCACAAAGATAAAATCCCATCACGTTTTCATCATGGTGGCACAGTGGACTATAGCAGCTGTGCAAGGGGCATTTTCAATCCTCAGGGCATTGGAGATTCTAGAAATATGCGCCATTTCTCTGGTCAAGCCAGTAATGACACCGACTGGCTTTGACACAATGTTGACCCTCCGAAATGTTACTTACTTCAGGGTCAGTAAAGCTGTGTTCTGGCATACTTCAACCATTTCTGTCTCTGAAGCTGGAACACTTCCAGTCTAATAGTTACACTAGAGGATATGTCACTCCTTGGGTTGGGATCATAGCTCACAGTTATCAACTAAAGAACCTCATGCTCAATACTCCTCCCATTGTCTCTAGGTGATCAATCTCTCCGTTCCACTCGTGAAGCTGGGTTCTATCTTTGAGCTTCTGGACACCCGGGCCAGATTCCGCGGACAGATACACGTTGATAACCTGCAAGAATTCGTGGTCTCTCACTCAGATGTGTCCTATTAATATGGAGTTCTTATTGAATCTGGGTCTTTCCATCAATCTCCAATGCTGCGATGATTGTAGGATGAATCATTGTTGGACGGAAACACATCTCAAGCCGCTGGAATGGCCATTTTGAATGAGAGCCTTTCTCCGCCAGCATTTTGACTTGCAAGCCCTTCGAGCAATTCTTTACTTCTCAAGATTCTTTGCACAGGTTGTGCCATTTTGTATCAACTAATGGTAGTATTTCTCCTTTGTAGCCCTCACTTGAAAATTTATCAAAGGACTTGTGAGAGTGTCCATTTTGTATTCCATATATGAGTTGTACGGAAGAATGGACTGGTACTAGTCTACTTCTCCGAATCCCGTGACCCCCGTGACCCAATGCCTCTTGGATGCAAACCATCACTTTGTCGAACCGTCTGCGATTTGGGCGGCTGTTTGAGGCTTCTATTCATCGGCAGCACGAAGGTCAACCCAAGCCACACTATCACTTCTATCCGCCCGATTCCTACTACATGGCCAATTGTCTCTACGCAGTCACACAGCCAAGCTCATTCAAACTCTAGTTGCGCACATCTGGAAATCTTCATATACCCATAATTGCCGTAAACGAGCCCACCTCCGAACCCAACTCCACCACGCGCAAGACATCCCCCACACCCGCCTCCATCACTGAAGGAGAGTAGTAAGACGACGGGCTATGACAAAGCTTCGACTCCAAATAATTAAATAACATTCATTCAAAACGCAACTCCACCGGTCACGTCGGCCAATCCACCGCCGACAGGGTCATTCGATATGGGCGCGGGTGTGGGGAGGATTGCGGGTAAGTTGGTTGCAGTCACGGTGTTGACGGTGGTGATGTCTTTTTTGATCATAAAGTGTGGATTTCTTCTATACTATGGATCATTTGTTCCGGCTTTTCATCCGACGGCCTCATTGAGCGACACAGCTTCACTTTACTGACCAAAACAGTCTCCTTCACGCTGACTATTCTAGCGAATTCTGCTTCCGTGGGGCGATCTGAGGCTGAAACTGGCTGCTTATCACCTCGCAGCTGTGCACCGACATCTATGAGTGTAGTGGCGGGATTGGTATATCAGGACGGGTCGGGAATGACTATAGCCGGGCGAGTCGGGATGACTATATCCGGTCGGGACGCATCACATCTGTCAAATTCCTATGCACTGTCACAGCCGTCCGCGCCGGATTTTCCGGGCATCAAAAATGATGAAAGGGAAATTACTCTTTTTCACAGCTGGTGGAATATTACATTTTTGGGATCACAAGGGCTTTTTCTGGGCCTGTGGGAATCTTCATCATGTATAAAATTTCATATTTTCATGGCCCGGAAACTGAGTAATTTCCCTTTGTTTTTGAATCGGCGCAAATCCGGCGTGGACGGCTGTGTGTAATACGGAATTACGGGAGACATATTGTTGATCAATAGTGATTCATTGTTGGCTGTTCGAAACTTCACAGGATTGCCCAGAGAACAACTGCGGATTACAGTACCAATCAAAGCCAGTTTATCCGCAACCGTAGCAAATGATGCGCCCAAGCCTAGCACAATTTCTGGACAGTCAAACCTCGCATAATTTTGAGCCTTCCAAACCTACAGTAACATCAATTTCAGGACCACATTAAACCTAGCACAATTTAGACGTGAAAAATGGGAATAACTTTGCCAGTTTATTACCCCCATATTGTTACGGCCTGATCACGGGATTGGTGCCAGGCTACTTGATCTGATCCCTCCAAGGCTATTGTGGGAGAGTTTAAGTTTCTGTTACATTCCTTCAGCTGGAAGTAATGTACCTCTTGTTCAATGAATATATTTAAATATTGTCCTGCACTCATAAGGATGAATCACCGCATTTCACTGCCAGCCTAATCTGACATGGGAGCAGACTGAGAAGAGGTGGGATACGGTCATGTGCTCCAAAATTGGAATAGGTCCCGGGCATGATTTAGTAATTTTAGCTTTATACTAGGCTTGGAGCAGGTGATCTCTTTGTATTTATCCTATTTCAATCTAGTCTCGTCTATTCCAATCCTGGAAACAGATGATGTGTTCGGATCCGGAATGGTTATTGTACCTCTCCAAATATGCCCTGACTCATCCCAATCTGCTCCCCCCGATAAGTTGGCTTGAAATGTGGTGAATATCACACTATCGGTGGATAACTGCTCAGCTAGCCTATGAAAAGGCCATGACAACAGACACAGTCTTGTGGAGGAAAACCGGTTCTTTGCCTCTCCCATCTTTCCTCCTACTATCATGCCTTTCAAACTTGTAGGTTCTTGGCATCGCCACAATAAGGCTTCTGCAACTAGTACTTGGTCTCAGTCTGCTTGCAGGAAGAGCTAACACTAACGAAGATGGGGGGTCAGATGGGAAGTTTGATCGAGATCTTACCTGGTGCAAACTTGCTTCATAGGTCTTGCGATGGTGTAAATCTGGTTAACTCTAAGATGAGGAGCGGCCGCACACAGGATATCACGTACTTTTATTATGCGCAACATTTCCCTTTTAACTCAAAATTGGGATCACTTTCCGCGGATTTCGCTCCGTTACAACCTTTTGGATCCCTTTGATCCTTTTTTCAAAGGCCGCTGGACTGAATAGCCAAATACAGTTCACGTGATAACCCCGTGTGGGGCCGCTCCCTATCTTATTGGCGGGCAAGATCAATGCCTTTGTCTTCTCAACAATGAGCTTACCACGGTATACCGCTGTCAGGGTTTAGACAACCAAGATGTGAATATTTTTCAAGCTCCTGCATTTGGGTTGATTGATTATTTCAATGAGCAGTATGCTGAAACCCAAGTTTGAGCCATCATTCTCGAAAGGGAGCTCAAATCTAGTGATGTCTATAATGGGCCGCAATCTGAGACAGCACATGAAATGGAAAGAAAACTATGTGTATGCCTTTATCAAACTACGATACCACAAAAATAATATATTGTTTCATCCTCCACTTTAATCCATCCTTGAAGATCCTTAAAGCTTTGAAGACATAATAAGCTGGCTATACATGCATTGCGCAGGATACTTTGAAGATCTAACCAACAAATTAACCCCTGAAAGTGGCAACCGCAGGTATCCTGTAAATTGTTACAGGTGTCCCTTATCGGTAAATCAATAGCCTGCAGATCTGACATTTCTTTCCTTTGTCAAAACATTGTAATGTAGCCGCCTGCACTCGTATATAGAATACCGCACTATCTTTAGATATGCGCTTAAGTAGTATAGTGAAAAGGCGATGATAATGGACACAGCCTCGCGGGCGCATATCGGTTCGTTGCTCCAGCGCCCGTCTTTCCTTCTACCATCATGCCCTTTGAACTTATACGTTTTTGGCGCCGTAATGAGGCCCCAGAAACTAGCAATATTGCTGGTCTCAGCCTCCTTGCAGGAAGACTTGCCAACACCAAGGATGACAGGGGTCAGATGGGAAACTTGATCCAGAGCATACACAGTGCAAGACTTGGTTCGTAGTTTTTGGGATGGTTAAATCCAGTTAACTCTATTCGCAGGCAACATCAAGGCCCCAGTCTGCTCAAACAACCACCTTACTACAGTATACCACTGTCAGGGTTCAGACAACCGAGATGTGAGCATTTATCAAGCCACTGGGTTTAGGTTGATTAATTTTGCATTGAGCAGTATGCTGAAATCAAAGTCCGAGACATTATTCTCAAAAATGAGCTCCAATCTGGTGATACCCATCATAAGTTACAAGCTGATCGGACTCTCCATGAGGCTGGTCGGATTCGGGTATACAATGGATACATCTATAAGGACTCCAGCCAACCAATGCTTGTTCACAAATATGAGGGACTTGCATTGAAGGACTGGAAGCGGGATCTGGATGTGTTCTCTGCAGTGAGGTATATATACTATGGCAATCTATGCATAGGTTGGACATGGACTGAGTTCAGCACAGACATCCAAATATCATTCAGCTATATGGTCTATGTAGCTCAAGACATTTCACTGCACTCATATTTCACAGTGGACACCAACACAGTTTGCGAGACTATCATCTTTCATTGCCAAGACCATCCTTCGTCACCTACGCATATGACCTGGTAAGTTATACATTACTCGGAAATCAAATGCATCACTCAGAGAATGCCAGTTCAATCAATACATTGTGAAGTCATTTTCCACATGATTGGCATGGCCACTAACAAACATCCAGTCAGCTGCTGATGCTTTGCACATCCAGGGCCTAAGACCAGTCAGTGATATTGCTCTGCAGACTTCAGAGATCTAATTTCCTCTAGGCCAGATATATGCCTGTTTACAATGTTGATCATGCTGGCCAGTTGGTGGTCCATACTTTCGCACCAAGGAGAAGCTACGATGGCGCCATATTCCTCGGTGTGACCTTGCATCAATCTGATAAAGAAGATATACAACGTCTGTTTTCCAGATATCAATCCGATAAAGAAGACATGCGACGTCTGTTTTCCAGATTCCACCCCAACTCATTTACCAAATCTTTGCTGGAGGAATACTATGATCTACTTGCAGTGATCTGTGAAATGCACGGTTTCATCACCCTCACCAACTTCAATGCTTCTATGATGCACCAGGAGGGCACAACAACATTGCATGTGTCCAGACCTTATATCCTCAGGCTTGATAATCAGCATCCTGAGGAAGATCCTGTCCTGTGTGAATGTATGCCAGATATGTCCATCCGGTGAGTATTTGGTCCATATTGTACTATTTTGGCTTGATCTATGAGATGTCAGATGCACTGTTCCCACTTCAGACCTTGTTGGGCTGCAATTTCATCAGTGTTTGGCTTTTGGAGTGCAATCCACTGCCTCTGGACTGACTCCCACACCTGTATTTCGAATATTCAATCTATGGGCAAGCCAGGTGCATCACCTAATCAAGCGAATGAAGACAAATGATATGGAGATACAGACAAGTCAGTTACCCAAGTGTTTTTTGTGAGGACCACAATGATTGAAGTGACATTGCAGGTATTCCGCAGGGAATAGTCATATACTATAGTGCAGCTCCGCGAATCCCCAGACAGTCCGCTGGTGCAGCACATGAATTTCTGCAGTATACTCTGCTTTATCTTTGGGTTCAATGCACACCATCTAGTAATACTTGGCGGTGGTCAACTGATTTGGAAGGTCAAACCACGATATCAGCAATGGAAATAGAAGATGCATTCAGCATCAGCTTGGATATCAAGATCAATATTTTTGAATATCACATACCCCGGCAGATATATCGGATTCTCTGGGATATTCACAAAGCATGTGGCTTCAATCCAGACAGCACTGAAATAGCTGAGTATTTGAGATATCCACTGCTTGAACCAGTCTTGGAACCTGGTGAGTCCATTTGGGTCTTTCATTTCTTGATTAAAACCTGACCGAGTAACCTCCAGCCTCAGTTCATGTAGATCTATATGAAAAAGAATCTTCGGAATCAGATGATTACTTGTCAGATGGAGAAGTGGTGACTCAAGAAAACAAGGAGACTGGCTCAGACAATGAATCAGAGAATGGTTCCACTTCATCCGATGATACCTTTGTTTCAGCTGCTTCCGATGTCTAAATTGTAACTAAGTATTGCCCATGTCTTCTGTTATTCAATGTATTATCCCATCTTGGTGTCAAAAATAGAATTAGCTATTTTAACACAACCAGAGAAGTAGAAGTCAACAAGCAGCGCTTACCAAAGCATTGTTGGGTGCTGGGGAGTGCTGACTTTGTGGCCTGTGGTGGCAAAAGATAGTTAATTGCCTTTGCTGGAGTTTGAATCCCAGCTACTGTATCTCTTTGGTTATTAGTTACCTCTTCTGTCATTTGGGATAGTTGATCAGTATTGCTACGGTTTGAGCCCCAGCCATGTCTTTTGATATTGCTCTTTCCTCTTTTGACACTGACCATTATCCCAGATATATATGTGTGATTTGGTGGTTTATCACATCACTCCCAAACGCCTGGTTGGGAGGCTGGGCTTTGGTATCTCTCTTCTAATCTGTTGGCAGGTAACACAAAAGCGAAATATAATCACAAGCTACCGCATCCTGGCACATATATATCCTCTCCATTGAATGCCTTGGAACCTCCATCTGCTGCTAATGCTGTGATATTCCCCCACCAGTCTACAATCTCTGTTTCCCATGCTCCACCTTCACAGAACACCTCTGGTTTCCAGTCCAATGCTCCTCTTCTTCCAGACAATGATCAACATGCAAGTGACCTTGCACTGGCTATTGCACTTTCCCTTGCCAGCCCGTCGGAAACCTTTGGCATTGGTCCCATCTTCCATTCTGTTGGAGGTTCTATGTTGACTTCATCTCAGCCCTCTAGACCCCATACAAGGGTTGCTATGTCCACGGGCAGACGAGCACCTGCTCTTCCTGCCCCTTGCATGATTGCTCCGACTCAAGATATCTCCACTATCAACTTCTCTGCTATCTTCGAAGAAGATTCTAGCACGTCAATCTATGATTCTATCATGGACTCCTCCAGTGAGCTTGATGCTGTAACCGTCCAGGAGATGCTAAAGGGTTTTGGCAAGAATCCTGAGAGAGCTTTTGCAAGGATTATTTGGTCAAAGTCAGTCATTGTTCCTTCATATTATCAGGTCTTCTCGGCTATGTTGATCTGACTTGAATCGTCACTCAAGGTCTATGAAGGATGTCAAGGAATATATTGGCTACTAGAATGTTATATGAAGGACGGTAAATCCATCACTGTGTCGAGTATAATAAAGGTTGTTCCTTACTTTCACTAGACCTGGGACAGGTCTCTCTGACTTGTCAGAATCCTTGTCAGAGGGACCTGTAAATCTGAGTTTAAAATTGGCGGTGATGAATTTTGATCGGTTTTAGCCGGATATATTATGAAATACACCATATTTGGCTTTACGCTCGATTGGAATAGATATGCCAGGGAGTAAGTTCAAGGGCAAATAAATGTCCAGAGCCATTTTTCTTGCTTTTTGGGCCCTTTCCGCAGTGCATGCTATGCTCAGAGATGTCTGAATTGGCTGTCAACTCAGTTTTGAGATTAGCTGGTGTCTTCATCAGCAGAGTTTTCACTCTGGTGGATGACAAAAGCTTGCTGACCACTGTAGACTGGTCAAATGTTGAGCAACAGCACAGGAGAGTAATTCTCAGCGATGTTCCAAATTCAGCATAAAGCCAAATTGGGTGTATTTAGTAAGTAAATCCGATCAAAATTCATCACAGCCATTTTTAAAGTCCGCTGTATCAGGCTCTCTGTCGAGATTTATCTTGTTCTTCCAGAGAGCCTGATGTTGAGGCTATACTTTCACATGATCTCATAAATATCTTCAATCAATTTGTAGTATCTCAGGTGCTTGTATCTAATGTTTTATGTTAGTTCCATGTCAAGCACTAGGCTCTTACCATCAGCCAGATCGGGTTTCCCGCTGGCACTGAGCGCTCTTGATTCATCAGCCTACAAGCCCTCTTGGTGAGCATGTCCGCGACTCTCGGGTGTGGGAAACCAAAAATGGGCCGTCCACCTTGATATTACAAATGGAAACTTCAAATTAGTTTTACAAATCCCTTCTAGGATGTTGGTATAAAAAAGCATCGTAGTGGCTCAATGCTTCCCCACTCCAATATCGATCCAATGGTTCACATTACCGTTTCCCTCAAACGTCGTCCTGATATCTCGTTCGAAGAGTTTGACGAAATCTGGTATGCTGGAAATCAGCCCATACCTATCGAGACTGAGATTATTCCACAGGACGAACCATGCAAAAGTTTTCAGTGGCATCAAGTACGTCCAAGACAACTTTATTCGTTACACCCAGGTATGCCGTCTCAATAATCAATAATAACATCTGGAGTAGGATTCGACTCACTCCTCTTGGTAATAGTTCCGTATTAAGAAGGACTTGGGCGCACCTTTTCTTGCGGCTGGACGCAAAAACGTCAACATATTCGACGGGATCGCGCAATTTGAAATGGAGAGCGTGGATGTGTTCGCCAATCTTGTGAAGGATGAGGAATATCTGCGGGTGAGTTGTTCGACCAATCTCACAATCACACCTAATTGCTCCACAGGTTGTGGTCCCTGACGAGGATAGATTCGTTGATAGAGCATCCGTACAAGTCCACATCGGGGTGGAGGAAGTCAAGTTTGAGAAACAGTACTAGGCCACACGAGTTGTATGGACATCTGGCTGTTCTGCAGTGATCTTTCTAGGTATCCCACAATGAGATTCTTCATCGATTTAGCACCCAAGACCATGTATGCAAACGGGGCTGATCTTTACCCAAGAGCCACCGCCCGGTCATTTCTACAGAACACTGTCAACTCATTTGCGATACAGCACGAAAAGACACCGACTGACCTCCATTGTGATGTGGCAGCATGCTATCTTTTGTCGTTCCGCTTATTTACAAGGCCTCTTGAGTCTTGAGTCCTTATCAATGTGTGGCGTAGACATCTCAAGCAGACAAGAAGTGTATCCTGGTGTTCCGGGCTTTATTCACATGACATTGGTTTATACTGGCTAGCACGAATTGACAACTGGTTCCGACCGGTTCGCAATAATAATAAAGGAGTGTGGTGAAAAAAGAGCGGCAGGAGTCAGTAGAGACTGTAAAAGTTGGAGGAGATCGCAGACTAAACCTAAGGATTCGGGCCAGAAATGTCGGAGCTCGATGCGTTTAAACGTCTTCACTTTTGGGTATGACCCAAGCCCTTCGGTGGAAGGCTGCCAAACAATCAACAAATAATAATTTGTACAAATGTTTACTAATATCTACTCTCGGCAGCCTGCCACCGAATGGCGGCTTGGAACGAACCTAAGTAATATGAACGACAGTGAATCCGTCATCATGCATCGAGTACTTGATTTCAGGCTGTTCTTGACCGTCAAATCAACTATACTTGCTTGTTCTTCAATTACCTCGTGGTATTTATAATTTCAGGCACTTGTATCCAATCTTACACTTTGGTTACACGTCGAGCATTGGCCTGTCGCCGTTAGCCAAATTGGGTTTCCCGCTGGCACGCGCTCTTGATTCGTCAGCTTAGTAGGCTATTAATTACCGCAAATCTCGGGATTCGGGAACCCGCAAATAGGCTGTTACAAATCCCTCCTACCATGTTGATATAAAAAGGTATCGCAGTGGCTTCGTGCTTCCCCACTCCGATGGTTCACATTACCGTATCCCTCAAACGTCGTCCTGATATCTCATTCGAAGAGTTTGACGAAATCTGGTATGCTAAAAATCAGTCCAGGCTCCATACCGAGACTGAGATTGTTCTACAGGACGAACCATGCAAAGGTTTTCACTGGCATCAAGTACGTCCAGGACAACTTTATTCGTTACACCCAGGTATGCCACATCAATAAAGTTTCTGGAGTACGATGTGACTGACTCACGCTTTCTGGCACTAGTTCCATGTCAAGAAGGACTTGGGCGCGCCGTTTGTCGAGCTTGGAATGGCAAACGTCAATGAATTCGACGGAATGGCGCATTTTGACGTGGAACGTGTGGATGTGTTCGTCAATCTCATGAAAGATGAGGAATATCTGCGCGTGAGTCGTTTGACCCATCTTATCTACTTATCCCGAGACCTGACATTCATGTTCAAGGTTGTCGTTCCAGATGAAGATAGATTCCTTGATAGAACATCCGTACGAATCCACATTGGGGAGGTGGAAGTCAAGTTTGAGAAACAGTACTAGGCCAAACGAGTTGTATAGACAGCTAGGTATTCTATACTGTCGTGATCTGTATGGAGGCAACCACCCAGGCTGCGTTACGGTCTGGACTAGCCCCATGGTTAGCAACCGGCCTGTCGTTATGCGTTACGTTGCCAATTTTAGGCAACAATGGCTCAGCGATCGTCCATGCCAAGAATTGAGCCTGAGGTCAGCAAACAAGTTGGTTTTTCCCACAATTTGAGACAATGGCTGTTTTTACCAAAATTAGAAACAATGAGCAAAGCATTTGAGGACTCTATATTGTTCCTGAAGACTCAGTCATGGCAGATGAGCAGATGATACAAGCTGGCGGTGATGAAGAGAATATTTAGATTGGAGATGGGGAAATTGACAGCAGTGGCGAATAAGTTCATAACTATGATAATTACAAAGAAAAATACGATTTTTTAGCTCTTTTTGGGTCCTTTTCTGGACCGACCCCGACCTTAGCAACGACCCCTGCGTTACGCGTTATGTTGCCAATTTTAGGCAACATTTTTAGGCCGCGTTACGCGTTACTGTTGCCTCCATACAGATCACGACAGTAGTACGATTTCTCATCAAAGATTCTCTGCGAAAACAATCTAGCAAAAGGCTTTGTTCGAGTCCCCACAAAACAGCTTCTCGCATTTGTGATTTCTGTTAACGACCGCCCACCCACAGTGGACTTTGCGCCGAATCCCACGCACATGATCAGCGAAAAAAGACGCATTTGCCGACCCCCGCCGAAGAACCAAAGAAGACCAAATACCATCAAAGAATCTCCTTGGCCTTTTGCTGCCATGAGCTCATCACCAGTGGATTCCTCTCGCAAATGTCCTGTTGAGGGTGAGTCGCACGAATGATTGATTGAGCCTTGGTTACTGAAAGACCAAAGACTGCAATCAGGTCGTGGATATTCTCCTGAGATCCTCTGATGGATTCCTTATTGGTGCTCATCGATGCAATATGGGACGATTTAGCGACGGATTTCCCAGCGCTGAAGCTGTCACGGTTGCATCTCTCGAAGAAATCGTGCCATTATCTGAAACCAAGGTCGTCCTGGACCTTTTACTACATTTTCTGCATCCTCATGTTCTCCCGACATGCGCTGACCTGGAGTTCACGACTCTACTCCCGTTGGCCTACGCTGCGGAAAATATCAGGTCTTTTCGGCTATGTTGATCTGTCGTGTCCGTTTATCGTGAGTGTCATTAATTGTCTCCTACACAGTACAATCTAACAGAGAATGCGAAGAGAGAAGTCACATTGTGAGGCGCATATAGCTGAGGTTCTATCTTATGCTGTACGACACCGTTATACCGATCTCGTTGATCTCGTGGCACTTTCTGCAGTCAAGATGCCCCTGGCCGATGTCGAAAAATTGTTTGAGGATGATTTGCGTTCCTTCAAGGCCTGGGTGAGTCCCTCTTGACCCTATAGTGTCCGAACACCAATTTGTCACCGAGCTCACACAGTACATTACATTGTTGCTGAAGCTGCAGCCGAGCTCGCACGCAACCTGCCAGGATGTGGGGCGCAAGATGCTCACTGAATGTCCGTGGCCATCTAAGCAGGCTGCGTGGAACGAGGGTTTGCCAAAGTATGCCTGCGAATCGTGCCGTGTCGCTATGTGTGGGACAGAAGTTAACAATCAATTTCTGGATATTCTCAAGAAGCCAGCTGAACCCTTTTCTACCTTCTTCAGATACTGAACGTACACTTTGTTTATATACTTTACGAATCTGAACGCGGAGTCGCTACAAGAACCTAGTTGGTGATTTATTGTTGTCAACTTGGGCTGGCCAGTATAAGGCAGCGAAAACAGCCTGGCAGTTTCTGCGTCTGAAATCAGCATCATCCGAGCTCAAGGCGAGCCGAATTTACCGACAAGGAGGACCAGTTTTTTGAATGGTGAAGGTGAACTTGAGATTAACAAACATTTCTCAGAGGCACGAAACTCGAGACTTGAAGCACATAACTCGAGGCCGAAAGTACGTTGATTTCTCGGAGATCCAGACCAGAACGAAGACATCTTTTCCAAAATGCTCCGCTCATGAAAATCAATGCAGAGGTTGAGGTATATCTCCACCTGCCCTATAACCTTCGCGACGATACTCCTTCCCATGTCACCTGCCTGAGTAACAACTCCTACAATCCTACTCTCCGCCCCATTCGGTGTCCATTTCGCGTGAGTCGGAGTTGAACTTGAATCCGGCTCCAAAATATTCGTCTGCACAACTGACATGGGTGGTGGGCAAAAGCATCCATATGAGCCTCTCTCTCCACTGGAACAAGCTAGTACCAGAATGATAATAGCGGATATACATGCTCAAGGCAGTCCAAAGACTTTATTTTACGCCAGCGGAGTTGGATGTGCCGAAACCTGCCGTGGGAATCGTTCGATCAGCTGCCATCTATTTATTCTTCCCACGTCACCCCTTCCTTCCTTCTGTGCTAACTAGCAGCTACCCGTGCCCTGCACGGGAGACTATTGCTTGTGGTTTGATTTGTGAGAAACTTGGTATGCCCCTTCCTGCAGTGAAGCTTGAACTTCACTACAAGATATACTATCTGTCATGGGCTTAGTTCCAAGCTCCCACTCCCATCACTTGTTGAATTAATAACCGAGTCTTAACCATGCAATCTTGAGATTCAATTTCGGCCAACAAACTCTGTCAGGTGGCTTGTACTGCTAAGTACTTTGGAAGAGCTCAAGATAGCGCTGCATTTTGACTCATATGGGAGACAAATTATAGCCACAAAATTATAGCCACACAAAATTGTGGCCTCAAGCATTGAGTAAGATCCAGGAAGCAATCACCTCAGTTTGAATAGAGCTGTAACCCACAGACTGGTAAACAGCAAACTTTGAAGGGCCCATGTTTGATGAAATGCGGGCAACTCCGACTCAGAGCGAGACATGTGAAACTCAGTGGTGATGAACTTGTAATGTCCAAGTCTCAGCAAGTATCAAGTCAGTCTCTTGCAGCCAGCTAGATAGCTAGTAGTAGTAGCAGATACCCATGTTGTGCAACAAGACTATTGCTTGCGGGTTAATTTACGAGAAACCATGTGACTCAGGCCTATGGGATCTTGTCGTAAAGTTATGAAGTTCAAGATTATATCTGTTCTGGTTTAATGGTTAAAATTGATCTGATGGCTGGCAATTCCTGCAAGCTTCAATTTCAGGTAGACCAAATTCAAGACAGTTGGTGAAATGCAAGACCCGTGGAACTTGTTTGGAACTTGTTACGATGTCTGATGCTGGCTCAAGCGCTCAAGTGCCACTGCTGGCGTCTGCCAAGACCCGTCAGGTCCCCGTCAAAATATTGCAACCAGCGGGAGTCGAACTGGCCGGCGACAGGGAGTAGATGACGTAGCGGTTTCATCACTCGTGAACCAAAAACTTCTCACGACAACCATAAAAGGTAAAGTTGCCTAATGGGGGACTGAGCTCTTTTATTATAAAAGATATAAAAGATAGTAATCCGCAGGGCATCACTGCGGACACGTACCACCCGCCACGTGGTCCTGATCATAATCAATCTCAATCCGGCTCCGAATCCTCGAAATGCTGTGCGACCAGGGTAACTCTCTGTTTCTCTTCCCTTTCTTCGATTTCACTTTTTCCCTCGATTTCACTTTTTCTCCTCGATGATAATCAAATCCACACAAGAGCGGGACCCCAACTCTGGCGAGCGCGAGCGCGACCCCAACTTGGCCGCCCAAAACTCCGGGCCTCTATCCCTTGACCCCGGCGCACCCCCACGAAAACCGCGCTCTGGGCTCAAATTCCTCGTAGCCGCCGCCTGTGTGATCCTGTTCGTCCTAGTCGGCCGATTTTTGTATGGAATTGGGAGCGAGGTGTATGAGATGGCGCGGTTTGAGCATAGGGCGGTGTGGCAGAATCAGACTATCGAGGAGGTGTCCAAGTCAAAGGAAGGATTGTCGACCGTGGTCCAGCCGCTCATTTCAGAGGATCAGACATTCGATATTGCGGTTACGGTTTGGCAGTTGCGGTCCGAGGAAGAGAGACGTGAAGTACAAGCAGCAGAGTTGAAGAGACAAATATTTGAAGGACCAGTCCTCGATGACCAGCTCATGGACTATATGGGTCGCGACTTTCTCCGCTCTTACACCCGCCGCGACCAGCTTGAGAAAGCTATATACTCCGACATCGCGTTTCGCGGGCTCAAGTTGAGCGATAAGAATGTCAATGCGGATATTGAGTTGAGGATTCCTACGGCGGTGTTGTACGTGTTTTCTGTTCTTCTTCATACTGTCCAGTACTGACCCATCTTCCCAGCCGTCGCGAACCAATGAATGCCAACGACCTCCGGGCCTCCTTTGTCCTGATCCCCTCATCTCCCTCCCTCATCGACCATCTGCATGCATATTCATCGTGGTATCCGGATAGTGTAATGCATCCCAGGTTTAGAGCATATCCGTATGTCTTTGCTTTGCTTGTCATTGGATGCTGACTCGAGCATCTTATAAGCTTCCCCTCAAACTCCACAGCCCAGACCCCAAGAACCGAAATCGACCGCGCCCTCGAGAGTTTTGCTATATCCATCCCGCTGCTGCACCTCGCCAAGGTCGATTGCCATGGAGATTATATCGATGCTGGCGACGAGGAGGAAGACGACGACGTTGCAGAATATCGGGCGCCGGGTCCTAGACCGCCCGAGATTGACCTGGACACGAAGAGGAAGCATCCGTTTGTTATTACGCGTACACAAATCCGCGTCGTCGACGAAACACATCTCTTTAACCGAAAAGTGTATGACAAGCTTCATAAGAAGCTCACAAAGACCTCTGTGAGTTGACGCTGTTGACTCTATTCATTTCTTTACCTTTGACTCTACTGATTTTTCTACACCATTGACTCCCTCATAACTCCTTATTGACTATAACGACCAGTGCGGTCAAGGCCAAGGCCCACCTCACCTCCACCGTTGTCACCAAAGCTACACCGAAAACGGTAACTGGGAAACGCGGTTGGAGTTGAAGGTCCCGACGGAAGGTGAGCTGCATATTGTGCTTACAGAAGATGGATTAAAGGCGCCTAAAGATGGCCTGCAAACGCAATATGCGTACGCCCCTTATATGGCCAGTTTTACAGGGCATTTGAGTCCCAAGGACCTTGTGCGTATCCCAGTCACGCGTCAGAACTGCAGCAGATCGATTGGGACAAAAGCGACTCAGGACGAAGAGTACATGAACATAACATGGCGCCTCTCCTACTCCGGTCGGACTCCCGGCAAATTTGCCCTCGGAGAGATTCTCGAGATGGATAGAAGGTTTCATCGCACAAGGACGAATTATACAATGTCGGAACATCAGAGCGCAAAGGAGCATGAGTGGGGTGAATTGTTGAGTACGTGGTTTCTATTTTCGTCACTGTGATACTTGTTCAGTATATCTAGATGGCCTTTTCGGGCACAGATACAACGAAGACGCGCACCCACGCCGTCGTTTCTTCATAGGATTGCTTCCGTACGCATCCCCTTTCAGTGTTCACTTGTCTTTGAAAGCTGATTTTTTTTTTTTCGACAGCGGATTCTTCGGATTCCTCATATCAGTCCTCGAAATTCACTACTGGTACACGTGTTCTTCTACCGTCTCCATCAGTGTCCCCGGAACCACCATGTCCGCCTTCTCCGACATTCTCGAAATGTGTGTCGGAATTTCCCGCACGGTCGCCAAGGATAAAATCAGCGGAGTCGCTTCATGGGCCTGGCTCCTCTCCAAACAATCCCTAACAGACCTCCTCGCTCCCCTCTTGATGCTTCGTGCCATCTTCCGAATTGATATAACACTCTGGCCTCCCTCTGTCCACTTTACAAGTGCTTCCCATTCCGAACGAACAAGCGCCCGTCTCGATTCCCGGATGTCCTGGACAGCCCGCCTCTCTCTCTTCTTCATATCATTCACACTATACTTCAAATTCACACCCTCCGATCTCTTCATAATCGATCCTGTTCTCCCTTTGCCTACTGAAGAAGATTGGCCTACGAGTCGACTGACGCCGATGATTGCGGCACTGCACGTGACCGGCCGGATAAGCCAGCTGGTATTGAATCGCCGAGCGAAGGTGTTTGCGGGGTCGTACAAGACAACCGTGTGGTTGAGGGCTTTTCAAGAAATGACTGCGTTGGTGTTTTTCGTGCCGGCGATTGTGGGACGGTATGATGCCAGGTGGGGGCTTTCGGTGGGGTATTTGTGTGAGTTGGGGTTGGTGGGGGCGATGGTGTGGCAGGCGGTGAGTTTGCCGAGGAGGGCGATGCCGAAGGTGATCGAGGAGGAGAGGTGATCGAAGAGGAGAGGTGATTTGATAGCGAATATACCACTGTAATATGTTTTTTTTTAACTTGTAGGAAAAAGAAGAATTGTCACATGAAATTTTCTTCGAGTTTTCTGGTTCTCCAGAGTCGCACAGATAGGGATATGTTGTTCAACAATGTACCTGTGAACCTCTCTTTTTAGCTGCCAGGAAAGCAGTGGTGTTAAGTGAGACTGAATTCATTGGAGTGGTGGCTCTGTGTTGGGACAATAAGATATGCTGTTCATTCTGTACAAAAAATAAAGGCATTGAACAAGATTGAATTCATGAGCCTTTGTTAAACTGGGCAGAACTGCGCAAACTTCAGAAATATTCCATGTTCAGCATCGACATCCCATGTTCGAGATAGATCAGCGAACTTCTAAAAAATCTGATGGTAATAATCATCTAATTCAGACTAAGATGCCCAAGTCTGTAGCAAAGATGGAACCCAAAGGCAAGGTTTGAACTCAGTTCATGGCAGTTGATTGCTCACAATTATGAGTTTTTGGCCATAATAGTGTGTCATAATTAAAATTTACCTAACTTTGCATAAACCCTGATTTTCATCCAACTTGAGAAATCATCCATGTTTGATATTGACATGCCATGTTTGACACAGATCTGCGAACTTTAAAAAGTTTGATCCGAACCTTCAGATGAACCCGCAAACTTCAGAAATATTTCATGTTCAGCATCGACATCCCTTGTTTGAGATAGAGCAGCGACCTTCTAAAAAATCTGATGCGAACTTTCGGATCGATTTCATGAACTTCAGAAATTCCCCATGTTCGGTATTGACATCCCATGTTTGACTTATATCAGCAACCTTCAAAAATCTGATGCAAACTTTCAGACTGAATCTGCAAACTTCATATTGAGGCAGGAAAAAGATATGGTCTATTGACATGATTCATCTCCTTCTGTCCAATAACTCCAAGTCCTGAAGTCAGAAAATATGCTGTACATGTTGTGCACGACAATTTACACTGATATTACTGATTCCATGTGATATTTCCCACCTGTCACAACAATCTTGTGAGCATGTGAGGGAGTCTTTGACTTTTCACCCATCTATGTGATTCCCAAAAAGGAAATGCAACACATGACCTCACGAACCACAAACCAGTTTGATGACATGTCAGGTTCTCATCAGCCAAAATGCCTTGGGTGACTCTCATAACCCAGTAAAGTTGACAGCTTAGTACTGTATGCCCCAATGGCTCAGTTGTAATAACAGCTGGGTAGTACTGTAATACTAGCTTGAGTGGTGCTGGTTTGAGCCTGGATAAGTCTTTTCTTTTTGAAGCTCTTGCCACTGAGAAGACCTGACCTTGGAGAGTCTCCATATCCATTGAAAGCAGGAACAAGTCTTTAGCATGCCCATCCAAGACTCCCGCAGCTCAGGAAACCCCCCTAGCTTGCGAGGGTGGGGAGGGGGAACGAGTGATGGGTACTCTTCCCGCACCTTTGGAAGACCTGACCTGGGGAATAAATAGTCACAAGATATCATATTCTTGAACAGGATAGATCATACACAGGGAGAAAACCCTTTCAGCAAATAATTTTAAATACCTTTGGTTATGAACTGGTTCATACCTCACGTGTTGAGTTTCCTTTTCGGGAATCACGTGGATGGGCGAAAAGCCGCCAAGTGTATGTGAGGTAATAATCATCTAATTCAGACTAAGATGCCCAAGTCTGTAGCAAAGATGGACCCAAAGGCAAGGTTTGAACTCAGTTCATGGCAGTTGATTCACAATTATGAGTTCACAGCAATGAGACAGCCAGTTGGATTCTTGAGACCTAAACATGGAAACTCCAAACATCACATGGAAACTAATCCAAACATGGACACTTTGGATCTGAAGTTGGAAAATTTCAATGCCAAATATGACTCCTGGAGTCCCAAGTTTGACTCATTTTTTCTGAAGTTCAACAAAAAACTGACCCTGAAGTTGGAAATTTTGACCTCAAGTTCGCATTTTTCACCCCAAAATCAGGTCCAAGTATGCTGAAAACGCCTGAAAAGTGGGTTAATTTTGACACACTATTATGGCCATATCCAGGCAATAGTAAGATTATTTCCCCCAGTTGTTGCCGTCCTCGTTGACTCTTCGTTGACGATGGCCGAGAAATCCTCCCCTCAAATTTGCGTTGCGTAAAAGTGAGCCATTCATTCTCATCTATAATCTCATACAAATTGGAGGAATGCATGATGTACCTCTCTGGTTCACATTGTTCCGCTAGTAGCGACGTCCGCCCCCCATGGCGTTCAAGCAGCTTGGGCAAAAGTTGTCGATGTTCGGCGCTAAGAAGATACAGCATCAGCATTCACATGGCACGGGAAAGCCAGGGCAACGTACAGTACATCTCAGGGTAACCTCGGCTGAGACAGAAAAAAGTGAATGCGATGGGTGAAAGAAATTACGACGGCGATCGGAGAGTGTCGTCGAAAGGAAAGGATAGAACAAAGAAATCACTAATGAGTGATGAGGTCTGGCGATCAAACTGGGACTCACTATTGAGCACAAGTCGTGAAACATTGAGGCGGAACACAATTGACTGGATGACTAGGACTGAACTTGCAATTAGGGTTGTCGCAGGTCACCTGTGTGTCCAGTAAGAGACTGGATGGATTGAGGACAGTGCTGGCACACACCGTTTCAACGGGCTGTTGAATGCCAATGAGAGGCATCAAAGAGTGAGGAAAAGCCCTTCCATACCCAGTTTATAGCATGGTTGCAGCGCAAGTAGACGTCACGAACGCTGGGAGAAGCATGATCATTGAAATAGATGCAGAATAGAGACGACCCACTGTCTGAATCGGCACATATGAGCTCAGGCAGATGAATGAAGTGGAAGTTGAGGTGAATATCTGCTCTCTGTTCAGCACTTTTTATCTGAAAACTCGGGTCAGGGCTGCAATGAGGTGATTTCTGTACGCAGTCCGGTTCCCGAGCTGCAGCAGCGACCACATGGCGCTGTAACAATGACAACTCTATCCACAAAACTTTCAGGTCCAAGGTACTGTCAAGTCACGGGAACTGTTAGACTTGGCAATCTGAGGCTTGTCAGTCCCGATCAAGGAAAATTCCAAGTCAACCTCGACTTTTTTCGAGGCTGGGTAGATTCCTGTGATTGATGCCACTGAGTCGGTGATGGCTCCCGCCAACTGGAGAGAGTCTTAGAACTATTCAATGAATGTTGTGGGATAAGAATAAGATTCCATTGAATCTGTACAGGTTTTCGTCAAAAAATCATTCAAAACCGATGTTGGTCACTCGGTAATGTCGGAGTTCATGTGCTTGCCGATATTTTGCCGAGGCCCATGATCAAAACTTCAACAGCCCATTCTATTAGATATCTGGCCCAATTTCGACAATTTAAACTAGGAAATCGACGCGAATCGGATGAAGATAGGACTCTATAAGTTTCTGCGGAAGACTGCCGGGGTATTGCAGCAGTAATAAAACACGCCAATTCTGTTTTGATGCCCGGTTAATTCCCCTTTGGACGCCGCAGAATCATATCATTGGATCGGGCACTGCTAACCACCTCCGGCGTAAAGTATATCGGGCGAAACTTTGAAACTTTGTGACCGGTTCTGAAAGTAAAACAGACCTCTAGACAGCTTTTGCGACGGTCATAAAGTGAATCAGGCAGAGTAGCTCATCACTACTGGTAGTGCTGGACGCAATAAATTACTGATCCGCCTGTTGCAGCGGGTCATAAAGGTCATGAAGTCTGATCTTTCGAGTGTGAAACGTGTGCCAAGTGTCACTGGACTTGTTTATTTCTTATAGCCTGCTTCTGCCATTGATTATACGGTGACTTTCTACAACATTGCGCAGCAGATCTCGGCAACGGTCGAGGATCTAACAAGACAGCATCTGATTGGCAGATCTGAGCCCCAGTTAGAAGTTTCGATCTTTCTCAGTGTACATTGCGGCCAGACACCAAGTGACTATCCTTGGTGCAAATATCTGGTGGCTTCAGGAATGACGCTGGTAACTTATGGATGTTTCATTTCTCTGAATGGCTGTTTAGATTGTTCATATGTATACTGGCACGACTCCATTGCGAAGAGTTGAAGAAAGCAAAGATTCCCGCTGTATTCTATGGTGCCCGACTGTGCTGATCAACTCACCGTACCTTCTGGAGCGCTGAATTGCCGCAAAAAAGATGTCTGAATAGAGTATGTCTTCTATTGCGTTGGGCTTCAGGCGCGTGTCAGAACGGGCATCCATCGAATTATTGAATCAGTCACTGTCAAATTTCGTTTCGGCCATCGAAGAGATCACCGAAGCACAAATAGATATACAGATAGATAAATTACACGAATGAATGGATATGACAGTGATGGATGGGTACCTCGGAGCCGTGAACGCTAGTCCTACCATATGTATATATTTAATTGAGCGGAATGATGTAGGTCAGACTGGAGCGTTGTGGAGTGCCAGCTTGGATCCGTTCGATTCGGCGGCCACTGTGGGTACTGTATCTGATGGACAATAACTTCCTGAAGGAAGAAAGTACAATTTTTGTGATTTCTTTAGTGTTGATCATGGAATGAATATCTTTTTTTTGTTGAACAGTGTTGATTAGGCTGGAGACTGTCTGATTACTGAACATCTCGAGGCTTGATGACTTTGTGATCACTGGTAACCCGTGCTCGAGAGCTGAACAGTTCTAGATCACTCCTATAATGACATATTTCATCGTTTATCATTACTTTCCAGCTGTCACAATGATGGCGCTTATCTGCACTTCAGAAGTGTCACTTTCACTTGTCAATCTTTCACTTTGCACTTGCAATTGATGCGGATCCTACCAGATCGGGTGGAGGTGGTGCTGGATGGCTATGGCGGCGTTCCATTTTCAAACTCCGACTTGTTATAATGGATTCCTAGTGCTGGAAGGGTCAAATATTTGTTGAATTATCCAATGAAATATCTCAGGTGCTAAAGATTATAGGTCATTGTTCTCAGTCAATTTATTATGGGCCATATGGGCCTTGGGAGCTTTGTGAGGGGCTGAACCTTTCTTTAGCTCTATACAAAGGCCAAGTCACCTGGCAGAATCTAGGAGGCAATGAGTCTGTGTGTCTGGTGCCACAGGTCAGGTCTTATCATGATGAACTACCTCAAAAATGGTCTTGCACAGCGGGTGATGGGCGGGATGTCCAAGAAATATAACCCCATTCAGTCTATCACCTGTCAAATTTTGGCAATGTTTGTGATTGATGTGCTGTGTAGAAACTCCAAAAGTGCTGAGTCCAAGTCTCAGAGTGCCCAAAGAAATCTTCTAGTGTGCTTCAGATCAACCTAGTTGGACAGTGTCTAGTGATCCGATGAAGTGACTTGGATCCTGGATTACACAATGTTGTTACAGTTGACTCTAAAATAACCCATACCTGTCTTAACCCATACTCTGTTGTAACCCATAGCACCCATGATCTACTTGTACCAAGTTGGTGGGCAGGGAAAACAGCTCCACTGCCAGAACCCATAACTTTGTCATAACCTATGACCCATACAGATGGGCCAAAATTTTGGCTGGTGTATGAGTTATGATAGAGCAAATGTGGGTATGATTTTGTGTGACTTCATGAAGTTTTTCGTCTGAAGCTGGGACCAAAAAGTGTTTTCCTGTCAGTCATCACGCATTTTGAGTCGTTTTGACGTATCTACTGTATTGGACACATATTAGGGGTCAGATTCCGCCTGAGTTTGTAATGATTCAGATTAAAATTGAGCCGAATGGCCAGATTTACTCTCGAGATCTGTTTCAGGACCAGAAATATGCTAGAAATTGTACTAACACCCTCGTGACCCATACTCTATGATACCCCATAACCTGGACCGTCCACGGAGGGGTATGGGTTATTACAGAGTCGACTATATACCGTGGCGATTACACACGTTCTGGCCTTCTTGCAAGCGCGTATGAATTCATCAGAATTCCTCCCAATTGACTTGACTAAACAAGCGCCCAATCGCGGAGATCCCCGATGTCTAGATCAGAGATGCCGAATCCGCGTGGCGGTCCCATTTCCACGTGTGACGTTCATTTGCCTTGAACCTTCTTTTCGTCAGTGGCATCGTTCCTCGATATTCAGCGACGGGCGTTTTCTGCTTCTTCCGTGTCGCTTATTCAAGGTGCTCCTTGTAAACGACAATGGTCCGTTGCCTTGCCTGCTGTATCAGTCCGATATCTCACCGGGCTTTCTAGGCACCATAAATTTTCGACAATTGCAGGAATTTCAGGATTTCTTGGTCCTGGACCAGCGTGATTTTCAGATTGGATATGATACGAGGCCACATTTTTTGTCCCTGGACGTTCTGACATTGCTTCAGCCTCTGCTCTACAGCCTGCCATCGATAAGACCAGCGTCTTCATCGATAACGAAGACGGTCTGCTCGCTGTATTCCTCACCGACATCGCTATTGCCTTCTTCACATCATCTCGGCCCTTTTACTGCTACCGTTGCCGTCATCAGGTATTACATTTCTTTACTGAAACCTGGCTCCTCGATAATGCCAGGATTGGTGCCGAGAGAAATGCACGGATTCCCTAAAGGTCCGCGAAGCTCAGCGCCTCTCTTGCCAGCTTGGCTTTCTAACAGCTTTCTCTAGCACCATCATCTGGGTCTCTTTGTCCGTAATCACGAAAGTTCCCAATAAGATCAGTCCTTACCTCTTCTCTGCTGAATGCCGTGACGTCCAACTGAAGCCCTCTCTAGCTCTAGTCGTGCTTTACTCAGAGACAGACAAATGCTTTTCGCGTCGACACCACGTCTCAGAGAGCATGGAGAGCTGTTTTCTTTGCCTGAGGTATGCTTTCCGTCGTCACGGTTCTTTGACGCTGCTGATAGCTTTCGCAGCTCTGTTCGCTCCCCGGGGGCTATGGTCCTCTTTCGTTGCCTTGTTCCTTGACAGACGCCGCAGATAAAGACCTTTTGACGGTGCAGGATCGAGGGATCCATGTGCAAAAGAGAATGCGACCATATCAAGGAAGAGCTCTATACGCTCGGAATATCGGCCCTGATGCTTTCTGCAAATCGTACGTCTCTTTTGTATTGCCTCGTATATAGATAACTAAATAAGCCCAGCGGTGTCATCACTGCCTTCGTCACCAACACCGTGTCGTCGCTACATCGTCATGGTTGTTATCTCCTGGCCCCTATTGCTGCTGCTGTCACCACCCTTCCCCTCGACAGTGTATTGTAGTTTCGCGACCAGAAGTTCATTCCCACAAGCGTGATGTCACATATCACACTTATCTCCGGGTTCAGACCTTCGGCGCGGCTGTGACACCTCAGTTCATTGTGGCGCAGATGTCCGATCTGGGGAATGTTTATGGGTATTAAGCCTGATCCAACTATTTAAAATGTAGATTCTTATATGTTTATCTGCAAAGGAGCACAAAAATCGGATTTTTAGGGGCCCAGGAGCGTTTTCCGGTGTCAATTTCCTTTTCTGGGATCGTGGGAAGTTATGGCCTCCAGTCCAAAGCTCCAGAATCGCCGTGACATCACACTGTTTTTAGTTCAGGTCAAAGCCAGCTGTGACCTGTGATGAACTTCTGGTCGCGAAAAGCCAGAGACTGGTTTTTCTCTATCTTTCGAGTCTCACCAATGTTGTCAAGGATAGATAGACCATTGTTATGTTGAGCTTGAGGCCTTGCAGTGGTCTATCCTGCAAGGCAACTCTCAAGTTGTGAATACCTCTCAACAGGTGGAATGCAGAAATGATAGTTGGGCGTCCCGTCCCGGATTTAGCCGGTGGTGGATGGGAAATCAATCAGGTCACCTATCCGCATTGGGCTCTTTGATGATGGTTTCCACAATTTCAACCATTCCCAACAAACGAGCCCACAAGTGGGACTTGTAATGGCTGATGACTCTGTGCTCGAGAGTGGTTGTGGGGGAATTCCGGGTGGATTGGTGCGGTTACAGTTTGGCGGTGTTGATTCCTTGTTTTATCATACGTGGCTTTCTTATCCGTTTCTATCTCAGTGTGTTATCTCCGTCTCATTGTGTTGTCTTATCATCGTCTACTATTAATCTTCCTGATTGCTTACTGACATTTTGGTTACAGTGTCGCTACATAAGACGCTCGCGCTCCGAAGAGTTCGACGCAGCTCAATTCCGTCGCTCTGCTCATGGACGACTCGTGCCATCAGAAAAGTCTCTTTGGTAAATCTGGTACCACACCTGCGAGTATCTTCGTGGCTTCTGTGCAACCAATGATGCGGGGATCGGGACAGCAGGAGTAGGACCAACCACCATGATGAGCACCTAGGGCAATACAACAACTCAAAAGCTGGATACAACCTGGGGGATTATCATAGCTAAGTATACGCCGGAGACTCCTCCAACTCCACCAGAATCCCACAGCCGTCCGTCTCTCGAGGTCAAGCTGGGAGGAGCGTAGGGCGGAATGGTGCGGGGGCGAGACCAGTCAGTGCAAGAGGATGATGCTTATAGGGTGATGTAATTATTCCCCTACATCTATTTTCTAATTTTCTTTGATCGTGTCTTTATTCTTTTCATGTAGCTGCATCAACGCTGCCTCTTATCTACGCGTTTTTCATCGCTCGACGCTTTAATCTTGCTATTATACGTCTCCGCATCTCCTTTATCACCATGGCGCTCGACGCTGAGCTCTTTACCTCATTGTATTGAACGTCGTACAGCTTTGCTACAGCGCGTCGTGTATCGAGACATTTTACCACATCATAGTTATGATATATGCTTGTCAGATACAAGTTTACTCTTCTTAAAATGATGTTATATGAGATAGATGGGCAGCTTTTCATGTCGTGGATTCGTGGGTTTTCATATTATAAATACTACAGTATCGGAAGGAAGGATCTTGGCATTATGGAACCTTGTATTTTGTTTGGGCTTGCTGTATCTTATCTTGGGTTTCCTTCGTTCGCTTAAACCGGTCGGACTCGTGCATTTGGCAGGCAAGTCCCGTTTGATCGTTGAATTTTGAACAAAGTCAAAGTCTCATTTGACTGACGCGGGCAAAGTCCCTGAAACTGGTTGATGACCTCGAACCCGTTACATCTCGATGAAACCCCATGACCCGAATTTGTATACCAAGATTCGTGAAACACTCTGGTGGCGGGGTTTCCATATCGGGACAAGTCGGAGATAACTATCTCGGCCAAGGGCCATCAGATTCGGTATTCCAATCACACGAAATAGGAAATATGGGACTCAGTCGGTGGTGAACTGCTTGCATTGTGAACCAGCGCAATGATAAATTATTGTTGATCCAGGAAGTCACAGAATTCGTGATCACGGATAATATCCGCTGCGGACTGGCCATTGGGGTCGGTCGGGGGTGTAGGTCCAGATTCATCGTCATCAGGGATAATATCATTGTTGAACTGGACATTTGTATCGCTTGCTGCTCGAAAACGTACATCTTCATCCCGCATGACCTCGTCTGACTTCCGAAATCGGTAAATTCGCTTGTCTCATCCCTTCAAGTTGGTATGGGACCGGAAGACCTGTCATGGATAACTCGGCTGACAAGTCTCAAGCCACGCTTTTCTTTCCTGTGAAATCTGTGCAGCAGCCGCTTGAAAAGAGATGACATTGTGCAGTGGAAGGACACAAGAAGGCATGAGAGAGAAATCCCAGGCCAGCTATCTGTCCAAACCACACCGCAAGATAGACCATGTCAGCCACCTTGCAAAGTCCATGTTCAGCCGCAATAACAGCTGGCATTCCGTCAAATAACACTATATATGTAACAGCTTCTAATGATATTGATCATGAGAGCTAAACAGCTGAATGTCAAAGGAACACGCAACAAACAGCAGGCTGTCACACAGGGCTGTATATTTCACAGCTCTGTCCAGGGCTATGAAGTTTGACAAGTCCTCATGTTATTGAGGTGTATGAAGGCTTTTTTCTTTTGCTTCTTGCCAAAAAGGAACACCGGTTACAGAAATACGAGAAACGGGCGCGGCAGATATTGCCTGCTACATATAGTAGGTAGGTAGGTAGGTAGGTTTATCAACTCGTAATCTTTATAAAACGACAGCACACCAGAAGGATGAAATGGAAAGAAAGCTATACTTATGCCT
Source organism: Mycena floridula (assembly GCA_029320655.1). NCBI lineage: Eukaryota > Fungi > Basidiomycota > Agaricomycetes > Agaricales > Mycenaceae > Mycena > Mycena floridula. Next base: position 232,749 of record JARIHS010000047.1, read on the forward strand.
GAATCAAAATATTATACTCCAAAAATGATCTTCCACTTCTGAAGGTCCATAAGTTATGGAGGCATGATAGCTTAGAGGACACCAAGTGGCAACCATAGATATCCGGTAAATGGTTGCAGGTGTTCCTTATTCAGTAAATCATCGGCATGCAGATCTTGTCCCCTCTCTAGTCCCATTCTAGATATGAATGACAGTACCAGTGGGATATAGGCCATCCTCCGGTAGAGACAGCTCTTGAACTTGGCTACAAGGCGGCAATTGCCAGGTCCGGAGATAACATCGCGAACGACTGCTGCTTTAAGACTGGAAAGCTCTCATTATCGAGCTTAGTCAAAGCTCCGATTGTGGACCCCAGTCATTATAACGTACTTGAGACCTTGAGAGCTTAAATCCCCGGGTATGGATTTGAGCCTGGAAATGGACATGAATAGGGCCCATGCTAACTTGATTCTGATTCCAAGGGCTGTCTTGCGCTTGTAAGCAAGAATGTCGCGCTACTAGGGGAAATGCTGAATTCTTCAATGATTCATGCTGAGGCATTCCCTCCCTGACCCCCCTGGGAGCTAAGACATTTATCAAAACAACTTGAACAGAACACATGCCACTAGACGACGTCGAACTCGGGGCATAATCAGTATTACATGAATATTTATCCTTATTTGTGAAAAAAGCTCTTGGCGCTGAATTCAGGGGGGAGCAAGGTAATTGTTGGATAGGCTCAAGTGACGTTGTGAAAAGGCGATGACAACAGACACAGCCTCATGGAAGCAAACCAGTTCATTGCTTCTTCTCTCATCCCTCCTCTTACCATCATGCCCTTTGAACTTATACGTTTTCGGCGCCGCCATAAGAAGGTCCCTGAAACTCGCAATGTTGCTGATCCTGGTCTCCTTGGAGGAAGAACCAACGCTGATGATGGTGGGGGTCAGATGGGAAATTTGATCCAGAGCCTACATGGTGCAAGACTTGGTTCGTAGGTCTCAGGATGGCATAAAATTTGATTGAATCTATTGGCAGACAACATCAATGCTCCAGTCTTCTCAAACAACCAACTTACCACAATATACCACAGTCAGCCTTCAGACAACCGAGATGTGGGTGTTTTTCAAGACTGGGTTTGGGTTGATTAATTTTTCACTGAGCAGTATGCTGAAATCAAAGTCCGAGACATCATTCTCAAGAGGGAGCTCCAATCTGGTGACACCCATCACGAGTTGCAATCTGATGGGACTCTCCATGAGGCTGGCCGGATTCGGTTGTATGATGGATACATCTATAAAGACTCCAGCCAGCCAATGCTTGTTTGCAAATATGAAGGACTTGCACTAAAGGACTGGAAGCGGGATCTGGATGTGTTCTCTGCAGTGAGGTTCATATAACATGACAATCCATGCAAAGGTTGGACATGGACTGATCTTTGCACAGACATCCAAATATCATTCAGCTATATGGTCTATGTGATTCAAGAGATTTCACTGCACTCATATTCCATAGTGAGCACCAAGAGAGTGTGCGAGACTATCATCTTTCATTGTCAGGACCATCCTTTGTCACCTACATCAGTGACCTGGTAAGTTGCACATTATTCATTAACTAAATGCATCACTCAGAGAATGGCAGTCAGAGCAATACATTGTGAAGTCATTTGTCACATGATTATCATGGCGCCTAACAAACATGCAGTCAGCAACCAATGCTTTGCGCACAAAAGGTCTAAGACCAGTCAGTGATATTGCTCTGGAGATGCCACAGAGATCTAATTTCCCCCAGGCCTCATATATAGCTCTTTGCAATGTTGATCATGCTGGCCAGCTGGTGATTCATACTTTTGCACCAAGGCCAAGTTATGTTGACACCATATGGCTCACCTTGACCGCTCATCAATCTGGTAAAGATATGCAGCATCTGTTTTCCAGATTCAAGCCCAATTCATTCTCCAAGTCTTTGCTGGAGGAATACTATGATCTACTTGCAGTGATCTGCGAGATCCACGGCTTGTCAATCCTAACCAAGTTCAATGTTTCCATGATGCACCACGAGGGCACCACAACATTGCATGTGTCCAGACCATACATCCACAGACTTTATAATTGGGATCTTGAAGGGGATCATATCCAGTGTGAATGTATGCCAGATATGTCTATCCGGTAAGTTCCTGGTCCATATCCTACTATCTTACCTTCATCTCCATGAAACATCAGATGGATTGTTCCCACATCAGACCTCCTTGGGCTGCAATTTTATCAGTGTTTGGCTTTTGGAGTCCAATCCACTGCCTCTGGGCTGACCCCCGCACCTGTATTTCAAATATTCAATCTATGGGCAAGCCAGGTGCATCACCTAATCAAGCAAATGAAAATAAATGATGTAGAGGTACAGACAAGTCAGTTCCTCAAGTATTTTTTATGAGGACCACAATGATTGAAGTGACAATTACAGCTATTCCACAGGAAATATCCATTTATTGCACTGTAGCTCCGCAAATGCCCGGCTGGTCCGCTGGTGCAGCACATGGACTTCTGCAGTATTCTCTGCTTTATCTCTGGTTTCAGTGCACTCCATCTAGTTACACTTTGTGGTGGTCAACTGATTCGGAAGGTCAAACCACCGTACCAATAACAGACATTGAAGATGCATTCAACATCAGCTTGGATATTGAGATCTATATGTATGAGTATCACATACCCCAGCAGATATATCCTATTCTCTGGGATATCCACAAAGCATGTGGCTTCAATCCAGACAGCACTGAGATCGCTGAATATCTGGGATATCCATTCCTTGAGCCAGTTTTGGAACCCAGTGAGTCCATTTGGGTCTTTCATTTTTCAAGTAAAACCTGACTGAGTAAATTCCAGCACCAGTTCATTCAGATCTATTTGGAGAAGGATCGTCAGCATCAGACAACTCCTTGTCGGCTGGAGAAATGGTGACTCAAGAGAATAAGGAGATTGTCTCAGACAATGAATCAGATAATGGCTCCACTTCATCCAATGATACCTTTTTTTCAGCCGCTTCCGATGTCTAAATTGTAACCAAGTATTGCCCGTGTCTTCTGTTATTCAATGTATTATCCCATCTTGGTGTGAGAAATAGAATTAGCTATTTTAACACAACCAGAGAAGTAGAAGTCAACAAGCAGCAATTATGAGTCCCAAAATTCCAGGGCATCTAGTGGTTTGAATCACTCCTTCAGTGCTTACCAAAGCATTGTTGGGTGCTGGGGAGTGCTGACTTTGTGGCCTGCGGTGGCAAAAGATAGTTAATTGCCATTGCTGGAGTTTGAATCCCAGCTATCTCTTTGGTTATTAGTTACCTCTTCTGACATTTGGTATAGTTGATCAGTATTGCTACGGTTTGAGCCCCAGCCATGTCTTTGATATTGCTCTTTCCTCTTTTGTCATTGGTTATTATCCCAGGTGTATATCGTGTGATTTCGTGGTTTATCACATCTTTTTGTGAGAAATTTTGAAAATCAGCTATTATAACACAACTGATACCTATCAGCACTTTTTCTTGCTGAACTCAATTAAGTACTACACCATAAAGATAACAGATATGCATCATTTCCCTGGGTGAAGTCAGTAATGACACCAGCAGGATGTTGACCTCTCAAATGTTACTGACTCTGAAGTCAGTGAAGCTGTGGAAGATGTAGATCCTGCTCTGTCATTCTTCAATCAGCTCTGTTTACCGAAGATGGAACACTTCCAGTATCCTGGTTACACTAGAGGATATGCCACTCCTCGAGATGGGATCCTGCACTTGCGAATGGCAACAAAACATTAAACTGTCTCTGTATTTATAATACTAGTGCCAATGACTTGATGAGACAGATGCAGACTGGATTGGGCACTTGCTTCCCATTCCAATGATGGTGTGCTCTGTCTTTTGAGCTTCCGAACACTTCAGTCAGATTCCGGAGCAGCAATTGAGTCTGCTACCATAGAGAGGGACACATTAATACTCTACAAGAATTCATAGTCTCTCGGATTTGTCCTAACCTGGAGTCCTTGATGGGTCTGGGTCTTTCCATTCTTGACCAGAACCAGCTCTCAAGCCGCTGGAATGGCCGGACATTTCACATTAGAATTGCCTATAATGTACCCCTAGAGCATGTCAGAATGATGAAGATAGCAAAGCCGGGCAAGATAGCTGTCTCGGGAAATGTCGGGGCGGAGTTTAAAAGGGAGGAGTCAAGTGTCGCTGGGTAACTTTTTTGAAGTTGGAAGGTCGTTTCTCTACAGGGCCTTCACATCGCTGTTTCGTCACTCGCTCGGAATCTCGTAGACCCCAACTTGGCCTCATCCACCCCCACCTCCGCCTCTGCTGTCATCACCCCCTCCTCCCAACTTTCACCAAGGACCTCTGCCACACCAGCGACTTCGGCCAAACAGAAGGACATCGACACCGGGATGGCTACGCCTTTGTCTACAGCCACGTCCACGACGCAGGAAGATGAGTTCAACGGAGGAGAGTAGTTAAGATGATGGCTACGACAAAGGTATATTTCTCAAACATGATAGATAAATATCAAAGACCACCGCCAAACCATCGCTATCAACACCCACACGGTCACCTCTCCCAACCACAACGGCTCTCACAACTCTGCGCCGACGATTTATCCCACCCTGACTGGGCGCCGACGGGTTCGTTGGATACGGGCGCGGTGATGGGAAGGATTACGGTTGGATTGGTGGTGATGGCGGCGTTGATTCCTTTTTCCATCGTACGTGACTTTCTTATTCTTTTCGGCTGATTTTGTATCTCCGTCTCATCGTGTTACCCTATCATCATCTTTTATTATTCTTCATACCGACGTGTTGATACAGCGCCGCTACAGAAGACACTCACACTCCGAAGAATTTGATGCTGCTCAATTCCGTCGCTCGGCCATGATCATGGACTGCCAGGCCTGCGCGTATCTTTGGTTTCGGTGTGTCTCATTTCTTCCTTTTTCAGATAAGTGCACTTGCTAATTGAAACAGTGCCCAGCGCGTGGCGCCACCTCCTCCTCCGACACTTGCCCACCCTCCTTCCTCGCTCGCGCCTTCCATCGCCCTGCTGCGTTGACCAATTTGACCAAAGATGCAAGGATCGGGACAGCAGGAGTATTATCTGGATCAACCGCCGTGCTGAGCACCTAGGGTAATGCAACGGGAAAGCTGGATACAACCTGGGGGATTATCATAGCTATACGCTGGAGACTCCTCCCACTGCTGAAGCATTCCACCGTCGTCTGTTAGCACCTAGTGGTCAAGCAGGGAGGACTGCCGGGCAAAATGGTGCAGGATAAGACCGGTGAGCACGGTGGATGTGGATGGTGCTCATAGGAGGATGTAATTATTCCCTTACATTTATTTTCTAATCTTCTTTGATCGTGTCTTTATTCTTTCCATGTAGCTGTTCATCAACGCTACCCTGTACGTATGCATTTTCTATCGCTCGACACTGACCTCTTTACCTCATTGTAGTGTATGTTACGGCTTTGCTATAGCGTGTCGTGTACCGAGACATTATACCACATGATGGTTTGTCTGCTCCAAGTTTACTCTTATCGAGATGATGTTACATGAGATAGATGGGTGGCTATTCACGCCATGGATTTGTAGGAGGTTTTCACCATACGAATACCATAGGAAGGAAGGATCTTGGCGTTATGGAAGTTTGTATTTTGTTTGGGCTTGGTTCACCTTTCTTCGTTTGACCTTGGGTTTCCTTCGTTCGCTTAAACAGGTCAGACTCGTGCATTTGGCAGGCAAGTCCTGTTTGATCGTTGAATTTTGAACAAAGTCGAAGTCTCATTTGATTGACGCGAGCAAAGTCCCTGAAACTGGTTGATGACCTCGAACCCGTTACATCTCGATGAAACCCCATGACCCGAATTTGTATACCAAGATTCGTGAAACACTCTGGTGGCGGGGTTTCCATATCGGGCAAGTCGGAGATAACTATCTTGGCCAAGGGCCATCAGATTCGGTATTCCAATCACACGAAATAGGAAATATGGGACTCAGTCGGTGGTGAACTGCTTGCATTGTGAACCAGTGCAATAATAAATTATTGTTGATCCAGGAAGTCACAGAATTCGTGATCACGGATAATATCCGCTGCGGACTGGCCATTGGGTCGGTCGGGGGTGTATGTCCAGATTCATCGTCATCAGGGATAATATCATTGTTGAACTGGACATTTGTATCGCTTGCTGCTCGAAAACGTACATCTTCATCCCGCATGACATCGTCTGACCTCATCGGTAAATTCGCTTGTCTCATCCCTTCAAGTTGGTATGGGACCGGAATTCAGAGCTTCTGAATATAGTATTGGCTATTATTTGAAGGTTTTACGGATTTTATGCTCCCTGGAGAAAGTCTCAAGTGACTAGAATGCCCATATTTGGCAAAAGATTGCAAGTTATTGACCACAGACCATCTAAAGGGGGTCAGTACAGTTGTAAAAATACAGTTTACAGATATTATTCACAAACCCAATAGGTTCTGGCAGTGACTGACAAGGCTCGAGGAAGGTTGAAAAGTGAGCAGTGAGGGAGAGTCAGCAAGTTTGACACCGGCGACTAATCCGAAAAGTGTCATCCGCTTCTTCTTTAGGCGATTTGTCATCTTTTTGTGGGAATATACTCCTCTGTAAGGCAGGAGGGGAGGGCTGGAGCAGGCTTAATGTCAAAAACCGGCATACCTTCCGATATTTTCCGGATGCACACCCCTTGTCGACATCCATCCTATTCATCTTGTCAAGCGGAATGGTTGCCTGATTTCTGCCCTGCGGAATTGCATCCGCGTACTTATTCTATACTTGCAAGGCGAAGGAATGCTGAGCTACATACTTAGCTGCAAGTGCCAGCTCGGATGTGTAGTGAGCGGCTTCGGCTTTGATTGGGCCGACGAGATGATTCCGACCGATGCACTGATCCGTAGCACTGACACTTGCTCCTGTTCTGCTCCTCTTACTTGTAACCTCCATAACCGTCTAACCCTCAACAATAAATAGCAAGTAGATTTCTATTTGTCTAAACTTCTACTTATCCCCTCTCACAATAGGTCTCGAATGTCTTCATCAACATTTTTTTCAGTCTCGGTCTTAGGAGCCAGCGACCTGAAAACCGATAGCTGGTTGGCCCAGAAAGTGTCGGGTCCGGAATAGCCGAACCGACGAACTGCCGAACTGACGAACCTTGCCACAATCTCATTTCTACTATATTTTGCATGCAGGATACTTCTTGTATTACTTACCCAAATTCAATGTATTTCAATGGCTTGACCCACTGGACAAAACTCTTCCTTGACTAAAGCACCTCTGACCTCTGAGGTGCTTTAGCTAAGCATGCACGTGCAATTCACGTGTGCCCGCTGCCAGCAGGGACGAATTTTGTCTCTTCTTCAACCTCCACCACGACCTTCACCAGGCTCACGCTTAGCGTAATTCCTTCTTGACATCTCATCAGGTATGCTACTAGTCCTTCGCCATATTCTGTGAGCATATTTCCTTTCATTTTGGACGTGGACTGACTCTTTGCAATAACCAGCTATGGAATTAAATATTTCAACCTATTCTAATCCAACTGCAGTCTGTCAGTATCCCAAGAATCCTTCAATAACCATGCCCCCGGACTATATTGATGGCAATATTGCCACAGGCATAAGAAGTTCAATCTATGGCAGCCCGCTGCCAGTGGAGGCGAGTATGCAAGGGTTCATCACATTTTTATTTATAGATACCACAAAGCTAATTATCGAGTCCAGTGTCCCAATATTGACCCTATAACTGGCATTATATGCGACTTCTTCCGACGTAAAGGTGCTACATCGCCTGCAATCTCAGCCGCATCCAGCAGTACCCTTCTACCAGGGAATCCTGATGCTTTCTCTCCTGTCACAGCAGTTCCCCTGTCCTTTGTACCAACCAGCAAACCAACATGCATATTCCGAGGCTGTGGCCAAACCAATCTCGCTGGTGGCTGTGGTTGAAAGATGTGTAAAGCGCACTGCAGGCAAACTGGTGGCTGCTCTATCAGAAGTCATGCTCTGAACATGGTTTCTGCTACTACTGTTAGGTCCCAGTCCGACATTCCAAATCCATCACATATCTCTCCTCTGGAAGCAAGCATTGGTAGCTCTTCCGTCATTCCATCAATCACCATGGTTCAAACGACAGCCAGCGAGTCTGGGAATCCTCGCTATATTTCCCATATGACACCTTTGATGTCCCAACAGTGGTCTGATGAGCAGAGACGAAGGGATGAAGATAGAGAGAAGCAGAAAGCTGACAGGGAAATAAAAGAAAGAAAACGACGTCAGTTTCTTACTCATGTTTGGTTGCCAGTGCTCTTTGGAGACAGACGCACCATAACCTTATCACGAGCATCTTCTGGACCTTCGATGGTATAATCCTCCTCAGTGAAGCCTCTGTGTGAACACCATTGACAAACCAACAGCTTCACTAGGACGTCGTGTGTTACTGGCTCGTTCGTCTGCAGAAAATGAACAAACAACCAAAAGAGGTAGCAATAAGATACCTACAGTCATTTTGATAACAGCGGGTGGTTTTTGGAAACAGCGTTTGTGCTTGATGAAAGTCGAGAGCAAGGAGAAAGTAGTGTCACAGGCGCGTCTTGTCACTTGTGACCCGGCATCAAAGATAATTGTTGTGCTGCACTTTTATGCCCTTGAGGCAGTTATGAGTCCCCATTTATGGGGCTCGTTTGTTGGGCAAGAGCGATTTTTACTCCAGGGCCATCAGCCCAAAGGGGATGAGCACGTGAGTTCCCATGCCAACATTTTGGGGATGGGCATAAACCGGGTCGGAGTTTGCTTACAAATAGCACAGCCACATTTTTGGCAGAGAGCGTTGTCCGGTACACATTATAGACAGGTCAGGCTGGGTACCTCTAATCTGGATGTACTAATATTTTATATGCATAAATATCTAGGAATTGCTAAGACTATTTGTATAGCCTACAGGGCATTATCTAGCCGATCCAGTTTTATCGGTACTAACTTTAATACTTGGCAAAATAAAGATTTTGACCCAAAAAATGACTCCATATAGAAATTAATGGCCGAAACATACAGTACCGCAAAATGGCACAGTTTTGACTTTCCGCCGAATTTGAATTCCCTTATTCGGCAGCCCCTAGAAAATAAGTTGTCACAGTGACAGTAAGTTTGTCACTGATAAGATTGCGGTCACCGGGACCGGGTGGTGGCGGCCTTGGTCTCAGACACCTCGGAGGCATGTGACCTTCATGCTCTGTTGCTCAAACACTGGCTGAGCCAGAAACACGATATCTCTCTTGCTTGCTGCCCCAGCCATTCGTTACATCTCTCATTACAATGTCCTTCGGTCACTTCTGTCTAAACAGCGAGGTTCCGTCACATGACAATGCACCAAGCCAGCATTCAGCCAAAGTCCCAGCCCAAGGTAAGTCCCCTTTCACGCTGTCTTCAACACAATTTCTGATGCATATCCCTCCTTCCTAGCCCCATTCCCCAGCTTTTCATCCACCTCGCCCTTTCCTTCTCCTAGCGAGCTGCCAGACCATATGAAATTCTCCTTCCATGTCACTCCAGATCCAGGCTCGTATGAAGCTGACTTGGCCTCAGGCAAATTCAATCGGACTTGGACTAGCTGGCTGGATTTTACGCAATGGCTCAATCAATACCAGAGCAAGAACTGTGTTGAGCTTCGCAGGACCAAAACGAAGCATGACAAGCGCCAGAAATACGAGGACACCGTCTATTATAGTTGCGTTCGAGGTGGGACTGGTGGAAAGAAGAAATATTTCAAGAAGCACTGTAAGGGGTTTGGGGCTTTAGACCTTGACTTAAGATCACTCAAGACAGAACAAGACCAGATATTATTCTCTAGTAGTTCCGTAGATGAGGTTCGAAGGTGAAGGTAAAAGTTTTCCTATGAACCGACTACGGACCGATCATGTGCAAAAAGCGTTTATGTAAGTAATTGATAAGAAATAGATAAGATATATTCAGATAGGGAAAGTCGAGCGCCACATACTCCCTGCTTGTCGAGACCACATCCTAGGACTCGATAACGACGGCGACAGAATTGTGGCGGAACAATAAAAGGTCGATAAAATGAATGTGGTTATAGATGACAGAATTTTCGTCGCCAACAAGTTGGAATTGCAAGAATAGTCTCTGCGACTAAATGTCGACGTGACTAATTCAGCCCTCGACTTCCATTTCTCCTCCATCGTCGCTTTGGCTGGATCCTAGTTCACTACCAAAAGCGGCGTTGGGGTTGACGTTCTCTAGGAAGTCGTCATTCCTGGAAGGACCAGTGAAGAGAGTCGAATTGGGGTTGACTCCAACGTGTTCATGTTCGTTTGTCGCATGGTTACCAGTCGACGAGTAGATGGGCGAGATGGGAGTTGTAGTGCCGAAAGTAGGCATAGTAAACTCTGTGGGCTCAACTGGAGTGGCGTCGATAGCAGCAAATGAGATAGAAAACGCATAGCCGGGTCGCGCTATCATTGCGAGAAGAGACTGGGCTGAGGTACCATTGCTGGCGAATACAGGGTGAGTGAACTGAGGAGTCACTTCCATATCCGTGTCCTTGTCCTTGATATGAAGCGACGAAGAAGTCGCGTTGGCCAACTCATTCGAATTCTCGACGTCTCCAGGCTTGGTCTTTCGCGCTTTAACGATACCGGGAGCACGAGGGAAGTTCACCGGTTTATCGGTCGGGTCGCGAGTCGCCAAAGGGTAAAACTCTCCGTATTCGTTTATCCCTTCTGGCACTTCTCGATTGTGTATAACAACACTGCTTTCCTGGTGAATACCGAGGAAGAGCGACGCTAGCACAATGTTGGAATTAAGCTCCCAAGTGAGCTTTTTGGATATGCGCGCAATGTACGGAAAAACGTCGTCGAATCTGGCTGGTAGAACTCCTTGGTTGGCGAAGAACTTGGCAACCATAGGGGGAGTATAGTCATTCCAGTCTTTGGAAGGGAATTGTTGACGTGGGGCTGACTTCAGTCTGATACCGTACTCTTCTGAAGTCAGGATGTCAACGTATCGGCCGGGCTGGGCGCCAATGTATGCGCAAATGTATATAAAAGCGATGTCGAATTTGTCGGTGGGCATACCGAACCCATCTCCAACAGAAAGCCTTCCGTTGATCAGCATTGCGCCATGAATAGACCATACGACTAGTCGGTTTTGGTCAATTGACACGCCGTATAGTCGTTTATTGGACTGAGCAAGGAAAGCGAGCATTCCTGGGACTGAGTCCCAGTTTGGGTGGATGCTTGGGTCATTGTACTTGACTGGTTCTGTCAAAGTAGCAATTGGTGGGTTGTTGACCGATTTCGGCGTACTAGTGCTCGATTTCGGCTTTTTCGATGAAGTCTTTGGAGTCTGAATTATGCCAGATGGAAGGAGTTTCTTCTCGATATGGGGCAATTCGACCTTGATATGATCATGCTCATGAAGAGGCTTACAGGAATATCCGGGTTGCTTTATGAGTCGTTTGTACCATTCAGGAGGAACCCATTTGGACTCCAGAATGTACTCTGCTGAATGGGAGAGGCTACCAGGAGTCCATTGAACAATGTCAACTATGTTCAATAGAATCCGTACCGCATCAACTCGACGGGTTTCAGGGTCATCAGCTATCTCGATTAACTCCTTGGCCTCGTCGGCAGTGGAAGGGAACTTCAAAGTTGGGACGAACCGGTCGAGGTCCATTTCCATAGTATCCTCGAAAGATTCGCGAGGAGGAGAACGACTTCGAGAGCGAGAGCATGAACGACGACATTCGGGATAAGGTCTAGCACGATTGCTTTGACTGTGACCGCGATTATCTTCGTGCCTGTCATGAATATTCTGCCTATTATCGAAGTAAGCATTTTGGTTGGAGTCGTACGTTTCATCAGACCATTGTCCATGACCTTGACCCTCCCTGTTTGATGAAGTATACGCTCCACGACAGTGGTTACTGTGAAATTTGCCACCACGATTATGAGCTCGAGAGCCTCGAGAATTATTGTAAGGACTGCGACCATCCCGACGTTCAGGTTCGTGGGACTCATGGCGAGAAGAATTGTTCCCGTAGTCGGAATTGAAGCTTCCAGAGTCGTTGTCTGGCATTAGAGGAGGGAGAGAGACAGGCGGGGGAATAAAATTTTTCAACCAAGCCTTTATATCCATTGTCGAGACAAAGAAGAAACTATTTTTAGCAAAAATAAGCCTTCTCGTGCCTAAAGCTTCCTCTTTGGGCAACCACGAGGTGTCCTCTCTTTTGGCTTTCCGTCCAAGAGTTGCCAATCTGCAACGTTCTTCAGCTTCAAGTAGTCATCCAAGGCCTTCAGTTTTTCAACGTTGGCGAACGACTCCCAAGTTCTGTTGCCCAGCTGCCACAGAACCTCAAACTCGACCGTCGAACCGGACCATTGGTGGTTCTCAATGCAATTCACGACCCATTCGGCATCAGCTGGTGCGCCAAAATCGAAAGGATCGAGAGATTCTCTGTTGGGGAACAACTCGTTGTTGTTCGCAAAATGAGGCCTTAGAAGGCTCACATGGAAATTCGGGTGAACTCTCCTCTTCACCAGCTCGGGAGGCAACTCTAACGTGTAATTAGATGTCCGCGGAGCAGCCTTTAAAATCTTGAATGGACTGATAAATTTAGGGACCAGCGACATTAGAAGCTTCACACCGAGCAGACGATGGACTTCGCGCCACCATCAGCTGGTGAACTTCGTGTCTCTGTCAGACAAAATCGAGTCAGGTAATCCATGCAACTGAACGATCTCGTGCATGAAAACCCAGGAAAGCTCGGAGGCGGTATTTGTGGTACAAATGGGTATCAAATGCACCATAGACGTTAGACGACATAATACCACCCACAGATAGTTGTACCCTTTAACCTCGGGGAAAGGACCAACGAAATCCATCAATATGGATCCCCAAGGTCGAGTCGGGATCGGCAATGAGTGTAGTTTACCACTAGGTAAGCTGTTCCTTGGTTTAACGACCTGACACTTGGTGCACGCCTTGCAGAAAACCTCTGTTTCAACGTTAATCTGGGGCCACCAGTACCACCGACGAATATACTTGGCTGTTTGCTCTGGTCCGAAGTGTCCTATTATGAAGTGAGCCGATTCAAGGATTCAACCTCTGAAAGTCTTTCCGGTTTCAGGATCTATTCCCTTGGGAACACAAAGTACATCTTCGTTTCCCATATTACGAGTGTACAGTAACCCGTCTCGTTTATAGAATCACAGGTGGTCATCTATATCGTTCCAGATCTTGCTGGTCATAGCGTCCGTACCGTAGGCTAGCTTCATGTGTTCGTTGAACAATGAAGACCCGTTGGTGACATTTCTCAAATTCTGACCACGACTTCTTGACTCGAAGACGGTAGGATCCTCTGAGGCTACTGACTGAGTCGGGTCGGATTCAGCATATTCGGCCATTTCAGCAGCTTCAAAATCATGCTCCTCTTGTGCTTCTCTTAAAGCGGCTAACCTTTCGCAGTCGGCCCAAATATGAGCGAGGCGCTCAACATGTCTTTCCGCCAACTCTCGAGTCTGTTCAGGAGATAAGTCTTCCCTCTGAGGATCGAGTCTCGCATCAGCATTGACGTATTGGTCTATAGGGTGTATTTCATCCCAATTGTCGGTCTCAAAATACCAAGAGAGCGCGTCGGCAACCTTATTTTCAACGGCTTTGATGTATCTAATATCAAAGTCAAATCGCGAAAGGTACTCCATCCATCTAGCTTGGCGATGGCTGAGTCGACGCTGCGTTTTAAAGAATTCCAGGGCCTTGTGATCCATCACAATATGGATCCTATGGCCAACCAACTTGTCTTCCCACTTGAGAAGAGCTTCAAGGAAAGCGATAGTCTCGAGTTCGAATACTCGATAGTGATGTTGTGCTGGCATAAACTTCTTCGACATGAAGCCTGCCGGGCGACATGTCTGCCATGTGAGACATTGTCCATACATGGCTCCAATACCCGATACAGACGCGACGCAGATGACCCATACTGGTTCATTTATCGTCATGTCTATCGGCTTCAGTACTAAAGTCTTAACACAGGTATCCTTGATAGTCTGGAAACAGGACTTGTGTAGAGGTCACCAGTTGAACGCTACACCGTTTCTCATCATTCTGGCTAAAGGTCCAGTGAATGCAGAGATGTTTGGCAGAAACTGGGCCAGATACTGTATGAGTCCCAAGAACTTCTGGACATCGTTGTAATTGCGGGGAGTTCTCCAGTTTCGGATACGCTCCAGCTTGTCAACGTCAGCATGAAGACCCTTATTGTCTATCATGTGTCCGAGACAATCCATCTTCTCCGCGTACAGCTGACATTTCTCAGGGCGGAGATAGAATTTGAACTTGCGGAGTTGGTCGAACACCAATTTCAGGTGAACTTCATGTTCCGCTATTGTTCTGCTGAATACAAAGATATCATCCAGGTATACGTGCACGAACTTCCCAATAAAGTCTCAAAAGACCATAGTCATTATCCGCTGAAATGTAGCAGGAGCATTACAATCTCCCTGCTGCATAGTATGACTCACGAACGTACATACTGAACACTGTCGCAAACGCGGTCTTCAGTACATCAGAAACCTCTACGTGGATTTGCTCATATGCATCTGACATGTCAATTCTTAGACCGAATATTGGCTCTAGCGACATCAAGACGAATTTGGTCTTGGTCAGGGAAAGGGGTCACATCCTTGACCGTGTTGTCATTTCGCCTATGGCAATCCACGATGGTACGTAGTGTTCCATTCTTTTTAGGAATACATAGCATGGGAGCGGCCTGGGGAGCTGTTACAGCTTCCCACCAGCCTGCGGCGGTATACTGTTCGATCTTTTCGAGAAGCTGCCCTTTTAGGGCATCGGGGCATCTCGGCAAATAATTGCCGTACCACTTATTCTCATCAATGAGAGTAATTTTGTGGTTAATTCCACGAAATGGAGGCAGTTCCGGTGGTGCACCAGCCATGACGTCCTCACAAGTATGAAACCAATGTTCTCTTAACACTGGTATGTCTTCAGCCGTATATTCGCCTTTATTTAGAACCTTCTCTATTGATTCTTCATACAGGGCCATGAGGATATCACCTCTCCGGAATGCATCATTCGTTGACCGATTCCATCCTTTAGATCGGTAAGCGGCTTTCTTGTGCTTTGATTTGGAAGTGGGAGCTGCTTTCGCCCTCACGGCCTCTATCGGCACTGATTCGCTGACTCTAGTGAATCGTTCTGGAAACTTATCTCTCGAGAATTCCTGGATCACCTCGACATTGTCTTCTAACAGGTTGAAGTCAATGTCCTCCCCAGCTTTAAGAATAATAGTACGGGGAGGTTTCGGGGCGTGTGGCACTTCATGAGACCCAGTCTCAGGTATGTACCTCTCAGGCTCAAATTCGACGATATTTGGATTGTTTTTCTTCATTTTCTTTCTCTCAATAGACTCCTTGATGTCATCATCCTCGACCTCTTCACAAACAACTTGGTGATTCGTGGCATTTATCGTGCTCCTCGATTCACCACTGAGTCATTTATCAGAGCAGACAGGTTCAGCTCCCATACAAAGAAGCTCAGACGGCTTGAGCTCTCCAGCAATAACCACGCGAGACCGTCTAGCGTGTTCCTGAGCATCTTCGGACATATTCATCATAGGAAAAGCCTTCCCTTTTATATGAATAACGTCATGTTCGAAGTCGAGAGATATTTTGTGTTCCCTCATGAACACCGTACCAACAATAGCATCATATCTATCGATGTTTAGTACGTCCCAATATTCTTTCGAGTCTATAGAACCATATTTGACACTGCAATAAGTCCCAAAGTTGATCTTTGAACAGCTACCAACAGTGCCCAGAGCGACATTCACAGGATTTTCCAGTGGATGGGCCTTAATCTTTGCCACATGGGCGAAGTCAGGGCTAATTGCATCTGTTGTGCTTCCAGCATCGCATAGGGTGTACGCTTTCAAGCCATTAATCTCAAACCAAGCAGTTAAACATTTCTTCTGTTTTGCCGAACAGTAAGGTCTTTTGATTGTTTGGCTCAATACATGAAGTTTGACTCTTCGAGCAGGATTCAAAGACATGACCGCCAGGCGCTCCATCTCCTTTTCCAGTTCCTTATCAAGAGTTTCGTCCTGTACATGAAGACCGTACAGATGTATTCGGTAATCTATGTCAGGCTGAGAATCAGACTCAGCATACTTGCTAGAGTCCAAATTCTTGTACGGATTTCTTGATCCGTATTCGAGAACTTGTTGTATCCAGTCTGCAATGACCTCGGGCTCAGAGTCGGAGCCCCAAGGATCAGGCAGGTCATCATCCTGATCACGGTACAGAGCGTTCGATATTCGACATCCTCGTCCTGCCTGGGAATACCATTCCTCGTCAGAACTGTCAAGGGAGGCGCAGTCTTGGACATGTTCACTGTCAAATACCATTTCCATGAAGAAATCCCTGAGCAAGGACTGGTCATAGCCATAAAACAATTGTACCAATCCGAGTACGTCGTCATTGTCGAATCCTGGCTCGACAATTCATGCTAAAATTTCCTCATCCATTAGGATCTCAGTCGCAGTGAGCAGTGCAAGCTTCATCTCGCCTTGCATTGTAGAAACTCCAATTTCGTGGCCAGTATCAGTCCAGTAGAACGGAGTCGGTCTACCATAAACGTCTGAGCAGTAAGTCCTATTTTTGCAGACAGTGTCATCGTTTAAGACTAACATGGCCTGATGGCCAACAGTGCTGACAGAACTGGAGGTTCTACAGTCATCATATTCATCATAATAGCTCAAATTGTGCTCAGATCCGTATTTGCTGGAGCTGGGGCTATTTGATGCTGATGAAACAGAAGATCGTCGTGATCTTATCCCGGTTGATCGTCGGTCACTATGTTGTGATCCTCGCTGAGACTGATGATCTTCTACGACAGGCGCATTCACCTCTTGCGTATCAGGGCCATTTGAAGGACCTGCTTCACCAGTATCATGCATAGCTCTCAAATGAGGTTGACCGTGTTGACCAAAATTAGGGCAATTGCGATCATTTGCAAAATGTCCTGGCTTTTTGCATGAGTAGCAGATAACCTGTTTCTCACCATATGCAGGCCTTTTATCACGGCTCCGGTTATGATGGTGTTGTCCACTATGGACATGATGACCACAATCGGGTGTAGGTCGAGACTGGTTACGCCAGTTATCACGATTCTCGTAATGAGGCTTGTCTCTCCTTGGAGGTCGCGACTGATCACGATTAGGGCGAGACTCATGGCATTCATCTCTCCGAGGCTCTCGTCTACAGTCAAATCGCTTATTCTGCTGATCATCATGTTTTTTGTACCAACCATAGTCATTTCTGGGTTTGAACTCAGGTTTGGGCACATGTCTGTGGTGGTCCTTCTCATATAACCTATTCCAGTAAGCGGATCTCTCCTTTCTATCTTCATAGCTAAGGCAGTATCTCATGAGTTCTCTTCTGTCGAGAGTCTCAGGTACTGCCTTCTTTTTCTGGATAATATAATTCCGCATTTCAGGAGGTATGGTACGCAGCATCTTATGTACAACTTTCTCATTATCCGGCGGCTTAACCATCCTAGATCCAAGCTTCAACAATTTAAAGTATAGACCATGGACGCCAGTGGACTGGTTAAATTTAGCCTCGTCGAAGTCGCGAGTTGCATTGTTAATCGTGACATCATGTATAAAGTGCTTGTACATCGTCCAGATCGCATCATTCAGGCACCAATTTCTTATATGACCACCCATGGGTACGATTGGGTCGATTACTGCTTCAAACCATTCAAGAGCGGCACTGGTCAAGTTTGCTCCAAGCATCTTGACCTGTACAGCATTGCAATCAGGACCAGCTAGGCCTAATAGCAATAAGTATCGCAGGAATCTTGGGAGCCATCCATCAAACTCGTCTGCTGAACCGATTCCAGCAAACTTATCTGGAGGGTTGGTCTTTATTGAGCGAACATTGCCCATAGCAAGCGGTTCTCCAATTCCTCGGTCAATCATATGGTATATTCTTTCTTTGATCTCAGCTTTCAAGCTGCGTCTATCATATGCGCATATGGCACCATCTCGAGCACGGCAAGCTCTCCGATGTTCTCGACGATTCTCTCTCTGTTCCGGGGTACGAGGTCTTCATTGTCGACGTCTTCCTCGGGATGACTCAGAAGGTTCAGTTTCTGAGTCGTCTGAATCACCGTCTCTGGAATCTGAGGGCTCTTCATCACTGTCACCACCTCCACCAGAATGAACTGAAGGGTTATTTTCTGTAGGTGTCCTGTCACAGCGATCTCTGACCCTCTGATTAGCTCTATGGCGTCGACGACGCTGCCTGATCCTGTCTTCAGGATATTGTCCAACGGATGCACTATCAGTATTACTTGAGCGAGTGCCATCTGTATAACCAGGATTGCTAGACGCATCAGGCGTATTTCCATTTTCGGAAGGCGCCCCACGTCTAGTGTCTCTTTCCGTATTAGCAACGTTTCTCTGCAAATGAGGCGGCGTCTCATGTCGCCTCTCATTGCGATCAGGTACGTGGTCTCTATTCACCTCGTTCTGACCAACATTCTGACCAAAGGCAAGCCCGGGGTCAAGATTATTTCGCAGAAAGTACGCCGCCAAAGCGTCACGCTCGTGCTCAGCGTTCAGATCTCTTTCGAACGGATTCCCATTGAAGTCGAAACCAATTCCTTGGTCTTCAATGAACGAAGCTCCGAAGTCCCTCAGTTGATTGAATCGGGTTCGTTGTAATGCTACTCTTTCAGCAAAATCAACATTACGAGGTATCCTTTCAACTGGGGCGTTTTCCGCAGGGGCCACATTATTAGCATTGCCGGCCAATGCATCTGTATCAGCCTCGTTCTTGACGCCTTCTGCAATTACTCGAGCTTCATTAGCAGCTCTTTCTGCAGCCTCACGATTCAGCACGTCTCGTCGAGCAATCTCGGTCATCCAAATTCGCTCCTCATTTCGGAATCTATCATTGGCTTCACGCTCCTGGGCTTCAAATTCTCAACGCCTGTGTAATCGAGCTAGCGCCTGTTCCTCCTGTCGATTATGAAGAGCAACCGCTTCATCGACTCTCGTCCTTGCGTCCACATACAGCTGATTAGCGCGGTCAGCCAGTCGAGCTAGACGCTGAACATGCGCAGACGAAGTGGTGCTGTCTGACAATTCATCCGTCCTGGGGTTCACATTCTCACGCCGTACAGAGGCATCCAACAGTGTCGGTGGGCTCGTTGGAGGAGGTGTTGATGAGCCACCGCTCACGGTGACCCAATCCCTGGTTCGGTCTCATATCTGAGATCCTCTACCTCTCCTTGCAGACACACCCATAGCCATTCTGTACCCAGAGCTCGGGCCTCGACGCTCAAGCATTTCCTGGATTCTCTCAATTTCTTCCTGGGAACCAAGGTCTGACGAGTCACTTGGTAGCTCATTGTTTCCAATGGTTACAGATCCAGCGCCAGCTTCACGATACAACCGCCTCATTCTGGCGGCCCTTTCTGGCCGAGTGCGTCGAATGGCAATACCCTCGTCATTCACTCCGGCAACTGGGACGACAACTGCAGTCTCCATCAGTCTTGGATTCACTGAATAACTCGGGGGCGCAGGATTTCTCCACGATGGAGGACCAGCGAATACGGACTGATTTATCTCCATAGCACTTGGTATGTCTCCGTTTACATTTGGCTCAGAGCCAATTGCATCTGTATTCTGGCTAATTATATTGACGGGTTCAATAGTCGTTGGATTGACAGCAGTCGTCGTGAACCTCGACGCTTCTCGGAGCCTCAAAAGACTATTCTGTCGCATCCTGTATTCCTCATCAGTCTCATCCGTGCTTCGTGGCACCAGCAATTGGTCCACAGTCTCATTCAAGATACCAGAGGTCGACAATAGATTCTGCATCTCATTAAGTCTCTCATCGCTTATTTGTCCGTTTAATTGATTTATTATCAGATTTGACATCGATGACATTGCATTATTATACAACAGCGTCAGCGATGAGGCCGACCACCTTTGGTTCTCCTCGCTTCGCCTCCTCGCATCCAGGAATATCGCCTCCTGAGCTTGAACATTGTCCAATCCTTTTGGAATATTCACTCTGTGATGGGGTTGCTTATCCGCACGGTGAAGACGACGGGCACTTTCGCTCATTTCGTCGTCACTGTCTCTGGACGCTGCAGACGAACTGTTACGACTGCTACAAGCTCTTACGCTTCGAAGGCTGTCATTACTGGGGTTACTGGGGTTACCGCTGGTGTTCCGCGCACCAGTCCTGCCTGTTCCTCCGACATCAGAGCGAGCAATTTCGCCTTCGTCAATCGTAGGCAGCAGAATATCGGCTGGTTGGGAATGGATGGTTACTGCGGAAGGGACTGAGGAGAGGATTGAAGAATTCGACCGGTGTCGAAATTCTGAATAGGAAGGTTGGCTCGCTACAGAGCCCAGCGATCCTGCAGTCGCCATAGTTCCACCAGTCGTATTTCCAGGACCGGGGAAGCTAGTGACACTGTTCGAAGGGGGGTTCTCGTTGGACGTTCCGGCACCGTCACCTGGATTGTCCGCAGAGCCTGATATTTGTTGGTCTCCTGACGGAGCCAATTTTTGTGATTTCGATTTCATTCGAGCGGCCTTGGTCATC
The DNA here is from genome assembly GCA_029320655.1 of Mycena floridula. NCBI lineage: Eukaryota > Fungi > Basidiomycota > Agaricomycetes > Agaricales > Mycenaceae > Mycena > Mycena floridula. The sequence goes on from JARIHS010000047.1 coordinate 253,444, forward strand.
ATCCTAGGGTAGCTGCGAACTGTCTTTGTTGTATTTCGGAAAAATTGATCTTTTTGTTGAAAGCTTTTTGCGGGGTTGTAGAGAATAATGAACAAAGATGTTCAAAAATGATGTAAGGGGTTTGGGGCTTTAGACCTTGACTTAAGATCACTCAAGACAGAACAAGACCAGATATTATTCTCTAGTAGTTCCGTAGATGAGGTTCGAAGGTGAAGGTAAAAGTTTTCCTATGAACCGACTACGGACCGATCATGTGCAAAAAGCGTTTATGTAAGTAATTGATAAGAAATAGATAAGATATATTCAGATAGGGAAAGTCGAGCGCCACAAGCACCCTTATTGGAGAAGGAAAATTCTGTCGAAGGACATTGGATGCAAAGCCACCTTGTGCGTCAAGACCTATCATTCGACGACCATTGTTCTCGGTCTTTTGAATGACTGCCATAATCATGGTCTTGGCTCGGACAACGTCCGCTTCACTCACATCACCAAATCCACTCGAGAGCATATTGCTAGAATGTTGTGTCTCAGGATGCAACCAGATAAAATTGTACGCTCTCTTTCTTGTTCTATATTACTCATCTGCTGACTTTGACCAAGCTGGAGAATCTGCATAGCGGCTGCTATCATCACTCCCACGATGACTCTTCTGATGACGAGACAACCTATGGCTCCAATGCTCCCTTGCGAACCCAGTATATCCAGTTATGCCACATACGATGAATTCAGAAGGACATAGAATCTGAGAGCTGTCATCTCCATCGTGACAATGCTCAGTCAACTTTGGCCTGGGTCGAAAAGCTTCGCAGAGAGAACAGTCTCCTCAGGTTCAAATCTAAATCCGATCCAGCACCTCGAGGCTCTGGACTTGAGACAGACGTTTTTACCCTCATGGTCCAAACACCCTGGCAGTGAATAATGTTCCACAAACATGGTCAACATCTGGTTTGCATTGATGGGACTCATAACACCACGATCTACGACAATATGACCTTGACGACTCTTGTGGTGTGAGACAAATGGGGCCATGGTACGTGAAATTGCTCTGATGATGCTCAACTGACATATTTGATTTGAAGGTGTCCCTACTGGCTGGATGCTTGCTTCAAACGGTCATCAAGAGACCTTACAACATTTCCTCAATCTCATTCGCGCTGCTAATCCCAGTACTATACCAGCTCGAATCATGACCGACTGTCATGTCGCACAAATCAATGCTTGTCGACACTCTTACCCAGAATCTGAGATTCTGCTCTGCTGGTGGCACATTTTGTATGCCTGGCAGAAACATTTTCGCATCGTTGACCATGAGTTTCTTTGGGAAATTCTCAAGAAATGGATTTGTATATCAGATGCCACTGAGTTTGAAACCATCAAGCAACAGATCCTTGACCTCGCACCAGCCGACTTCGCAGATTACCTCAACACGTACTGGTTGGTTCCAGAATGGCAAAAGATGTGGTCCGCTGTTTTCCGAACCGGTCGAAGCATCTACGACAACTCCGACACGAACATGTTGATTGAAGCATGGCACCATGTCCTAAAAGGGAAGTTCCTCAATGGAAAATGCAATCGTCGGCTTGATTATCTCATCTATGTTTTTCTCGAGGATGTCATTCCCTTCTATAAGCTCAAGCAGCACCGCCAGGATGAAGGTTTCGAAGGACTGAATCTCGAAATGGAGCGGCATAAAGTCATCATGGAAACCTGTCGGAAAAGTTCACCGACGATGACATTGAGGTATGTCCCAGTTTGACATTGCTCATCTCTCTAATTGTCTTTTTAGCTTGACGATGATGATGCCAACGCTCCCATCTACTATGTCCAATCAAAATCTGTTGCTTCGGTCTGTTATCAGGTCGATCTGATCGCATACTCTTGTGAATGCCTCGATTTCCCTTCTGTCGCTTGGTGCAAGCATATTTGCGATGTTGAAACCTTCTTTGGACTTGGACCGCCCACTCCTCTGCTCGAACCACTTTCTCCTACACCACATCCAACGTCACCATCAACAGATGCCGATTCTGATGCCTTGGTCCAAGAAGACAACATTCCAGAACTATCTCTCTCCAAAAAAGATCAATTATTATCCAATAACATGCCTAATCTTTTAGAACTCGTCGATAACATGAAAATCCTATCCTCTCAACTTCACAAAATCTCTCTAGTTCCCAAGTCCGAAGCACATTGCCTTCTCCCACTTGAATCTCTTCGCTTGCTTGTAGCAGAGACCCTCGAGCTCACCACTGACTGTCCGTCCTACCAAAACATCAAAAGGTCGCTTCGAACATTCTGACAGCTACCGAGACAGCTCGTATCCTTCCGCATGCTAAGACAACCAAGAAGAAAGCAGCACCGAACATGGACCCTTCATATGGTGGTGGTCAGTCAAGTGGAACAAAGGCCAAAGCAGAGAGCACAGCAGGAGTCAAGCACAAAAGAAACAGGTAAACCTTATCAGCTTCTGAGATGATATATATGCTAAAACATTTTTCAGTCCATTAGCTTCACAGCCAACACCACCAGCATCACAACCGCTCCTTTTACCACAGCTCTCACAACCATTACCAGCAGTTTCTCGACCACCTGCCCAGCCAAACCCTCCATTTCCGCTCTCGCTGCCGCTAACACAGCCAAACCCTCCGATGCCGCTATCCCATATTGCTCCAACACGACCAGCGCTGACGTTTGAAAGATATGTCTTGCCTGACCATTTCAAGTTCACAAATTATCAATTAGTGATGTGCCGGCCCGGCTTTGATGGCTTTGGCCTGGCCTGAATCGGCTCCGGCCTGCTCAAAACTCAAGCCAGGCCGTGAGCGCGGGCTTTGGCTTGGCCCAGCCTAGCTTTGGCTCAGGTCGCGGCTTTTGGTGGTAATTTCACACGCTTTTGGAGACAGATAACGAGGCATAGAGATCTTGAAAGATGTTAAACTACTCCCTCTATGCTCAAGTATTTCTCTAACCCTCCACACAATGTGAATTCCTATTCTACAAACAGGTTCTAGAACAGGTCATGGAGATTTGTCATCAATCTCACTGCAGAGAGCTGGTCTGGAGCTCCGATACTATTTCCACACCATGTTGACACTGTATCTCTCCTGAATGTGAGCAAATCTGGACAAAAGAGAGCAGAAAAATCAAGATTTTGTTGGTAAATGCTCCTGTTTAGCCATGTTGGAAAAGCCGCGGCCTAGGCCGGGGCCTGATGGCTTTCAAAATTCCAGGCCGAGCCAAAAGCCGTCCTCAGGCCGTCACCTTGGCCTGGCCTGGCCCAGCTTTTTTTGGCCTGGCTCGGCCCGGCTTCCGGCTTGGCACATCACTATTATCAATACTCTTACAATCCACATCTCCATAATCTCTAATGCACGATAGCCTCATTTTGTAGCCTTACTCTCATTTGATTTGTAGCGTTTTTCGTAGATGTTTGTACCGTATTGGCACCTTATCGTTATACAGAAATAAATATGACTTGTACTTTTTTTCCAATAATTGCGGCCCCTACTGATAATAGCTAAGCAAACATGTAAGCAGTCACACTGAACCACCGGAAAGCGAGGAAAGGAGCTAGATTTGCTGGAAAAGGAAATTCGGATTCGGCGGAAACTCCCCAAATAAAATGGCACGCGTTACACGGCGTCACAGTCTGTGACGCTGTGTGACAGCCGTGTCGCGTCTCCTCATATCGCATTCTTGAGCTTCCTCACAGCTACAAGTTGACAAAATAACCATTACAACAAGGATATATATCATCTAGAAGGGTCAGTGATTATTTTTGGAATATTTTGGATCATCTTAATCTATGAATTTGCTCTGCTGACACGCCCGACCTTTTAATCAACTTTCAATTGGGCTCCGAGTCCTTTATCCGACGCTCGTGAGCTGCCATCTTACCATTGTTTTTCTTTTAGGCTACTGAATCTTATTTCCTCCTTTTTTGAATGGAATAAGGAGTTCAATTTCGACATAATTGTGTATGTCTGGGATGCCTTGTCCCACCGGCAAAAATGTCAGGATGATATCGACGCGTTCCTTTCATATGGACCATGGACTTTCCCACACCCAAACTCTCGACGATGAACCCATCGAAGCCTTCATGAGGGACAACGATATCCCCAGGAAGGTTTACTATGATTTCATCCGTTTCGAGCCAGTGAAAGGGCTTCCACTCACTTGGTCTGATTGCAGAAGCCAACTAGTAAAAGCTTGGGATATTGCAGGAAGACCCTTTTTCTCGTTGGATACTTTTCACCACATCGTCGCTCGCGTGGAAGAATTGGGAAAAGAAGATATTCTTCTGCGTAGTATGAAGAGTCGAATTCTGCCAGCACCTGTGCAGGCACTTTTACAATGGGCAGCGTTCTGTTCGGCACTGAGGAGCGGAGAGACTGGAATGGCGGCAAGCTATTCTTGGCCGTAGGTTGGGATCGAGGTAGATGGACGAGCGTGAAGCGACCATGTATTGCGAAACGGACCGGTCAGAGTAATTACCTCTGCAACTTGCTCGTAATAATCGATGTCATGGAGCCCAAGTAACCGATTTGAACAGAGAAACTGATTTTCATTAGAATCGGATAATAACTGTTACTATAAAGTCGCAGGTCGTACAGTGAGAAGTTCAAGGATAAGGCTCTCTAAACGCATTGAACGCTGATCCAGTATTAGATATTGGTAGTCGTGCTGCAAGAGTAAAAGGGCGCACCATCTGCCATTTAGCTTTCATCATCATGATCTTTTTCTGCTTCGTCACCATAAGCCGCTTTCCCATCTTCATATGGTTTGTCTTCCGACATCCTTGCAAGCGTTGGCGATGAATTCCAGAATTAGAGATGAGGCCTGTGACGAGGTCAGCGAGAAAGAAGCAAAGCGACATGGCAGATGAAGCGGATTGATTACCTGATTTCTGCCCTCTGGAATTGTGTCCCTGTACTTATTCTATACCTGCAAGGCGAAGGAATGCTGAGCTAGCTGTTAAGATGGATGTGCAATTAGTCAGCGGCTTCAGCTTTGATCGGGCCGGGAAGATGATTCCGACTGATCCACTGATCCGTAGCACCACCACCTGCTCCTTTTACAATAGCAAATACTAGATTCCTGCCTAAACTTCTACTTATCCCCTCTTGCAATAGATCTCCGCCAACATTTTTTCTAGTCTCGGTCTTAGGAGCCAGCGACGTTAAAACCAATGGCTGGTTGGCCACCGACTTTATCGTCAGCAAGACTATATTGCTAACTCCTCTGGAGGACAAAGCAACAGAAGCAGCACTGTTTTCCCGACGTCCTCTTGATTCATTCGCATGCGCGAGGAAAGTTGGTGGCCAGACGAGATACAAGTATGGAGACGACCGAGCGGACCAAGTAGAACTCGCTGCTCCATTGGATGTCATCGTTGTAGCATCGGATTCAGAACTAAAAGCTCAATTCCTCGAAAAAGTCAAGATGGTGACAGGTAAGATGAAGCCGGCGGATATACTTCTCGTAATCATCATGGCTCTAGTATCTTTATAGGGGACGAGGAGCTGAAGAGTGATGAATTGAAGAATGTTGTCCAGAATAACGGCACGACCTTTCTATGGTCCAATGCATGTTATTCCGGACAGTGGCTGAGCAGTGTTCCCTGGATTGGGTACATGGCGGATTCCCTTGTCACCTCCACCTCGCTCCACTATCACGGCAGTGTCAACGGCTTGACAACATTTGCAACTGTCGTTGTCGCTGACGCTCACTCAGATGCCATCGCCAACATCCAAACGCACGCTAATCCTGGAGTACGAAAGTCAGCAGCGCTATACCAGAAGATCAAAACTTACCTCGCCAAAGGTTCACCTACAGGTCGTCACCTCGTCAAGTTAACAGCCACTCTCATACTCAAGGAGTTTGATTTCACAGCCATCGTGTATCATCTACCGGAGCGTGATCATCACGCTCCGGTAAGCGAACGGAGTGTGAAATTTGTGATGGAGACCCCGGGGACCGCTACTACCCCATTGAAGATGAAATAAAAGACTAACCACATTTGATTTCAGAGGGTTTGAAATGAACGTTAGCTGCGAATCCGGCGTTACCATTTTACGAGTTCGGGGTTGTTATTTTCCAAGTCAGGATTTTATAGCAACTTAGCAGACTCTTTTGGACTGAGTAGGCTGCATACAACAGCTCTCCAATTTTTTCTTACAGTAGTCTACACACTCGATGTGGAAGAATTTCTGGCCTCTCGCTAATATTCCTGTTCCCAGAGCCTTGCACACCGCACAGCCAAGGTTAGAACATTAGCTCCGAATCCAGCGTTGTCATTCTCCGAGTCCGGAGTTGGCATTCCTCGAGTCCGGGGTTATTATTCTCCGAGACCGCGGTCGATGAACCCGCTTGAAGCCCTTTGAAGCCGCTTGATGGTCTCAGATCCAGACGAACGTCGTAGTGACGCCCGCGTCAAGCTGCATCAGCGAGACTACCCACGACATATTGAGGCAAGCTGAACAACTATGGATGTGGTTTTATGAGCAAGTCTTTCATTTCATCGTCAATGGGGTAATAGCGGTCCCCGGGGTCTCCATCACACATTTCACACTCCGTTCGCTTACCGGAGCGTGATGCTCCTGCTTTCCATACGGGACACGGTGTTTCAGCACGTGGACCATGCCGAATTTACTTCCTTCCTTCTTCCTTCCACGCATCTGCCGTTTTGGTGATGTAAGCATTTGAATACAGAATTCCTTCAACATCGGCCACGAGGTCTTCCCAGAGTAAGGTCTGGAAACTCAGCCTGCGTAGTGACCGAGCTGTGTAAATCTACCTACCTACCTACCTGCATTGAGCACTCGGTGCTCTGAAAATGCGGACCTTCCAAGACTTAGAACTCTTTCTAAGCATTTCAATACATTTCACAATACAGAATTCTTCCTTCAACATTGGCCACGAGGTCTTCCCAGCTGCATCGAGCACTCGGTGCTCTGAAAATGCGGACCCTTCTCACACCGATTGATCCTGCTCAGACTTCTCTCGGGTTATATAAAAACCTATACCTCGCTCTGAAGCCTTCCGAGCAATGGGTTCTCTGTCCTTTCGTACCACCCGATCCCTACTGATATTTTAAGGAATTTCAGTTCAGAGGACGTGGATACTTTCGGCCTCTTCCGACCATCATGAGACTATATTTAGATCTGTTGTACATCGAGTATGCAGGGTAGATGAAAGGCGTGATGCAATCTATCTATCAATCCATATTGAAGAAGGATCCATTTTGAGCTTCAGGCGCCAAAACATCGCCGTACGCACAGTGAAAAAGGTTTAAAAGCTGAACCAGTTGCAAGTTTTTAGACCATCAACTCAGCAACTTATACTACTTGCATACCATGGGATTCGAATTCGAAGGAACTTGTATGTGCACGTTCTCTGTCTTTTCATTCATGCTGTGATATTTGCAGACTATATTTATTACCACGAAGGAAAGCCCGGGCACGACACCAGCACCTATGGGTCACGGAGGATTGGCCTTAACAAAGGTAGATTTTACTTCTTCCAAAAGTGCGAGAGTAATTACTGACTATGCACATTTTTTCCAGATGGAAAGGCTGTCATTTGGTCCAATGAAGGTGACTATGAAGACAACAAGTGGAAGTTGGAACCTGTCGCCGGTAAAACTGATACATATAATATTCGTAACATGTACTCTGGAACCTATATGGACTCGGGAGGTATGTTCCTCCTATAATCTCTGTTTTTACAAACTTACAATAATCTTAGGCGATGTGAAAAATGGAAAACAGATCGTTGGATATCAGTATACTGGTGGGGGCCACCAGAACTGGATCATCCAAAGGGAAACGAGTGGCGTGACGGAATTCTACAAGTACGTGCATGGGTTTTACTTTTCTCAGTATGGAGACACAGTTCAATGTTCTTCTTAGGATCAAGAATGAATATTGGGGCAGTGAGTGTTGATTTACCTTTTGACTACTTGAATATCCTGAAACTGACATTTAAATATCAATAGCATTTGTCGACCTCAAGGATGGGTAAGTCTTTACACCTTGCTTGGTGTTTGATCTTGAAGAATAACAACCTTAACTACTTCTCACTAGACAAATAAACCTTGGAAATGCGATTGTAAATTGGGGGGGAGAGTGGAACGATGACAACGATCATCAGCTCTGGTCGTTTGAAAAAGCTTGATCAAGTAGTTCGGTGTGTCACGAATTAACCGCTGTCCAAGTTTGCTGGCTGAATGATCTCTCTCAGGGCGCGCACAGACATGGAAACCGAGGAAGAAGAAGCAGTGAGAGAGGTTGGAAGATCTGCGGGGAGCCTGAGCATCTTTTCAAGAATGGCATTCTGCTTGTTCCTTCTCTCTGTTCAATATGTACCAAGTATGCGCATCGTATTATCCTGGCCAGCTCTAATATCTATATAAACTTGCAACTTCCATAGGCTGCACACAGGAAGGAGTCTTTGAGGAATCAAGTTCGCAAGGTAGCAGTACGTCAAAAGAGTTGTACCATGATCGATTAGAAATGATCTGTCGCGTCAAAGTCGATCTGATTGGTAGTAAAAGAGGTATGGTTGTAAAAGGGTTTTTTCTTGCTTTTTTACTACCTACTTTGCCTGCTTTCATACCTCTCTGTTTAATATAGCATATCAATAATCTAGTAATTTAACAGCTTTCCGGGGCTATATGATCTATTCTCGCAGCTATATTTTCATCTGTGACACATTAGCAGCTTGTTTTTCTGTACGCATCTCATCCCAGTATGTGCCTGGCACATTATAGCTGTTTTTTCTCTCACATTATTCCGTTACTCGACTCTTCTTGCCCGAAATTGACCGGAATCCTGTTGCGCCACAAATACTTGATGCTTGTACTTGAATTCTTCTCTCCCAGATCTTCTGTTCTTTCTCCTGTCCTTTACGTCATCCATACTCTTCAAAGTCCTTCGTGGTCAGAGCTCAAGAAAAGTTCCTGAACCATTTCTCTAACACTTGAAGGGGCATGCGCAGGATTGTAGCTACATATCCTAGTCACTGAATGATATTTCATACTTTGAGAGTGCTTTAAAAGGGTGGAATACTGGGTCTTCATTGTTAACTTTGTCTTACTACACCAAAATTGCTATAGAGTCAACACATCAAATGCGAGTACTAATGGTCAAACCATCTAGCGTCCAGGACAAGGAAACAGTAACATCAGCAGACATTCCATGCGCCACAATTGATATAGCTTACGTTCCACCAAAGTCGACCGAGATAGGTCTGCAGCAGCGCCATCTAATGAGGCGTGAGATGCATTATCAGTAGATACACAGATTCACCGGAGTCTCACAAATCGGGCATTCCAAGTGAGTCTATTTTGTGAGCTCTGGAGCATGACACCGAGTTGAGTAAATTTTATGCATAACATCGAGTCAAGTGGATTTTACTTGGCAGCACGCTGTGGAGCAACATGGAGTTCCTCTACAGATAGCAATCACCATAAGCTGCTTTCCCATATCACAAGCTTTAGGTTCCTCCGGGAGGAACCACAGCTTGTTTTTTGCTCATTATGAGGGACTGGAGAAAAAGAGAGCTTAATATATTTTAATTCAGTAATACCTCTGGAAATACAATGCCATCCATTCACTCTCTGTGCAGCTGAAGGGTCCAAAATGAATTTGCCTTTTGGACCAACAAAAAAAGCCAGTTTTAGGTTGGTTGATACCATGATGCACGAGCAGCAGCGGAAGAATTGCAGAGACCACCAAAAATGTGAGAGAGGAGATAATATCAAAGCTGAATCCCAGCTGCCCTGACCGCAGCGACTGGGCACATCGCACAACGAGGCTGGCCATGTGGCCCTGTGTCGAGCGCCGAGGTACATCTTGCAGATTACGAGTCCTAACTTGTTAGACTCGTTATTTGTTACCATTTGATCCCTTGCGAAAGGGCTGTTCAATTCTTAAATCGCGTCACGAATCACGAATCAAATCATTTGAAGCCGAGCTGCCGAGACACGTGTCAGGGCCCAGACAGCATCCATTGTACACTCCACTGCCCCGAGCTTTCCGATCCCTGCTCACTGCCCGCCCAAAGGCGTCTTTTCCTATTTAGGTCAAAGGCGCTGGCGACTAAGTCTCTGTTTGACGGAAAATATTGATATTAAATATTGATTCCACATACGTACACCTAAGTATATTGATACACAATTTTATGTTAACATTATTGATGCTGGAAACTAAGAAATGTCCTTCAGTGATGCCTCTAGAATATTTAAAAAGGTGCAGATATCGGTGTCAATAATACAGCCAAATAATATTGCCAGGAAAATGTAGCCCAGTTCCCAGCACAAGTGATTCAAAGTGAAGCCTCCAGTATAAGACTTTCTGAGAAATAACTGACCGCTCGAGGACTGAGCTCAAAGCCCAAGCCCAATGTTACAGTGATGGGCTCGGCCCTAACACGTGTCTCGGCAGCTCGGCTTCAAATGATTTGATTCGTGATTCGTGACGCGATTTAAGAATTGAACAGCCCTGAATATAAAAGGAAATCGTAAAGTGCAAGTATTTCCGACATTTCCCCGTGCTGCATTTGGATTCTCGGGCGATCCGATTCGGTATAATCGGCCGATGTCTCAAATCCTGATGACCTTATGTTATGACATAGCATCACCTTTCCGCTTTGCAAACTGCAACTTGCTCCTGCTCCTGACCTAACATTCATATTCCATAGAACTGCATTGCAATTTAATGTCTGTCTATTGATTTCTTTCTTGCGCAGTATATTGTGTAGGATACTCAACTTCCTTGACACATGATCTACTTATTGTCTTTCAGGCTTTTCTTCCGTGACCGTACTAAGTACGCGTCTGGATCTTCCGCTATGAATGACGTCAATGACTTCATATTTGGCTACTTTTGTGAACTGAATAGCATCAGAATTCTTGGAACATTCCGGAATCTGGATCTTTGGCTTGTGAAATTAGTTGATGCTTTGTTGTTACTATTCCTCAAGGCTCTGCTATGTGCCACTGCTCTAGCGCTATCTGTTTGACATCTGGTGACCTAGTAATATATCTAGGCTGGGTACATCGGATGATTTGCTCATGTTACCTACAAAGTGCGTATCTTATTGGTTGTTTCATGATTTTAATGTTTGTCTTATGCAGAAATTTTGAACCTGTGACAGTGGACGCACATCAATTGCTGTCTAGAGCTGTGCACTGTCCTGTCGACGGGTAAAAGCAGGTACGGGTTGCTGAGACCCGTCTGTCGACGGGCTTCTAAAAATTTCAAACGGGACAGGACCGTCAAAAAATGGCTGTTTGACAGGAGACGGGTGTCACAAGATGAAAACCGACTTTTTCTTGAGATTATGATGCTCCCAAAGGTGAGAAGGTGATCTAGTCATATTAGAAAGTGCTACTCACTTACTTGAATCAGATTTGGTTGGTTTGAGATCGCAATAGTGTGATAATATTTGTGGTAGCTGTCAAATTAAGGTCAGATTTCATCTTGGGTATGCAAAGAAAGAATCACTGGTTGATAGCAATAGCCAGGATGACCTCAAAACTGTTACAGAAGCTATTAGGAAATGTGGCGCGGCTGCCTGATTCGGTCATCTTGGCTCGTTTAGGCTGTCAAAGCACTTTTTTGGTGACTGGACCTGGCATCTGTAAACTCTACTTCCATTGATCAATCTCTGACCTGTAGGATCACTGCGAGCGATACAGACTTGATGCAAGCATGAGAAGGTTGAAGTAACAGGGAATTGTTGTTTTGATATTGCAGGCACTGGTAATATCAGTGAGAGCCCTGTTGGATCTCTAACCAAATTATGATAATTCCTGCATTTGATTTGATAACATAGCAGACTCAATCAAACATGCTCAGTAGCCGGTCTTTCTGTTGCTCTGAGGGAAGATCATAGGCTGTATTGAATTAGTATCCATGAACAGTAGGTACTGAGATGTATCTATGCATATGCTTTGGGATATTGACTTGAAATAGCTGATACAAGTTTCTGACAGTGAATAAGATAACTAGGAAAGAGCATGCGAGCAGAGTGAAAGAACATGCAAGTATGTTGGAAGATATTGAAAGTGTCATGAAAGTTCATGCAAGCGGCATACAAGGTTAACGTAAATCTGAGTCCACTTTTCTTTCAAGTTTTCAAAACCTTGAGAACATTTTGGATTGCTCAGTGTGAGGTGTTTGGGATATATTATGGTACATATATACCCAGCTCTACTTGCATACCACTACATCTATAGATATTTACTCTTTTGTGTTTGTGATTGCAGGAGCTTGTGCGCTCGCACTCGCTGCAAAAAACCTATGCCCGTTTTTCAACGGGTGAAAAAATTTCTCAGCGGGACTGGGTATGGGACCTGTATTGCTGTATATAGATCAACTTGCTTGATCATAATGAGTCTGTCTGGGAGAGACTATATTGCTGTCTATTCACGCCGGTCACCGGTAATATAGTCTGGAGTTAATATTCTACTGAGCTTTATGTAATAAGTATTTTATATTCTCCACTGAATATGATGATGGCCAAGTAACAGAAAAACTGACTGGACAAGGTCATAAGAATATCATTAAAGTGAATCAGATTGGGACCCTCCTGGAGGACTCGTACCTGCCATTTACTGGCCATCTCTCCAACTTGTAGAAGATGCTGATATTCAAAGAATAGGTTGCATCTGGCTGGGGCATAGAAGATTGAATAGCTTCCCTGCTGTCAAACCAATCTAGTTTGGAGCAATTCGGTGGAAAACTGAAGGAGAACGAAGCAATCTGATCATGAGAGCGTGGGATGTCACACGGATCAAGAAAGTCGCGCTGTGACGTGAAAAAGGCCGATCGGAACCGTGTAGCCGACGATCAAAGTGATAACACATTCATCAAAAGCTGTTGAGGGCGAGATACTTACATGCTACATTGTATAACCAACGGACATAGAAATTATGATCAGTAACAGATGCCACAAAGCAGTGGCCAGGTTCCTGAGGGTGGCCAGGATCCCTGCAAGAGATAGTAATCACTATCGGAGGGAACCATTTTGGGTAGAGCGCCAGATCGTTCAAATTGTCCAGCCTTCCAAGAAAATTCAATTCCAACTATCTTGGACCACCACTATCAAATCACCTCTATTACACTGGTAAGGATACAGGGCATTCTGCGGCCCTAAAGCTGTGCATATTAACGAAATTGAGCTATCTCCTCCACATGGGAGGAGCTTTTGGGATCCTCTTTTGCAGATCTTGATATGGTCTTGGATAACCAAATTTGATTTGTCCAGAATGCTTGTACATTCATGCTGGCTTCATAGGCATTTTATGAACCTCAAGGCAGAACGACTCCTAATCAATTATCAATACATATTATCAAAGGAGCCAAAAATACAGGAATGATTTGCCACACAGAGGACTGATCGGTATTGTAGAATGATCTCTATGACTTGCGTAGAAAAAAATCTAGGACTTCAATTTTTCCCGATGACGTAGGAATGCTTATTTATTCTCAGTTGGCTTCTACCTCCGACTAAATTTCTCAAATCTCGATCCAGCCTAGCTTGATGCTGAAAAATACAACAAAATGTTCTTTTGCTCTTTGATTGGTTGAGTATGTGGAGCTTTTCCAGAAGGATCATTACAGCTGACTGCAAAGCCGTAGACAGTTTTGGAGCTCGTGAAGCATGTATTTCTTGCTTGCAAATATTTACGCTCCACCGGATTTGATTCCAGAGCTGATTAACTCCACAACGACATCAGTACTTCAAAATGTCATCTAGGACCTCAATTTTTCCCGATGACGTAGCAATGCTTATTTATTCTCGTTGGCTTCTACCTCCAACTAAATTTCTCAAATCTCGATCCAACCTAGCTTGATGCTGAAAAATACAACAAAATGTTCTTTTGCTCTTTGATTGGTTGAGTATGTGGAGCTTTTCCAGAAGGATCATTACAGCTGACTGCAAAGCCGTAGACAGTTTTTGGAGCTCGTGGAGCATGCATTATTTCTTGCTTGCAAATATTTACGCTCCACTGGATTTGATTCCAGAGCTGATTAACTCCACAACGACGTCAGTACTTCAAAATGTCAATGCGGACAGCATTTCAGGTGTGTTCGACCGTTCCGACCTCTCTATTCTCTTACCATGCTGGGTTTAACACAAGCAAGTGCGATGAACTCATTTCATCCTCTATTTTCTCCAAGAGACGCGAAGGAATAAGCAATTTTTTTTGATTCGTAATCTCAAATCCGGTGGAGCGTAAATATTTGCAAGCAAGAAATCTATACTCCACAAGCTCCGAAAACTTGTCTAGGGTTTTGCTATCAGCTGTAGAGAGTTAACTAGATCGTACTCTGTGATCAATCAAACCTCGGGCTTCCCGAGCTTCCCACCGAATTGATCAAACTTCGGATCAAAGCCGAGCGAGATCTTCGGCACGTGTCAAATCGAGAGTCCCAATCTCTCGTATTAAATTTGGGGGCGAGCAATAGGCGGATGGGAAAATATTGTTTGGTTTTGTTGATGTGGCTGTGCTGGAATAAAAAAACTTGCGTGCAATATTTAGGATCACCGAGGCCGATTTTGACCGGGATCCACTGCCGAAAAAGGCTTAAAAAGGGATGTGCGGGAATCGTTCAGACCGAAAGTCCAAATCTTGATCGGGAAAGGTCTTTCGCGTCCAGTAACAAAAGCAAGGGATTTTTATGTGCAAAAAATGAAATGTCAAGTCCGAGACAAGCAATTTCTGACCACTTTTCTCTAATAATGTTGAGGCATAGTATGAGATGCGAATGCGGAATCGTGTTTGCAAAATTGATGGCAATTAGCGGTGTCACTGTTTGTGACGCTCGCGTGACAGCTCGCGACTCGCTTCATCTTCCTCGTTCTCAGAGCCCCCAAAGATCTTTCTTCATTGGTTTTACTTAAAAAATACCATAGACCTTGTGTCAGTGCAGACAACCGGTCATCTCCTTATCAGCACAAGCTGCCCATGTGCCGGGTCTTACCATTGTGCAATTCTAGCAGATTATATGTACTCCAATCATATCCTGGCATGTTATGGACATTTTCCACCAAGCACAGTGAAGTAGAGAAGTTGTGGAAGCAAGGAAAGAACAACCAAGATCACTCGCCGAAATTTGAGTGGCTGTGGGCTGACTAATCAGCCGCGAGCGCTGTAAGGATTGCCCACCCCCACGTATTTATGAAATTTTGGGAGTCTCGACGGTGTTGTTAGGATGCAGCAGTGTGAGAACAGCCAATCAATCCAGGAAAACAATTGTGATCATTCAGACCCAATTTTAAAATTCCAGAAGCATTTCTTCCACTGGAACATTATGCATTGTTTTGATGCGCTAACTAGGGAAAAAAACAATCCGGAGAAATCTTATTTGAAAAGAGCAATGTACGAAGATTCAGACCACTCGAGTTGGACTATTCACGAGGACAGAACCGGGACTTGAATCATCCCTACCCTAGGACTTCCCTATTCCCGGAGCTGACAGACTGCTCGGGAGATAAAATGGATCCCGATGTGTTCAGTTTACAATTGCTGATATTATTTAGTTATTATTAGACGACGCTGTAGAGTATAAAAGGCCCATCTAGCAGCCTGTTTGATACCAGAGCTTTTTTTACGCAGTTCAGCCTCCAAGCTACATTCAAACTCACTATGCGCTTTTCAACCATCTTCACCAGCATCCTTTTGGCCATCACAGCCTTTGGAATGCCATACAACATCGCTGAGTCTGATCAGCTTTCAGCTCGTGGATCCAATGCCACTGAGAGGTCAGACCTTCTACCCCGGGCCTTCCAATGGGAGTCTGTCGATTGGCCCGTGGGCGACGAGACTTGGAAGGAGGTCGACATATTAGATATCACCCGGTACAGGGTGTATGAGGCTGGGGGGCTACTCTGGCCATATGTGGTCGAGATTGACGTCAAAAATACCGGGTTACTCACTGAGTATGGGTTTGAAGATCAGTCTGGGGGGAAGAATTTCGTTCATACGCCTTTGGATGGGGTACATGCCGAAAATTATGGTGCCGAATTTCCGAATATTAAAAGGGTGGGCCGAAGCGGGTGATGTGGAAGAACATGCCAGCAGGTAAGTTGATAAGCAGGGTTCTCATGAAATGCCTGCTTACTATCATTTTTTTCTCCCAAGGTCGCCTGTATTATTCGGTCTCTACTATCTCACTGGTTTCTCCGCTCATGGATCAATCTCCCCCAGTTTTACTTTCATTTCCCCATTATACTCTGTGTGGCAACTTTCTCAGATCTCTGATCTTCTCTTTGAACTTTCTCCTTGAAATACACGATTCCTACACGAGTATTCCAATGTTTTTTTGCTTCTTTTGCCTTTTGCTTCTGTTTCTTTTGACCTTCCTAGTTTTTTTTACTGAGCATGCCGCTTTGTTCGACGTTTCTCAAGAACAGTATGTACGTACATTTTAGCACTGGTATATATATCTTTGCACTTCACGGTTGTCTATATCCTTCATCTGAACGCTGACTTTGATTTTGACCCTTTAATTTTTTTTCGAGTCCCATCTATCAGCTGGTACTTCTTCGGAAAGCTGAAGAGTGCTTCTCCCAAAACAGAAGCTCGTCTGTCCCGAATTTGTCTCAACGGCTCCCGCAGAGCCATCCGACCATGAGAACAGGTGGAACAGAAGGCAGGACCATCATCCCTGTACACCTGGTGTCCCAAAAACACCCCAGGTCTGAATCTACCTGAAGTGATTTAAAAGTCAAAAAACTGTGTTTATAAACTTTTGACCACCAAACGACCTCGACAACCATCTTTTGCTCATTTCACCAATATTCCAGTTTTCGGCTCGTTCCGCTGTTGTATGGCTCTGCTATGACTTAGACCAACCTAGACAGACAGTTTTGTCTAGGTCTGACTAGGTACAGCTAGGTGGCTGTACACAACTTGGTCTAGGTCTAGTCTCCCCTAGGCATACTACATGCGTTACGATCAAAGATGTACTACCATGTAGTCTGCACCTAGGCGCGATCAAAAACGTCAGTAAAATGATGTTACATAATATCGGAGTTTGAAAGGTCACATGGTTCACAAAAATTTTGTTCTCGACGACATAGCGCTCCGTCCTCCTCTTGTTTGCTTCTGGTTGCTATCCAGACGTCAAGTGCGCGTTCCATAGGTCCAGATTCCCCCTTTCCCCGTCTCTCTAGCTCCAGTATTGGCCGAGATAGAATTTGGGTGGAAAATACCACCCAAATTCTTCTCGAGCCTTTCCGCCGGAATATGTCGCCTTTTCGGGGAGGAATGGAATTGGATATGGAGATGGAGATGGTGTCCATGGACAGATATGATGCCATACGACTGGTGCGTTGTTGTCAGCCTTTTTACTGGTCTGACTGCAGCAGCTTTTTTCAGGCGGGCCAGGACCCAGGGCCGCCCGAAATGTCGATATACCATCTCTTGGGGTATTCCAAACGACATTTCACCCGCTATCTCCGACTCTTGGGCACCTGGCGGATGCCAGCGACGATGAGCTCAGGCGCCTTGCTCCCTGACCCTCCATTCAAAAAAAACGTCGGAGCCACCGCTGCCATTTCTCCAGACTTCAATATATCCTATCATTTCTCTATGCCATGTCACTTTCCAGCTTTGTCGGACCTCACAATAGCGGTATAAAAATCAGACACTCTACAATTGTCAATTTGGACCATTTCAACCGCGCAGCCTATATAATCCCAGATAATATTTGACTATAATATGCTTTAGTACATAATATATTGTTTAATGCCCCAAAATCGCGACAAGTCGCGTTGAGAAGGCACTCGATAGCCCAGAAGACGAGGAGCAGCTAATTCAAACTCCGATATTATGTAACATCGTTTTACTGCTGTTTTCGAGCGTGGCAACAACAGGACTAGTCTAGGTCTGTGTGGGCTTTCGGATATCCTAGTAGTATCAGTCACAGTGTCGCCTGAGATGTGGGGTCTCCAGAGTAATTACATAACACAGCTGAGAATGCTGAAAACATGTTTAAATCATGATGCATCTAGAGGGTGGAACCGGGTCCCATTGATAGAAGGGCCAGCGGAGCTGATCTGAATAAAGGGAATACAACTGCAATAATAAGTAAAGGAAACTACAAGATAATGAAGGATTTACACCTCAGTCATGGTCGACTGGGGTGGCTGTGCCTTACAGAACCGAAAAATATTCTTCCTGACTAATCATGCTATTTCGAGACTCTACCTCAACCAACAATGTCTTTGTTCAACAAATCATTCACAATTGTGGAGTATTACCAGCCAATTGATCTTCTATATCATTGTCAAGGAGCACAATATGCTATCAGAAATAGTAAATCCATTCACACAGCACTTACTCATGATATGTTCATCCGATCATGGTTTTGATCAAGTGGTGATTGTGAGATGGGACTCAAGGGACACCAGCAGAAGATATAGTATAGATATTATATTCTTGAGACCTAGACAGACCTTGGTACAGGGGACTACACAGACCTACTTAATCCAACCTGAACCATACTAGACCAAGTTGTTCTTCCCTTCCTTACTTATGTACTAGGATCCACGAGGATGTACGATGAGCATTTAGAGAAAAATGCAACCTGTGGGATAGAGGCCAACCATTCCGGTGGTAGATACAAGTCCCCAATCCTTTTCAGTTGCAAGGGCAAAACATGAATCTACACCATCAAGTGGTCAGTATAAGAATTCTCACCTGACAGTTGGTATGGAGCTGAGGATGGATAGCTATATGCAAAACAAGATGCCAGAATTCATATTGAGGTACATGTTCCCTACACCATGTCAATTTGGGAACAAGTCTGGTTGTCGATGGCTGGATCAAAGAGCCCAATGCGGATAGGTTACCTGACTGGTTTCCCATCGCCACTGGCCAAATCCGGGACCGGACACTCAACTATCATTTCTGCACATTTCATCTGTTGAGAGGTATTTGTAACTTGAGAGTTGCCTTGCAGGATAAACCAATGCATGGCCTCAAGCTCAGAATGGCAATGGTCTATCTATCCTTGATGACATTGACGAGACTCGAGAGATGGAGAGAAATCTAGTCTCTGGCTATAAGTACTTCCTTGCGCTAGTCTTTGCAGTCTGAGCTCTATATTATGACTGTTTATTGCTTGATGTTACTCGTAGTTTTTCTGGCTATCATTGCCATTGAATTTCGAATGTGTTCAGGTGGTGAGGAATGTGATACCACCCATGGGGACTCGTATTTGCCACCGCAAGGGTGACCTCTAACACACTGGTATGTGCATTGAGAGACCAAGATTGCTTCATCCGATGATCTCTAGTGAGATGCGGTTCTAGATCAATGAACTCTTGGTTCTGTGGACCATTCAATATAATGAGAGAAACATACAAGTCTTGAAATCAGTGGCTCGGGGAGCGTATACTCGTCGGAATCCTCCAACTCACATCATCGAAGCACTGCAGGTTCTGCCCACTTTGAGAGGATTCTGGTCCCTCATCTTGTGATGTTCATCCTGCATCGCTTCTCTCACTGCCCCGAATTCTGCTCCCAAGGTTAAGAGTCCCACCTGTGGGATTGTTTGTTGAGAGTGAGCAATTTTGTGGGTAAGCCATCAAAGTTACGGGGATATCCCCATGACTTATTTCCCATCTGCCATCAGTTGTTCTTCTTCCCGGTCTTACTGCCAAAGTACAGTACTTGACCAGTTCACTCCAATTTACCAGTAATCTAATGGATTGGGTTCTTTCAGTGCTGGATTCTGCACAGCACTGTTGGAGAACTAGTCCTGGTGTGTCTGATGTGATGCTGCAAATTTTCATTGTAAGTTTCAATGACTCCTTGTCTCAACCAGAACTTTAGTAGTAAATGGGAAAGACATTGTTAAATCCTTGATATTCTGTTCTTTGTTGTCTCTCATATGAGAAGTGCGGACTCGTACATGTCGCGGCACGACGGCCTCTCTCTACACTGGTAGATGTTAGTGTGCTTGGTCGGGGAAATATGATGGTAATAATGAAAAGAACAACATTCTGACCGGTTCTTTGCCGCATGTGGCTCTGCATTAAGAAGTCGAAGTCTGCCCCAATCAAAGCCTTCAACTTCCCAACACTCATAAATGTGTCCTGTTTACCGCCAGTCAATGTGAAAATATTTTTTCTGGAGACTTGTTCTACCCAGCCAATTCCTCCTACGCAGCCAACTGTCTCTCACAGCCACGAACGCAAGCTCCTTCAAATTCCAGTTCTCGACATCTGGCAATCCTCGTACACCCATGGTCGCATCTGGGTGTATATACACGCTCACCTCTGCCGCCGTCACACCCTCATCTCCCTGCACCAATCCAAACAACGACAACCCCAACAGCGGCGAAAATGAACCCACCTCCGAATCCACCTCTACCACGCCCAAGACCTCCACCACACCCGCCTCCGTCACTGAACAAACAAAACGACACCGAAAGAACCACTGTTGATTTCAGCATACTACTCAATGAAAAATCAATCAACCCAAATGCAGGACCTTGAAAAATGCTCACATCTTAGTTTTCTGAACCCTGACAGTGGTATACAGCGGTAAGCTAGTTGTTTGAGAAGACAGGGGCATTGATCTTGCCTGCCAATCAGATAGGGAGCGGCCCCACACGGGGTTATCACATGAACTGTATCTAGCTATTAACTCAGTCCAGCGGCCCATTTTTTCCAGAGGATCTCCATAGGGCTTTTGAAAAAGGGATCAAAAGGTTGTAATAGAGTAAAAGTCGCGGAAAGTGGTCCCAATTATGAGTTCATAGGGAAATGTTACACGCAAGAAAGGCACGTGACATCCGTGTGGCCGCTCCCTATCTTGAAGTTAACCAGATTTACGCCATCCCAAGACCTACAAACCAAGTCTTGAACCATGTAGGCTCTGGATCAAGTTTCCCATCTGACCCCCATCATCATCGGTGTTGGCGAGTCTTCCTGCAAGGAGACTGAGACCAGCAACATTGCTAGTTTCTGGGGCCTTATTACAGCACCAAAACCGTATACGTTCAAAGAGCATGATGGTAGAAAGAAAGATAGAACTGAGAAAGAGGTGAAGTGGCCATCAAAGAAATGATACATAGTGACTCGTACAGAAAGAACCTACTAGGAATTGGGTTAAGGGTTCGGTAGAAAGCCTCCAAAAGATGACGCGTACAGTATGATGACTCGGAACGCTGCGGAAAGCGGTGAAATAGCTGTAGAATTACTAGATAAGAATCCATGATCTCCAGAGGTGTCAAAGGCGGTAGAAATCCTGTAGTAGATAGAATTTCAGAGAGAGAACTCCCAAAAACCAATTCACTCTTTGTATTCACTGCAAAACACTTGGGACTAATGAATTCATTGATGATGAATTGCGACGCTATTACCGAGACATCCTCTTTGACTGTACATTGACAAGCGGCAGCGAAGGACCCCGATCCCATCAACTGGAGAATCTTTCATTACCCCTACTAAACAAAAAAACTACAATCAACAAAGCAGTTTTGTTCTACAAGCTAGTGGCCCAATACAGAACAATCGACTGGCTCTGTGTGGATCTACAGGGACTCTGTCGATGCATCAGAAAGCTTGATCAGCTGCACAACAAAGAATGTCAAGAAACTCTCCCAAAATGCCTTTTGAATCGACTCCTTGCATGACCCAGAAGACTGGGTTGGGGATTGGATGAGTAGATCAGCAGGCCAGTGATGTACCAATAAGGGGGTTAATTCGCTGGTTAGATCTTCAAATTATCCTGTGCAATGCATATATAGCCAGCCTATCATGTCTTCAAAGCTTCATGGATCTTCAAGTATGGATTGAAGTGGAGGATTAAGGTTATTGCTAAGGATGGTTTAGCCCATTGGCCTAGCTTGAAGGGATCAGAATGAGCAAGAAGACATCACGATGGTAAGAACAAGATCTGATATCACATGAGCAACATGAGGCGCCACGGATATACTGACCGGTATGAGACCGATGACACAGCCTCAATGATAGTGAACGCGAGTGCCAAGTCCCTAGCACACTGTTAAAAACGAAACACAGCACCAATTGATTTCGGCAATGTATTACCGGATATACCGACAAAGTCGCACAATTGTCACTTTTTGCTCGCTCATCTCTCGATTCATGTTCATTTTGGGCTCAAGTCCAGAGTAGGAGCTGTGAGCTGTCAAGATCTCAGGTATGTTTATGATAACTGAGGTCCCCAATCGGAGTTATGACGGAGTTCGATAATAAGAGCTTTCCAGTCTTGAGTCGGCAAATGTCAAAATGTCTTCCCGGGTTCGATATGTCGGCTCCAAGCCCGATTACCCCTCACAGTTAAGTTCAATTACTTTCTTGGGATCTATGCAATGACATCCCGGATCTACAATGAACGACTCCTGATGAACAATACCACTCCCGTAGTTCGACATTACAGTACTATAGGAATTTGACAGATCTGATGCGCCCTGCCCGGATATAGTTACAGTATCCCGACTCGCCCACCTCTAGCCACCCGTCCCGTCCCGATATAGCAACCCCGCCACTACACTTTTCAGATTAGCCCCACGGAAGCAGACTTCGCTGGAATGGTCAGCGTGAAGGAGACTGTTGTGGTCAGTAAAGTGAGCTGTGTCATTCAAACCAACCCACCTGCACCCTATTCAACAACCCTGTCGGCGTCGCACTCGGGCGCGCAGAAGTCGCTGTGGTTGGGCGAGGTGACGGTGTGAGTGTTGGTGGTGGTTTGGCAGACGTGACTGGCGGGGGTTGGGTAGTCACTGGTCTGTGACAATTAAATAATTAAAGAACATTTAATTCTTCGGAACGCACCTTTGGTGTAGTCATCGTCTTAGTACTCCCTTGCATTGAACGCGGATGTCTTGGGCGTGGTAGAGGTGGGTTCGTTTTTGCCGCCGTTGGGGTTGCCGTTGTTTGGATTGGTGCAGGGAGATGAGGGTGTGACGGCGGCAGAGGCGGAGGTGAGCGTGGATATACACCCATGGGTGTACGAGGGTTGCCAGATGTCGAGAACTGGAATTCGAAGGAGCTCGTCTTCGTGGCTGTGAGAGACAGTTGGCTGCGTAGGAGGAATTGGCTGGGTAGAACAAGTCTCCAGCAAAAATATTTGCACATTGACTGACGGTAAACAGGACACATTTATGAGTGTTGGGGAGTTGAAGGCTTTGATTTGGGCAGACTTCGGCTTCTTAATGCAGAGCCACACGCGGCAAAGAACCGGTCAGAATGTTGTTTTTTTCATTATTACCATCATATTTTCCTGACCAAGCACACTACCATCTACCAGTGTAGAGAGAGGCCGTCGTGCCGCGACATGTACGAGTCCGCACTTCTCATATGAGAGATAACAAAGAACAGAATATCAAGGATTTAACAATATCTTTCCCATTTACTACTAAAGTTCTAGTTGAAACAAGGAGTCATGGAAACTGACACACCAGGCATACTAGGACTAGTTCTCCAACAGTGCTGTGCAGAATCCAGCACTGAAAAGAACCCAATCCATTAGATTACTGGTAAATTGGAGTTGGAGTGAACTGGTCAAGTACTGTACTTTGGCAGTAAGACCGGGAAGAACAACAACCGACGGCGGATGGCAAATAAGTCATGTGGAGATCCCCGTTGGGTCCTTTGATGGCTGTACCCACAAAATCGCTCACTCTCAACAAAAAAACCCACAGGTGGGACTCTTAACGTTGGGAGCAGAATTCGGGGCGGTGAGAGAAGCAATGCAGGATGAACGTCACAAGATGAGGAACCTGAATCCTCTCAAAGTGGGCAGAACCTGCAGTGCTTCGAGGATGTGAGTTGGAGGAGTCCGACAAGTATACACTCCCCGAGCCACTGATTTCAAGACTTGTATGTTTCTCTCATTACATCAAATGGTCCACAGAACCAAGAGTTCATTTCACAGTGGTTCATATTCCGATCCAGAACCGCATCTCACTAGAGATCACCGGATGAAGCAATCTTGGTCTCTCAATGCACATACCAGTGTGTTAGAGGCCACCCTTGCGGTGGCCAATATGGGTCCCCATGGGTGGTATCACATTCCTCACCACATGAACACATTTGAAATTCAATGGCAATCATAGCCAGAAAAATTATGAGTAACATCAAGCAATAAACAGTCATAATATAGAGCTCAGACTGCAAAGACCAACACAGGGAAGTACTTATAGCCAGAGACTGGATTTCTCTCCATCTCTCGAGTCTCGTCAATGTCATCAAGGATAGATAGACCATTGCTAGTCTGAGCTTGAGACCATGCATTGGTCTATCCTGCAAGGCAACTCTCAAGTTGCGGTTGAGTGTCCGGTCCCGGATTTAGCCGGTGACAGATCTATTGAAGTTGAGATGGTGCATTTCTGTCCGAGTCTCTTCCAGACTTGACACCCTCATAATACTCAGTTTAGCCATATGTTTTAGAGTAAATATCACAAGTGATGTACTCATTCAGGTTAGTCTCATTTCCACTCTATCTCCTCAATATTCCCATTCTTTTGGTACGGTTACCCAATCAGACCTGGATAGTACTCAGATAGGTCTGAGTCTCCTAGCTGACTAATAAGCATCTAAATGTAAAGAAGACAAGGCAAAATACTTGCTGCGACATAGCACCAAAGGTGAACTTGTAGTCTTTATTGAGTCCAAGAAAATGCATCCAGTAATCCAGCCACCAACAACCAGACTTGTTCCCAAATTGACATGGTGTAGGGAACATGTACCTCAATATGAATTCTGGCATCTTGTTTTGCATATAGATATCCATCCTCAGCTCCATACCAACTCTCGGGTGAGAATTCTTATACTGACATACTCACCTAGTCACTTGGTGGTGTAAATTCATATTTTTCCCTTGCAACTGAACAGGATCTGGGACTCATATCTGCCACTAGAATGGTTGGCCTCTATCCCACAGGTTGCATTTTTCTCTAAATGCTCATTGTACATCCTCGTGGATCCTAGTACATAGGTAAGGAAGGGAAGAACAACTTGGTCTAATATGGTTCAGGTTGAACTAGGTCTGTGTGGTCCCCTGTACCAAGGTCTCTCTAGGTCTCAAGAAGATCAGACATTGCTTTAGAGGCAATATGATGGACATAAATGGGTTTAGACATGGCCTAATGCAGAATAGAAAGGAGCTAGAGGTCGTGGGCAGACATTGTGCCCGCAATAATGTGCCAAAAGACAAACTATTGTTTTATATCAAGAAATACACCAAGCAAGACCCTGAATGTGGGAGCGCTAGCGGTCCGAATTCTTCGGCTCCTGCAGAAAAAACGCCAATGGTGGACCAAATCAAGCCCACTGTTGCCGCCTCAGGGTCTGGACAATACAAAGAATGTCTCTGAGGGTTCTAGGCCATATTGGAGCAAGAATATGGACAGGATTCAGCAAACAAGTTTTTGATGATGGTGGTTCATGAATAGCCAGAATTAATTGACGGATCATACCGCACCGTCAACCGATCACATCGGGTCCAAATTTGGCCAGGACATACGTCAGACTGTCTACTATGAATTCCAACACCAAATTCGACTACCAGGCCAACGGCCATGCTATAATGAGCGAATGGTCAACTACCTGGGGGTGGCCAACTAACTGATCATTGATAGTAACTTGGATGCACTAGAGACATGTCAGACATTGGTTATATGTAGTTGGAAGGCAAACCTGGTCACAGTTACCGCTGTTATTGTCATCGTAAAAGGCTTTGGAGATGGCTACGGTGTGATCACTGTCCTTGTTCACTTCACCACAGTTGGCCAGGCAAATGTGGAACCATGTCACCTGAAGAAAATAATGGGAGTTCAGCGATGTCTTCCAAGAAGCAACGGGCAAGAGTTACCTGTCCGGTATGTGTGACATGTTTTCCAAGCTGGGTAGCGGGTACAGACACGTTCTGGAAAAGAACAGCGTTGATCGTGGCGGTAGATGCGAGGCCAAAGAGAGCAAGAGATAGAGATGTAATGCAGGCCATGGCAATACAACGGCGAGACTCCGAAATTTCTGCGGACTTTTATAGAGCTGAGTGTACATCAACAGGCAAAATGTGGACTGCGTTGTTCCTGGATTTTGTTGCAAGGGTGTTATTGCCGGTGTGACGCCCATACTTGTTCTATTTCGGGGTATGATAGATCATGCTTATGTCTGCCTCTTCTTCTTCGGGTTCAAGATATTTACCCCCGGCGCCTATGAACACTTCATTGGCCGGTGCCTTCGGAACCATGAATCGGAGGGAGGGATCTCAGGGAATCAATGACCAGAGCTCTTCCTGAACTGCAAGTCATTCCTCGACACACTCTATTTCTTAAAGGAGATTGCTGAGAAAGTTCTCCTGAGGGGTTCCTCAAGTTATGAATGATTATTGAGACAATCGGCAACAAATGGTTAATTCATAATGTACCAGACACAATGTATCATAAATAATAAGACATTTCACCAGATAATAACTGACCGGACCTGATATCAACTTATCTGCTCCTGGTACTAGTTCCATGATATGATAGATCATGCTCATGTTTTCTTCTTCTTGTTCTGCTGGTTCAAGAGATTGATTTTTCCACCGCTACTGCCGCCTGGGAACACTTCATTGGCCGGTGCCTTCGGAACCGCTTTGCAGCTGCAGCCATTACAAGGGTGGCCGGCAGGAGTTGCCAATGCGCTACACCTCGTTGTAGCCATTTTGCAGCTTTTGCTGATTGTGTCTTGCTTGTTGATACATGCAGCAACATCGCAGTTTCCCTGCCATGAACAGCTATTGGTTGATTTAGTAACATTGGAGTGATAGGTTCAAGGGAAAACGTACGATACTGATAACATCTTGACTCTTCTATCAGTATCCTCTGGGATATTTGCCCATCCTATCGAAGTCCCAGTGACTCTTCAAGCACGAGACACCGCGTACGTTTTCCCTTGAACCTATCACTCCAATGTTACTAAATCAACCAATAGCTGTTCATGGCAGGGAAACTGCGATGTTGCTGCATGTATCAACAAGCAAGACACAATCAGCAAAAGCTGCAAAATGGCTACAACGAGGTGTAGCGCATTGGCAACTCCTGCCGGCCACCCTTGTAATGGCTGCAGCTGCAAAGCGGTTCCGAAGGCACCGGCCAATGAAGTGTTCCCAGGCGGCAGTAGCGGTGGAAAAATCAATCTCTTGAACCAGCAGAACAAGAAGAAGAAAACATGAGCATGATCTATCATATCATGGAACTAGTACCAGGAGCAGATAAGTTGATATCAGGTCCGGTCAGTTATTATCTGGTGAAATGTCTTATTATTTATGATACATTGTGTCTGGTACATTATGAATTAACCATTTGTTGCCGATTGTCTCAATAATCATTCATAACTTGAGGAACCCCTCAGGAGAACTTTCTCAGCAATCTCCTTTAAGAAATAGAGTGTGTCGAGGAATGACTTGCAGTTCAGGAAGAGCTCTGGTCATTGATTCCCTGAGATCCCTCCCTCCGATTCATGGTTCCGAAGGCACCGGCCAATGAAGTGTTCATAGGCGCCGGGGGTAAATATCTTGAACCCGAAGAAGAAGAGGCAGACATAAGCATGATCTATCATACCCCGAAATAGAACAAGTATGGGCGTCACACCGGCAATAACACCCTTGCAACAAAATCCAGGAACAACGCAGTCCACATTTTGCCTGTTGATGTACACTCAGCTCTATAAAAGTCCGCAGAAATTTCGGAGTCTCGCCGTTGTATTGCCATGGCCTGCATTACATCTCTATCTCTTGCTCTCTTTGGCCTCGCATCTACCGCCACGATCAACGCTGTTCTTTTCCAGAACGTGTCTGTACCCGCTACCCAGCTTGGAAAACATGTCACACATACCGGACAGGTAACTCTTGCCCGTTGCTTCTTGGAAGACATCGCTGAACTCCCATTATTTTCTTCAGGTGACATGGTTCCACATTTGCCTGGCCAACTGTGGTGAAGTGAACAAGGACAGTGATCACACCGTAGCCATCTCCAAAGCCTTTTACGATGACAATAACAGCGGTAACTGTGACCAGGTTTGCCTTCCAACTACATATAACCAATGTCTGACATGTCTCTAGTGCATCCAAGTTACTATCAATGATCAGTTAGTTGGCCACCCCCAGGTAGTTGACCATTCGCTCATTATAGCATGGCCGTTGGCCTGGTAGTCGAATTTGGTGTTGGAATTCATAGTAGACAGTCTGACGTATGTCCTGGCCAAATTTGGACCCGATGTGATCGGTTGACGGTGCGGTATGATCCGTCAATTAATTCTGGCTATTCATGAACCACCATCATCAAAAACTTGTTTGCTGAATCCTGTCCATATTCTTGCTCCAATATGGCCTAGAACCCTCAGAGACATTCTTTGTATTGTCCAGACCCTGAGGCGGCAACAGTGGGCTTGATTTGGTCCACCATTGGCGTTTTTTCTGCAGGAGCCGAAGAATTCGGACCGCTAGCGCTCCCACATTCAGGGTCTTGCTTGGTGTATTTCTTGATATAAAACAATATTTCACATTAGTTTGTCTTTTGGCATACCCCACTGCACTATTCAAAGCTGTACCGAGGTGGGGAACAAAGCAGGGGGTGTTTCCTTCAGGCTTTGTCTCATCGCATTGTCGGCTATTACAAATTTTTTGATGACAGCTGTCAGGATTCTGAACCATGTTTGTCACACTGAACGTCGGCGTCGGCGGCGGATCGGTATTAGCTGTCAGAGCTTTGATTCCCGGCATTTCGCTTTAAGGACTACTTTTAAACAGTGAATGAACCGATGCCCTCGATAACTCTCTCGAGTCATGACTCCACAAACTTTTGCTGCATTCAAGAACAAGAATGGTTTGCAATGATACCGCATCCATCGGCAATTCTCCATGACCATATTCCTCACAAAAATGGTCCATGGTGCTGCTTGGAGCTTTGTCATCTTTGCTCATTCAAGTTGTTCTTTGTAGTCATGAGACTGTTCTCGGATATCTGGGGATTGTTAAGTTTCTGTCGAGTTATCACATCTAGAGACTTGAGGCTGTCGCACAGCAAGGGTGTTGCATGCTGTGCCCGTTTGTTCGCTTCAGAGGGGCTCTAATTGTGCTGGAACAATAATGAGGATTTTGAAAGTCATGGTCGGACTTTTCCTCATTGGGAATTTCAGAAAGCCGGTGTTTCTACTAGGGATGATACCGTGTAATTTATCTATCTATCTATCTATCTATCTATCTATCTGCTTCACCTGCTGATGGACCTGAAATCCTGATGCATTTTCTTGGACTCAATAAAGACTACAAGTTCACATTTGGTGCTACGTCAAAGCAAGTATTTTGTCTTGTCTTCTTTACGTTTAGATGACTCAGACCTATCTGAGTACTTTTCAGGTCTGATTGGGTAACCGTACCAAAAGAATTGGAATATTGAGGAGATATGAGCGGAAATGGATGAGTACATCACCTGTGATATGTACTCTAAAACATATGGCTAAACTGAATATTATGAGGGTGTCGAGTTTAGAAGAGACTCGGACAGAAATGCACCATCTCAACTTCAATAGCCTGATTACGAGTCCCACTTGTTGGCTCATTTGCTGGGAATGGTCGAAATTGTGAAAATCATCACCAAAGAGCCCAAGGCAGATAGGTTACCTGACTGGTTTCCCATCTGCCACTGGCTAAATCCGGGATGGGACACTCAACTATCATTTCTGCACATTTCATCTGTTGAGAGGTATTTGTAACTTGAGAGTTGATGACATTTACGAGACTCGAGAGATGGAGAGAAATCCAGTCTCTGGCTATAAGTACTTCCCTGCGCTAGTCTTTGCAATCTGAGTTCTATATTATGACTGTTTATTGCTTGATTTTACTTGTAATTTTTCTGGCTATGATTGCCATTGAATTTCAAATGTGTTCATGTGGTGAGGAATGTGATACCGCCCATGGGGACTCGTATTTGCCACCACAAGGGTGGCCTCTAACACACTGGTGTGTGCATTGAGAAACCATGATTGCTTCATCCGGTGATCTTTAGTGAGATGCGGTTCTGGATCGGACCAAGTGGATCGGAATATGAACCACTGTGAAATGAACTCTTGGTTCTGCGGACCATTTGATATAATAAGAGACACATACAAGTCTTGAAATCAGTGGCTCGGGGAGTATATACTTGTCGGACTCCTCCAACTCACATCGTCGAAGCACTGCAGGTTCTGCCCACTTTGACAGGATTCTGGTCCCTCATCTTGTGACGTTCATCCTGCATCGCTTCTCCCACTGCCCCGAATTCTGCTCCCGAGGTTAAGAGTCCCACCTGTGGGCTTGTTTGTTGAGAGTGAGCGATTTTGTGAGTACAGCCATCAAAGTACCCAACGGGGATATCCACATGATTTATTTCCCATCCGCCGTCGGTTATTCCGGGATTGACTTCGACCGGGTTTGTCTTGCATCGCTGAGTTGTTCTTCCCCGTCTTACTGCCAAAGTACAGTACTTGACCAGTTCACTCCAATTTACCAGTAATCTAATGGATTGGGTTCTTTTCAGTGCTGGATTCTGCACAGCACTGTTGGAAAACTAGTCCTAGTATGCCTGGTGTGTCTGATGTGATGCTGCAAATTTTCATTGTAAGTTTCAATGAATCCTTGTCTCAACTAGAACTTTAGTAGTAAATGGGAAAGATATTGTTAAATCCTTGATATTCTGTTCTTTGTTGTCTCTCATATGAGACGTGCGGACTCGTACATGCCGCGGCACGACGGCCTCTATCAACGCTAGTAGATGGTAGTGTGCTTGGTCGAGGAAATATGATGGTAATAATGAAAAGAACAACATTCTGACCGGTTCTTTGCCGCGTGTGGCTCTGCATTAAGAAGCCGAAGTTTTGCCCCAATCAAAGCCTTCAACTTCCCAACACTCATAAATGTGTCCTGTTTACCGTCAGTCAATGTGCAAATATTTTTGCTGGAGACTTGTTCTACCCAGCCAACTGTCTTTTACAGCCACGAACGCAAGCTCCCTCGAATTCTAGTTCTGGACATCTGGCAATCCTCGTACACCCATGGGTGTATATCCACGCTCGCCTCCGCCTCTGCCGCCGTCACACCCTCATCTCCCTGCACCAATCCAAACAATGGCAACCCCAACGGCGGCGAAAACGAACCCACCTCCGAACCCACCTCTACCACGCCCAAGACATCCGCGTTCAATGCAAGAGAGTACTAAGACGATGGCTACCCCCGGAAGAATTAAATGTCCATTAATTATTCAATTGTCACAGACCAGTGACTACCCGAACCCCCCGCCAGTCACGTCTGCCAAACCACCACCAGCACCAACACTCACACCGCCACCTCGCCCAACGACAATGGCCCCGGAAACTCTGCGCCAACGACTTCTGCGCGCCCGAGTGTGACGCCGACAGGGTCTTTGAATAGGGTGCAGGTGGGTTGTTGCAGTTGCGGTCTTGGCGGCGGTGATTGCTTTTTTCATCCTACGTACAAGTTTCTTCTATACTATGGAGCATTTGTTCCCGCTTTTCATCCACCGGCCTCATTGAGCGACACAGCTCACTTTACTGACCACAACAGTCTCCTTCACGCTGAACATTCCAGCGAAGTCTACTGGCTGATCTGAGAAGTGTAGTGGCGGGATTTCTATATCGGGACGGGTCGGGAATGGCTATAGGTGGGCGAGTCGGGATAACTATATCCGGTCAGGGCGCATCAGATCTGTCAAATTCTTATGACACTATAATACCGAACTACGGGAGTCATATTGTTGATCAGTAGTGATTCATTGTGGATCCAGGAAGTCATTGCATAGACCCCAAAGAAGTAAACTTGGCTGCGAGGGGTAATCGGGCTCGGAGTCGACATAATGAACACAGGAAGACATCTTGACACTTGCCAACTCAAGACTGCACTTGAGACCTCCCAGCGAGCGGAAGCTCGAGCGTGCTGTGTATGACTGCTCTGCTCCTCATCTGCTCTGGCCGCACACCAATCAGTCCAACCTCCCCTCGAGCGCATTGGGCATTGTCACTCATCATTGGTTGGGTGTTTTTATTCCCAGAACTAGCACCAACTTTGAACTAATTTCCAATGTCCCTTTCAGCCCCTTATATTCCAATTGCAAGGATTCCAACACCTTCCAATGGTATTCCAACTACCTTGCAACTATCTGGATTGAATCCAGACTCTCAGGACTATCCTGGATGGATGGCATGGAATGGTATTTTCCAATACCATTGCAATGGCCTTCCAAAATCTGTCAACATTTCCGCAGGGCTGGAACAAGATTTGGTCAGTTTGGCTGATGTGAGTCCCAGCCATGTCTTTTGTTATTTGTTAGGAGTTTTCCACCGAGTTTAGGAAGTGTGAGAATAATTCCAAGCATTTGTTGATTGATGTTAATAAATACTGTGGAGTTTTGAAGGTCTCAACTGTCTGGTAGTGTTACTGCATACTAAGACAGTGTAAGTCACTCTATACTTTCACTCAGATTTACACCAGTGAAATAAAGGCCAACACATTGTGTGGCAGTTCCAAGTCCTCAAGGATGGGCACTCAGGCATTTGGTCGTGAAGAAAGCAATGCCAGAATGGATCAGTGTGTTCCTCAAGGGAAACGAGCTACTGGAAGCCCGAGATGAAGCTTCGGAAGCGAGAAAGAGGAAGAAACTCTTGGAGTTTTGTTTCTCAGGCTTCCAGTTGAATGTCGAAGATCATTGGCTATCAGGGTGTGCCGGAATCTTGTGACATCATTGTGCTGATATCGAGACATTTCCAACACGTTTGACCAACGCGCTTCAAACGGTTTTCCAGGCATGTCGCCTCCGAAGTCACTCGCACATAAGTCTGAAAAGAGCATAGTATTATAGTATTGTCTTTGTGGACGCCAACGTTTATTGGAATTCGTCTCAGACCGCATACATACCTAGTCAAGGTTGATCAACTCTTGTTGTACAATCAAGAGCCGTTTCTCGTATGCCTGCAGCTCTTCTCTTCGTTCAGCAATACGCGGATCTTCAGCAAGATATCTTGCACATATCTCATTCGCCTCGCTAGTCCCCAACCCAAGATCCGCTATCAAGGAGCTCTGAAGATCCTTCGATATGGCTTTAACAAACTTGAGATCGATGTATGAGGGTCCACAGTCAATAACCCGCTGCAAGAAATCAGAATTATTCCACACAGTTTCAAAACGGACAACCTTATAAGCAACCTGGAAGTATGCTCTGACCTCAGCCATTAGTTTGAGCTCAGTCTCAAATTCGTCTGGTCGGTTGAGCTTTCCAAGGTCTTCGACAGTGAGCCCTGTGTACCCGAGCTCCGCAAGGGCAGCTAGAGCGATCGGTATCTTATTCTCGGAGAGGGGTCCGGGCCAGACGGGCATCTGCTCGGAAAGTGGGAAAGAGCCTGCTGTTGCAGAATACTTTGGGGTGCGGTAGTCCTTGTACTTGGCGAGCCATTTGTCTGTGCATTTATCGAGGTAATGTGTGTTCTGAGTGAAAGGCGTATTTTCGGCTTCAATCATAGTGTCGAGCAAGAGAGAGCACAGGCGAAGGTGTTTCTCGATGAGGCCGTATACCGCATTCCTGTACAAAGTCAACAAAACATACAATGGATCAAGGAATGGAGAGACAGACCGCAAGAACAGACGAAGAGTGTCATAATGCGGGAACATGTCGTCGACCAACTTGATCAACACATCTGTCGCGTTCAGTCTGACTCGCTGTAAACAAGCTCCCACAGCTGATGGCCACGTTCGCTGGAACTCTCTGATAAGCGAGACCTTTGCTTGAAAAGGAATAGTCTGCGGCAACTCCCGAGTGACAGACCTAGCGTCGGGAATGAGTATTCAAATCAACTAAGATAATTGATTCCCAAACTCTGCAATGTGTTTGCGAATATCCATCAGATTACAAGGCGTGGCCTGACTTGCTACGCCATGATCCTCATCATCGGCCACTTCGAACTTTTCGACAGTATGCGGGCATGGGATGAAGTTTGGGGCAGAACTCCGAATGTCGAGTTTGAGAGCTGCATAGGCTTTATTGTTCTCTTGTATGAAATCCGACGGCTTCCCCTCCACGACCTGCTGAACACGGTTAGTGAACTGCATAACAAAGTGCAGCATATGCGCAGCGGGTTCCATTTCTATCGGCTTGGGAAGACTCCGAAGCTCTCGACGACATAGATCTAACCGATCCAATGCCTGAGAGCGTATTGTTGGCAGGCTGAACGTACAACTCAGCTATCTTCAAGAGAGAAAACGAGTCACATACGTTTGGCTGATGAGATCAACCAAAAGGTTGCTCAATGCAGCGGTGAGGGTATTGATCCCAAACCGACTATGGTCTGACATATCACAAAACGGAGCAGTGGTGGCGAAGAATCTCTCTTCACGCTCCCTAGCTTTCACCGGGGTCGCGGAGCCACGTTCGGTGTCAGTTGGCTGACGCGTGCAATAATACCCCAGATAAAGAGGCTCTCGCTGTCCCTGAATGACTTGCATCCAGATATCAAGCGATTTTCCATCCCCAGAAACGATCATATCGGGTTTGGTCATGACGCCTGAATTCGAGATTCACCAGTGCCCGCAAAGGAAGGTTGAACGACATACCGATAGTCCGTAACCCATGGGGGTCCGCCTGTTGAGCAAGACGAAGAGCCTTTTGGTTCTGGATATCATCTTTGAACGGTCAGTGTCCATCATGCAAAGAGATGTTGCATTTCTGACCAGTCATCGAGAGAGCAACCAGGATTAGGCAGTTTCCCTTGATCTGAGAGACGACCATGTCTTCGATTAGCTGTGCGCCGCTGGAGTGGGCATTATGTATAAGGCCTGGAGAACCGTCAAGTGAATATTGTACGAATTGGAATGCCGAAACCTATACCTGGCAGATCCATGAAAGATAGATTCGGCAGCTCGGGACCTCTGACATCGACACATACGATATTCTTCCCAAAGGACGATGTTCCACAGGCCAGTTTAGTCACCTCCTTTTCGGACATATCCAATATCTCTGAATGTGGAATTGAGGGATTCAGCACAGCTAGCTGTGCGCGTCGCAAAAGCGACTCCAAGTGTGTCGTTTTAGATACTGGATTTCCGAATGATTCTTCGACAATTGCTTCAAGAGGGCTTCCTGCCTGGTCGAATTCGCGACGAATTGAGACACGACAGGACCAGGCATCATC
Source organism: Mycena floridula (assembly GCA_029320655.1). Taxonomy (NCBI): domain Eukaryota; kingdom Fungi; phylum Basidiomycota; class Agaricomycetes; order Agaricales; family Mycenaceae; genus Mycena; species Mycena floridula. The sequence goes on from JARIHS010000047.1 coordinate 288,649, forward strand.
ATCAGAAGAAAACAGACGGCATTCAAAAGGACATCTCGTGCATGTCCCTGCGTCTCTGGGGACTGTAATCTAGGGATTGAACAATAAGAGGAGAATTGAGATATGACGTGTTCTGGGCCTACCCTTGATATGGCTTCTACGAGGCTGGATTTGCCTAGAGAACAAAGTTCAGAACATCCTGAGCAGCATAAACAGGTTTAGTTTTTTACCCGCATTCTGATTTCCAATTACGACGATTCTTGGAAGGTCAAAGTCGGCTTGTGTGCTGAAAAAAAAAGGTCAGTCAGCCTTCGCCGAGCCTCGTGGACGACGGGAGTCACCCTAACGCTCTCAGTTGGTTGACAATATGGAGGATTTCCTTGCTGTATGCGGCATACACAAAATCAGACATGTTAGATTCCGACATGGTGGGGAAGGAAAGCGAGATGTGAGTCAAGTGAAGGAAGAAACAAAGGAGAATGGGTCCGAATGACTCATCGGAAGTGCACGTGTTTGTGACTTCATGGCACGTGGGTAGTGTTGCCGCGGCTTAAATGATGTTTTTCGATGTTTTGCACTTTCTGAGCGCAATTATTGAATGTATATAACGAGTAGTATATCATCTGGGACCTAGTTTGGTACATTTCGTTGGCCAGAAGCAACTTCCGCCTCGAGTTGCTCTCGGCCGAGATATAAGGCAAATATGATCGGCTAATGATCGGCTGAGTTTAGCCGGCTTGTTTTCATAGCCGATGGGATTCCGGCCCACAGACTGTGGTCTAAAAAAATCCTTCCAGAGGGTTCAATGGGTCCCATGGGCCTATGTTTTGAGACACCGCTTGCAGTAATAGTATTGCAAACTCATTCAGGAAACTCAATTTATTTTTTGGCATCGGCTTATTTTCGGCTAAGCCGCGGCAACATGTATGTCTACACTGATGGAGCTTGCTTCGAGAATGGTAAGGCATCGGCTCGGGCTGGGGCTGGGGTGTACTGGGGACCGAATTCAAGGAAAAACTGCAGCATACGTGTTCCAGGGATTCAGACAAATAACCGTGGAGAACTGCTGGCTATTTTGGCTGCTCTGCAGCTGGGGGATAGTAATCGGGAGATGGTGATTTTCTCTGATTCTGAGTATGCAATCCGGTCTATCTGTTACTGGGCAGCTGAGAATGCGAGCTTCGGGTGGTCCTGCTTGAATGGAGACATTCTGAGAGATATTGTCTCAGTGATTGTGAGACGTGAGGCTGCGCTGAAAATGATCTGGATCAAGGGGCACTCTGGTAATAATGGAGGTGATATGGCTGATAAATTGGCGAAGGAGGGCGCTTATCAGCCAGAGAGTGGTTCGTATGTCTCGTTCTCATTGGGGCTGCCGGGAATGGAGAATCGGGGACCTGGGATCAAAGGAAAGCGAAAGGTGACAACGACTTTGCCACAGGAGAAAGAGAAAGTTACGGAGGATCCAAGTGGCTTGCGGGGTAGTTTGATTGCCGAGGATTCAGGGGATTCGTCACATCGGGGCAGATCTCGGACACGAGCATTGCAGGCCGTGATGAGACAAAAGTTGATTGATTGTACTTCAGCTGGTGATTGGTGGAAGCTGGTCAAGAACTTCACAGATGACAAGCTGGAGGAGTCGGAGGTGACGGTGTTACAGTTACACGATGTTTTCAAGGGCAGGATGAACATACCCGAGGTTTTGCCAGACAGCTTTGACCTGGAAATCTTGCAGTCATACGAGAGATTGGCGGCATCATTGCCAAAGACTGGAAACGTGGATGATACCATCGGTAAACTGCTGTCCCGCGGGGTTGATGAAGCTGAAGTGGCTGAGACAAAGGTGCATGTGAAGGACCATGTGCTACACAGTGCTGAAGGAGCCGATGAATGGTCATACCGTGATATCTTGGGGATTCCGAACGAAAAACTCGTGCTGCTGATAAATGACTGCCTGAATAAATGTGCAGTTCCGATTTCTTGGTTGTTGGCACTGTTGATTGGGATATTGAAGCATGGAAAGGACCCAAAAGTGGCTAATTCTTACCGATTGCTGATCATGCAAAGTTGCTTTCTCAAATTCTTGACGTTGATAGTGGACCGGCGGATAAGACTGGTGGCAGAGATGAAGGGTTTGGTGCCTGAGTCTCAGAACGGATTCCGTCCGGGTTTCCGTACCTCGAATAATGCGTTCATTCTGAGGACATTGATTGAGCGCGCGAGGAGTGAGTCGAAGCCGCTGTATGTAGGCTATATCGATTTGGTAAATGCATTCCCAGCGACAAATCGGAGTGTTTTGTGGGTTAAATTGAACAGCTTGGGTATTCATGGGAAGATCATTGATTGGTTGAAGATGATCTATGACCGTATGTCTTATGTGGTGGCCCATAACGGAGAAGTGACAGCTCCATTTCTGTGTTTTCTGGGTGTCTTGACTGGAGATCCGAGCTCTCCTAATTTGTGGAACTTGTTCATATCGGACTTCCGGGTTTCGGTACACTGGAGTGACGTGAGATTGAATGGTGTGGCAGTCCCAAAGCTTGAGCAGGCAGATGATATAATGATGAACTCGTGCGCTATTGATGGGTTCCAGGGAAAGCTGAACGAGAGTGGCCGTTATGCTGGAAAAATTGGGTGTGAAATGCAGCTGACAAAGTGCGTCTACAGCATTTTCGGGGAGAGTTGGATTGATAAGAAAATTGAGGACCAAAGGGTGACATTGAATGGTGTTGCTTTGAAAAAGGAGACAAAATTCAAGTACGTCGGGACATGGTTCCAGACCGAGGGGGGTCACATGTTCAAGGAGCACTACATTGTGAACACAGAAAAAGCAGCAAACGTGGCAAGATCAGCTCTGGGGATAGAGAAAATTGTTGGGAGTCTCTCGGCATGGGAGTTTCGGACTCTGTATATGGCACGAGTGGATCCGTATCTCATCAACGCCTGTGATATTATTATTGACTCAGTGGCATCTAACCTAGCCATGCTGGAGAAGGTGCAATTGAGTTATCTGAGGCGAATGTTGGGGATGGGGAATCGTTGTGTTCGGGCAGTGTTGTTTACTGAGACTGGGGTTCAGCCAATTCGGTATCGTCGCATCATCTTGGCTTTGAAGTATGGCGCTGCGGTGATGGAACTGTCACCAAAGCGATTGGCGTTTAATGCAATGTGGGAGAGTGTCTCACTTGCGCGAGATGGGCATGTATCTTGGGCCTCAGAGCTGAGAGGGGTTATGGCGGGACTGCCTATTCCTGTTCTGTGGAATCTGAATAGAGATGAGAATATATCCGCAGGACACTTTGAGGGGCTAGTCGTCCAAGTTACTCGCTCAATGGAGGTGTATTTACAGCATGAGATTGATCATTCTTCTCGAGTACGAGACTTACTTTTTGGGCGACGAGAGTGGGATAAAGAGTCTCGGAGTTTTGTGTTTAAAGTCCTCGCTTTCCGCCATTATCTTCGAGTGAGTAATCCGCAACATAGACGGGCCTTCGTGCATGTAATGCTGTCAGGACACGCTTTGGCTATGGAGAGAATGAGATGGAGTGAGCGCGGCAAGGCAATCGTGCCACGAGAATGGAGATTATGTCGCTTTTGCTATGTGGGTCAAGAAGATGTGATTCATGCCTTGCTGTTGTGCCCGGAAACTAGACTAGTAAGCCGCCGAGCGGAGTTCTATCGGGATCTGAATCATATGTTACCTGGTTTTCGGGGGCGATATTTAGATCCAGGGTTGTTTCTGAGAGCGCTGGTGGCAGAACGAGAGACAGTAAACATGGTCGGGAAGTTCTGCTATGAGATGCTTCTGATATTTTATTCTGTACCCATGCTTACAGTGGTCGCGCGAGATTGATTTGGCATGCATAGCCGATGGGATAGTTCTAGCAAGGGACGGTTTTTTGCCTCTGTTTTTCCGTACCTAGAAGCAGATCGCCCCCCATCGTTAGTGTGCGTGTTCCGGTTCACAAAGGGACTACGGTGAGGATGTGCCGTATAAGACTTTGAGTAGACGGTAAACTGATAGGTACTTAGTTTAGGGCCCTCTGATGTAAATCAGTTGTCAGTATAATATATCCTATCCTATCCTATCCTACACGTGGGGCATGATCTAATCATCTAGTTGCGACGCGTGACACTGCCGTTTCTATGATGAGGGCAGCAGGAGGAATTTGGAAAATAATATTGTCCATATGTAAGCAATTTTGAGGCCAATCCAACTCAAATGTTCAGATAAACACTGAAATTTGTCGCCTCTATTTCATCAAGTATTTTCTATATCCTCTTTGCGCTCTGAAATGACCAGTTGTTCTGACATGAGGGACAGATGGTCAACTTTATAGCCCGCTCCTAAGACCTATGTGATGGAGACTCCTCCAATATGGAGAATCAGATCTATTACCGCATCTGTCATAATGCCATCGCTTCACATGCCGTTGCGATATAGAACCTCGATTAGCTCATTATCCGCGAATCCACGTGCCCAACCTGTGAACGTCCTTTTGTTGTTTCCGCAAATTTCCAACACATGCATTGGCTTGACAATTGGAGCACTTTGACCTATTTATCCAACAATTCAACTAAAGTTGCCTGTAAAAAGTGGGAAAAATGGCCTCAAGTTGCTCTAAAATGAGGGGCATTTTGCGACACTATTATAGCCAACATGACTATGTTTGTAGAGTCACGAGCAGGAGGCAATTTTATGCTAAGGCGTCGGAGGAGAGAGGGATTTTGCGAGGACTTAGTTGTTTGAGATTCTGAGTCGGAGTCTGATGACGATTGCGAGTCAGAAACCGGAGTGTCAAATTCAGAATTTCCTCTAGATTTTATACTCTTTCAAAGAGGCTGTCTCAGAAAATTACCGGAGCTGAGACCCTCCTGTAAGGAACTTCTCCTCAGCATTCGGGGACATCGGGCACAGCCTCCTAGTCTTATTTGAGTAGTAAGAATTGTCGTTGAACACATCATTCACGCTCAATACAGTCACAATTGTGAATGAGTCTCATCCTGCACTCAAGACCCACAGTTCTCCAGTACACATAGGTATGCTGAAGATGCATACTCAAACTCTCTCGATCGATCACCGAAATGGTGCAGGGCTAGACCCTCTAATGCGCTATCCAACGATTGCATCACTGTATACAGAGTGGTAAAGTGGAAGGCGATGTATTTACATTGTACAGCCAGAATGGTAAAGCGCCATTCAAGGCAGTATCGACCCACGAAGTTACCAATCAATCAACATTCAGATCAGAAAGATGATCCTGGTGACATCGGTCACAGTTAGGACAATGGTGGATTTGGTCTGCGTCGAGACCGTGTAATTTATCTATTCATCTTCCAACGTACCGGTATTTCAATGAGGACCGAGCTAGCAATTTACTCCCTTTTCCCAACTTAAGTCGGGCAGAAAACTCAGAGTTCCCCGAGGTAGATCTCTCAGCCTCCTTCGCTTCATTAGTCATCAGCCTTCCATTGCGGATAAAAAGCGGAGAACCGCGCTTGACGCGAAGTCCTGCCCACATTACGATGGCCCTAGTAACAAATGCGCGACTCATTTTCAAGGAGATACCTGAAGGTAAGGAGGACCTGGAAGTTCTTTGGTCCATGCCTCCTTGATTGCTTTCTCATCCGTAGCCAGACTATCCGATTCCTAGTAAAACCACCGTATATGATGATACACCTACCATCAATCTCGAGACTGTAGCTCTAAATGGGGAATTCTGTTGAGGACTCTGTGTCTTTCTATCGATCCGGCGATCCGTGGTATGATGCGGCGAGTAAGCGCGTGTTCCTTCCTATTGTCATATTTCGTCGTGATTGCGCGATAGCATGGTTCACGGGACTACGCTGATTTCGCTCTGTTCTGAGGCATACGAAATACCCCGTTGTTCATCGCTGATGTCAACTTCATAGGTGTATGTTATAGATCAACCGTACTCTCGTGTCAACTCCTTTTGGCTCGCAGACTGTACAACTGGGGACTCGCGTTGTGCGTTCATTCAGAGAATGAACGATTCAAGGCCGGCGATCATGTCGAAGGACTCATGGGCTCATCCTTTCCCTCAGGAATTCATAATGTATTGATTCCTGCTATCAGCTTTCGAACAATACAGTGTCGTCTCCAATCCAGAATCGCAGAGAATTAGAATTATCAAGAATGAGGCGAACCTCCCGTGGTCCCTGTACGTCGGTGTCCTCGGGATGGCAGGTATATGTGTCGAGTGATTCAAGGATTGCATTATTGCTGATGCGACTCCAGGAAAGACAGCGTACTACGGTTGGAAAGAGTACGGCAATTACAAAAAGGTGCGTAAAATATTGATCCTAGACTTGATCAGTACTAACCGAGCGGATAGGGCGAAGTCCTCTTTGTGACTACAGGTGCCGGTATGTACCTTGCTATAGTATGGTCAAGTTGAATGCTCATGATATGTGCGAAGGGCCTGTCGGATCATGAGTAGACTGCTCATTGATAGTAATCGAAACTCGAATCGTCCAATCAGTCTCGTCAGCCAACTAATAAACTCGACGGTCTCAAAGTCATCGCTTCGGCTAGTTCAGACGAGAAGGTCGATTTTATGAAGTTCCTCGGAATTGATGTGGCTTTCAACTACAAGACCACAGATACTGCGGCTGTCTTGGCGAAGGAAGGACCTTTGGATATGTACGTTTCAACCATTTTATCTTGAGAGTCCTTCTGTTTTTCGATTTTGATGAACCCTTTTCCGAGTCTTTGGCAGCTATTGGGACCATGTCGGTAGCGAAGTGCTCGACGCTGCGCTCCTCAACGCTGTCAATCACACCAGGTTCATTATTACTGGGCAGATAGCCGGATACAATAGCGGAAACAATGTTTCTTTCAAGGTCAACAGAGCTGGGACTTGTTTTGATTGCTTTGAAACATCATCGTCGGCGCAGAACATCGGGCTCACAATCTACAAACAAGTCAATTTATGTGGATACTTCATATTGGGCCTAGAAGAAGTATCATGAGCCATTTGAGCGAGAAATGCCTCTGTTCAAAAACGGTAATTATCGGGTCTCTCTCAATCAACAATGGTGCTCATCTTCTCTCTCAATGTACCTTGAAGTGCTCCGAGCACATCACGCAGGGCCTGGAGAACGCCGGGAAGGCGATATTGGACCAACAGAAAGGCTTGAACAACGGAAAGAGTGTTATGATTGTGGCTGAGAACTGAGTGCACCATAACAAGAACCGTTATGCATAGTTTATATCTAAATTTCTCTGAATTCGTACGATATTGGCCGCTATCGAGTCATCTGGGTCGCAATATTGATCGTGTCAGTGGCTTAGGGGTCCCCAACCAGATTGTGATGAGATCGCAAGGATGGTCTATCACCAAGTAAATTCGTGTACTATCTTTTCATAGTCCTTGACCTCATTTCCTTGCAGTTCCGAGGATGTAGAGGCGAATTTCCAGGCCAGCCAACATATTTTGTGTAACAAAAGGGTTCTAGCTCGTCATGACTTCGTCCATGACCATGCCAGTTGTAGGATCTCGAGCAGGCAGTAGTTGGATGCAAAGTCCTCGGAGGAGAGAAAGCCGTCTGTAGAGCCTTGTCGTTTGGTATTCTGAGTTAGAGTCTGATGACTGTGAGTTATATTTGGTAGATGATCTGGTTGGGACTCTGGTAACGAGGTGTGGCTGCATCGTTTAAAAATAGGCCTTGATTTGATTGTAGCATCGGAAAATCTCAACATGTGGAGAAGGGTTTTGCGCCATGGACCTTTTTTTTTGGGCTATGTAAGACATTGTTCAAGAGATTGTCTACTCGAGAACGTATACTTGATCAATCAACGTTTAGCCAAAGACGATCCTCAGGTTCGGCAGTGACGAAACCCGGAGTTCCCCGAGCCTCGAGGTAGATCTGTCAGCCTTCAGTCATTAGTCAGCTGCCTTCCGCGGCGTATAAAAACCGATAAGAGCCCCCCTCGATACGATCTCTTTCCCACATCACAATGGCCCCAGTAGCAAACACGCGACTCCTTTTCAAGGAGAAACCTGAAGGTATGGAGGACCTGGAAGCTAGCTCCTTGATTGCTTTCTCATCCGTCGCCAGGCTATCCGATTCCTGGCAAAACGACCGTATATGACGATACACCTACCATCGATCTTGAGACTGTAGCACTCAATGGAGGAATTCTGTTGAAGACTTTGTGTCTTTCGATCGATCCGTCGATTCGTGGTAAAATGGGTCGGGGGGTAAGCATCGATTCTCGTCACGTCAATTTCGTCATTGGGCGTCTGATTGCGCTTGTTCAATGATGCTAATGTTAATCCGAGGTGTATGTCCCGAATGAACCGTACGTGAACAATGGAGTTAGTTGAAGTTCTCATGTGCCGACTCTTCTTTTCTGATAGCGTAGCCAACTATGGACTTGCGCTAGTCCTGCGTTCGGAGAATGACCGCTTTAAAGCCGGTGATTATATCGAAGGGATCATATGTCCGTCCTTTCATTCAAGAATTCACGCATCATGGTATTGATCTGCGTATTAGCTTTCGAACAATACAGTGTTGTCCCCAATCCACCAAAAGCATTGAGGGTTCTCAAGAATGACGCCAATCTCCCGTGGTCGCTGTTCGTCGGTATCCTCGGAATGCCTGGTATACTTACATCGTACGATTCGATCACAATATCTTTGCTGACGTGACCCGCGCAGGCAAAACAGCGTACTACGGCTGGAAAGAATATGCCAATCCGAAAAAGGTGCGATATGAGAGATTAAACGAGTCGATCGATTCTCAAGCCATCGACTAGGGCGAGGTTCTTTTTGTGACCACAGGTGCTGGTGCGTAGCTGTCTTCATTGTTGGTGATTTGAGCAGCTTATCACATATAACAAGGACCCGTTGGATCGTAAGTAGATTGATTGATTCCCTATCAATTGAACTCAAATCGGGCCATCAGCTTGGTCATCCAACTAGCCAAACTCGATGGTCTTAAAGTTATCGGCTCCGCAGGTTCTGAGGAAAAGGTCCAATTCATGAAGTCCCTCGGGGCTGATGTGGCTTTCAACTACAAGACCACAGATACTGCGGCTATCTTGGCGAAAGAGGGACCTGTGGATATGTGCGTTCAGCTATCCTTCTATCTTGACACTCCTTCTATTTTCAGTTTGACGAAGCCGATTCTTTTCTGACACTCCGACAGCTATTGGGACCATGTCGGTGGCGAAGTCCTCGACGCTGCCCTCTTTCACGCCGCCAATCACGCCAGATTCATCATAACTGGGCAGTCAGCGGGATACAACAGCGAAGAGGGTCTTGCGATCAAGGTCAGTGGAGTCGAGAGTTATCTTCACTTGGTACTCTAAAACTTATTTGGGTTTCTCCTTCATCCAGAACATCCCGCTCATAATCTACAAACAAGTCAACTTGTATGGAAACTTCATTCTTGGGCTTGAAGAGAAGTACCATAAAGAATTTGAGCGAGAGATGCCACCGCTGGTCAAAAACGGTGATCATTGCGTCCCTCCTGTTCTATAATTGTGCTTATCGTGTCTCAAGGTACCTTGAAGTACTTGGAAGACGTCACCAAGGGCTTGGAGAAGTCTGGGGAGGCAATATTGGCCCAGCAGAAAGGCGCGAACCATGGGAAGAGTGTTGTAGTTGTGGCTGAGCACTGAGTGGACACTGATAAGAACCAGTATGAATAGTTTGTAACTGAGATCCTCTGAATCTGTACAACATTATTGAATCATCTGTGGCGCAATATCAACGAACACCCGAGAGCTCGGGGTGATTCAACGGAATCAAAGTTACACAATTCCAATACATAATGGTACAATTGGATAGGCTCGTAACCAGCCTCTCTGACGCGGCAAGAGGCAAACCTCTCGTCAGAGAGGCTGGGATCACGGCTAATGCCGTGGGTGATGGAGCTTGGCGTGATAGCAATGAGTCATCGCTGGCCAATGGGAATCTTGTCATGACAAGATTTCATTGACGCAGCGAGACATTGTGATTTGTAAAACGATGCTCGGGCACTGAATACAGGCTTCTGGTAGGGTGAAACATATTTTGCAGCTGGATAATGACACTAGATAATGCTGGAATAATTTATTGACCATGGCAGCTTCAGAGTGAGCGCGGAAGAGAATAGGCCTGTCCTTCATATAATGTGCTCGGTTTTGTTATCAATGCTGTAGTTGACATCTTTAAGGTTTAAATGTTGAATTACAATGAGAATGACCAGCCTAGCGAGTGACCAGCGAGCAAATGAAGATAATTGACCTCATGTTGTCATACAATTCGTGTCATGATGAAATTCCCATACGCCAGCAATGACTCATAGTCATCACGCCAAGGGCCACCACCCACGGCAGTTGCCGTGACACCGGACTCTCTATCGAGAGGCTTGCCCCTCATAGAGAGTCGGTCACCGGACTAACAATTGGAGCTCAGGACTGGAAGATGTTTATTTTATTGACCCAGCATGTAGTTATTCCCCCGATGAATGACCATATTGGATATTGCCTATCAATTCACCTCTCCCCAATCACCTTCGCCATCATCCTCCTCGGCAAACTTACCGCTGGGCAGACTATCACGCCCACCAACCTCAACTCACACAAATACCCCATCGAAAGCCCCAGAGCGTTTGGGGAGGGGCCAGACTCACAAAGGGACTCCTTGCGACTGTGCGAGAGATCCCGACACACATTTCGAGGATGTCGCACGAGGCCCAGCTATTTCACTCGTTCACTCTCCATACTTTTCCTACTTTCTTCACTTGAGCAAGTAAAAAAAAGTAAAACTCAGGTTCCCTGATGTATTCCTCTGTCCCAGGGGTCTATAGCAGGATAAACTGGCTATAACTGTTTCAGAATATATCAACTGACGCGTGTATCGAGGGCGGGATTCTTGCGCTCCACTTGGAAGGAAGGAAGGAAGTACATTTCGGCATGGTCCACGTCCTGAACACCGTGTCCCGAGATAACTAGTACACAAACTAATATAAAAGTAAGTACAACTAATCCCAGGGGCTTCTATTTCATATTTTGTCTAGAGCTGTCGGGCAGGTAAGGGCGTGAGACTTTCAGAAGCGTAACCCGACTGCCGACCCGGCCGTTGCATCACCGACGTCGCTGACCTAAGAAGGCCGCCCTTTTTCGTTGGTCCACCGCCGTTAATTCATGACATAGCGAGCCTTCCATCCGCTTCGTAAGTCGGAGTTTTCCTCGTGACGCAATCATCCTGGGTGCCCCCGACGACGGAAAGGACATTGGCTGGATCAATGTGTCTCAGGTTTGCCATTGAACATTGGCATCGGACTGCCTTGGAATGTCCTGCTTTATGGTCGACGCTCAATCTTTCCTCGTAAAGCGCACAATGGACTACCGTCATGCTTGAGCGAAGCCAACGGGCATTGCTCACCATCAGCAGCGACGCAGTGATCAGCGCAGAGCCCAATCGCTCACATGCGCCAGAAACCTTTTTGTTCGAGGAGCTCCAATTGATTGACGCTACACCAATGCCCCAAGAAAAACTACCCATCATTGACATCCCTACATTGCGGAGACTGTCATCGTAAAACCGAGTCTGTCTAGGAGAGACTAGGTTCTCTCTACAGTTCTCACGCTTATTTTATGCTACCATGGATCCATTCAAACATCCATGACATGTCGCCATATCTCGTAGTGAAGAATCTGCGCTCGTCAGAGTGGCTACTCCTCGAAAAGGATGGTCTTCTTGTACAGGCCGCTAACCTTCTGCCGGTTCCCAGAGTTCATTTCCGAGTCTTCCGAGGTATTCATGTGAGGGCCAACATTAGGCTGGGACACGGCTCCTTTGTTGACTTGTCACACGGAGCGGATATGTAAGCAAGAATGTTTCGGGTGAAAGCTTCCCATACTCTCGGGAAGACTTTCCGTCCAGTGCGCCGGACTCCGGTTGACCGAAAGGTGGCGTTGCTCGAAGCTCTGAACCCCGAACACTAGAAGCCAGCGATGCGTCAGAGCCGAGCTCGGGACACCCAAAAACTAGGAGTCCGGCGACCGAACCTGTTGAATGACAGGAATTGTAAGGAAGAGAATAGCATATCACTGCATTTCACAGGGACTTACACCAACTCAGGTCTAGCATCATTCAGGTCTGCAGGTCTGTCTAGGTGCCTAGACCAACCCGATATAGGTCACTTGGATGTGACTTGATCTAGCAAGATCTAGCATCGTTCAGGTTGGACTAAGTCCGTGTAGGTCCCCCGGACCAGGGTCTGTCTAGGTCTCGAGGTGATATAAAGCATAATTCAACTTTTTCGCTTTTGTATCTTTCCGCGGTTCCCACCTTATGTAAGTGCCCGTCTCACGGCCACCATCCAATCAAAACCCTGACTGGACCCTGACTGGACCCTGACCGGCTGTCGGCGTAAAATTTAAGACTTGCAGCATCAATAATCTCTGTCCATGATAACTCCGAAGTATCGCCTGATATGCCACGTTGCTGGGCACCATCAGAGCCAGTGGTGAGACATTTCTGGTACGAAATACAACTTTATAATATTACTGGTATATCTGAGTGCCTAAACAGACCTAGACCATGCTGTGTAGAGCCACCTGGCCGCACATAGTCAGACCTAGACGAACCTGTTTGTCTGGGTTGGTGTAGGTCCCTGCGAAACACAGTGAATGCATGCCAAATGCCACAGTGAAACCAGAGCCAGTGTGTTTCAATGTCCTCAGGGCAGATAAGCTCGACATGGATGCATATTGTGCAATGGCTCGCATGATAATCACTGCGCCACAATTATCCTGTCACCCAAGTTTCACAATCTGTAGATCAGCAGGCCTGATCAACCCATAATCACCGACACTCAGAGATATGATTAATCCACTGAATATTGCAGTATCAAGAGGGCAGATGGAGGGAGTGAAAAGAAGACAAGTTAGACAACATTGACTGAATTGATATGTTCCATCTGGCTAGAGCACCAGATTAGATAACATTGATGGGTGAGTCACCTTTTGGTATTCATTCCAGTGTTTCCTGTTGTTTTAGTGCATAAGATTTGTTTGATCCTCAATATTTGACCTTTACAAAAGCTGTAGAACTGCAGGGTAAAGTGGAACAAAGTGCACAAATGGTAGGATTTCATTCATCAGCCTCTGACAGCTTTGAAGAGCTCAGAGGACCTTTGTTTCTTCCCTTTGCTTCCACTGCATAAGATGCCAGCCGCCCATAGGCCGGTGTTTGGTGATCAATGTCTACACACCACGTTTCACTGCAATGTCCTCACAGGGGTTTCTTCATGAAGTCTAATCAGATGTGGGAGCAGACTGGGAAGCGGTGGGAAAAGATCATGTGCTCCAAGGGTTGGAATAGATCCCAGGCCTGATTTACTATTTAGTAATTTTACGTTTATTCCAGGGTCGGAGCAGGTGACCTCTTGACATGTGCCCCATTTCTAGCAAATCTAGACTCATCTACTCCAACCCTGGGAATAGATGACGTGTCCAGCCCCAGAATAGCTACCTCTCTAAATATATTCAGATTCACCCCAATCTGCTCCATCCTGCGAATATTTCGGCCTGAAACATGGTGACAGGGACCTGACTGGGCCAAGAAGCATACTTCTCCAACTGGTCACACCAAGATTTTGTTAGCTTGTTTCCTCTTAATGGATGACAGAACTGAGTTAAAAATGTGATTGATTGCTTGTCATGCAATTCCATATCAATCCAAATTGATGAGGATCTTTCTGAACAATGGCTAGCAAGAGAAAGCAAAAAAGTAGGTCCTCGGCTATTTATGTTATGAGGGACAAAATGGTGGCATTGGGACCTTTTGGGCCAGGTACCTGCTAACAAAAAATTGAACTCAAGGATTGTTACAGCATTGATTGCTAGGTCCCATAGATGGTATCTGCTTTACAATACAGCACTACAGTGCCAAGAACAGGAAGAGGGGGACTCGTATCTGCCACGAGAACAGTTGGCCTCTATCCCTTATGAATGCAGGAGCCCCTGAGACAGAATATTGTACTCGTATCTACTGTTGTATTACTGATTATCTCGGGACACGGTGCTTCAGGACGTGAACCATACCGTTAATTTACTTCCTTCCTTCCTTCCTTGAAATGTCGATTGCAATATCCGACTGCCGAAGCTTGGACAAATAACAGCCATAGTTACACAAACTCCACTGAACAAGACCAATTTTGATGGTGACCTATCGATTCCATAACAGCTGCAATGAATGCATGATGATCAACATCCGGTTACGCAGCAACTGGCCAAGTCCAAGTCAGAGGAACCACTTGAATGAGAGTCAAAATGTACAAAATAGAACTGTTCTCTTGAGCTGAATAAATCAATATGTATGTATTCATTTTTTGGACGATGAGAAGCAACAAAAAAACCAATCAATATCTGTATAATGACTCCACAGTTGTCTTGACGCTCGTTCAGCGGCAAAGCCCCTCAGCGACGGGGACAGCAAACCTCGAGGGTTGCGTGAGTCAAAAGAGCGAAATTTCTTTGATTATGCTTACAAGAACAAAGGCCTCATACCTTTCAAACACTGAGGCTGAACATCGCACCAAACTGACAGGCCATTAATTACCTGGGCCCGAACCCTGATGCACGAGCAGATAAGACCACGTGTAAAGATAACGCTCGGATAAATATCGGATATATCATAGCCTAGTGAAATTTGATTTTATATTCGCTGCTTCCTGCGTCCCCGGTGATAACCAAAAATGGGCTACAAATAGGATTCGTAATCATCGAGAAAAACATCCTCATTGCTGAACGATTGCACTCTTCAGTTTTATTGATGTTGGCATAGGAGAGCCTAGTCAGACAGCTGTACGACTAATAGTCCGAGGATGCTGTCAATCGCTCTGAACTTATTCCAAGGCATCCTTGATACATGATGTACGTCAATTCTGTTCCAAAGATGTAGCTAGATATCTTTTTGTTGCTTCAATGCAGGTTTGAGCGCATCGAAAAGACTTGCTGAGGGGATCAGTGACTTCCGTGACCTATCGAGTTCACGTTGAACATCGGAAACGAGGTACGTTCCAGGTGTATCTGTACTTGACAGAACCTGATCCATTCAGACACCCGAACAATCCCACGAATAAATGTGGCCCCTTCCAAGGTCCCTTAATCTCCTTGCCCTTTGACTGCCAATGTCATTATCCTCTCCACCCGCGTTGAGCTTTGCTCAGAGTTGCCTGCAGCGGCACCACGGACCGCTGGCCCGCTCTTCAAGCTTCTTCCGGCTCACGTCCCGACGATCGATGTTATAAGAATGTTTAAGTTTGCCTCCATTTATGGTGCTATTCTAAAGTATTCATCCCAGGTAATGCCAGCGATTTTTTAAAATGTGTCGCTGCGAGATGGGTATGTAAAATGGTGTTACAGACGGTGGCCAGACTGGCCAAACGATTGGCTTATTTGAAAGCGTCTCGTACCCGCCGTCGCATCCTGAATACACCGATTCGAATCACCAGCTGCAGCATTTGCCATTCCTTCTTCATGGCGTCTGAGCGCTTTGGTGCCTCTGATATCTCCTTGCTCTCCGCTACCTCTTCAACTGTCTCTTCAATTGTCTCTTCAGAATCCAACGAAAAATGCCTTTCTCTGCGTTTCTTCTTGAGCTTGTGCTCGGCTTCGAGCGAAAATGAATCACTGGCTGAACTCATGCAGGAATCATCATAGGATGTTTGAGAAGAGGAATATGATGATGGTGGGTATAAGGGAGAGGCGAATCGTCCAGAATATGACGGTGAAGTTGGTCGGGAAGCACGATGGTGCTTGTGTTCAGGCTCTGCCTCGGATATTGAGGCGTTATCGCCCTCCTCGTTCGCAAGTTCCCAACTGGGCCTCTGCGGAGAATATTGGGCAAATGGATCTATGCTGGATGATGAAGTTCGTCGGGGGCTGCTTTTCTTCTCGAAAAGTGGGAAATGACGATAGTCAGGGTCATGTAGATCGCCATTGTTATCCATCCAAACCCTTAGAGGGAAATAGGATGATGAAGGTGATGAAGATGAAGCGTATGAGGGGTCCAAGAGTCTCGACGCCTCAGCTCTTTTTGAAGCTCTGCATGGATGAGACAGATGGAGATGGATCGACATTGTTGAATCGAGTGTACAAGGAATTATATCCAGTTATCGAGACCGAGATATGAACTCGTCGAAGAGGAGCTGTCGGAAATAAAAGGGGTCATCGTGGTCCTTTATAAACATAACCCGCCCGAGAAAAGCTCGGCTTAGTTATCCGTATCACTCGGAAGCTCGCCATCGGAAACATCGGTGGGAATTTCGTGTATAGTCATATCCTATGACTGGATGTTATTGCCAGCGGCTACGACTGGTTTAGAGACTGGAATGATCAATTTCTGAGCTTTATGGACTCTTCGGGAGTCACACCGGAAAAAAAGAGTCAGTCAGCAGTTGCTTACTGTTATATTTCAAGGAAAGTCTTAGAAACCGGCTATCTGACTCATCACTCGGAAATCTTCCATGGCTATTCTTGGCTATTCTTGGATTACGGGGAAGAATGAGCGTGCACGCCAGGTCGCTGGCTCACGCGCTTACTACGCATTGTCACGGCCCGGTATGTCGACAACCCTCTTGGTGAGTCGACCAAAGTGGCTTTTTAGGACTTATCTCGTCGAGATATGCAGACAGATACTCAGATATTCATCCAGCTCTGGATTTCTCCAAGAATCGGTTTCATTTGGGCTCCGTAATCCACAGATCTTGCATTTTTCGGTGGATATCGCATAGCACGCGTAACTGTTCCAAGTCCGATGGCGACGCAAGTAGTCCTTCTGTTTGATCGCCTGAGCTTCTCACCTCTGAATCCGGACGAACAGTTCAAAGAGGCAGATGGCTGTGCAATATGTCTCTCAATTGATGGCCAGCGTCTGAAGTGTTTTGGATTGCAAAATAGCCGACGGTCCCATTGAAACAAAGACATCCATAGCGGGCGTAAAGTTGAGTTTTCATCAATAGCTCTGTCAACGTTCGCTATCAATACCCTCTGCAATCGGACCCATACCGGTCTCTTCCTAGGTCATGTTCTCCTCCGATCTTGTCTGAACAAGCGCCAGCATTTCTCCGCATTGAAAAACAAGATAGGGAGCTGCTTCTCTTTGCGATGGTGACACATCCCGGCCATCTCGCAAGTCAGCCGTCGGGCACCTGAGGTCAAGTGATTAGCTGACCAGCCGATTTGTGCATGGTGAGTGCTTCGCTGTCCGGCTTCAATGGATATTTTACAGGCTTCGACGGCCATAGAGAATCTGCATCCACGGCTTCAAGATAACGTTCTCAAATCAAATCAAATCTAGGATGCCGAGAGTTAAACTTGAAGCTGCAAAATCAGTCCTCGTCATTGATTCCCGGTGACACAGCACGACAATCGATCGATGACAAATGAATAGTGAATCGTGATCGATCGGTGATCATAATAACTTGTGAGAACATTAGCTTGATCGCCGATAAGCCGATGTTTCAAGTCAGCTTGGCAGTCAACTTTCTGCTGTTCGTTCGGGCTGTTTGCAAAAATATCCCCAGTAGTTTCTTTGTGTAGCATGAACAAGCATAACTAGATTTTTGATAAGTCCGGAAGTACGAAACCGGTCTATAGTTTTTGCAAACAGCTGTGTCATTGGTGACTCTGTCACTTCTTGTTGAACATGGCACCGGAAGGAATCGGCACAGAATTCCTCGGGAAAAGATATATTCACATTTTCATTGGTTCATCATATAAGCCCGCTCTTCACCCGACAGAAACAATCAAGACAGAAGCCGAGAATCCAGGAGCGTTGTATGTGATGGTTTTGCCAGCTGTAAATGTAAAAGCTCTTGGAACAGCAGCATTTGGATTCGACAGCGTGTTCATAGTGTTTGTCGCTGCAGTGAGAACCGTCCCGGTGTCAATTGACGAAATTGTGAAAGGACAGTATTCGCTGTCGTCGCAGTGTTGATAGCCTATGTCAATCTTCAGTTTATGGTTATCAAACAGTGGAAGGGTTTCTTACGAAAATCTGGAGGTGGACATGGTGGTTCCAGGGCCACTGATGGAGACATTTGTTCATATTACCGTCGCAGTATACTGAGTTTTTTCAGCTTCCTTGGGTTATACAACGTCTTTCTATCGATCCGTCAATTCGTAATAAAATGGGTGGAGGGGTAAGCATTGAATTCCGTCACGTCGATTTCTTCATAGTCTTGTACAATGATGCTAATAATAATCCTAGATGTATGTCCTGAATGAACCGTACGTGAACAATGGAGTTGACTAAGGTTCTCATATGCAGAGTCCTGATAGCGTAGCGAACTATGGACTGGCGCTGGTCCTGCGTTCGGAGAATGACCGTTTTAAAGCCGGTGATCATATCGAAGGAGTTATATGTTCGTCCTTTCATTCAAGAACTACCTCATCATGGTATTGTATTGACTCGCGTAATAGCTTTCGAACAATACAGCGTCGTCCCCAATCCCCCAAAGGCGTTGAGGGTTCTCAATAACGACACGAACCTTCCATGGTCGCTGTTCGTCGGTATTCTCGGAATGCCTGGTATACTTACACCGTACGATTCAGTCACTATATCTTTTCTGACGTGACCCCAGGCAAAACAGCCTACTATGGCTGGAAAGAATATGCCAATCCGAAAAAGGTGTGTCACAGATTGTGCGATTCGATCAGAACTCAAGCCATTGGATAGGGCGAGGTTCTTTTTGTGACCACAGGTGCTGGTGCGTAGCTGTCTTCATCGTCGGTGAATTGAGAAGCTTATCGCTTATATCAAGGACCCGTTGGAGCGTGAGTAGGCTGGTTAATCTCAATTAATCGAGCTAAAATCGGCGAACAAGCTTGGTCATCCAATTAGCCAAACTCGATGGTCTCAAGGTCATCGGTTCGGCAGGTTCTGAGGAGAAGGTCCAATTTATGAAGTCCCTCGGGGCTGATGTGGCTTTCAACTACAGACCACAGACACTGCGGCTATCTTGGCGAAAGAGGGACCTGTGGATATGTGCGTTCAACTATTCATTTATCTTGACAGTCCTTCTATGTTCCAAGTTCGAGGAAGCCCTTTCGTTTTTAACTCCTTCATAGCTACTGGGACCATGTAGGCGGCGAAGTCCTCGACGCTGCGCTCTTCCACGCCGCCAATCACGCCAGATTCATCATAACTGGGCAGTCAGCGGGATACAACAGGGCAAACGGTCTTGCGATCAAGGTCAGTGGAGTCGAGATTTATCTTTACTTGGTACTTTAAACTCATTCCGCCCTCTCCTTCATTCAGAACATTGGGCTCATAGTCTACGAACAAGTCAACTTGTATGGAAACTTGATGCTTGGCCTTGAAGAGAAGTACCATGAGGAGTTTGAGCGAGGAATGCCACCGCTGGTCAAAAATGGTAATTATTCAACCTTCTCAGTTGTGCAATAATGGTGCTTAATGTGTTTAAAGGTACCTTGAAGTACTTGGAGGACGTCACAAAGGGCCTGGAGAAGTCCGGGGAGGCGATATTGGCACAGCAGAGAGGCACGAACCACGGGAAGAGTGTTGTAGTTGTGGCTGAGCACTGAGTGAGCGCTGACAAGAACCAATACAAATAGTTTTATCTGAAATCCTCTGAATTTGTACAACATTATCGAGCCATCTGTGGCGCAATCTCACGGAACAGCTGAGAGCTCGGGGGTGATTGAACAGTGAACTGCAGTTACACAATACCAATACATAGGTTTAAAGTCAGAGCTCAGGACAGGAAGATATCTATTTTATTGGCCCAGCACTGAATTATTCCTCCGATGAACCAAGTCCACTGTCCAATGAGAAGATCTTCCCCACGAGGAACCGAGTTGAAAGATGTCGACTTCTTAGTGGTTTTATCTGCTACTTATTTGCCTGGTTTGGACGCAGAGAAATCACAGCGAGGAGAGCTGAATTTTTCACACTGTACTCTGGATAGACCGGAGCTCTGTATCATAAGTTCTTTGGCGAAAGGTCAAGAGGCATCATAGGCTCATTACCGCCTCTCTAACGTCGGGAGAGGCAAGCCTCGCGTTAGAGAGGCTGGTCGCAGGGCTAATCCCGAAGGCGAGCAATATCCTTATATGGGAATTATTTTGGTGGGTGAGAATTTCGCTTTGGCACAAATGACGTACGATGACATCACATAGCAAACAGTACCCTAGCGACTTATAGTCATTGTCCCTCGAGATTTTGACTATTTAGTGGCGTTTTTGGTATGTGGTTCTAGAGCAAGTCTCCGCATATGACTGTCTGTTTATTTTTATTTTTAGTTGGGAACTACTCGCGCGCGAAGGCCAACAAGTAATTCTTATAAACAGGAATTGCTAGCAAGCCTTCGGTATTAGCCGTGCGACCGGACTCTCGAGCGAGAGGCTTGCCGCTCATAAAGTCGGTCACCGGACTAGGGGCATCAAGCATCGTGCGACATCTGATTTTTGTAGAGCCTCCACGGCGGCGCGCGGCCCATTTTCACGGCCGGGAAAACAAAAAATGTTTGCCAGCCGCGAAGATTTGAGCGAAGATCCTAGATTCTATGGGCCGCCGAACCTGGTTTACGGATCTCAAAACAGTTTTTGGCAAGTTGCATCCGGAACTGACAATGCCAGATGTGCTGATGAATGCAGATATTCTGGTCAAGAACCTGTTGAAAGCCATGTACAAGTCTATGAAAGACCACATAGATGAACTGCTGCAGAAAACCTGGCGTATGACGTACCTCCTCATTGGTCGACTGGAGCCATCAGAGGACTCGCGACCAGCTTATCGCACTCTGTACCTCCGACATTACCTGAGGGATATACGGGACTCGAGGCATAGAAAAGCATTCACCCGCTTGATTTGCGGCGATCATTGTCTGGCGGTTACAAGGCTCACCTGGACAGACAACCACCGGGTAATGGTGCCTTACAATGAAAGGATATGTCGTTTTTGTCGAAATGACATTGAAACCGTTGAACATGCCCTGTTAGAATGCCAGAACGAGGGATTATGTGACTTACGACTCCAGTTTCTGCCTAGGCTCTATGACCTCAATCCGGGATGCACAAGATTTGGGCCCGGTACCAACGGTAAAGAGTTCTTGCGCTGGGTAATCTCGAGAGAGTCAAGCAGTGTCATTGCCGCAAAATATGCCTTTGAGGTGTTGAAGTTCTACGATGAGGAGCCGCTGTACATTCCACCTGAATACAGACGAGGGTCGTAGTGGAAAAGATAAATTGGCCCAGTCAGGGCCGAGGAAACTCACTAGCTTCCAACTTTGACGGTGACTGCGTTATATGTAGATCTACGGGCGCAGTCTGCACCTGATTGTCCACTTATAGATGCAGTGGCCCCTGAGATGAATATAGTACTTGTAGCTACTGTTGTATTATTAACTATCTCAGGACACGGTGCTTCAGGACGTGGACCATACCGAATTTACTTCCTTCCTTCCTTCCTTCCCGCCGCAAATATTGGCCGGATCAATTTTTGCACTGCTGTTCACGGCCGGCAAATATTCTTTTTTTTCCCGGCCGCGAAGATGAAGCATCATCGCGGGCCATTTTCACGGCCATGAAAATGGGCCGCGGGCCGCTGTGAGCTCGCGGGCGATTTGTTTGACAATTCTTCTTCTTTTCCCTTGATCTATGTAATAAATACAAGACACATTTCGAGGATGCGGGAATTTTGCGCTCCACTTTGAACGTTCTGTCTGTCAGGCAGTCAAAAGCGTGAGAGTTTTGGAAGCGTAACCCGACTGCTGACCCGGCCGTCGCATCACCGATTTCGCTGACCTCAGCAGGCCGCCCTTTGTCACAACAGCGATGCAAGGGGGAACCGGACTTTGATTATGTAACCGGACCAAGGTTAGTTAGTCCAGCCCGCGGCGGCGAAAAAGAATTATTGGACCCAAGAATTTTTAGGGTTTCTGTGTCTTTTTGGTGTTCCTGAGCCAATCTTGCTTGCTGAAATAAACTGGGATTGCAGACCTGATACTTGTGCTGACGACTGGAAAATATCGAGAGGAATTGCGCAATATGGACTGTGGCTGTGTTGGCCACCAGCTGCGGGTTCGTGTTGAGGATGCTGCCAGAATTTGCTCTGGGTGCAGAAGGTCTATCTCTAAAAGTTTATTAATGGTGTTATATGGCATCCAAGATGTAGAGAAAGCAATTGGCTCCGGAAATGAGAGATCTTATCTTATCTATTACCATATCGGGCCGTGGGAATGCTTACATAGTTAGTTAGTCCCCGCCGCGAGCCCGATTCCGAGAAAATCGACCCCAGGTCAAATTTTCAAAGTCCAGTTCCCCCTTGCAGCGATGTGCTTCTTTTTCGCTGGTCCAACGCCGTCAATTCATGATATCGCTGGCTTCCATCCGCTTCGTAAGTCGAAGTTCATCCTCCTGCAACCACTGGCTCATCTCATAACCCGCCAGCCCGAAACCAGACTGCAGCCTGTAGTCCTCTGTAGCCGGCATCTCAACCGTAAACCAAGACACGTTTTGGCCAGTCCAAATCTCATTCATGCGTCTCAGCTGCAATAATGGCCACGATTCCGAAATCGAGCGCCACTTCCCCACCTTGGTGACAGGTCTCACCGATCCTTTGGTAATTTCATCTGGAAGGAAAATTTTCATTCGTTCAGTGACCATCTAGATTCAAGTTCAACGACTCTGGACAATGGCCCTATTGGTTTTCGGCCTGGATAGGTCATTGCACCAGGACCATTTGCACGAGATCTCAGCAGCAATTACTAATTAGCAACAGACCATTCGCATGTCGGTTTACAGTAGCTCCAGAAATCTGTCCCGTCTCTCATGTCTGCAGGGGGGATCAAGAGGGCTTTTCTGGACAGTATTATACGACCTGGTGGAGGAGAGGATCTCCAGCTCAGAGAGGCCGGCACCAACCATTAGAATGCAAAAGTAAGTCGTCATCAATGCAATGTCTTTGCGCACTGATCATTCTAGAGCATGCTCCGACAACGCTAGAGAGGTCTTTGTTCTCGATTCCGTGCCGCCTTACCAGAGAGTATTTCAAGTTGTTGGTGGTCCAATAATTCATGCTTTCGACGATCAAAACATCTGGAAAATGATTCAAGTGTACCTCAGTCTAGGTAGCTCGCGTAGACCTGATAGTCGCGTTGCTTCCCTGCCTCTTTGTTGGGCTATGTAACAGGGCCTGTCTAGCCGAGTCTACACGACGACTACTGTAGACTACAGTAGACCGCTGTAACCTCGGATACCAAGCTGTGCAGCCTCGATCAACACCGCCTTTTATCCCAATGTGGATTATGTCGATTTCACAGGCTCAATGCGGGTTCATCCGTCGGGCTCATTTCCGAATCAATCCGTACGATAAAAGATAACAGGCTGCAAATAATCGCGATAAAAGATATGAAAAAAAAAGATAATATTGCGCTAGCTACAATCTAATCAAGTGGCGGTGGCAGGGCGGTGACAGTCTGAGCCTCATCTGCAGCAAAATCATCATCCGAAATACTGTGTCGGACAAGGCTGGTCTGGAATATAGGATTGACACCCGCATATGACCTGGAGTACACGTTAGTTTGATATGATACAAAACAATAATGAAACCAACCTCGCATCCGAAAGAAGGTCATTCTGCAGCGAAAGAATCGCTCTGCTCCAACCAGGCATAGTAAACAGATTCTCAAGTGAGAGCAGTAAACTTGGCCTCGATATGGATTCCGCTTTCCACTCATCAAGCGCACATTGAATCTATGAGGCTATCAGTAGAGAACAAATGGAAGAAATTTCATACCGTCGTGAGCACCAATGCGATAGCTGGAAGGGGTACAACCGACTTGAGACAATCCCTCAGATTTGTCGCCCTTGTTGAAAGCTGCAATGTTGATGACATCCTGAATCAAACGAGCTCGATAAAGAGACTCTGGAGCAGCCAGGTCATTCAATGGGTCCTGTAAAGCTGAAATCAGTATGCAGTCAGAAATGTTGGTGAAACATACCTTTCGAACAAATTTGTCATTCTCGAGAAGGATAGCAAGCTTCCCGATTATTGTTGACCGCTTGAGGACTGCCAATCTCACAACAAATACCTGGACAAGGAGGTAGCAAGGCTAGCAAGGTTAAAGAGGCATCTTGTGATAAGGAATTGTCGAGCACGGCACAGCGAGCAGGGCGATTTGGTGGCAGGAAGAGATGGGAGAAGGAAAAGATCAACATGGTCACGAGAAGTTGGGCGCTGTTTTTAAGCGCGATCAGGCACGTGCCTTCGCTTTGGACTTGTCATTTTTTTCTGTTTGATGTGCCGCAGCTTGTTGCTGGCAGGACAGATGCAGCGGCATGCTCACCATTGATTTACCTGGTGTTTAAATGGAATCAGAGACATGATTTTCCCCCATCCACTGTCTATCCTAACCCTTATAGTGATCTTCATCAGTTTTGGCTATTCCAAGGTAGTTAGTACTAGTCTGGTCAATGGACTTGGTATAATTTACATTCATTGAATCTCGATTCGCTTCTTTCGGTCTGTCTAAATGTTGAGATATCAGCTGTTTCCCTGGTATCACACCGGGCTGTGTCGAGGCGGTGCTTGGTCTACAGAGCTACATAACTACCAACTCTAGCCGAGCTAGGCGATCTATGTACAGCACTGTATTCGCGCCCGACTATCTATAACAGTCTAATCAAGGGCTTCTATGCAACAGAAACTATTTTCCAGATGAAGACCGCATGGCGTCTCTCATTGGGCCTTCGACACTGTATCTCGTCGCTTCTTCCTCTTGACGATTCTCGTCCAATTCTTACGTTTCAGCAGACATAAACCACGGAAGCCCTTCGCCCTTTCGCCACTGAGTCTCTCTGTTTCAACAAAGGCCCTAGAAAAGCTGTCCAGATTCAATCAGATGAATCCAGGATGCGAGGAAAAGCCGAAGTCGGAAGAAGGGGTGGCCTTATCTTACGGGAAGCTCAATTGGTATAATCCTTATTTCTCTAGCTGCTCCAGATCGAATTTCACGAGTGTTTTTCAGTCCATATTGTAGCAAGAGCCCGACGAGGGGAGACAAAAGAGTAACACGTCGGATTCTACCGCGACCTCGAATGTCGATGAACATTCGAATTCTGCCTCGCCCAGACCATTGGCCATTCTGTAGCATTCCTAGAGGCGCCGGCTGGTGTAATCCTTCGAAAAAATGTACATTCCCAAAAAACCTTGTCTTTCAGCTGACAAATCGGCACGTGCATCCACATGTCTTTGTCTTCTTCTGTTGTGGGACCTTCAGGGTCGGTAAGCGCCTTCTTCTGCGGCATGCATTTTTATCATTGTCTTGTCAGGTTATGAATAGTTCCAGCTTGTCAACCATAAACCTGCTGCCCGTCGAGCTCCTGGCTTATATCTTCACCCTGGGTGTCCCCAACGACGGCCAGGACATTAGCTGGATTAATGTGTCTCACGTGTGCCAACATTGGCGTCAGACTGCCTTGGAATGTCCTGCTTTATGGTCGACGCTCAATCTTTCATTGTATAGCGCAGAATGGACTTCCATCATGCTCAAACGAAGCCAAAGAGCATTGCTCACCGTCAGCAGCGACGCGGTGTTCAGCGCAGAGCCCAAGCGCTTAAATGACACAGAAATCGTTTTGTTGGAGAATATGGATAGGATTGGGGTCCTGAATCTCTCTATCTTCGACACCACCCTAGAGGCGCTCTTCGTCGCGCTGATTTCAGCTGGAAAGACAGCTCCTTTTCTCCACGACCTGTCCCTTTCCATTTCACATTGGTCACTTGGTCCAGACGAGATCTACGTGTTGGATAACCTATTTCCTGCGACGACTTCATTCCTGGATCCCGGCAGGCTGGAGCGCCTTCAGCTTGCAAACTGTCTCTTCACGATGAAGTCACCATTCTACAAGAACCTCACATCTCTATCCCTCAAAGGGCTTTTCCACCGTCCGACTATGGCGGATTTCTTGTCCGTCCTTTCCAGCATGACGCGACTCGGAGAGCTCCAGTTGATTGACGCTACGCCAATGCCCCAAGAAAAGCTACCCATCATCGACATCCCTACATTGCGGAGACTGTCTTTGGTCGACTACATGGTTTTCTCTACAGGTCTTCTCTCACAACTGGCCTTGTCGCATCCCATTTCCCTGTTCATAGAAACCACGAACCATCGCAGCCACCACTTCCTCCGCTTTTGGGACGCTTTTATCAAACACATCGATGGGGAAGCTCAATATTCGAAGCTATGGATTTCCCACCATCCTGGCAATGAAAATTTCTTTCTGAAAGGGGAGCGTTGTCCCGACATGAGCCTCGCAATCTGTGGGTCTGATGAAGGCGATTATAGCGCTGCCTCCATCAGCAGTTATCTCTTTTCAGCATTCACGCTCAAGTATTTGGTACGACTCGATATATACGACGCCGGATGGGGTTTCCCAAGCGGCGTGATGACTTGGAACACCAAGTGCGAATATCACGCCCTTTGGGCGAAGCTCGATGCCTTTGAACAGCTTGAGGAGCTTCATTTATGGGATTCACCTCCCATCCTGCTGATGGAACTTCTGTTGGGGAGGGCTATGGGGTGCTGTGGCGTCAAATATGGTTCCGATGGACACATGTCCTTTATATCTGATACTTCCCAGTTTCTACCGAAGCTGAAACAGATTGGGCTTCACAATATTGATTGCGCCTGGACCGTCCGTTCAAGGACGGTCTCGATCGGAACATTCTTCTTCCTCGACATCCTTCGTGCTTTTCTCTGGGCACGAAGCGTCTCTAGAGCACGGGTCTTGGAAATGATAATCGAGAGCTGTGTCAATGTCTCAAAGAGTGATTTGAGACATCTCAATTTCTTCTGCGACGTTTTGTGGGATGGAAAAGGAGAGCTGGTTGGTCATTGTGCAGCGTCAGAATTCGGGTCACTCTGGGACGGAGAGGTCGCATCTTACTCCAAAATTGTATACTTATCGGTCGTGATGGCCCATCCGACGGTGCCCATGACACAAGAAGAGCTGGATAATTGGTGCCAACAGTACCGCGAGTTCTTTAGCCTCGGTTTACCGGAGGAAACGGACAAAAGTGGTTCTAGTGATGACGGTGATGATGACTATGATGATGATTAAAGGTGTGAGCTGCTATGTTCAATGTCGTTTTTCACCTACTCATCGTCACAGATTCTATCTTGGCGGCTTGGTCGGTCCTGACTTCCTGATAGCATGGAACATCAGGGTCGGCTTCACTGTTAACTTCTCCTTCCGATGGCCTAGTTATGCGCGCTTGAGAGCCGAGACTTCCACTCCAATTCTTCTTGTCAATCCGCTTCAGCGAGTTATGGTCATCGTTTGATACATTCAACATGAAATTACTTTCAGCTCTCCATACCTGATCGGTTTTTTTGACTCGGCATGGTATCTGTATGTCTGAGGAAATGAGAAAGGCGAAGGATCGTACAGTATAGATACATCTTGGTTATCTTGAAATCGTTCATTATAGTATAAAGTCCCCACTGTCAACCCACCAGTGCTGAGTGGCCACACATCCGAACCGTTTGCTTCTCGAAAGCTCCGGAATGCAACTCGGACTCGATGTCGCTCGGCATCTCAATTCCAATACAACGTGTCGTAGCTGACGCAGAAGGAAAACATTTCGCAAAAAACACAGTACTTATGTAGCCAGCCGCCATTCTGACATGTCTCAGTCTCCCATATCGAGGCCGGTGTCGCTTGTAGCACGCCTGATCCGCTTGAATCTGCAATATTTACGACGACTTTGTGATATTCAGAAAATTCGTACTGTTGGACGCTGCTTACGTGGTGTTGACTATCCGGTATCTGCACTGCATTCATAGTTGGTTAAGGAGAAGGTTTCGCCGCGTGGCCATCATTCAGGTCCATTGCCTTTCATAATAAGGTCGTGGGACTACATATGACTATCTGTGGCGCTCAGCGTCTCAACCAGTGTTTGCTGAAGCAATGAAGTAAGCTCAAATCCCTAAAGCGAGCTCCATGTACCAGGTGGACGATAGAAAAGAAGTCTGTGGGAGGTTTTTGGATTGCTGTATTATACATTCACGTATACAACCTGTACGTGAGCCTAGTGAAGGAAAGTTTCGGCAGAGTCTCACCAGTCTGACCGATCCTACCTGATCCAAATAAGAGGTAAATGACATCATGGTCTTGCCATCTGACACTGCATCGATGAGATTCTACATCTTCTGTTTTGCGGGGACAAGTACAGATTCTCTCCGGCATGAAGCGCCGGTGGTCCGCTCGATAGTGAGGTCCAAGGACGTGTATGAGACTGGTAAGTCGTCCAATAAAGATACCAGGTCTGGATTTCCACAATGATAGCGGTGCCAATTGTCCCGCCTGTAGCCGATTCGGAATGCTACCTTGATGCTTTTCAGGGCGTGGTGATACAAGACCTAAGTATATAAGGAAGGGAATGAGCGGTGCCGCGCAGATGGAATCTTTGAATACTCATCCCCAGGCCGTGTAGATCCTTGTATCCTTTTCGAATGTGTCCAATGCCACTGGCGGCTCAGTGGACTCGCTGTGAGGCGCCAGATCATCGACGAAGGGCGTAGTTACAGGTCCCACGGTCACGTGGGCTCGTTTGTTAGAACAGAGCAGTTTTGTGGACAGCCGCATCGGAGATCCCAATGGGGTGATACGGCCGGCCACCTGATGTCTAAACAGCATCCGTGATAAATCGTACGACAATTATCCCATGTTATTGCCACGTTGCTTCTGCTTCGCTGGCATTGGATTACATAGTCTCAGTCCAGCCCGTCAGGAATTTCTTCCCAAAATTGGGAATTACTTCCTGACGGTCTGGGTTCCCACCAACGATCGAACCGGGGTTCGGTAGCGTGACATCCCTCACAATTAGGCATTCAGAAATAACGTTTCCCGCTGCAATTGGCCCCTAATCTCCTCCTGTCGCCTTCAATAAAGGTGTATTGTTGCATGTGAGGAAAATCGGCGCCGTTTGCGCACTAGCACGTTGAGGAAAAGCGATGTAAAAATGTTGATCACACCTGTGACTCAATCACGGCGCTCGATTGTCCTGTCCAGATTCTGTGAAGGATGACCGAAGTTGCTCATCAAAATTGTCACAAGTTGTTTTCACATCCTAAATAATACTCCCTACAAATTTCTGGAGCTCTCTAAGGTGTATAATTACCGTGAGTCGTGTTTGTGACATTGTGTGACACGTTGTCACCTACCAAACGTCAGTTTGATCGTTGGTAGTGGGGACGGGCCAGAGTCAGGTCAATTGATGGCAGCTTACTAATGGCACAGCCACAACATTTCGTGGCAAGTCAGCTTTCCATCCTGTTTCTCATGATTCTGTCAGCACTGAGGCCAGTAACTACATTCTACAATACTCTACATGGTTTATATACAAGGTGAATTTACTTTATCTGCTAATTATGATAATATTACATTGAATTAGACCTATCCTTCTTCATCCGAGTCGTCTACTTTTCTTTACTTCGTTCCAAAATCGTTTCTGATAGTCGATAGAAGGCGGAATATTCTCCTTGTCATCACAATCAGAAGCCTCATCAGCATCGGAAACAGCCGAAGGATTAGGCGAAGGAGAACGCGAAGCCTCAGGCCTCAGGGCCCAAGCCATTGAAATGGAGCTTTTGAAGATGAGATCTGCCCTTTCTTTGAAGCTTGAGGCTTTTTCCCATTGACAGTAAGATGTTTCTGTGAAAAAGACACATCAGAATGAGGTTTCAGACGCGTCTGAGATTCATTGATGAGGGCGGAAAACAAGTGTGACCTGTGACATCACGCAGATCAAGCCGTAACTTTGGGAACAACTTTTCTCAATGGTTTGTCACTTTATTGAGTAAGTTTGTAGGGAAAAATTACTCATAACATGTAGCTCCAGGGATCCTTGCAGCCCAAAAAAAATAAAAGGTTCATCTTGGCTAGAATACATCATCTAGTGCGTCAAATATTTCGGACTTTGAAAATCCGGCCGCAAGGCTCCCTAGATTAGGTTCCTGGGAATATATTCTGTCACTAATGGTTGGCCGAAAAGTCACAATTGAGCCGAGAAAGTTGCCGGCCGTTTTTCCAGCCCCAGATCAGCCGGAACAAATATGGGTAAACAAATTCCGTCTTGCAGTGATTGCCCGTCCCCATCAATGGTAGGAACCCAGACCGTCAGGAAGGGTTTCCCTTTTTGGGAAGAAATTCCTGACGGGCTGGAACACGCCACTTTTTATGTCCGAAATCCTACAAGCAGAATACCACAGACAGTGCAAAAAGTTGAACTATTGGCAAGAGTATTGCCTACAGCTTCTCAAGTGACCTCTAGCTTACTTCCATAGTACAAGCTTTAGGTTCCTCCAGGAGGAACCACAGCTTGTTTTGTCCTTAACCCTGCGCTGCCGCCCTGCGGGCGGCCTCAGGCTGCGTCTGCACCTTCGGCGCTTAATGTGATTATGTCAGTTAAAATGATTTGTCATTGATTTATCACGAATTAATCAGCAGCACCTGACCGAGGTGTTTTATATGTATTGACTTGACCACCTAGTTTCAGGTGCATTCTGTGCACCAGGTCTGCTCATTGCCATGGTTCGGGGCTATGACAGCCGTGAGAGTGTGACCACGGCGACGACGATCAGGACCCTTTCCGGCATCCCACAGACCCCAATCGGCATCCAGAGAGCTCTCACGTCCCTGTTGAGACGCTACATGACATAAACTCGAGTTTCACGCCCTTTAGGCTGCTTTGGATATCTCACGCTTTTTACAAGCTGAAATGCGCAAAAGGCTGACAAGCTAATTGCAATTTTGCTGATGCATGAAAATAGAGGGCTGTAGCAGTAATTGCACCATTCCTGCTTCTCTTGTCAGAATCGTGTCATCATCTATGCCTGGCAGTCAGAGCATTAGTCATTGAACAGAAAAACAGTACATATCTGAGCAAAGCTTGCTGTGTTGCCGAGCTAAAACCGCATCTTATTTGTTGACCACTAAGTTTCTTGAGAACTAATTTAGTGGATTCTCTGCAGAGATCAGGGAAAAAAGAGATGAAAAATCAATGTTCTGGATGTAATAGTCAAACACGGTAGCCTGAGATGATCAGTAAGTCAAGTACAGTAGTGGCTGATGAGAGTTGTACTGCGCAACATGATGTCCGACTGAGGTTGCCAGACTAACATTAGAGGCATAGATGAGAATGAATTGGCCCAGCAGCATTGTAATTTATGAATAGGTTCTCAAGAATGCTCAGAAAGCTCATCAGCATGTTATATATGTGTGCTGAAGTAGTGGGTGCTAATGTTGAACTAAATACATCATACTGATCAAAGCAGATTATAGGCAAAGGAAATTCCAACTGTGATGGGTGTCATCACGGTAAATGGAGCTCATTATGCTGAGACTAGCACCAAATACTGGTAAGTGGATCACAGGTGCTAGCCGCTCTGATAATAACAATAGGAGGAATAAAGGTTGGAGCTGGAGTTGGAAATAGATCCTATTTGAACATCAGAAAGGAAATAAATCTAATATGGGATAGACCAACCCTTTCAATCATTTCAATCCCATTGACTGGTTGAGGATCATTGAGACCATCCCCTTGTAATGTACTCTAGATGGTGTAAGTTTTGAGAGAGAACTACCTTGCACACTGACCAAGGAGTTGAGGGAACTAGCAGTGCTGGTAGCTGGAGACATGGTTGCTGAAGCCACTGCCAAGGCAAGCAGGTAGACAAAGGCGACGTTGAAAGAGACCATGGATTGTGTTTAGTGGGTTGAGCCTTGAAGATTGTTGTACTTATAGACTGTCTATGATATAATTATTCCTATCTCCCATGGTTGATGACTCATTTGATTTCTAGAAAGTGTCTTTCTAGATTCCCACAGAACAGAACACACTTGGCGTGTGGAGTTGTGGACAAAATAGGCATCGGGAGAAGTACAGTCGTCAGCACCAATACAGCAAGT
Organism: Mycena floridula; assembly: GCA_029320655.1. NCBI lineage: Eukaryota > Fungi > Basidiomycota > Agaricomycetes > Agaricales > Mycenaceae > Mycena > Mycena floridula. Next base: position 320,591 of record JARIHS010000047.1, read on the forward strand.
ACTTACAGTTATTGCCGTAGTCTACACGAAGTAAATAGGGTGAGTAATGATTGATGAAATGAAGTTCAACGTCCGACAGCGCCATAAATATCATGCTACGGGAAGATGATCTAATTCAACGGAGAGATCTGGACGCGGGAGGAATCCTCTCTGATCTGTTGGGATTTGGTTGGAGTCTAGGCCATGTTTGTAGGGGTCCTCAGTCAACGCGAACATGGACAAAAGAAAAATATCTACCCGATTTAGCGGACGGAAAAACCAAAACCCAAAAACGTCCAGGAGATTCAGATTCATAAAAACATAACAGCTGAAAAACTGAAGATCGAAAGCCAGAACATTAAAAAAACTTCCAAAGGAAGGGAACATTTGATCCTGATATTTTGATAGCAGACCTTGTTCATCAGCAAATACCCATACATATAGAGATTGCGAGGCTTTTATTGCGGCATCTTTGTTCCTGAATAAACGGGAAAAGAGCGGGAGATGCTGATGGAGGCGACCCATTTTGATGCTTCTGTCAGTTCATCTGCAGCAAAGCATCTATTAATGGGCAGCTTTGAATTCTGAACCAAGGATGCAATTGTGGCTGTCAAGACAAGGCGGGAAGATGTTGATACTCGTCGCATTACTCATGGATGGTGCGGTGTTCTGGTCCCAAGCTGTAACAGCTCAACAGCAGAGACCAATATTTGTTCTTCTCTCTCTCTTGCATAGTTTTGACATTGACTGGAAGGATGCTGAAGGCCCAAGGTCTGTCAAGCAATGGATGTTGCATTCTCAAGTCTGATCTGACCACAAAACAAATTCACACCATAAGCTGTTACAGCTCGGGACCAGAACACTGCACCGTCGTTCAGTAATATAATGAGTATCAACAGCTTCCTGTCTTTTTTGACAGCTAAAATCGCATCTTTGGTTCAGAATTCACAGCGATCCCACTTTTGTTCAGGAACAAAGATGCCGGTATCAAGCACCGCAATAACAGGCTCGTGATCGTTAGATCTGTGGGTGTCTGCTGTTGAACAAGGTCTGTTGTCAAGGTTTACTACTACTCCTACTACGTTCCCATCCTTTGAAGTCTTTGTTGTGGTTCTGGATTTTGATTCCTTTATTTCGCAGCTGTTGTGTTTCTGTGGCCCTGGATCTCCTGCACTTCTTCTGGGTCAATGTTTTGCTTATTTCCACTGGGCCTATACTCCAACAGATCAGAGAGTATTCCTCTCGCATCCGGATTTCCCGGTTGAATTAGTGATAGATCATCTTCGAGTGTTCCCGTACCAAGTACCGTCCTTGATCTTGGTGGCGCTGTCGGACCACTGAACTTCATTTTGTGAATCGCTGCTCACCCTATTTACTTTTCGTGCCAATCCTGTTCATTTACTGCTACCCTACACCACAGAACAAGTATCCTTGTGGCGCTCATAGAGACCACGGAACAAACTGTAACTGCTTATTGGTGCCAGGACTGGACTTCTCCCGATGTCTATTTTTTCCATGACTCTATAATTCCAAATGTGTTCTGTGGAAATCTACAAAGACAGTTTCTGGAAGTCAAAGGGATCATCAACCATGAGATGAGAATAATCATATCATAGACAGTCTTCAAGTACAACAATCTCCAAGGCTTAATCCACTGAACATAGTTTCTCATCTATGCTTCCAATATTACGCTCATAAGCCAGTTGAGCATCATATTAAGCAATTTATCTCCCATCACCCACTACTGTAATTGACTTACTGATCATCGCAGGCTACCGTGTTTGACAAGTAGATCCTGAACATTGATTTTCCGGCTCTTTTCACCGTGATCTTCGCAGAGGATCCACTAAATTGGTTCTCAAGAAACTTGGTGGTTGACAAACCACATGCCGATGTTTCAGATCCGCCACAGATACACTTCTCCCGCCGTCATGCTGATTAGGAGGAAGTCAAGCCTGGATTTGGTATAATTGACTTCAACACGGCTGTTATCAATTCAAAATGTTCACAGACTCATGTTGGTTATCCATTGGCTCATATTTTTGTCATGAACCAATTGGAGGGTATATATTCAGTTAAGAGATGGAAGACTCTTTCTTATCCAAAACCGCAATGTCTGATTCTCAAGCCAGCCCTCTGAATGCTGATCAGGTCCTTGTGCTGGAAGAGTATGTCAGCCAGATCATTTCTGAACTAATTGTATTTGGTATGCATTATTACATTTCCATCATCAGAGACTTATTCATGCACACAAGGAATGCACATACCTCTGGCTCTTATTGGGATATATCTTCTTATGTGAGACCATGGCAGTCCACACTATGGAAGTTCTCTCTGACTTGCAAGTCTAGACATCATTGACATGTTGGGAGCCAGAGAGCCCGTCTCATTATGATCGCTGTGATACTCATCATGTTCTCTGATGCATTAGTTGGAAATGTCCTCTTCATGAAGTTGATTGGCATCAATATTGCCAACTTGGGCCCAAATCCTCCAGGAATTGATCGCCACTATCTTATCAGCTCAAAGATTGCTATGGATAGCCTCCTCCGCCTCAATGTGTGCATCATTTCTCTTCAAGTTCTCTCATTATTCATGTTTTGATTAGTGGATCCTCAGTGATGGCGTAGTTGTATGGCGGGCATGGATTCTGTGGTCGCGAAACCGGACTATCCACATCATCCTCATATTATGCATGCTGGCTTCTATAGGTCTGTTTGACTCCATGTTTACGCTTATTCTGATTTTAATTCCAGCAACCGTGATTGCTGACATGACTCGGATATCCCTCAACTTTGTTGGCAAAGGTCCTCCAGTCAGTTCAGGAGCATGGAGGCTTCTGGTTACATTGGCCCCATTGATCACAAATATCACCTCCAGCGTGTTGATATCTGTTAAGGCTTGGTAGGTGAAGTTATCTGTTTCTGAACTTTGTTGAATGCTTGTAATGCTAGGCAATATCGAAGAAATATGGCCACACTGGGTGTGACAAAGAATGGACTGGTTGAAAAGACCTTGTTCTTCCTAGTGGAATCTGGTTTTGTCTGGTGCATAATTTGGGCAAGTCTTTTCAGATTCCTCAGTGCTGAGTTTTGTTCTGAACTGTATAAAGATCATATTCACAGGTACTATGGTCTCGCCCACTGATCCAGCTGCGGCTATTTCAACCATTCTGACCGGGATGTACATCAGTCTGTCTGTATGTGATCTTCACACATCACTATAGAGACCCACACTCACATATCAATAGGGAATGTACCCGACAATTGTCATCATCATTGTTGCGATGGAAAGGTCCTGCTCTGAGATGATCCCTGAGTTGTCGAGTTCCAGTCGACTTGAATTCAGGAAGCCTTCAACATACCAGATTGCAACTCAGGGCTTCAGCGGCACTCTAGCCAACCCGGACTCAGCCTCCGTGGAGCTTCAAACAAAGTCAGGTGATCATAGCTTCAGCAAGGCGGTGTAGGAAATCTGAGGTATTATGGGTAATGGTACAACAATGCTTGAATCTACCTTCTGTTACTATTTATCAGTGTTTTTGAAATCATTATTGAGTCAGGATTCGATACAATCTGTTCTCAGGCAAGCAAAACTGCTAGATCACCTACTCACAATGTATGTATATTCTTGAAGCTTTTTTTTCAAAAGGTTTGCAACTCTGATTAGCTCTGAGTTAAATGCATGGGTTCTGGATTCCTGCTTCCTGGGAGACATCTGCACAGTGAGCATACAGCGGCCATCAGCAAGCTTTCCAGCTAGGCTTGGAACCAGTCTCTCTATGATGAAAAGATTTTGTGTTCAGGTGTGTTTCTAGGTGGAGAGGCCAGTATCACAGTAATTGCTGACTGTATGCAACATTTTGCTGTATGTAGTAATTACGAGTCCCATTTGGGCTTGTTTGTTGGATCAGAGCGAGATTCAGGTAGGCTGGGAACAGAGCGCCCAATGGGGAAGAACTATCCCCGGCAATGACTATATTTGTAGAATCATGAGCAGGTGCCAGGTGGGAATTGGATGCAGGTGCTGGAGGAGTGCTTGGAGGCTTTTTTGAGGGGTTTGATGTTCGAGAAGTTCGGAGTTGGAGGAAATCCACGGAGGTAATATCATCCCCAGAAGGGCACAAACCACAGAAAGAGTGTCGTAATTGGGCTGAACAGTGCTGAACAGTGAGTGGAGTAGCTGAGTACTGAGTGGAGTAGCTGAGTACTGAGTGGACACTGATATTAAGAACCGGTTTGTATCTGAAATCCGGTGACTTTCTACAACATTATCGAGTCGTCTTTGGTGAAACATCAGCGAGAGCTCCGGGCGGTGGATTAAAATTGCACAATTCCAATACATCGGGTTACACAACAATTTTGTTACAATGAATCTTCTTTTCCTACAAGTTAAAAAAACATATTACACTGGTATATTCCCTATCAAATCACCTCTCCTCCTCCTCGATCACCTCTCCTCCTCCTCGATCACCTCTCCTCCTCGCTCACCTTCAGCATCGCCCTCCCTGACAACCTCACAGCCTACCATACCATCGCACCCCCCAACCCCAACTCACACAAATACCCCACCGAAAGCCCCCACCGCGCATCATACCGTCCGACAATTCCGCGCATCATACCGTCCCACGATCGCCAGCACGAAAAACACCAACACGCTCATCTCTCGAAATGCCCTGAACCACATGGTTGTCTTGTACGACCCCGCAAATACCTTTGCTCGGCGATTCAATACCAGCTGGCTTATCCGGCTGGTCACGTGCAGTGCTGCGATCATCGGCGTCAATCGACTCATAGGCCAATCTTCTTCAGTAGGCAAAGGGAGGCTGGGAGTGATTATGAAGAGGTCGGAGGGTGTGAATTTGAAGTATAGTGTGAGGGATATGAAGAAGAGGACCAAGCGGGCATTCCAGGACATCCAGGAATCGAGATGGGCGCTTGTTCGTTCTGAATGCAAAGCGCTTGTGAAGTGGGGGGAGGGAGGCAAGAGGGTTATATCGATTTGGAAGATGGCACAGAGCATCAAGAGGGGGGTGAGGAGATCTGTTAGGGATCATTTGGAGAGGAGCCAGGCCCACCCTGGGACCCCGCTGATTTTGTCCTTGGTGGCTGTACAGGAAATTCTGGTGCACATCTGGAGGGTGGCGGAGAAGGCGGAGATGGTGGTTCCAGGGACACTGATGGAGACGGTAGAGGAGCATGTGTACCAGTAGTGGATTTCAAGGACTGATATGAGGAATCCGCTGTCGAAAAATCTAGTTTCTAAAGACATGTGAACAAAAGGAGACAGTGCATACAGAAGAAGAAACGATGGCACGGGTGCACATCTTTGTTGTATCTGTGCCCGAAAAAGCCATCTAGATATACTGAACAAGTATCAGAGTGATGCACCCCCATATGAAGATGGCGAAACCTGACACGCTCTGACGGTCCCTGGTTTCAGATGCCCAGTCCGAATCTGTGTAAGCCAACACACCATCCATGGAATCTTCACCCCCATACTCGAGAAATTCTGATGTCATTCCAACAAGGTAGCACAACATGCCTTTCACAGCAAGCAAATGAACACGACTTGGGTTCGCATTGAACTGTCCCAAGTAGTTGACTGCATACTCAATATCAGGTCGCATTGAGATGGCAAGATAGATTAAAGATCCCACAAGACATTGGTAAGTCACAGTGAGATTTTCATCTGTTACACCAGGGAGAACATTCTTCGGGATCTCGTCAGTTTCAAGAAGCCTAGAGCGCAATGGGACATCCACCGGTGAGCTCTTCGTCATGTTCCAGGTCGACAATAACTCATTAACGAAGATTGACTGAGACAGGTGCATAATTCCTGTCTTTTGGTCATAGTTGATTTCAATTCTGAGGTAGCGAGTAGCTGGTCCACTGGTGAGTTCGAAATGTTTTTGAAGCTCAGAAATGACCCAGTCAAACAGCGGTAATGAATTTGTCGCTCCAAGACCGTCGTCAACGTGTACTGGAAGAAGCATGAGAAGAAAGAGGTGAGCCATCTTCTGGCATAGGAATACAGTAATTGACAGCTCAGTTGGACACCCAAAATCAACTTTTCCTCCCATTTGGGGCCCTCAATAGTTATAGAAAATACCGGTACCTGAGAAGCTTCTATATATTGTGTTTCATATTTGTACCAAATTCTATGGCAATCAGACATGTTTTGAGGAAGTTATAGCCCAATTACATGTGTACAAGTGAGTGATATCTCAAATTGGAATATTTCATCCTGTCTTGACATGCTCATATCTCAATTGTTTCTGGCCAGATTCCCTTCAAACTTGGATCGAAAATCTTGTATCAGAGTCTATTAATTTATGGTAATTTTACCTGGGAGCCTTGCTTTGAGTAGCAGCTATTAAACAGGTGTACAACTGACCCATAGTGTACAACTGAGCCGTCAATTACTGTACTAGGATCTGGAGGAGCAGACCAGGCACCGATATAATAGCCATGATCTACCTGACTGACTTCGAATCCAAGACTCGCCAGTATTGCCTTCAACATTTTGTGCCATCCATAGCCAGCCTGTGGAAAACCGTAAAGAGCACGATGTAAACATTGGACAAGTTCCTTGTTGAGAGTAGGAAAACCTGGGATCTGACCACCGTATACCTCTTCCTTGAGAATTGCATTGAGGAAAGCAGTCTTGATGTTGAACTGATGAAGGTGGAATTGATGGTGAGCTGCCCAAGCCAAAGTGATATGAACACTGGACATTCTCGCTACTGGAGCAAATGTCAGGTCATAGTTGAGTCCAGGACGAGCGTTGAAATCACAAATGCAAAGTCAAGTGTGTTTCACTGTGAACTCGTTCTGGTCATCCAACTTCAATGTGAAGACCCACTTGAATGAGAGGGCTTTCCGTCCTGCAGGAAGTATGGATTCCGACATCACTTCTTTTTCCTTCAGATTTCCCAATTCTTTCTTGCACACAATCTTCCATTACGGCCAGTCAGGTCAAGCCATTGCTTCCTGAATCGTAAGTGGAGCTTTGCTCAAATCCCAAGGGCCTTTGGTATTCGGAATGTAGGATTGTGGTCGTGCTGCATTACAAACCATGTCATGTATTGCTGTCTGTTCAAGATGATCTAGACTGCTTGACGGGCATGCTGCGAGGAAAGACTCAGCAACCGCTATCGCTGCATAGTCAATCAAGAATTCCTTCCCATGAACTCCTCCTTGATCATCTACAGAAGCATCTCAGTGGGTTCAAATGGCCTCTAGCTTGTCATTCCACTGATCTCTCTTGACTTGATATTTCCCTTGATCAGGATTGTGACGAGGTAGAAGTACAGGAGAGGTAGAATTGGATGAGGTATTCATTCGAGTGCTGGAATTTGGGGATTGTGGACCACAAGGCGATGGAGGAAGTTGGGCAGGAGGTCCGAGAGCCAAAGGTATCGCCCTTCGACTCTGTTTGTTTGCAAGTCATCCTGGTTGACCTTCGTTGATGATAATGTCATGAGAAAAGGCGTATTTCCCATAAAGGTCAATGACTCCCCATCCAATGTGATTTTCCTCGTATCCAACGAAGATTGCTTCATATCGAGTTGGACCACCTTTTATGCGGACTTCAGGAGGAATGAAGACCCAGCATTGACACCCCCATACCCTGAGATGACTGAGATCTGGTTTCCGACCAAACATGATCTCATAGGGTGTTTTACTGTGAGGCAGTGTCGAGGTTGGTACTCGTGCTCGAATGTAAGCAGCAGCTTTTACACCATATTCCCAGTATGATGCAGGTAAGTCGGATCCAGCAAGAAGAGTTTTTCCCCCATCTTCAATGGTTCTGACATGCCTTTCAGCTTTACCATTCTGTGAGTGTGCGTAGGCAACAGAATGTTGCGTTCTGATGCCATTCTGTTTGAGATGATCTCTGAAATCACCCTCAATGAACTCTTTTGCACCATTGCACCGTACAGCCTTCACTTTCTGACCAGAGGTTCGCTCCCAGACAGCGGTGACAAACAGAAACTTGTTCAATGATTCACTGCGGAGGCTCATGGTCTTGACTCGAGGGTAAGAGCTGTAGTCATTGACAAAGACTATAAAGTATCGATGACCATGAGGACCTTGGACTGGATAAGGGCCACAAATGTCAAAATGAACTAGTTCGCATATGTGAGTAGCCCAATTTCCATGATTGTTGTAAGGCGCTCTAGGCTTCTTCCCGATGATACATGCTATACAGCGGATCAGTTTCCCAATCATACCACTCCATTCAATGCCATCGACACATTGACCTTGAAGCACTTCTTGTGTCGTTTCCATTCCAAGATGTCCCAGCCTTTCATGCCACAGAGTGAAGTCAACTTGTCATGGTATGAAGGAGACACATGCGATAGGTATGTCGCTATTCTGTTCTTCAAGACTGAGGGGTACGAAAGAACAGGACAGAAAGGATAAGTGATTCCTGACTGTCGCATCAATGCATTCGTCGACTAGGGTTGGATGGTCTCGAGGAAGGAAAATGGTCATATTTTCTGGATGGACGTCAAAGAGTATTGGCATTCCTCTTTCAATGAATGCTCCAACCAAAAGGAGATTGATTGGAGCTAGAGGAGTGTGGAGACAATCGTGAAGAACAAGGATGACTGAAGTCCCATCCTGACATTTTACTCTTACACGAACTGTCCCTCTTGCCTCTGTCATCAAAACACCACAGTTTGCAGTCTGGACATCTTGAGCAAGTTCAGGATGATAGGTGATGAAGAACCTTTGATCCTTGATGAGATGAGTGTTACAGCCTGAGTCCAGTAATGCTTGGAACTTGGAGCACAGGGCTGCGAAGACTACTGGCTTGAGCTCTCTGGTTAGATTTGTCACAACAAATGTCAACAATTTTGACCACTTAGATGAAGGAACAATGCACTGTTGAATATCGTTTGATTCAGGTTCTGCAACAGTGTACAATGGATCTTCAGAATTGTATGAGATTTGTGTAGAATCAATCGTTTTGTCTGGGTCAAGTTCTCCACCCCCAGTCATTGCAATATTTGCGACTGGTGGCGGTCTGAGGTTTCCTCTCCTTCCTCCATCTTTGTTGGACCTGCATACATGCATACAGTGACCAAGCTTTGAGCAGTTGGTACAGGTGTACTTCCCATCAACTATTATGCAGCCTTGATTACAACGGCCAGTGGTTGGTCGATGAGAAGGTGCTGAAGGAGGATTATGGAGCAAATTCATGAGTTGTTGACTGATGAGCATTGTTGCATCAGCTTCAGTACCTCTGAGAAGAGCTTCCCAGTCGATGTAGTTGAATGTCCCAAAGGAAGCTGCACAATAAACAGTCTTTCAAGCTTCAGCCCATTTGGGAGCATTCAGAAGGAGCTGGATGAAATGTTTTGCGACTTCAGCGTAGACTACAGGGCAATTGGGATTATTTGCTCCTTGTATCACTGCAATAGCCGAGCGCCATTTCCTGCTGAATTCGATTACGGCAGCCGCAGAATTTCCACATGGAGCACTGTAGAGACGATCAAGTGCCAAGGTAATGTTTGACCATGTGTTCGTCAAGTGAGCGGCCTTGAGTATCGCATATATTTGCCGAGAAGTCATTTCTGAAAGGAAAATGTCATCCATCTGGGGAAGTAGCACCATTGAATCTGGGGATAGCTTTGCCAGCATTAATCCTCTCACAACTCTGTCACATCTCCACCATTCGTCTCTAACCTGATGCTGAGGTGACCCAATAGGATATCCCGGAGGTGGTGGAAAAGTAGCAATGATAAGCAAATGTGGTCCTGGAGAATCCAGGATATGTCCGAGAAGATTCCACAGAGCCAATTGCGATTTGATGGCTGTGTCCCATATGATAGAACCCATGTTGTCACATCTGACAGTGTAAGGATTGGAATGTCCTTTGATGACGGTGTCAGGACGACAAAGGAATGTTGATGGTGATTCTGTTGAACCTGCTGCTGCTGTGGTTGCAACGACCCAAAGAAATTTTGATTGTGAATCCTCATCTGGTGATACTGCTGCGCTGGAATCGGTTGAGCTAGCAATGGAGGTAACGACCGATTTAGATTTGGTCGAGGGCCAGCGATGTTTGTTCGCATTTGCTGCTGCTGACCAACGGCTGGGACTGCTGGCTGCTGCTGGGCTTGTGGCATCTGATTCTGGTTCACTGGAGCAGCAGTCGCATTCTGAAGGGTCGGTTGAATGGGAATTGCAACCGTAGCTGGAGCAAAAGTATTCAGAGTACTTTGCACAACGATTTGCATCGGTTGGAAACCGCCTTGGTTCATGTATGCGTTGGTTCTAGGCTGGAGCCATTGAGATTGCTGACCTCCAGGCAGAAAAGTCGGAAAGGAAGGCAAAAAATGAGGCAAGGGCGCTGGTGGTGACCCAAGCGAATTCCAATTTGGTTGAACCGTTGTTGGTCCAGGATTGAAGAAATTCTCCATGGAGACTGAGGTTGGATTATAAGGAGTATACTGATTATTTGCAAAAATGCCACCATGAGCGATGGTTTGGTTCATCATCGTCGACAGTGGTGGATATGAGACCGGCGTCGGATAATAATAATTCGTGCCATGAGGCTGAGGATGATGATAAGGGTCGGATGACGATCCCTGGTACATTATTGAATGTTCATGAATGGATGAATGATTGTTGATGCCTCCACGGATGCAAATTCTGCAAAAAATGCTATCCTTCATAGGCTGAGCAGCGGTTGTGACTGCTATTGAAAAATTGTGTGCTTCTGCAAATTCCATCGAGGGATAGGCCTAAAAAGCACCCATAACCTATAAAGCCAGAGCCTGACGAAATACACAGTATTAGTCTAGGTAATGTATGAGTCAAATGAACTAGAAGTAAATGAATACAACTAACCCTCTGACGCACACTGAATGTGAAAGCGACAGAGGATCAGAGAATGAAAAACGAGTGTGATATACCAGCACGTGAGGTCCGGCAACAGCCTTCGCTCTGCTCACAACTATAAGTCAGCAATGGCCAGCCAAACAAGTCATGCTCCAGGACAAATATGACATGCTCCGACGAATAGCCACCGCCCAAAAATCACGATCATAAGCGGGGCCCAGATTAGTGGACGTGATATACCCACTACACAAGGTAGTGGGAATTTGTGCTAGCCAGTATAAACCAATATCATGTGAATAAAGCCCAGAACACCAGGATATACTTCTTGTCTGCTTGAGATGTCTACGCCACACATTGATAAGGACTCAAGACTCAAGAGGCCTTGTAAATAAGTGGAACGACAAAAGATAGCATGCTGCCACATCACATGCCACATCACAATGGAGGTCAGTCGGTGTCTTTTCGTGCTGTATCGCAAATGAGTTGACAGTGTTAAGAGACCACGTGAGTGGCTCGTTTGTTGGGTGTGAAGGAAATTCAGGAGAGCCGCAATGGAGAACCCAAATGGGAAGGAACGGCCGGCGTACTGCACGTGACCCTTCTGTCCCATCGTGCGGTCTGTTGTTCAATCCTGACTGCTGCCACTTTTTTGTTTCTTAAGAAATTTCCCTTCCCATTGCCTTATTCTGTTGATTTGATGGGTTGTAGTCTGCAAGTAACACATAAGGTCTAGCGCCGGCAAGCAGCAGGCCCGCTACTTAACCGGACAGACCTCTTCTGGGGCCTATTCTGAATCCTCACTTGAGTGTAGTACCAGAACAGGAATAAGCCTTCATCGAGGAATACTAATAACGCTCCATACATGTCCCGTCATCGTTGTCCCTATGTTCGCATTATTGATTCCCACAATGTGAGCCTCATTGCCAGCAGGTAGGTCTTTACTCCAGCTTAAGCTATCCATGTCATTTCATTGGATTAGACCAATCCCTTCAAACCTTCGACATCTTGAATCAATTCTGGACAGTTATACTCACATTTTCCTCTTCAGACTCTGTTGTTGCTCATGCATCTGAGTTTGGTCTTCATGTCTGGATTGGCGACCGCCTCAGCGTAATCTGTGAGCCACTCTCTCAGTTCTGGGAACAGAGACAAATTATACATAGATAGTTTTGGATAAGGTGAAACAAGACAGTTGTTAGCAGCAAAGTCCATTTAACTTGTTGACTCTGACCATACCGAGATGACTGGCTCAAAGCTATGCTCAGCAGAGACAGCCAGGGTGACATGTCACCCGTCTTGACAGCCAATGAGCATCATAGTACGCCACACAGTACACCAACATATCTGCAGTTTCCACTTGATCCAACTGGTAACTTTTGATTCCCTGTTGACAGTGATGTCCTTTACAGTAGCCTTCACGATACTGAGCACAGATTTAACAAAATCTTTTCCAAAGCAAATTGTTCACGGATAATATCCTCCATTCCATTGAATCTGGAATTCAAGGTCAACGGGCATGTTGTTAACACCTCATTGCAGTCTTCTGTATATGACGGAGTCGCTACAAAGAGAATACAATCTATAAGAGGACACGTCGTTGGTTATGATGGGCTGAGTGCTGTCTGGATCCAAGATGTGCTTTGTGAGTCGCGTTTATATTTGGACAGCCAGATCCTCATCTCTTCAGATGCCGATGCCACCATGTCTACGGCAGATAAAGCCGCTGATGCCGATAGGGATGCCAATTTAGTCATCGGCGGCACCGAGGAGCCAATGACGGTGTTGAACTCATCAAGTAGTATGTAGACTAGTTAAGAAAAGCAATGCACTACAAGCAAAAGAGTTACACCCTCCTTGGGGCGGGCTGATTGAAAAATCAAATTGAGGAAGAAAGGGGCAATGAGACATGATTTCAACCGCGCGACCAATCAACCAAACGGACCCAAGTATCGCAGCGTGACTCTCAACACCTGTCTCGCAGCAGGATTGATGAACTTGAGTGAAGCAACTGTGGGTCGGAACTGCAGTGTCACAGGTGTAAAATACATGTTACATATATATTTGATCTCATAGCTGGGACACATCAGTTCAACCACTGGCTGTTAATCCATCAAAGAACCCAATGGGGGTATATTATGGGTGCACAGCCCGCCCGCATTACCCCGTGCTTAAGGATCACCAGGGGTAGAGGTAGAGGTACAAAGTGGCTGACCTCTGAACCTCAAAGGTCAACACAGGTACAGACCTTCAAACCTCCAGGTAATACCTCTCAAGGTTAACTACCTCAAAGCAGAGAAACTTGGTTAGTTCAACTATGTATTGCATTTCTTAAAAGTTGATATTTATTCATATACTGACAACTAGATTATAGTAGTTCATTCTACAAGAAGCTGATAGACAAACATGTTCAAGGATATCATATAAGCAACTATCAATCCACCAACAAGTCATCTATTACAAAGCTTTCTGTTTCCAGCAGCTTTAGTGCTACTTTTTGTGGCTCTAATACCCATATTCTCTTCTACTGCATGGTCAAAAATCTCATCAATAACAATATCTCTCCTTCCCCAATCACCTAGACATAAGAAATAACAGATTGAATAACAAATGAGTCTATTGCATGTGAAGCTCAAAAGTCAGCAGCCATGTGAAAATACATGCTCAGAAGCCCATCATTTTACAGGTTAAAACCTCTCAAACCTTTCAGGTAGGGTAGAGGTTGGTGACAGGTCAGCTAAAGGTCAGATATGCCCAACCTGTACCTCTACCTGTGGTGACCCTACCTCTGACCTCTTGGGGTAGAACCTCTACCCCTGGTTATCCTTACCCGTGCTCCCATCTCCCATCTTCAGTTTGGAATACCCTCAAGGGATCTCCTGCTTCAATGGTTACTAGCCTGACTTGTCAACTCATTTGTTGAGAGGGAGCCATTTTAAGAGCTGCCCCAAGACCACCCTTAATAGGGCTAGTCACATAGGAGAAACTCACACGCTCAGTCTTTTCCTTTTGCTGCCCTCATTTTCTATTCCTTCATTCAGGTTGTGTTCAAGCTCATTCATTCTTGGTTAGTAAGCCACTGGCTAAGCTCTATGAAGACCATCATACCATTGCTTGAGGATAAATCCCAACTTGATTCCTCAATTGTCTGTCTGGTGTATTGTTGTAGTTTGTCACAGCTTGTACTCTTCAATTTTAATCTAGTAATTTAGTGGCTTGAGCTGGTACTGTCCAACTCTCCTGCTAAAATCAGCCTAGTGACTAGTGCAAAGGATGGCCCATACAGCCTACAGGTACAACTGTATGTGGCAGATTGGGGGCTCGTATCTGCCACTTGGTGGCCTCTACCCCACTGGTTCTGTAGAAATGACCGGGCGGTGGCTCTTGGGTAAAGATCAGCGCCATTTGCATACATGGTCTTGGGTGATAAATCGATGAAGAATCTCATTGTGGGATACCTAGAAAGATCACTGCAGAACAGCCAGATGTCCATACAACTCGTGTGGCCTAGTACTGTTTCTCAAACTTGACTTCCTCCACCCCGATGTGGATTTGTACGGATGCTCTATCAACGAATCTATCCTCGTCAGGAACCACAACCTGTAGAGCAATTAGGTGTGAATGTGAGATCGGTCGAACAACTCACCCGCAGATATTCCTCATCCTTCACAAGATTGACGAACACATCCACGCTCTCCATTTCAAAATGCGCGATCCCGTCGAATGTGTTGACGTTTTTGCGTCCAGCCGCAAGAAAAGGTGCGCCCAAGTCCTTCTTAATACGGAACTAGTACCAAGAAGAGTGAGTCGAATCCTACTCCAGATGTTATTGTTGATTATTGAGACGGCATACCTGGGTGTAACGAATAAAGTTGTCTTGGACGTACTTGATGCCGCTGAAAACTTTTGCATGGTTCGTCCTGTGGAATAATCTCAGTCTCGCTAGGTATGGGCTGATTTCCAGCGTACCAGATTTCGTCAAACTCTTCGAACGAGATATCAGGACGACGTTTGAGGGAAACGGTAATGTGAACCATTGGATAGATATTGGAGTGGGGAAGCATTGAGCCACTATGAAGCCTTTTTTTACCAACATCCTAGAAGGGATTTGTAATACTAATTTGAAGTTTCCATTTGTAATATCAAGTTGAACCGCCCATTTTTGGTTTCCCACACCCGAGCGTCGCGGAGATGCTCACCAAGGCTGACGAACCAAGAGGGCTTGTAGGCTGATAGAGAGCCTGATAACTCATACTCCAGCCAAAATTTTGGCCCATCTGTATGGGTCATAGGTTATGACAAAGTTATGGGTTCTGGAGCTAATTTCCCTGCCCACCAACTTGGTAGATCATGGGTGCTATGGGTTACAACAGAGTATGGGTTAAGACGGGTATGGGTTATTTTAGAGTCAACTGTAACAACATTGTGTAATTCAGGATCCAAGTCACATCGTCGGATCACCAGAAAAACTCTAGACACTTTTCAATTAGGTTGGTCTGAAGCATGCTAGAAGATTTCTTTGGGCACTCTGAGACTTGGACTCAGCACTTTTGGAGTTTCTACACAGCACATCAATCACGAACATTGCCAAAATTTGACAGGTGATGGACTGAATGGGGTTGGACATCTCGCCCATCACCCGCTGTGCAAGACCATTTTTGAGGTAGTTCATCATGATGAGACCTGACCTGTGGCACCGGACACACAGACTCGTTGCCTCCTAGATTCTGCCAGGTGACTTGGCCTTTGTATAGAGCTAAAGAAAGGTTCGGCCCCTCACCAAGCTCCCAAGGCCCATGCAGCCATGGCCCATAATAAATTGACTGAGAACAATGACCTATAATCCTTTTAGCACCTAAGATATTTCATTGGATAATTCAACAAATATTTGACCCTTCCAGCACTAGGAATCCGTTATAACAAGTTGGAGTTTGAAAATGGAAGGCCGCCATGGCCATCCAGCACCGCCTCCACCCGATCTGGTAAGATCTGCATCAATTGCAAGTACAAAGTGACAGATTGACAAGTGAAAGTGACACATCTGAAGTGCAGATAAGCGCCATCATTGTGACAGCTGGAAAGTAATGATAAACGATGAAATATGTCGTTATAGGAGTGATCTAGAACTGTTCAGCTCTCGAGCACAGGTTACCAGTGATCACAAAGTCATCAAGCCTCGAGATATTCAGTGTAATCAGACAATCTCCAGCCTAATCAACACTGTTCAACAAAAAAAGAGATATTCATTCCATGATCAACACTTCCCTCATGAAGTTACTGTCCATCAGATACAGTACCCACAGTGGCCACCGAATCGAACGGATCCAAGCTGGCGCTCCACAAGGCTCCAGTCTGACCTACATCATTCCGCTCAATTACATATATACATATGGTAGGACTGGCGTTCACGGCTCTGAGGTACCCATCCATCACTGTCATATCCATTCATTCGTGTAATTTATCTATCTGTATATCTATTTGTGCTTCGGTGATCTCTTCGATGGCCGAAACGAAATGTGACAGTGACTGATTCAATAATTACGATATGGATGCCCGTTCTGCCACGCGCCTGAAACCCAACGCAATAGAAGACATACTCTAATCAGACATCTTTTTTACGGCAATTCAGCGCTCCAGAAGGTACGGTGCGGAGTTGATCAGTCATTGAGTCATAGTATTAAGTCGGGTACCATAGAATACGCTCCTATGTAGCCAGCGGGAATCTTTGCTTTCTTCAACTCTTCGCAATGGAGTCGTGCCAGTATACATATGAACAATCCAAACAGCCATTCAGAGAAATGAAACATCCGTAAGTTACCAGCGTCATTCCTGAAGCCACCCCAAGGATAGTCACTTGGTGTCTGGCCGCAATGTACACTGACAAAGATCGAAACTTCTAACCGGGGCTCAGATCTGCCAATCAGATGCTGTCTTGTTAGATCCTCGACTGTTGCCGAGAGAACAAATTATCTGCTGCGCAATGTTGTAGAAAGTCACCGGATAATCAACGGCAGAAGCGGGCTATAAGAAATAAACAAGTCTAGTGACACTTGGCACACGTTTCACACTCGAGAGATCAGACTCCATCACCTTTATGACCCGCTGCAACAGGCGGATCAGTAATTTATTGCGTCCAGCACTACCAGTGGTGATGAGCTACTCTGCCTGATTCACTTTATGACCGTCGCACAATCTGTCTAGAGGTCTGTTTTACTTTCAGAACCGGTCGCAAAGTTTCAAAGTTTCGCCCTTGATATACTTTACGCCGGAGGTGGTTAGTAGTGCCCGATCCAGTAATATGTTTCTGCGGCGTCCAAAGGGGAATTAACCGGGCATCAAAACAGAATTGGCGTGTTTTCTTGATAAAAGGTATTACTGCTGCAATACCCCGGCAGTCTTCCGCAGAAACTCATCTAGAGTCCTATCTTCATCCGATTCGCGTCGATTTCCTAGTTTAAATTGTCGAAATTGGGCCAGATATCTAATAGAATGGGCTGTTGAAGTTTTGATCGTGGGCCTCGGCAAAATATCGGCAAGCACATGAACTCCGACATTACCGAGTGACCAAACATCGGTTTTGAATGATTTTTTTGACGAAAACCTGTACAGATTCAATGGAATCTTATTTTTATCCCACAACATTCATTGAATAGTTCTAAGACTCCCTCCAGTTGGCGAGAGACATCACCGACCAATCACAGGGATCTACCCCTGGCACCCTCATCCCAGCCTCGAAAAAAGTCGAGGTTGACTTGGAATTTTCCTTGATCGGGACTGACAAGCCTCAGATTGCCAAGTTAGTCGCCTAACAGTTCCCGTGACTTGACAGTACCTTGGACCTGAAAGTTTTGTGGATAGATTTGTCATTGTTACAGCGCCATGTGGTCGCTGCTGCAGCTCGGGAACTGGACTGCGTACAGAAGTCATCTCATTTCAGCCCTGACCCGAGTTTTCAGATAAAAAGTGCTGAACAGAGAGCAGATATTCACCTCAACTTCCACTTCATTTATCTACCTGAGCTCATATGTGCCGATTCAGACAGTGGGTCCTCTCTATTCTGCATCTATTTCAATGATCATGCTTCTCCCAGCGTTCGTAACGTCTACTTGCGCTGCAACCATGCTATAAACCGGGTATGGAAGGGCTTTTCCTCACTCTTTGATGCCTCTCATTGTCATTCAACAGCCCGTTGAAACGGTGTGTGCCAGTACTGTCCTCAATCCATCCAGTCTCTTACTAGACACACAGGTGACCTGTGACAAGCCTAATTGCAAGTTCAGTCCTAGTCATCCAGTCAATTGTGTTCCTCCTCAATGTTTCAGGACTTGTGCTCAATAGTAAGTCCCAGTTTGATCGCCAGACCTCATCACTCATTAGTGATTTCTTTGTTCTATCCTTTTCTTTCGACGACACTCTCCGATCGCCGTCGTAATTTCTTCCACCCATCACATTCACTTTTTTCTGTCTCAGCCGAGGTTACCCTGAGATGTACTGTACGCTGCCCTGGCTTTCCCGTGCCATGTGAATGCTGATGCTGTATCTTCTTAGCGCCGAACATCGACAACTTTTGCCCAAGCTGCTTGAACGCCATGGGGGGCGGGCGTCGCTACTAGCGGAACAATGTGAACCAGAGAGGTACATCATGCATTCCTCCAATTTGTATGAGATTATAGATGAGAATGAATGGCTCACTTTTACGCAACGCAAATTTGAGGGGAGCATTTCTCGGCCGTCGTCGACGAAGAGTCAACGAGGACGGCAACGACTGGGGGAAATAATCTTACTATTGCCTGGACATTGAAGCGCTCTAAAAGTGAAACAAAGCGACTAGCTGCATCAAACATGTCATAACTGCAGACATGCCGATTCTCGGCTTGATCCGAGTTCAAGATTCGGCTTGCGATGCTTGATCGGAACTCCCCATTTGGTTTGCGATGATTGATGGAGTGACGAACCCGCTCTCTTAGCCTGATTCAAATGATGCAAGGCTTCTTGCCGGGTATCGATAATGAAGTGTTGCGCTAGATGTTGTCCAGACAATATCTGTGCTCACTCCCCTCGATGGGACTTCGCGAACAAAATGACCTCTTATATCGGTGCCTCAAATTCATACGCCAGATATAAAGTGACGTGGTCTTGCAACTAATAGCTGGCTCAAAATTTCTCTCCGTAAATGGAAAACGACAGGCAGTCCTATCAAGCATGATACTGAATGATGCGGAACAATTACAGAGCGAAGTGGACTACGATTTCAGTGGCTGTAGAATCCTCCAACCATGGCGTGATATCTCCCAGCTTGAGGAGATGTAGACCTGGTACATTGAAAGGATGTCCTTCAATCTTCTGCTACATACAAGCTGTCAGGAGAAACTCACGTGCATCAGGAGAAACTCATGTGCATCAGGAAAAACTCGCTCTATGATCCAGGACTTCTTAGGAAGGCTATGGAAGACGCATAGCACCCCTGTCTATGATGTAGCGCCCAATCACCATAGGTGAGACTTTGTATTACCCCAAAGTGCAACACCGATCGTGAGATCGCTGCAGATGCTACAGCACACAATGGGATTAGTCGAGAGTTATGATGAAAAGGCCCTTTTCCTGATGCGAGGATTGGTGAAAAAGCAGCTGGCCGAACTTCTCTATTGGGCAGATGTCACCGGTAGCTGTACCGATCACAGGATACCTGCCAATATAGAAGAGATCGATGATCTGACTTTAAGCTTGGAGCTTGAATATATGGTGCACTGCTTGGTCGACTTCGGTCATAATAATGGGCAGAAGACTTTTCCTGATCTGCAACAACGTGCAGTGAATAGAAAGGATCTACCGCTGAAGCCAATTAATCACCAAGACTAGTAATTCATGTGGAACCAATCATCAATGCCCATCTCGTGGCCTTGTCCAGCCATGGATAGCACAACGAGTGAAGAGGCGGAAACGAGGCAAATCCCAAGCCCAGCCAAATTGGGATGACAAGACGGGATTTCGCTGGGGGCGGTTGACTGACACACCGAAATGCACGGCGGTTATATAGGAAGGGCGCTACGGAGTCATCGGATGCCGGATGTGGAAATGGAACTGGTTCGCCTTGATCATGTCACGGATCGGTTCAATGACTTTGCCGCAGTCTGCCGGGACACAGCACCGCACGCAATCAAAACGACACACGTCTCCCAAAAAGGCACATGCGCACCGATGCGCCATCAATCACGCAAGGCCGCCGCCCGCCTTGCATTCCAGGTATCGCGCCTATCTGGCTATAGGAAACCGGATAAGAACCAACATCGAAACCAGACAAAAACCTGTTTCCCGACTGTATTTCCATACAGTTCTGCCCAGTTTGACAAAGGCTCATGAAGTCAATCTTGTTAAATACCTCTATTTTTTGTACAGAATGAACAGCATATCGTATTGTCCCAGCACAGAGCTATTGCCCTATGCTTAAACCGCGCCATCTCATACACCCGCTCCCAATTCCGTACACAAAATCCCAATTCCGTACAAAAATCGCCCGACTAGGACGAACGGGATCACACAGGCCGCGGTTACGGATCACACAGGCCGACAGGCTAAGAATAAGAGGATCACACAGGCCACCGCTACGAGGAATTCTACACCAGAGCGCGGTTTTCGTGGGGGTGCGCCGGGGTCGAGGGATGGGGGCCCGGAGGTTTGGGCGGCGGAGTTGGGGTTGCGCTCGGCGGGGTTGAGGTAGCACTCGGCGGAGTTGACGTCGCGCACAGCAGAGTGGGGGTCGCGCTCTTGTGGGGATTTGATTATCATCGAGGAGAAAAAGAGAACTCAAAGAAAAAGAGAGAAATTGAAGAAAAAGAGAAATCGAGGAAAGGGCAGAGAAACAGAGAGTTGCCCTGGTCGCACAGCATTCGAGGATTGAGATTGATTATGATCAGGAGCACGTGGCGGGTAGTACGTGTCCGCAGTGATGCCCTGCGGATTAGCACGGAAGGAAGGAAGGAAGGAAGGGTGACGTGGGAAGAATAAATAGATGGCAGCTGATCGATTGATTTCCACGGCAGGTTTCGGCACATCCAACTCCGCTGGCATAAAATAAAGTCTTTGGACTGCCTTGAGCATGTTAGAGCTCTCCATGATTTAAAACCCCCGAATATTCCCACTCCTGTTTGCGGGTTTCTCAGTACTTAAAACTCATATTCCCACTCCTCAGATATTTGTGAGAAAAAGAATGCTATTCACGAGTTTAGGCAACTCGTGAATAGCAAATACCTGCCAAATACCTACAAATCTGTGGATATTTGTAAATAACCATACAAATAATCAAAGATATCCGCGAATACTTGAGACAAATTATAAACTAAGCAGACCCATAGCCTGAATCCGAGACCCAGTCGAGAAGCGTCGGCATGTCATCGTTGCTGTCATCGTTGCTGTCTGGACTGATGGGGGATATTATTCAATGGCAAGAAGGAGTGCCCAAACAACCGTGCTAAAGCCAAGAGCTCTGAAGATGATGAGCCTGTGACTGATTCAACTGGACTTATCAAAGTAGATTGACTTAGTAAAATTGTGTTATTGTACAAATATCTCTTTATATATTTGCAGTTTCAGAAAATGTCAGGACTTCACATTCCCATTCGCACAAATTTAGAGGCAGAGCTGACTTGTATTTGCGAATAGCAAAAATCCACGGATTTCTCATGGTCCATTTGGGGAAATATTCATGAGTTTCAGTGAATTGTGGAGTCCTCTAGAGTATGTATATCCGCTATTATCATTCTGGTACTAAGTTCTGATAGTGGAGAGAGATGCTCATGTGGATGCTTTTGCCCACCACCCATGTCAGTTGTGCAGACAAATATTTTGGAGCTGGATTCATGTTCAACTCCGACTCATGTGAAATGGACACCAAATGGGGCTGGAGAGTAGGATTGCAGGAGCTGTTACTCAGGCAGGAGTGTATAAGAGTCACTACAATGACCTGCTATGAGAACTAGTATAATGACCCAACAGAACCTTTGACATGGAAAGGAGTATCGCTGCAAAGGTTCTTCAGGGCAGGTGGGGATATATGTCATAAGGTTAACCAGGGGTAGAGGTAGAGATCAGCCCTTCCAGACCTTTGTGAAACCTCTACCCTACCCCTGGAGGTACAGAGGTATAGCAGACACTAGATACTGAGTTCTTTTCATTGATATTTATCATGAAACACCTTACTTATAGGCATGATACCTTACAGCTAATCTGATACCTAGTTTTAGCTAGTGAAACAAGCCATAATATGGCACTCTGAAGATAATATTTACAGGGGATATAGGTACAAGAATAGCTTAGTCATATAATTAACCTTCTACATTGACTAAATAGGTTGAGATAGCCATAAAACTGTATTTCAATATAATTTGAAGGTATTGATATAATCAATACTTGCAAAATACAGATGTAATTGGTGTTTTGTAGTGTGGGAACTTGTACCTCCTTAGACCTCTCAAATCTAGAGGTAGGGTAGAGGTATACCTCCTCAAAGGTAGAGGTTTGGGAGGTAGGGGTAGAGGTAGGGCCTTCCAGACCTTTACCTCTACCCCTGGTGAACCCTAATATGTCAACCTCTGCATTGATTTTCATGTGCAGAGCATTTTGGAAAAGATGTCTTCATTCTGGTCTGGATCTCCGAGAAATCAACGTACTTTCGGCCTCGAGTTATGTGCTTCAAGTCTCAAGTTTCGTGCCTCTGAGAAATGTTTGTTAATCTCAAGTTTACCTTCACCAATTCAAAAAACTGGTACTCCTTGTCAGTAAATTCGGCTTGCCTTGAGCTCGGATGATGCTGATTTCAGATGCAAAAACTGCCATGCTGTTTTCGGTGCCTTGTACTGGCCAGCACAAGTTGACAACAATAAAACACCAACTAGGTTCTTGTAGCGACTTCGTGTTTAGATTCGTAAAAGTATATACATGAAGTGCACGCTCAGTATCTGAAGAAGGTAGGGAAGGGTTCAGCTGGCTTCTTGAGAATATCCAGCAATTGATTGTTAACTTCTGTCCCACACATAGCGACACGGCACGATTCACAGGCATACTTTGGCAAACCCTCGTTCCACACAGCCTGGTTAGAGGGCTGCAGACATTCACTGAGCATCTTGCGCCCCACATCCTGGCAGGTTGCGTGCGAGCTTGGCTGCAGCTTCAACAACAATGTAATGTACTGTGTGAGCTCGGTGACATAATGGTCACGATAAAGGGCCTGCAAGGTGGATTGAATTGGTGTTCGGACACTATAGGGGCAAGAGGGGCTCACCCAGGCCTTGAAGGAACGCAAATCATCCTCAAACAAGTTTTCAACATCGGCCAGGGGCATCTTGACTGCAGAAAGTGCCACGCGATCAACGAGATCAGTGTAACAATGTCATACAGCATAAGATAGAACCTCAGCTATATGCGCCTCACAATGTGACTTCTCTCTTTGTATTCTCTGTTAGATTGTGCTGTGTAGGAGACAATTAATGACACTCACGATAAACGGACATGACAGATCAACATAGCCGAAAAGACCTGATATTTTTCCGCAGCATAGGCCAACGGGAGTAGAGTCGTGAACTCCAGGTCAGCACATGTAGGGAGCACATGAGGATGCAGAAAATGCAGTCAAAGGTCCAGGACAAGCTTGGTTTCAGATAATGGCACGATTTCTTCGAGAGATGTAACCATGACAGCTTCAGCGCTGGGAAATCTGTTGCTGAATCGTCTCATATTGCATCAATGAGCACCAATAAGGAATCCATCAGAGGATCTCAGGAGAATATCTACGACCTGATTGCAGTCTTTGGTCTTTCAGTAACCAAGGCTCAATCAATCATTCATGTGACTCACCCTCAACAGGACAAAACCATGCAAGGTTCACCATCAAAGTGAACTAAGCTAAGTTTCTGTCTGCAAGAGACCAGTAGTGTGTGACTGAAACCCTACAACTTTGTTGAAAGGCTTTCTCTTTCTTGAACTGCCTGAATTACTTGGGGTGTTAAAAGAGAGTTAGTGTGTATTTGGATTATTAGTTATAGATTTTTACAGATCTGCTTTGAAGACTCCATTTGCATCAACAGCCCCACTGAAAGGTGCCCTATTAGCAACCTAGACATATGATCAGTTATATTGTCATTATGGACTCCTGACTCTGAGTTAGAGCTGGCATGATCTCTTGGATCTGAAAGTATCTTGAACAACAACATTCGAGCCGCAAGGGACCTGGACCTTCGCATTCCTGACCAACTTGAGCTAAAGGGAGCAAAGCTCACCTCAATGACACCATCCTTGGCATACAAGATGATTCAGTCCATGAAAATGATAAAACCAAGAAAGAAAACCTCTGTCAATGTCAAACTAATACAAGAAGCTATCAAAACACTAAACAGTGACACACCAGATGAAGCCAGGATCTGGAGATCCATCTGACTCAACAATTTTTTCAGAAGGCAGCATAACTTTTTATACATGGCTACGCATGGTGCCCACAAAATTGGCTCTTTTTGGAAACATGTCACTGACTGCGAAGCCTGGGGAATCTGTCAGCACTGCCAGGTAACAGAAGATATGGACCATATCCTCCTCAGGTGTATGAGACCAGGGCAAAGTGAGCTCTGGAACCAAGCCCAGCTACTCTAGAACCAGAGAGGAGGGACCTGGCCAACTATGAGCCTAGGCCTTGTACTAGGATGCGGCCTAGCCAGATTCAATGATAATACAGGTAAATTTAGACCCGGGCTGACTGGTTTTTCCATCTCCTGGTTGCTGAAACAGCACATACAATCTGGAAAGTGAGATGTACCACAGTTTTAAATAGGGAAAATATCCCAATGGAAAAGCCAGAGATCCACAACTTGTGGGTTCACAATATGAATGAGCATCTGAAATTTGATCGCTCACTGACTAATGCAGGGTGCTATGGCAAAAGAGCGCTGACTGTTAAAATGGTGGTGCATTGAGGGATGAGGCAAGCCTCCTAGATTCCTGGATATGGGAACCTAGGGTTTTAGTGGGTGTAGAGCCAATAATAAACCACCATAAGACAGTCCAACGGCCCCCGGGTCGAAGGGTGGAAGAGGACATAATCGCTGACCATCAAGTTGGCGACAGCTCGAAATCCCCACACTGTGGCTCCAAGCCGTGTGCACTTGTGCATTTTCCTAGGGTAGATCTGTCTATTCTCTCATGGAGGTTGAAATTCCTCTAAACCTTACACAGTCTTACTAGAATGTAATTTTATTACTTGTCTGATAAGACAGACTCTTCAAGTCTGTACTACCAAAAAAAAATTTGATTCAACCCAGGCTTGAACTGAGGACCTATGAGAACAGCCACAAAGACCTCTGTGATGTTGGACAGATGCAATAACCAAATATGCCAAAGAACTGAGGGTGTACCTACAGAAGATCAACATGATGGAGGAGCAGGAGATACTTGAGATCATAACCTGAATTGGATGAAGTACTCTGCTCGATTTGATACCGCGATGACAATCTAAATGATGGTGTTGAAAGACTTGACAATGAGATTTGATGTATACCAGCACTGAATCCAGCTTTTGGTTTTCCTAGAGATACATCAAAAGAAGTTGACAAATAGTTTGATATAAAGTATATAATAGAAAAGTTTCAAATTCAATCAGTACAAGTGCTGACTGTAAGGTGTCATAATAGTTCGCTATTTAGTTGCCACGCAGCTTGCATCAAAGCCAATACATCAAGGTCTTCCAAGCTGGAACCTGATGCATATGGACAGAGGAAGTGTCTGTACCCTCCTGCCTTTGATTTCTTTCAAATTCCTGGAATTAGTCACATAAAAATTCAGTCTAATTCTGCACATACCATGACTAAGGGCCTACCTTGATACATATCATAAGCTGGTCCAAACGGGGTGTTACTTCAGGCAGGATATGCTAGTGTCAGAGTGAGAACAATCTACCTAAATAGTAGCCAGAAGAAGAGCTCACTTTGGACTGTTTAGTTGCTAATTCCAAGTAGCTCTTGAACATTGGTAGATCTTTACCTCTGAGAAAGAACGTCCATGTCTTGATATTTGGTATCAAAATTTTGAGTAATTTGGTGACCTGTGCTCCAAGTTCACAACTCTCCATGTTCTCTTGATATGCAGTCAATATTCCATCAAGATGATAGACCCAGTTGTAGAAAGCATAGCCTTCAGTACGATTCCACTCCAGTTTCTCATCAGTCTGTAGATACTGAATCATGTGGGTGATGCAGCTGAAAAGAATGTGTTGGTGGACAGTGGCAGATTTGAAAAACTGATCTTGGTGCCGATTTGAATCTTTTAACAAGTCCAGCAAAGAGGTGTGATATGGTTGAATGGTGTCCAAAAATAATGTATCTGATGTTGGAAGAATCAGAACAGAAAGGCATCCACGCAATGCCAGGCGCACATCTCCAACTGACTCAAGATGAAGAAGTGAATGAAAGGCATAAATTGGAACTCTTCCACGGAGGTGGGCAATGGCACCAATAACCAGTCCAAAATTTGGATAAGATTTGGCATCCTCTAGCACTTGCTTATAGAGTGAGTCCAAGCCTTTGTGCATCTGTTTGGCACTCTCCAGATTCTTCTGGGGGTCCCCATATTTGTCATCAATGAATCTGACAAGTGTCGAGGCATAGGCAAATATTCCCTCAGACTTTTCAGCCAGGGAAGTCACAACACCCAGACCAGGCCAGTCTGAACCAAGATTTCGTCTTTCTGCAATCCTATAAAACTCAGGCAGCAGATAGTTCTCCACATCCTTTATGGCAGGAAAGTCCTGGAGAGCCATGTGACACTTTGGGATGATTAGCTTGAACATCTCAGCAATGTCAGCTTCAGGTCGGCTGGTGAAGAGGATGCGAAAGTGAAGCTGTGTCACCATTGTGTCAATGAGGATCTGAACTAGATGTTCCAGGTGGATTTTTCCCTCAGCCTGATTATATTCATCAAGACCATCAATGACAACAACAATGGGGAGGGCTGGAGGTTGGGCTGAAAGGATGGGGATGATGATGCTAGTAATAGTTGTGAGCTGGCCCTCAAGACGTTGATGAAAAAGTCCCGCATTGATCCCAAGGGCTTCATCAACCTTGTGCTCAATAGAAGTGATACCTGTGCTCTGGACAAGGCTATAGACAAAGGTAGGGATGAATCTAGACAGGTGGCTGCGGGTGGTATATCTCCTTGAGAAGAAGTAGCTGAAGGCGAGACAATGGTTCCTGTCACACTGTTGAGCCACAGTGTGAGCAATGGTTGACTTTCCAGCTCCTGCAGGACCAGAAAGCCAACAGACTGGGTCACCGTCACCTCGAGCCCATTTGTCCAGCTGCTTTAATACTTCTTCCCTTGTCTCAGGTGCACAAACAGATGCTTCCTCACGCTCCCGCTCATGAGAATTGTATGCTGTGTCATGCCTAGCGAGATTCTTAAGCTGCTGTACATCCTCCTTGAGCCGCCTAGTCACTGCTGAAAAACATAAATGCCATATTCCACAACAGAAATGAAGAAATATTACTGGGAGCATAATTGAAGATGTTTCCATGATTGTGACCAACATTGTGAGAGGCCACATTGCCACCCACAGTGCCTGCAAACAATGTTGAGGACTTTCCTTGCCTCCATTGGCTCACATAGACCTACCAAAATAGTTCTCTTTCAGTTCTACTTGTGCAGCAGTTGGCATATCGAAAAATGAGGGAGAGCTGCTCAATGGAGGTAAAGATGGAGCGCAGCTGACAGTGAACACGAGGTTGCAGCATGGACCTCGACCAATCAGACACGCCACGGTCACGCGTCCCAAGACACCAGCTTTGCAATGGTGTCAAACAAAATGGTTTCACTAGATACTATTTCTATCCCCATAAATGGGACTTCTTTTCTGTAACCAGCTCTCAAAATTTGGGTCACAATCTGTTCATATTATTGTATGTGCAATCATTGTGTTTCACAGGGACCTAGACCAAGCCTAGTCTAGCTCCGTTTGGATCTGTCTAGGTCAGTCCAGGCGCCTAGACCAACCCGGTGTAGGTCACCAGGGGTCACCTGGACACAACTTGGTTTAGGTTGGTTTGGCTCTGTATATGTTTGGCTAGGTCTGTGTAGGTCCCCTGCACCGAAGTTTGTCTAGGTCTGGAGTAATTTTATATTTCTACTTTTCTGCTATATCTCCTGCCCTTTCAGTGTCCTGTTTCAGTTCGTGAGACTGCGGTCTTTCTGTGGGCGTCAAGTGCCTGATGCCCGTATCATGCCCACCCTTCGATCAAAATCTGATTGGACTTTATTCCAAGACTAGGGCGTCAAATCCACCTGGTCACTGACATTCTGTGAGCAAGACACATCTTCAGGAATCACTGGTTCAGTTGCCTTCAGTTGCCTCTCATCCCTCACAGCTGCAGACCTGAAAGGGTTCTTCAGCCAACAAATACTTGCTTAAACCATGCTTTTTGAATGATTACACATGTTTCCAGCAATTTCGGCAATTTCAGCTATGCTCTATAATTACTCCAGAGTATTACCTGATGTGCTAGGTTGCTGGCGCACGATCAGAGCCAGCGGTCAAACATCTTTTCTTGTGGAACATGCAACAAATCACTGAGATATCTGAGAGCCTACACAGACCTAGACCAACCTGTGTACAGCCACCTAGCTGTACCTAGTCAGACCTAGATCAACCTGTTTGTCTAGGTTTGTGTAGGTCACGGGTGGGCCTAGGTCCCTGCGAAACACAGTGAATGGTGTTGGAACTTGGTTTGAACGCAAGAAATATTTACCGGCTGTTCGGAGATTCAAAACGGCACCCATTGAATAATATCGTAAACCATAATTGAGAGTTATACGGAACATGAAAGTTCGGCGACGTACGTTGGATTTCAACGGCCGACGCCAAAAGATAACGGCTAACGTCGATGAGTGACCAATCGATGAGTCGATCGGTACAGCTAGATATCTCCGTATATCAATGTCTCATGAAGTGTATGACTCATTGTACTGAGCTTAAAATATCCGTCACTGTTCTTCGCTAATTCAGTTCATTTTCAGCGTGTAGCAGTTTTTAAATTTTCTCGTGCCGGCATGGATTCTGGAAAATCAGATCCACAGCAAAACCGACGATGGCAATATCTGCGGAATCATGCGTATACATTCTCCGTCACTGCCTCAATTGAGGTTCTCATAAGGGTTTATTTCTTATCTTGACAGGCTTCCATTTCGGGATGAGATAAGTGGCACCAGGACACCTGGAAATAGCGTGTATCGATGCCACTACCGCCAGGCAAGCTACAGCTCTTCTCAAATCTCTTATTTGATTCCTCAGTGGCAGGTACAGAGCTTCACTGAACCTTTTAAATACCCGGCCAGCAGGTTAAAGGCAACCCCACCTAACTTCGTCCTCAAGTCTTTTATCCAACGAGGACGCAGCTGCACCAGTCTTCTCAAGACGTCACCTGGACTAAAGCGAGGGAGACCCTGGTTCCCAATTTGTCGAATCCAGCCTCAAGGGATAGCATCCTTCATCTGAACTCCTTGCAAGTGACCGAGCCAGTCCATGATGTTACGACCACCAAGTACTGCCTTGCCTGAACAACCTGTGGCGGAACCTAGCTGCACCCCTTCAATATGGACATCTCCTTCAAGCAAGGAGAAGGTTGAGCACCAGAGGTTGAACCCGATGATACCAGAAAATGCCAGATACAAGAGACAGGATCGAATGTAGGTGGCACTCAGTATCATCTGTCTCATCGATTTCTGACGATTCTTTCCAGCCAGCGCAAAGATCCCGACTTCACCGTCAAACCTGGGCAATCGATGTATCAAAGGTTCGCGAATTTACCTTTCCAACCACATTGTTCTAACATTTGAACAGTTTTCCGCCTCTGCTTTGCGGCTGGACTCGTCACGTCAACTCTGAAGGCCAGCCATTCTTTTACAACGAACAAAAAGTAAGTTAAATGAACCTGATTCATTCCGAATCTCAACTGTGTTCGTAGAATGTCGTAACAGAAAATTGGATGCACGATTTCGAAGCGGCCCAACACATCGAGCAATTCGCAGATTATCTACTCGCCTGCTCCGAGTTTTTCCCAGAGATGTCTGGTTCGCAAATCAATGTGGCCAGATGGTATTACCCAGACCTTGACGGCAAGCTCGATGATGATGGGTGGCGTGGCTTTTATTACTTTGCTCACCATGAAAAACGGCTCCTTTGGTGGATAGAGGATTATGCTGTCAGCGATTTTTTGCGGGACGTCCATGGGGATATATCTCCGGAGCATGCTAGGCTTATGTTAGAGCGTCAATATTGGTACGGCGCAGTCAAACTAAGCAAGTTCTGCCATTGAACTTAAGTACCTCAGGAAACATTTCGAAATTTTCGACGACATTCAAAGACCCACGGACAAATGTTGGGACGAACTTCAAGATATTGTAGATGCTTCTTCCGCTGGTAAGTATGTTTATATCTTGGTATGATCAACATGTCCTAAAGCTTGCTCACAGATGTCCTGTCCTCCATTTTGACGACATGTTCCTTCTCACTCGACGATCTACAGTCTTGGAGCCACATCATTAAATCAGCAAGAATTAGCCGCTCATCGAGACGTAGGCGATGTGTTTCTTCGACTTGATCTCGATGCTCATAGTTTGCTTGCAGCGTACGGTAATCCTTGGGTTTTGGGCAAGTGGCCTTTTTACTCTGTTTGTACACTGTTCTCAAATCTCGCATAGGTCGCGCAATGTCTTGCTTTTGTGAGCTCCTTATTGTTGATGATATCCCGCGCTGAACAAAAGACTATAGTGCGAGACAGGTTCATAAACTTCTACGGTAAGCATCAAGATCGAACCCAGCGCATTCGATTCTTACATCTGGGTTATCAGGCCAGCACGGAGCTCGACTCAGCTCGAGAGATTCAATATACAATGAAACAAGAGAGTGGTCTCTGCTGTTCGAGTTATTCTCTCTTGTCTTATTCTCTGCGCCTGATGTCCACTTGAAATCCCTTGAGAATGCCTGTATCGACAAGTGCGTCGCCGTCTGTATTCTGCATTGCTTTGACCTGATGTTCTCCTCCCAGAGTGTCCAGAAAGCTGCTTTTAGACAAGCTCAAAAACAAGCTGGTGGCGGAATGGGACAAACACACCTACCTGGTATGTTTTCATTCTGACTTGACCTTCTTGACGGCCAAGTGATTCTTTATTCAGGCCGCCATCCTTTTGACTACGAATGTTGCTTTTCTTGCAATTACCAATCTTCCTACTGGGCTACCGCAAACCTTAAGCTTCTTGTCAACAATATGTGGATTGGGCAGCGTCATTCTTGCTCTGTTATTGTCCCGTCAGCATACAACGAGATTAGACACCGTTGAATCGACTGTAAGCGTCCGTTCGGAACTCTGGCTCATCAAACTCAATTTGGTTTCCAGGCTGATTGGCTCTGGAAGCAAAGTTCTTCGATGCGCGACCTGGAGCCTTTGGCAGTGATGTTGGCGTTACCTTATGCTTTACTCATGTGTGTCTTTGTTGGGCTATTTTGGTCTCTACAGTCGCTGATTTTAACTGTCAAGGTGGGGCATGGTGCTATTCCTTGGTGGTTTCTTGTGTTTGTGCTACCAGTCCGCCACTCCTGTTGTCATCTTCCTTGTATCAATGACCTGGTGCTTTGTGGGCTCCCTCGTTTTATGGTGCATCATCATGGCCTGGCAGACCGGCAAATGGACGCAACTGTTTCTTCGACTTTGGCAGAAAGCGACCTCTGGACCTCCCTAGTTCGTCGACTCGATGCGCAAGAAGGTGGCTCGAATCTTCGTGCGCCCGAAATCTGTCAAAAGCGAACCTGATAGAGAAATGAACAAGATGGTGTGAATACGTACTGCTTCCATTAGATATATGCCGTTTTACCTCTGCTTCTTATCAAACATCCATATGCACTTTCGTCCTTTCCTACAAGTTATGTTTCTCGTCGGTGTAATAATACACTCCATTCTCTAAAGCAGCAGCACTCTTCTCGACATTCTCTTCACTCATCTCGGCTTCAAAATCGCTGATTTCGTCTGCGATACTCCAACCAGCTCCCAGCTTCCATCCGGCTCCTCTCAGTAGCGTTGTGATGACACTGAGGACTATTAAGCCACCGACTATTGACAAAAACTTCCTCCAAGAGTCCAAAGCCCATCACGAGAGTTTGGAGGTATGTCGAGCCGCAGAAGCTCTAAAAGGCATAACATCGATGTGTAGCCGAGCAAAAGAATGATGAAAAGTTCCTACAGCAACCAAAAGATGATCCGAGCAGCTCTGGCATCAGGGAACTTGCCTTTGGTGATGCAGCTGGTATTGTAGTCTCTGGTGATGTGCTCATGGCAGCAAAAGGCCAAGGAGATTCTTTGACGGTATTTGGTCTTCTTTGGTTCTTCGGCGGGGGTTGGCAAATGCGTCTTTTTCACTGATCACGTGCGTGGGATTCGGCGTAAAGTCCACTGTGAGTGGGCGGTCGTTAATAGAAATCACAAATGCGGGGAGCTGTTTTGTGGGGACTCGAACAAAGCCTTTTGCTAGAATGCTTTCGCAGAGGATCTCTGATGAGAAATCTTACTATAGAATACCTAGCTGTCTACACAACTCGTTTGGCCTAGTACTGTTTCTCGAACTTGACTTCCACCTCCCCAATGTGGATTCGGACGGATGTTCTATCAAGGAATCTATCTTCATCCGGAACGACAACCTTGAACATGAATGTCAGGTCTCGGGATAAGTAGATAAGATGGGTTAAACGACTCACCCGCAGATATTCCTCATCTTTCATGAGATTGATGAACACATCCACACGTTCCACGTCAAAATGCGCCATTCCGTCGAATTCATTGACGTTTGCCATTCCAAGCTCGACAAACGGCGCCCAAGTCCTTCTTGACATGGAACTAGTGCCAGAAAGCGTGAGTCAGTCAGATTGTACTCCAGAAACTTTGCCTTTAATCCATCTTCTGTAAGCACAATATGCAGCTCACCTTCCGTCGGTACCTTCAACTCCAACCGCGTTTCCGAGTTGCCGTTTTCGGTGTAATCGCGGTGACAACGGTGCAGGTGGGGTGGGTCTTGGCCTTGACCGCACTGGTCGTTATAGTCAATAAGGACGTAAAGAAATGAATCGAGTCTTACCGAGGTCTTTGTGAGCTTCTTATGAAGCTTGTCATACACTTTTCTGTTCAAGAGGTGTGTTTCGTCGACGACACGGATTTGTGTACGCGTAATGACAAACGGATGCTTCCTCTTCGTGTCCAGGTCAATCTCGGGCGGTCTAGGACCCAGCGCTCGATATTCTGCAACGTGTCGTCGTCTTCTTCCTCGTCGCCAGCATCGACAGAATCTCCATGGCAATCGACCTGGACGAGCTGCAGCAGCGGGATGGACATAGCAAAACTCTCGAGGGCGCGGTCGATTTCAGTTCTTGGGGTGTGGGTTGTGGAGGTTAGGGGGAACCTAAGATGCGAGTCAGCATCCCAATGAAAAGCAAAGCAAAGACATATGGATATGCTCTAAACCTGGGATGCATCACACTATCCGGATACCACGACGAATATGCATGCAAATGGTCGATGAGGGAGGGAGATGAGGGGATCAGGACAAAGGAGGCCCGGAGGTCGTTTGCATTCATTGGTTCGCGACGGCTGGGAAGATGAGTTAGCACTGCCACACAGTATAAAGAAGAAACAGAAAACAAGTACTTACAACACAGCCGTAGGAATCCGTTTGGCCGTAATAGTGTGTCATAATTAAAATTTACCAAACTTCATATAAAACCTTGATTTTCCATCTAACTTCAGAAATTCTCCATGTTCAGTATTGACATCCCATGTTTGATATGGGTCAGTAAACTTCAAAAAGTCTGATGTGAAATCTTGGACTGATTCTGTGAACTTCAGAAATCCTCCATGTTCAGAAATCTTCCATGTTCAGAAATCCTCCATGTTCAGTAATGACATCTATGTTTGACATAAATCAGCAAACTTGAAAAAATCTGATGCAAACTTTTGGACTGATTCCATGAACTTCATATCAGGGCAAGAAACTTGACAGTATCCTGCATCATACTTGAAGAACTTGGATCTATGTCAGTAGTGATGTTCATTGATGTGAGATGAGCGTGCCGGAGACTAGCGAGTGAAATCTTGCTGTCACAGTCACACTCAGTGACAACCGGCTTGAGGGCTAGTCTCAGCCTAAGTATTTGATCACCATAGACTATTATAGACACCTCAGTGCTTTCATTTCCTTGCAATGAAGAGGACCTCTACTTATGGGAGTCAATGGTGGTTTAATTCATTTGCTGTTCCAATAGGTTTATCTAAATTGATTCATATGTCAAAATTACTTTTCCTGAGAATGATGCTCAGACTCATGCAACATCTTGTACATACATGCTGTGCATGTCCATCTATAGCTCTGCTTCATTCATGACTTATGTCAGACTGCTGAGCTGTATATGTGGGGAATCTTCCTGTTATCTCCTACCATCCCAAAGGGCAAGAAAATAATCTTGCAAGTCACCATAATATTGGCCCACCTGCTCTGGACCCACCAGTGCACCAGATCACTGACTGTATGTCAGAAGATATGGTCTATTGACTCTAATTGGCTGCTTTCAATAGCTGTGAATAGTGTTGCCGCGGCTTGGCTCCAAGCCACGCCCGAGCCCGAGCCGAGCCACTTTGAAGCCAAGCCGAGCCGAGCCGTGGACCCCGGCTAGCTGCGGCTCGGCTCGGCTTGAGCCAGTTTTTTCAATAAATTTTGATTAGAGCAGATATATGGCTATAGTGAGGTCCCATTCTCAAGTATAGGTCCCTATGTATTGATGCAAAATGAGAACATTGGTTTTGGGTGGAACAGACGAGCCACAAATCAATGTTGAATGGGGTGGGAATATCTTTATTTGGTCGTATGTGGGTCCGAGGTCCGATTCCCATGACTTCCAACATACACAGCCCCTGATAGCGGCCACAGGTAAAATGCCTGTGTCTCGAGAATGAAGTTTCTTGTATAACTGAACACTTAGGTGCTAAATATATATTACTGGTCACCGATATAAATTGGTGAAAATTTGGCGGCTTCAAGGCTTGAGCCGTGGCTCCAAGCCGAGCCGCGGCTTTGGAGCCATAAGCCATGGCTCGGCTCGGCGGCTTGCGGCTAGCCAGCCGCGGCAACACTAGCTGTGAACTATTTACATGACTCATATCCTTCACTGTGTTTCACCGCCACCTAATCCAACCCTGAGCGGGTTTGATCGAGTCTGACTAGGTGTGACTAGGGTCGGATTAGGTACCTAGTCACACCTAATCAGACCTAGTCAGACCCGATCAGACCCTGTCAGGGTTGGATCAGGTGGCCGTGAAACGCAGTGCTTTGTGCAATAACTCCTGAAGCCAGAAAATGTGTCATACATGTTGTGTGTGATGATTTAGACTGATATTAGCAATTTCACATGATATTTCCCACCCATTGCATCAATCTTGTGATCGTATGGGACAGTAGTCATCTGATTCAGACTAAAATGCCCGAGTCTGTAGCAAAGATGGAACCCAAAGGCAAGGTTTGAACTCAGTTCATGATAGTTGATTGCTCACAATTATGAGTTCACAGCAATGAGACAGCTGGTTGGATTCTTGAGACCCAAACATAGAAACTGTCAATCTGAACATGACATGGAAACTCTGAACATTACATGGAAAATCTGAACATTACAAACTTTGAACATAACATGGAAACTCCGAACATTACATGGAAAATCTGAACATTACATGGAAACTCCAAACATCACATCACTGCGTTTCACAGCCGCCTAATCCAACCCGGGGCCAGCCCTGTTTGGGTCGGTCTAGGTCTGACCACATGTGTCTATGTGCCTAGTCAGACCCTGATTAGGTTACCTAGGTCCAAGTCAGAATAGGTGGACGCGAGTCGGACCAGGTTGGGATAGGTCTGCATAGGTCCCCTATTCCAAGTCTGACTAGGTCCTCAATGAAATATATAATTTCTGAGATAATATATTGACCATTAGTTATTTGCTGCCAGCCACATTCCATGTCCCGTTTTAGTGGGTTTCTCGGTCGAACACCGTGTGACAGTCACAATCAGAACCATGATCAAACCGGCTTCACAGAATTCCACTGACAGTGTGAATTTATGGATTATGTAATTCGGGTATCTAGGACATTTTGGCCGATGTGACTGGTGTGAACCTGCCAGCAAAGTCAAACATTGTCTCACAGTCCTGTCGGAGCCAAGTCTGAGCTCTCACAGGCCACTTTTATAAGAAAATTATATATAAACACAATGACAATATCAAGTAGCCTATGTGAACCTAGTCAGACCTAGTCCAACGTGTGAACATCCACCTAGTCGAACCTAGTCGGACCTGATCGGACCGGTGTGATGATGTGACAGGTTGGATTAGGCGGCTGTGAAACGCAGTGCATGGAAACTAATCTGAACATGGACACTTTGGATCTGAAGTTTGAAATTTTCAATGCCAAGTATGACTCCTGGAGTCCAAGTTTGACTCATTTTCTCTGAAGTTCAACAAAAAACTGACCCTGAAGTTGGAAATTTTAACCTCAAGTTCGCATTTTTGACCCCAAAATCAGGTCCAAGTATGCTGAAAAAGTCACTTTTTGAGCCCAAGTATGCTGAAAATGCCTAAAAAGTAGGTTAATTTTGACACACTATTACTGCCATAAATCCGCAACCCAATATCCGCATTGACGTTCTTATCGCTCAACTTGAGCCCGCGAAACGCGATGTCGGAGTATATAGCTTTCTCCAGCTTGTCGCGGCGGTTGTACGAGCGGAGAAAGTCGTGCCATATAGTCCATGAGCTGGTCATCGAGGACCGGTCCTTCAAATACTTGTCTCTTCAACTCTGCTGCTTGTACTTCACGTCTCTCCTCCTCGGACCGCAACTGCCAAACCGTAACCGCAATATCGAACATCTGATCCTCTGAAATGAGCGGCTGGACCACGGTCGACATGCTATCGCCATTTCGTTCCTTCCCATCTCCATTTCGTTCCTTTCCACTCCATAGTTTGGTTCTGCCACACCGCCCTATGCTCAAACCGCGCCATCTCATACACCCCGCTCCCAATTCCGTACAAAAATCGGCCGACTAGGACGAACAGGATCGCACAGGCCGCGGTTACGGAGCACATAGGCGGCGGACGAGGAGGATGACACAGGCCGCGGCTACGAGGAATTTTAGGCCAGAGCGCGGTTTTCGTGGGGGTGCGCCGGGGTCGAGGGATAGTGGCCCGGAGGTTTGGGATAGCGGCGCGGAGGTTTGGGCGGCCGAGTTGGGGTCGGCGTCGCGCTCTTGTGGGGACATGGCGGCAAAGTCTTCGTTCCGGTCTGGATCTCCGAGAAATCAACGTACTTTCGGCCTCGAGTTATGTGCTTCAAGTCTCGAGTTTCGTGCCTCTCGGAAATATTTGTTGATCGCTTAGCCTTGGTACAGTCGGCGGATTGGTCGAGGTTGATTTTTGATTTTCTATTCTGGGTTTCCGGAACTCGGTGTCGAAGAGTTCTGCTTCCCTATGAGAAGCAAGGAATCGAGTCGGATGAGGAAAACGGGCAGGGTAACGCTGGAATGATATGACGGAATAGGATCGACAGAAATCCCAATGTCCGTAGCGGAGGACAGAGAAGGTAGCTACAAACGGAATAATCAGCGTGAAATGTAGAAGAAAGGCTCAGCTTGTAATATAGGCTCGGGGCTCAGCTCAGGCTCAATGATGGTGAGGGGAAAGAAAACATAATCATGATCGAGTACAAATCGCGCAATATAAAGGACGGCTGACTCACGTGCTCTTGTGTCACCGGAGCCCAAGTCAATATAAAACTACGATCGATAACTTGATATAAAGTGACCGTGGTAGAAAGAAGAAACCCTTGACAAAGAAATGAGCGAGAATGATGATAGAGGCAATGCGGGAGCAACACAAGACAAGTAAACCGAAAGGATGCCGTTCAATAGCAAGACGGCTCCCCCAGACCGCTGCCAAGGCACGTTGATCCTCTGGGTGTAGTCCGACAGTGCATACCAATCAATCTAGTCACCTCATTGTCTCGGATCTGCAGAATGGAATGTGAGAGTATATGAGAGTATCAGCAGAAGATCAAGAAAGAATCAAAGAAAGTAGAGTATGAAGTGAAATGAAATAGACAAGTATAGTCCCCATCCATGAGCTACAGTTGCTGAGTAAGTCAGTTGTTTCACGAGTGAGCCATAGATAGCAGGGATGGAAAATAAATATCAATATGAGAATGAAATGAGCATGAACAAGGATCTCTAGCAGAGCCCTATGAATCCCTACGACATCGGCGCCCGGCTTCGGCTCGCGCACTATTCAAAGTCGTGATTTCACTGCAGTTTCTGACAAACTTGAACCATCTCATCAACTAGATAAACCTCTGGAAACTGTGCAAAGACCAAAAGATGCAAAATCAACGCAAAATGAACCATTAAGAGATCTGGAATTTGCCGGATTACATGTGAGCCATTACGTCAAATTAGAATTTTTTTGGCCGAAGTCGAGTTTTGCTGAACTTGAAGTCTCACTGCGGTAGATGGGGTTAAATTCTGGGCTGTATGTAACAGCCAATCCCAAATCCAGTTGAACATAGCCAATGACTACCAGAATGTGCCCACCCAGGCGGCCGAGACCGCGCCACAATGCATGGCAAGGTCTGTTGAACTTCTTCAATGACACACGGTTAGTCTGCATAAATATTAACTAGTCCTTCAAGATAACAACCAGTGGGGTAGAGGCCACCAAGTGGCAAATATGAGACCCCAGTCTGCCAGATACAATTGTACCTGTACCCTGTCCTTTTCACTTCTCTGCTAGACTGATTTTAGCAGGGAAAGTCAGATAACATTAGCCCAAGGCCACTGACATGCTATACTACATACAGAACCAATTCAAGCTGGGAAACAAGTGAGACTCAGGACGCCTCAAGTATTAGGCTCAATAGCAACTTGTGGGCTTAATTAATAATAAATAAAATATAAATATAAATATAAAAGACCTACAAGCACATACCCGGAAGCCGGACAGACCATAGATACCGGACACCATGAAATAAGACCCTATTTACGCTCAGTGAGATATTATATAGAATGGATGGGTTGATAAATACCTGATAGATGCTCTGGTGACATTTGGCTGTATAGGATTGAGTCCGAAAGCTCCCACGGGCCTCGGGCCAAGTTGGCAGACAAGGTCAGTGACAATGGTTTCGGAGTTTTTGCATTTGGTATGTGTCCTCGAGTGTCTAACCGTTCACTAAGCATAGGCAAGAGGCTAATGACTGAATTTGGATGGAAAGAAACCAGATCGAATCAGCAAAAATTGACCTTCGATGGTGTCCTGTATCTGTGTCCAATTGGGATTTTCACCTGAGTTCTTCGCTCACAGCAGGCTCATTTCTTCATTATTTCACACCATTATTTTTGTAGAAACAAAGTTCAGCATCTATTAAAATCATTCTATGGGGTACCAAGGCAATGAGATAGTGCTAATGCCTCGTGAGTGTGTGAATCATTATCCTGTCTGATTTCCCGGTACATTTCTGTATGGGAAAAGAAATCCTATTTACAGCTCTTTTCGGAAACCTTGTCTGGCAGCCTTTTGTCTGATGGAAAATCACTTTGAGGTCCTTGCTGATCTTGCAAAAGACTATCGTCAGCGCGTAATGCAAGCGTAACATGAATTACGGAGATAACTTCGTGCGGCGATATTATTTTTGGCATTTTATTCTGATTTCATCAGAAAATCAGCGCCGGACAAGCTCGGACAAGGTTTCCAAATGTAAATGAGACTGGTCTACCTTACTACAATGTATCCATGGATCACAGAGCAATGATTAGTTGGAAGATTAGTTGGAAGAATGGTGATTCTATTGAGGCCGCGTCAGCAAATCATAATGAGAGATGGGAAATCAATCATGTGATGTATCCCCATTGGGTACTTTGATGATGGACTCCCAAATTTTGCTCCCTCCCAACAAACGAGCCACTCATGTGGTCTCGTAACAGTACCATGCACACTTATAGACTGCAACAGACTCAACTCAATATTTGCATCGGTAAAGCGCTGATAAGACAAGCGAGCTTATCTTTGGCAACTTCCGATTATCTCAAAATGGTTCATTTCGCTAGTATAGGGCGCTTGTGTGGCGAATGGTCATTATTTTTATAATGGATATCGTGTTTAAAGTGTCTCTGTATCAGTCAGAAGACATGCACTCAGGTCATTTGAATACCCTGAGAGCCGAAGCCAGGCGCCGAGTTCCGGAAACCCAGAATAAAAATAAGAAATCAACCTTGACCAATCTGCTGACTGTAGCCTTGGACCAATTCAAAAAACTGGTACTCTGGTGTGAGGGATCCTAACGGATGGGATGGAAATGACACGAGTGAGTGGCGACGAATCGAGCACCCAACACACACCACAATATGTCTTTAATACCCTCTTTTATGCGAGTTGGTTAACTAGTTCAAATGAGACTTGGAAGCTTGGAAAGTTTCCGCGCAGAGTTTCTGCGGCAAGTTCGTATTCCGCGGTACGTAGACTTACGCGCAAGATGCGGGGTAGTATGTTTTTCGGAAAGGGTTTGTATTGGTGTTTTAAGCCAATGGTTTGTATTGCCTATTATAAACAGGACTTTCAAGACAAGACTAGAGACTAGATACTAGAGGTTTTGCCTGTTACCGAAACAAGGACTTCAAGACTAGAGATTAGAGACTAGAACAAGACAAGACGAGGCAAGTGCAGACAATCTTATGATTTCAACACAGAGAGCGTACAAGATGGATCCCGTGCTAAAGCGTAGCGGGCCACTGATTCTCTACTTTTACTTAGTACAAACGGGCTACTTAAATACTGTCCAAAGATGATGATAAATAACTAACTCGTAAACTGGCGCACCCTCTATCTCGGCTATCAAGCCATCCCTCGTGAAGGTGGGGTCTACTCGGTGTCCGCAAAAACCATTAAAATGATGACCCCAGTTGATGGACCAAAGACTTCGCAGAAAAGCTAGTTCCCGCATTATCCCTAGTGACCGATAAGACTATGACTTGTCATGTATGAAGCCAGTCTTTAAACGATGTCTTTCCGCAAAGTATAGCATAAGCTAGTCATGTTCAGTACTTTTAATAATAACCAATTCCTCGGCCTCCATGTTGATCGTCGATTGCTCGTTACACAACTGAGTCACGATCGAAACACTTCCTCGATTGACCTGGTTTCTTAACTAAAAGATCCCTTCTTTCCGAGGAAGTACCGCATGGACCCACTGCAATCCATAACCAGAAGCCAGCACTCTTTTACCTCATTACCAGAAACCATAAACTGATCGAGTTAACCTTTCGGTCCTTAATCAGTCATCGCATATCCGTCGATCATTTTGATCTACCTGTTCCAATGTCTCGGAGCTGTGCCGCGCTAGCGACCGTGGCTCATCCCGCTGACTACCTCAGAATCTGTAAGCTTCCTCGTAAGTCGTTCCTCGGTATCGCAGAGCCCATTCAGTCGTTATGAACCGGACAATATACAGTTCTTTGGATCTGCGAAACCCTTGTTAAACCAATGTTATACCGAGGCATGCGTTTGCCTCTTTCTCCTGATGTGTCCGTACGTCACCGCGGCTAGTACCCTTGCTGTGACGAGTCAAGTTCTAGTGTTTCCGCGGTACATAGGTACAAGTCTTACTAGCAGTGTGGAGCTCAACTCTAGTGCAGTGAACAATAAGATACCAATAGTAGCCAGAAAGACGCTGGATTAGTCCTTTAATCCGATTTATAGGGTCGTTTTTATAGGGACCCTATCACCGGGCCATGAGGAATGGGAGATTTTTTGGGAGATGTGGGAAATCTCCCAAAATCTCCCATGGCTTCGGTGATATTATGTCATCAGTTTGACTGATTTCATTGACCTTTTGCATTAAACAGTTTCTCCAGTTGTATTATACAATCAAGTAGTGTTTATCAATGTCTTTTACTCACTCAAGTCCAGTTCTGACCATTTTCATATGCCTTTCATGAGTAAGCCAGTCTCAAATTCAAGTCACCAGTCCTTATATTGGGTCCGCAGGCAAAACAGAGCTTAAGTAGTGTGAATTTCACTTGAAATGGCTCATTCAGGTCCAAGGAATATGCTCATAAACTTAGTTGAGACTTGATAAGTTGATCTCCCTCCCAGTCATCTCCCAACATCTCCCACGCATCTCCCAAAATCTCCCAACATCTCCCGTGCAGCTCCCAAAATCTCCCAACATCTCCCATGCAGCTCCCAAAATCTCCCATTAGCTCCCATGCATCTCCCCAAATCTCCCATGCATCTCCTGTTATCCCAATGCTTCAAGTGATGGGACTTCTCCTTATTGGGATATGTTCAGTGAGTTATTACAGGCCACTGTTGATGTAAATCATCTTTCAATGCCACTAAGTTCATCAACTCATTCACTGTTGGA
The DNA here is from genome assembly GCA_029320655.1 of Mycena floridula. Taxonomy (NCBI): domain Eukaryota; kingdom Fungi; phylum Basidiomycota; class Agaricomycetes; order Agaricales; family Mycenaceae; genus Mycena; species Mycena floridula. Next base: position 362,942 of record JARIHS010000047.1, read on the forward strand.
TGTTTCTCAAAGCTCTCCTTTCTCCTGCGGCTGTCAAGTTAATGTGACAGTCTGGTCACACTGAATCAAAGTGTGTTGGACACTATATCTGGGTCTGTAATCCACTTCTTGCATTAAAATCAGTATCAATGAGTTCACTATGAGCTTGTATTACTCCTCCAGACTTTCTGAGATTTTCTCCCACAGATCTCCCATCATCTCCCATATGCTCCCATAAAATCTCCCAAACCTCCCACATCTCCCATAAAATCTCCCAAATACCAATGCCCCATTGGTACTCCTTGTCGGTAAATTCGGCTCGCCTTAAGCTCGGATGATGCTGATTTCAGACGCAGAATCTGCCATGCTGTTTTTGCTGCCTTATATGAGCATGCAGTAGAAGAGAATATGGGTATTAGTGTAGAGAATAATACAATCAGTTCTACAGGTATACAGTAAGTGAAGATCATAATGAATAAATAACAGACATACCTCAGTCGGGCACTCAAGTAGGTGAATGACTGAGGAAAGATGGAAAGATGGGAACAATGGAGGTGAAGGGTGGGCAGAATGGGCAGGATGTGGGAGGTGATGGAGTCGGGTCGACGGTGAAGTGCCAGGTGGGATGCTTTTGGATGCGAGGGAGAGGATGTGGATGCATGGGATGTGGGAGGCGATCGAGGTGTGCAGGTGAGCAACAGAGGGAGATAATAGCATAAAACACAAATATATATTCAGAGAGCAGACATTTGAATATAAATACTTGAATTCAGATATTGGAATGGGCAGAGAGAAAAGTGTCATCAGATGAAGTTGAGCCATTCTCTGACTCATTATCAGAGCCAATCTCCGAGTTTTCTGCAGTCAACGCTTCTCTGCCCAATGAGTAGTTATCTGATTCAGAATATCCTTCTTCAAATGTAATCTATCCGGTGAAAGACAAAATTACTCACTAGGTTCCAAAACAGGTTCAAGCAGTGGATATCCTAGATACTTGGCCATCTCTGTGCTATTGGGTTGAACCCACATGCCTTGTGGATATCCCAGAGGATGGGATATATCTGCTGGGGTATGTGGGATTCAAACACAATGATCCTGGTATCCAAGCTGATGTTGAATGCATCCTCAATGTTTGTGGTTGGGATGACGGTTTGACCCTCCGGATCAGTTGACCACCAAGCATTACTAGATGGAGTGCAGTTAAACCAGAGATATAGCAATGTACATTGCAGAAGTCCATCTGCTACATCATCACACTGTCCACTCGTTCGTGGCACTGCAGTGCAGTCAATATATATCCTGTCTGGGATAGCTACAATTGGTACTTAAACCCTTGTGCTTATTGTAAAAAAAACTTTGGTGACTGACTTGTTTGCACCTCCATATCATTTATATTCATTTGCTTGCTGAGGTGATGCACCTGGCTTGACCATAGATTGAATGTTGGAATGCTAGATGCTTGACTGGGTCCTGAGACAGTGGATTGCACCCCAATAAAAAAATACTGATAAAAGTGCAAGTTATGGAGGTCTGATGTCGGAATTGTGCATCTGAAATTTCATAGAAATCAAGGTAAAATGGTAGAATATGGACCAAGTACTCACCGGATGGACATATCTGGCATACATTCACACAGGATATGATGTCCATCAGAATACCTTTCGTCAAGCCTGAAAATATATGGCTCAGGCACATACAATGTTGTGGTGCTCTCCTGGTGCTTCATGGAAGCATTGAAGTTGTTTATGGTGTGCCAATGGCCATAGAGGCCACAGATCACTCCAAGGAGAACATAATATTCCTCCAGCAAAGACTTGGATAATGAATTGGGGTTGAATTTGGAAAACAGGTACTGTATATCTTGACAGGATTGATAAGAGAGCAGAATGTATGTCATCTGGTCAGGGTTTGGTGTGAAGTTATAGACCACCAACTGGCCAGCATGATCAACATTGTGAAGAGACGGATCTACGCCCTGACGGAGATTAGATCTCCACTGATGTCTCCAGAACAACATCACTGACCTGGGGTATTAGACCATGTGTGCGCAAAGCATCAGCTGCTGACTGCATGTTTGTCAGTGGCCACAGTGATGACATGTAAAATGAGAAGTATTCACATGGAACTGATCCCACTGTCATCCTCTCAGTGGTCTAGTCAATTTATGAATAATTTATCACTTACCAGGTCACCGACCCAGGTGAAAAAGGTTGGTCCTGACAATGAAAGATGATAGTCTCGGACAGTCCTTTGGTGCCCACTGTGAAATATGAGAGCAGTGAAATGTCTTGAATCACAGACACCATATAGCTGAAGAATATTTGGATGTCTGTACAGGCATCAGTTCATGTACAGATTTTGCACAGATGCTCATGATATATGAACCTCACTGCAGAGAACACCTCCAGATCCCGCTTCCAGTCCTTTAATGCAAGTCCCTCATATTTGCGAATAAGCATTGGCCAGTTGGACTGATCATAGATGTATCCGTTGTATACCCGAATCCGACCAGCCTCACTGAGAGTCCCATCAGATTGGAGCTCATGATGGGTGTCACCAGATTTGAGCTCCTTTTTGAGAATAATGTCTCGAACTTTGATTTCAGCATACTGTTCAAAGAAAATGAATCAACCTAAATGCAAGGGTTCAACAAATGCTCACATCTTTGTTGTCTGGAGCCTGATGCTGGTGGTATACTGTGGTCAGCTGGTTATTTGAAAAGACCGAGCCATTGATGTTATCTGCCAATAAAGTTATCATGATTTCACATAATCTCCGGCCAAATCTACAAACCAAGTCTTGCACCGTGTAAGGTTTGAATCAATGCTCCCATCTGAGCCCCACCATCATTGGCATTGAGTCCTTCTGCAATTGGGCCAGCAATATGGCCGGTTTCTGGGAGCTTGTTGCGGCGACGAAACCATGTAAGCTTGAAGGGCATGGGGAAGAAGCCATGACCAGTCCTGAAGGCTGATGCTGTGTTGTTCAACAGCTTTTTCACAGCACTTATCCAAATATAGCATGACAGCTGTATGATGGACACAGCACGGCACAACACTGTGAAAATGTGCATTTCTGATATAATACAGCATTTGACTTCTTTTCTGCGGAGCCCTAGCGTTGGATGGAAGTCCGTCGTGGATCGACACAAAACATGCACCTGATGAATGTTATCTATCAAGCATGGTTGCACATCTAAAACCTCTCATGATTGAACAAACCCAGGCTGTCAAGCGACACAATATCAGCAATTCTCAACCTGCAGAGTCCTGCTACAGTTTCCTGCTGTCAAAGGTACTTGATAGGTTGTATTTCATGTTACTGCTGCCTTTTTGAGGCCTCCGGTCAATCCCCTTTGTAGTCCTGTTCGACGTGGTCTCCGAGGAACACCCACATCTTAATTTCACCTTGAGAGAAAGTCCTAGTTGAGTATGTACTCGGATTACCCTGCAATTTCCCTGCCACAAGAGTCTCACTTTTATCGCTGGGTCACCATCGCGCTTGGACATTGGAAACATCATCATCACGGTTTCAGATCCGATGTGCGTAACCTACCTTTCTTCCTTCCTTGCTTTTTGGATTCAGGTATTGAATGAGAGGGAATAGCACAACATCATCATTCCTTCCGACACAGACATTACCGCCACCAATCATTCTTCCGTCTTTCGTCCCACCTTCTCGCGCCCTACCCAGCACTAGAGCGTCATCATTGCGGACATCGATATCAACAACGATACCATCTCTATCACTCAAACGTCTCGTCGTCCTTGCCGTCGGTCTTGTAGTGGGTCTCGGGCTAGGTCTGACGGCGCTTGCGGCGGCATTGTGGTTGCTTTGGAGATGGCGCAGGATAAAAGCTGCGGGTCAGTTTACTCTGTCTTCGGGCTCTTACAGTCGTAAAGACCGCGAACAGTTATGGTTCCGAGGGATTTATGGATAATGGATGTAATGCTAGTTTATTATGCTGTACGCAAGCTTGAGAACATGAGGTTGAAGATCAGATCCAAAAGTGAAAGGCCGATCCTCAGCTACGCGCATCGAACTCGAAAAAGCGTATTCCAATTTTAGAAATTAGAAACTGAGACTTCAATGAGTCAAAATGGAAGTCCTTGATTAACTGGATGAACAAGGATCCTTCCTCAGTTACAGCTGCCGGGTCTCTGATAAGTTGAAGCCCAGGGTCTAAAAAACATTGACATATTCTCAAAAACAATATACGCTCCGAATCCAACACCCTAGGGCATAGGGGCACACAACAAACTTCGCTGTATGCAATAGAGCCATTTATAGACGTCTTTGGTATATTCCAACGGGTTTCCACACTGTTTGCTCTATTGCACGAGTCAAGCTTTGCTTTCACAAAACAATGAGCAATAGGTAAACCATCCTTTGACTTGATTTCATTGATGACCTGAGGATGTATCTACATTTGAGGTAGGAATACATAGCTCAATGTGAAGTCAAGTCCTCGGCCCCCTGTCATGAAAGGTGATGTAATGAGTCATGGTAAGTGGCGTGGGTTTGCGTGAGTCATGGTTGGCACGGGTTTGTGCGGAGCGGGGGGAGGGAGGGAGCGGGGATTACGAATGGCGGTGGGCGGGATCTGCAGTAACACCCGTCTTGGCCGTTCTGTGATCCCGATACTGCTTGGGATCCTACATTTCAAATACCTTGAACTCAGTTTGAATCAAGTAATCACGGTTCATTCTAATATTCAGTGTACTGCATGAACTTCACTGGGTAATATGGTTTCGGATCCTAATTCCCAACTCCCGGGTGCAAATGGGAAGCAAAACCTATTCAGAAGGCTTCTGATGTTCAGAGACATGGCTGCTTCCAAGTTCTCACCTGTGGGGGTTTTGAACAAAAACGGTGGAAGAGATAAAGGTCTCCAGAGTGGTCACGAGCCATCAGCGAGACTGCAGCGGGTGGTGTGGTAAAGGGAGGTACACAATCAGAAAAGATGTCTTCGTTCTGGTCTGGATCTTTGAGAAATCAACGTACTTTCAGCCTCGAGTTTATGTGCTTCAAGTCTCGAGTTATGTGCTCCAAGCTCGAGTTTCGTGCCTCTGAGAAATGTTTGTTAATCTCTCAAGTTCACCTCCACCAATTCAAAAAACTGGTACTCCTTGTCGGTAAATTCGGCTCGCCTTGAGCTTGGATGATGCTGATTTCAGATGCAGAAACTGCCATGCTTGTATGAAGAACAACCATGGTGTACATTTACAAACTATAGAACAATCATCACCAAGTTGAAACATCACCCTGGGTCAATGGCAGTGTCTCAGCATCATGGCATCAGGCGCCGCCATTGGGTGGGCGCTTGTGCTTTTTGTTGAAGGACTTGATGCAAGCTAGAGCATCGGACAATTGGATCATATTAACCTTGAAACTCACGAGTCACGAGTGTGAATGACTCGCAAGTGGCAATCATCTGATGCTCTAATGCAAGCCTCTTGGCACTCTCACCGCTGCTCCCATCGCTCATGTCGGTGCCCATGATCATGATGACACGGCTGATGATGAGATGCCTCCTTTGGGCAATGTCTGGGATTCCAACGACATTGGTGAACCTTATGAGTCTGACAGTGATTCTGAGAGTGACAATGGCATGCCGCCTTTGATTGATCTCTCAAATTTGGACTCTGGATACAGTTCAGACTAGCTCATAACATTATATTCATAAATACTCATAAGTACTCACAGATCTCTTATACTCACAGATAGCCTCACTACTCATGAATATACTATTTATGAGTGTGAGTTACTTACCTACAAATATTTTAACGAGTACAAATCCCACTTTTTTGCAGCCTGAAACTCGCGAGTGCGAGTATGAATTACTCACGAATGGGAATCGTGCGATGCTCTAAATCAGAGCTGTGCTGATGGCACATGATCAGTTCCTGTTACAGCCTGCCGGACCTCATGGCCGAGGATCAATCTTCCTTCATCCTACAATCTTCAAAGCCATGAGACACACATCTTGGTATTTCTGTATTCAATTATCTGTATTCAGTTAAAAGTCAGTCATTAATCTATATGGTCAGACTTGTGGCTCAAAGAATAGTGCGGAAAGGGTGACACAGCCACATGACAAGCACCGCCTCACAATCACGGACTGGTTGATTTCACACGTCCCAGGCAACAAAACCAGATGCCACCAGCTTGGAGCATGACCATATATTATTGATCTAGTCTCACATATTCATGGCTCCAGCTATGTCCCAATAGGTTGCTATTCATGACATATTTGAGGCCTTCGACTAGACCTGGGAATAGATCACCTATTCACACAATCTATATAGCGACTCTGCGTTTAGATTCATAAAAATATATACATAAAGTGCACGCTCAGTATCGGAAGAAGATAGAGAAGGGTTCAGCTGGCTTCTTGAGAATATCAAGCAATTGATTGTTAACTTCTGTCCCATACATAGCGACACGGCACGGTTCGCAGGCATACTTTGGCAAACCCTCGTTCCACGCAGCCTGGTTAGATGGCCACGGACATTCACTAAGCATCTTGCGCCCTACATCCTGGCAGGTTGCGTGCGAGCTCTGCAGCTTCAACAACAATGTAATGTACTGTGTGAGCTCGGTGACATAACGGTCACGATAAAGGGCCTGGAAGGTGGATTGAATTGGTGTTAGGACACTGCAGGGTCAAGAGGGACTCACCCAGGCCTTGAAGGAACGCAAATCATCCTCGAGCAATTTTTCGAGATCGGCCAGGGGCATCTTGACTGCAGAAGGTGCCACGAGATCAACAAGATCGGTGTAACGGTGTCGTACAGCATAAGATAGAACCTCAGCTATATGTGCCTCATAATGTGACTTCTCTCTTCGTATTCTGTGTTAGATTGTACTGCGTAGGAGACAATTAATAACACTCACGATAAACGGACACGACAGATCAACATAGCCGAAAAGACTTGAAATTTTTCCGCAGCGTAGGCCAACGGAAGTAGAGTCGTGAACTCCAGGTCAGCGCATGTCGGGAGAACATGAGGATGCAGAAAATGCAGTAAAAGGTCCAGGACGACCTTGGTTTCAGATAATGGCACAATTTCTTCGAGAGATGTAACCGTGACAGCTTCAGCGCTGGGAAATCCGTCGCTAAATCGTCCCATATTGCATCGATGAGCACCAATAAGGAATCCATCAGAGGATCTCAGGAGAATATCCACGACCTGATTGCAGTCTTTGGTCTTTCAGTAACCAAGGCTCAATCAATCATTTGTGCGACTCACCCTCAACAGGACATGAGCGAGAGGAATCCACTGGTGAAGCAGCCGATATTGCAGTCTCTGGTGATGTGCTCATAGCAGCAAAAGGCCAAGGAGATTCTTTGATGGTATTTGGTCTTCTTTGGTTCTTCGGCGGGGTTGGCAAATGCGTCTTTTTCGCTGATCACGTGCGTGGGATTCGGCGCAAAGTCAGACTAATTCCAAGTCAACTGTGGGTGGGTGGTCGTTGACAGAAATCACAAATGCGAGAAGCTGTTTTGTGGGGACTCGAACAAAGCCTTTTGCTAGAATGTTTTCGCAGAGAATCTCTGATGAGAAATCTTACTATAGAATACCTACTGCCTATACAACTCGTTTGGCCTAGTACTGTTTCTCAAACTTGACTTCCACCTCCCCAATGTGGATTCGTACAGATGTTCTATCAAGGAATCTATCTTCATCGGGAACGACAACCTTGAACATGAATGTCAGGTCTCGGGATAAATAGATAAGATCGGTCGAACGACTCACCCGCAAATATTCCTCATCCTTCATGAGATTGACGAGCACATCTACACGTTCCACGTCAAAATGCGCTATTCCGTCGAATTCATTGACGTTTGCCATTCCAAACTCGAGAAACGGCGCGCCCAAGTCCTTCTTGACATGGAACTAGTGCCAGAAAGCGTGAGTCAGTCGCACCGTACTCCAGAAACTTTATTGATGTGGCATACCTGAGTGTACCGAATAACGTTGTCCTGGGTATACTTGATGCCGGTGAAAACCTTTGCATGGTTTGTCCTGCAGAACAATCTCAGTCTCGGTATGGAGCCTGGACTGATTTCTAGCATACCAGATTTCGTCAAACTCTTCGAATGAGATATCAGGACGATGTTTGAGGGATACGGTAATGTGAACCATTGGAGGGAAAGCACGAAGCCACTGCGATACCTTTTATATCAACATGGTAGGAGGGATTTGTAATACTAGCAGCCCATTTGTAATACCAAGTTTAATCGCCCATTTTTGGTGTCCCGAATCCCGGGATTTGCGGTAAATACTAAGCTGACAGACCAAGAACGCTTGCTAGCTTGAAACCCAATTTGGCAACAGGGCAGTGCTTGACGTGGAACCAGCGTGTAAGACCTGTTGTCTGCGAGGAAAACTATGATGAATAATCAGACTATATTGGGAATGTATACGGTCACGTTTCGTCGGATTTTGTACTGATGACGACGATGCTCAGCGTAGAGCTCGTCGTTGAAACCAAAGCACAACCTGAAGCAGGGATTGAATGATATCGCTTTTTTCTCCTTTTCCCAGCCTTTTATACCTTTCTAATTCTGTTCCCAGGTCTCAAGTTCCTGAAGTCGTGTCTCACAGTCTCAACGTGTCCTGATGAGTCCCGACGTGTCCTTTTTAACTGGAACACGTCTCCAGTGACGAAAAGCCTCATGTTGAAGTGCTCCCGCAAAATTACGAGCCCCACTTGTTGGGCTCGTTTGTTGGGTGTGAGCGAAATTCAGCCCCCCATCATCAAAGAGCTCAAAGGGGAAAGGTCACATGTTGTGATTTCCCACAGCGGATGACGCGGACTTAGCCTGGGATCCCGGCTGTATATATATTTGCTGACGATCAAGTAGCCAATATAATGCCTGGTCCCTGTTACGGTTCGGACCCTGGTAGCCCCCCAAAGTTGTGGTATTTCCGACTCCGACAGTAGGTCGCGTGGATGCCGCTGATAAGCCATCAGCCGGTTGCCAGCCGGTAAGCGAACCCTCAGCCGCAACACTGTAGCGCTGCAATACTTTCAGAGGGGTTTTCAGGACAACCTGTGAATACCAAATTTAATCCAGAACACTTTAAATTCAGAAATAAACAGAAACACACATATGCTTTTCTGCGCGATGCTCTGCTCTCAAAACACGATGGGAAACAGCAGCCGAAAACCGGCAATCAGGCTGAGTCGGAAATTTCTCAACTTTGGGGGGCTACCGGTGTCACAACCGTGACAGGTCCCAGGCTAACGCGGACTTGGCTTGCCGCTTACATATCTCGCCGCACAATGATGACGTCCTAAGGGTCTCAATAGTGGTTATGAGTCCAACTCATGTGGGCTTGTTTGTTGGGCAAGAGCAATTTTTAGCCCACTGCCATCAAAGTCCCCAAAGGGATAGTCACCTGACCAATTCTGTCACCAGCACGGCAATGGCCGTTGATCATTATTCACTGCACCTAATTGTCCCAGATATTGGGTCAGGTTACATGTGTTATAGGACCCCATTGATGGGGTCTAAGTAGAGGGCCTTGATGCAGATTTCCTAGTCATGAATAAAAGTGAATAAATATATCAAGTTCAGCACACAGTCCACAGCATTGCATGGTTACTGCCATCATGGTTGTCGTACGACGTCGGATCAGCCGGGAATAGAAATGCGGTGGGTCCACAGGCGCTCATTGTCCCGCCTCCTGCCATGATGTCCTAAAAGGGTAGCGGCTTTGAGATACGCGTAGAATACGGGCAGTATAGACTGGGGGATTCATGATATGGTAGTATATGTATTTATTATTCTGCAGATGGGTATGAGACTGGTCTCTGTGATGTCCAAACCTGGTTATAGATGGATAGAGTATTTGCTGATTCACTCTCAGTAAGACCACCGGAGGAGTTTGCTACAGGCCTGGAATATTTTAATGTACTATCAGCAACATACTGACAGTATATGTCTGCCACACAAGTGATATATCTATTGATTTCCAGTATTATCAGGGTATGTTGTAACTGGCCACCCAGACCCAATGAGACATCAATCTCCATAAAAGCAGTGTCCATCATCCATACTAGCACTCCAGGCATGAAATGTTGGTGACACAACATGACCTCCAACCTGGAACAAGATTGGAAAGGAATGTGGCGCGGAACAAACAGGGCCAAACACAATCAGATTTGGGTCCGGAATGCTTATGGCTCTTGGTTTGCATGTCAGACTTTCTGTATTTTCATTGGGTATTATTGTTATACCCCATAACCAGTATAATATCACAGGAATTCCAGAATGGATGGGATTTGAGCCATGAATGGCATGAAAGGTTATAGCGCAGATCTGTGCATGTCTCATTGTAACATTATATGCACCTCATAGAAAGATATAAGTTGCCAAATACTGCACCTGTATAGTGAGCACTGAGAGACTTCTATAGATAGGACAATTAGGTGATTTGCATGCTGTTTGCATCTGCAAGAGTGCCATAGGCTCATAACCAGCCTCTCTGACAGAGCAATCACAGCAACTACCATGGGTGATGGAGCTTGGCGTGATAGCCATGAGTCATCACTGGCGCATGGGAATTTTCTGATGACATGAGTCATATGATGCAGCAAGACATTGTGACCGGTAAAACAGTGTTCAACGCTGAATACAAGCTCCGGTGGGGTGAAGAGCTGTTATATTACATGTAGCATATGTTAGAACAATTTATTGACCTGTATAGCAGCTTCAGGGTGAAGGCAGCAGCTAACAAGCCTATTCTTTCTATAATGTCCTTATTTCTGTTATTGACCTCAGACTTGAACGTTCTTGAGGCCCAGATGGTGAATTACAGTGAGAATGACCTGCCCAGCGAGCGAATTTGGAACAAATGAAGATAGTTGGACCTGATGTCATCATACAATTTGTGTTATGATAAAGTTAAAGTTCTCATAGGCCAACAATGACTCAATGGGATTCATCTTTGGATGAAATCCCACTTGTTGCATTGTTTGTGTCATCTTTGTTGCTTGCACAGAGGCTTCTTGTAGCCCCAGCACAGAAAACACAACACTTTCTTTGTTAAATCTCTTGTACTGGGGCAATGAGATACAGAGAGTTGTGAATATTTTATTGCATTCTTTGATATAAGGTGTTTCTATATATCAATGTGATAGCAAGGGAGGGCTCTTATATGCCGCCGCTAGGTCGGCCTCTATCCCACTGGTGGAACACTGCCTTGAGATTCGGATCCGGCGTGAACTATGCTCAAAAGAACCATAAGTTCCCCAAGACATCATTTCCTGATCGTCAAATTCCCGCTCAACTTGGTTGATCCTTGGCGGTCCCTTGGATCTGAATACGCATTCAGCCAATGCCGAGACGCGACACCAGGAAGAACAACTTGACAGTGCGAGACAGAGCAGCTGAAACCCACAAGCGGGACTCGTAACAACTGCTCATTCTACTGTACTCCCATTTATATCGTGACTTGAACCAATATCATGTGAATGAAGCCCAGAACACCAGGATACACTTCTCGTCTGCTTGAGATGTCTACGCCACACATTGATAAGAACTCAAGACTCAAGAGGCCTTGTAAATAAGCTGAACGACAAAAGATAGCATGCTGCCACATCACATGCCACATCACAATGGAGGTCAGTCGGTGTCCTTTCGTGCTGTATCGCAAATGAGCTGACAGTGTTCTGTAGAATTGACCGGGCGTTGGCTCTTGGGTAAAGATGAGCGCCATTTGCATACATGGTCTTGGGTGATAAATCGATGAAGAATCTCATTGTAGGATGCCTAGAAATATCACTGAAGAACAGCCAGATGTCCATACAACTCGTGTGGCCTAGTACTGTTTCTCAAACTTGACTTCCTCCACCCCGATGTGGATTTGTACGGATGCTCTATCAACGAATCTATCCTCGTCAGGAACCACAACCTGTGGAGCGATTAGGTGTGAATGTGAGATCGGTCGAACAACTCACCCGCAGATATTCCTCATCCTTCACAAGATTGACGAACACATCCACGCTCTCCATTTCAAAATGCGCGATCCCGTCGAATATGTTGACGTTTTTGCGTCCAGCCGCAAGAAAAGGTGCGCCCAAGTCCTTCTTGATACGGAACTAGTACCAAGAAGAGTGAGTCGAATCCTACTCCAGATGTTATTATTGATTATTGAGACGGCATACCTGGGTGTAACGAATAAAGTTGTCTTGGACGTACTTGATGCCGGTGAAAACTTTTGCATGGTTCGTCCTGTGGAATAATCTCAGTCTCGGTAGGTATGGGCTGATTTCCAGCGTACCAGATTTCGTCAAACTCTTCGAACGAGATATCAGGATGACGTTTGAGGGAAACGGTAATGTGAACCATTGGATAGATATTGGAGTGGGGAAGCATTGAGCCACTACGATGCCTTTTTATACTAACATCCTAGAAGGGATTTGTAATACTAATTTGAAGTTCCCATTTGTAATATCAAGTTGTTTTGGTTTCCCACACCCGAGCGTCGCGGAGATGCTCACCAAGGCTGACGAACCAAGAGGGCTTGTAGGCTGATGAATCAAGAGCGCTCAGTGCCAGCGGGAAACCCGATCTGGCTGATGGTAAGAGCCTAGTGCTTGACGTTGAACTAACGTAAAACATTAGATACAAGCACCTGAGATACTACAAATTGATTGAAGATATTTATGAGATCATGCATCAGGAACTTGTCAAATTACTTTTTGCGCTTGTACGTACGCAGAAATACGCAAAAATACGTAAAAATACGCAAAAAGTGCAAAAAGCGGAAACTCATAAAAGATGAGTCCACTTTTGCAAAAAGCGCAAGCACAGAAATACACAATCAATACAAGATAATCTAATGTAGCAATCATCGACTTCAAAGAAGACCCCGGCGGTCCCTGACCCCGTTCCAACCATCTCCGAACAAAAATTCAGTGGCAGATGACCTCGTCGACGTCGCTGGCATCCCTCGGCGTCACAAAGGGAAACTAAGCAGACATATCAGCTGCGAGGGACAAAGGAGATGGAATATATGCACCGGATATCGCTATAAGCACCTTTGTTGTCGAGAGATACAATGGTTGTCGCTGGCTGGTGCTGGGGAAAGACAAGGAGGGTTTGTTTGTCCTTTGTTGACATTATGTTGAAATTGATCCGAACGGCCTCGTGACAGATATGACGAAACCGCCAGCTCCCACGAGTGTCAGTCTTCCCAGGATGTCTCTAAGGGCCGACACAAAGCCATGCCAAAGCATTTGGACTGTTCCCAAAAGAACGGCAAACTCTTCTCCGCTTTTTAAAAGTCAAAATACGCAACAAGTCTGAAAGTAAATTGACATTTTACTGATGTGTGAAAGTATAGCCTCAACATCAGGCTCTCTGGAAGAACGAGATAAATCTCGACAGAGAGCCTGATGACTCATACTCCAGCCAAAATTTTGGCCCATCTGTATGGGTCATAGGTTATGACAAAGTTGTGGGTTCTGGAGCTGATTTCCCTGCCCACCAACTTGGTAGATCATGGGTGCTATGGGTTACAACAGAGTATGGGTTAAGACGGGTATGGGTTATTTTATAGTCAACTGTAACAACATTGTGTAATCCAGGATCCAAGTCACATCGTCAGATCACCAGAAAAACTCTAGACACTGTCCAATTAGGTTGGTCTGAAGCATGCTAGAAGATTTCTTTGGGCACTCTGAGACTTGGACTCAGCACTTTTGGAGTTTCTACACAGCACATCAATCACGAATATTGCCAAAATTTGACAGGTGATGGACTGAATGGGGTTGGACATCTCGCCCATCACCCGCTGTGCAAGACCATTTTTGAGGTAGTTCATCATGATGAGACCTGACCTGTGGCACCGGACACATACTCGTTGCCTCCTAGATTCTGCCAGGTGACTTGGCCTTTGTATAGAGCTAAAGAAAGGTTCAGCCCCTCACCAAGCTCCCAAGGCCCATGCAGCCATGGCCCATAATAAATTGACTGAGAACAATGACCTATAATCCTTTTAGCACCTGAGATATTTCATTGGATAATTCAACAAATATTTGACCCTTCCAGCACTAGGAATCCGTTATAACAAGTTGGAGTTTGAAAATGGAAGGCCGCCATGGCCATCCAGCACCGCCTCCACCCGATCTGATAAGATCTGCATCAATTGCAAATACAAAGTGACAGATTGACAAGTGAAAGTGAAAGTGACACATCTGAAGTGCAGATAAGCGCCATCATTGTGACAGCTGGAAAGTAATGATAAACGATGAAATATGTCGTTATAGGAGTGATCTAGAACTGTTCAGCTCTCGAGCACAGGTTACCAGTGATCACAAAGTCATCAAGCCTCGAGATATTCAGTGTAATCAGACAATCTCCAGCCTAATCAACACTGTTCAACAAAAAAAGAGATATTCATTCCATGATCAACACTTCCCTCATGAAGTTACTGTCCATCAGATACAGTACCCACAGTGGCCACCGAATCGAACGGATCCAAGCTGGCGCTCCACAAGGCTCCAGTCTGACCTACATCATTCCGCTCAATTACATATATACATATGGTAGGACTGGCGTTCACGGCTCTGAGGTACCCATCCATCACTGTCATATCCATTCATTCGTGTAATTTATCTATCTGTATATCTATTTGTGCTTCGGTGATCTCTTCGATGGCCGAAACGAAATGTGACAGTGACTGATTCAATAATTACGATATGGATGCCCGTTCTGCCACGCGCCTGAAACCCAACGCAATAGAAGACATACTCTAATCAGACATCTTTTTTACGGCAATTCAGCGCTCCAGAAGGTACGGTGCGGAGTTGATCAGTCATTGAGTCATAGTATTAAGTCGGGTACCATAGAATACGCTCCTATGTAGCCAGCGGGAATCTTTGCTTTCTTCAACTCTTCGCAATGGAGTCGTGCCAGTATACATATGAACAACCCAAACAGCCATTCAGAGAAATGAAACATCCGTAAGTTACCAGCGTCATTCCTGAAGCCACCCCAAGGATAGTCACTTGGTGTCTGGCCGCAATGTACACTGACAAAGATCGAAACTTCTAACCGGGGCTCAGATCTGCCAATCAGATGCTGTCTTGTTAGATCCTCGACTGTTGCCGAGAGAACAAATTATCTGCTGCGCAATGTTGTAGAAAGTCACCGGATAATCAACGGCAGAAGCGGGCTATAAGAAATAAACAAGTCCAGTGACACTTGGCACACGTTTCACACTCGAAAGATCAGACTCCATCACCTTTATGACCCGCTGCAACAGGCGGATCAGTAATTTATTGCGTCCAGCACTACCAGTGGTGATGAGCTACTCTGCCTGATTCACTGACCGTCGCACAATCTGTCTAGAGGTCTGTTTTACTTTGAGAACCGGTCGCAAAGTTTCAAAGTTTCGCCCTTGATATACTTTACGCCGGAGGTGGTTAGTAGTGCCCGATCCAGTAATATGTTTCTGCGGCGTCCAAAGGGGAATTAACCGGGCATCAAAACAGAATTGGCGTGTTTTCTTGATAAAAGGTATTACTGCTGCAATACCCCGGCAGTCTTCCGCAGAAACTCATCTAGAGTCCTATCTTCATCCGATTCGCGTCGATTTCCTAGTTTAAATTGTCGAAATTGGGCCA
Source organism: Mycena floridula (assembly GCA_029320655.1). Classification (NCBI taxonomy): domain Eukaryota; kingdom Fungi; phylum Basidiomycota; class Agaricomycetes; order Agaricales; family Mycenaceae; genus Mycena; species Mycena floridula. Next base: position 378,566 of record JARIHS010000047.1, read on the forward strand.
GATATCTAATAGAATGGGCTGTTGAAGTTTTGATCATGGGCCTCGGCAAGCACATGAACTCCGACATTACCGAGTGACCAAACATCGGTTTTGAATGATTTTTTTGACGAAAACCTGTACAGATTCAATGGAATCTTATTTTTATCCCACAACATTCATTGAATAGTTCTAAGACTCTCTCCAGTTGGCGAGAGACATCACCAACTCAGTGGCATCAATCACAGGGATCTACCCCTGGCACCCTCATTCCAGCCTCGAAAAAGTCGAGGTTGACTTGAAATTTTCCTTCATCGGGACTGACAAGCCTCAGATTGCCAAGTTAGTCGCCTAACAGTTTCCGTGACTTGACAGTACCTTGGACCTGAAAGTTTTGTGGATAGATTTGTCATTGTTACAGCACCATGTGGTCGCTGCTGCAGCTCGGGAACTGGACTGCGTACAGAAATCATCTCATTTCAGCCCTGACCCGAGTTTTCAGATAAAAAGTGCTGAACAGAGAGCAGATATTCACCTCAACTTCCACTTCATTCATCTACCTGAGCTCATATGTGCCGATTCAGACAGTGGGTCCTCTCTATTCTGCATCTATTTCAATGATCATGCTTCTCCCAGCGTTCGTGACGTCTACTTGCGCTGCAACCATGCTATAAATCGGGTATGGAATGGCTTTTCCTCACTCTTTGATGCCTCTCATTGTCATTCAACAGCCCGTTGAAATGGTGTGTGCCAGTACTGTCCTCAATCCATCCAGTCTCTTACTGGACACACAGGTGACCTGTGACAAGCCTAATTGCAAGTTCAGTCCTAGTCATCCAGTCAATTGTGTTCCTCCTCAATGTTTCAGGACTTGTGCTCAATAGTGAGTCCCAGTTTGATCGCCAGACCTCATCACTCATTAGTGATTTCTTTGTTCTATCCTTTTCTTTCGACGACACTCTCCGATCGCCGTCGTAATTTCTTCCACCCATCACATTCACTTTTTTCTGTCTCAGCCGAGGTTACCCTGAGATGTACTGTACGCTGCCCTGGCTTTCCCGTGCCATGTGAATGCTGATGCTGTATCTTCTTAGCGCCGAACATCGACAACTTTTGCCCAAGCTGCTTGAACGCCATGGGGGGCGGGCGTCGCTACTAGCGGAACAATGTGAACCAGAGAGGTACATCATGCATTCCTCCAATTTGTATAAGATTATAGATGAGAATGAATGGCTCACTTTTACCCAACGCAAATTTGAGGGGAGCATTTCTCGGCCGTCGTCGACAAAGAGTCAACGAGGACGGCAACGACTGGGGGAAATAATCTTACTATTGCCTGGACATTGAAGCGCTCTAAAAGTGAAACAAAGCGACTAGCTGCATCAAACATGTCATAACTGCAGACATGCCGATTCTCGGCTTGATCCGAGTTCAAGATTCGGCTTGCGAAGGCTTGCGATGCTTGATCGGAACTCCCCATTTGGTTTGCGATGATTGATGGAGTGACGAACCCGCTCTCTTAGCCTGATTCAAATGATGCAAGGCTTCTTGCCGGGTATCGATAATGAAGTGTTGCGCTAGATGTTGTCCAGACAATATCTGTGCTCACTCCCCTCGATGGGACTTCGCGAACAAAATGACCTCTTATATCGGTGCCTCAAATTCATACGCCAGATATAAAGTGACGTGGTCTTGCAACTAATAGCTGGCTCAAAATTTCTCTCCGTAAATGGAAAACGACAGGCAGTCCTATCAAGCATGATACTGAATGATACGGAACAATTACAGAGCGAAGTGGACTACGATTTCAGTGGCTGTAGAATCCTCCAACCATGGCGTGATATCTCCCAGCTTGAGGAAATGTAGACCTGGTACATTGAAAGGATGTCCTTCAATCTTCTGCTCCATACAAGCTGTTAGGAGAGACTCACGTGCATCAGGAAAAACTCACTCTATGATATAGGACCTCTTAGGAAGGCTATGGAAGACACATAGCACCCTTGTCTATGATGTAGAGCCCAATCGCCATGGGTGAGACTTTGTATTACCCCAAAGTGCAACACCGATCGTGAGATCGCTGCAGATGCTACAGCGCACAATGGGATTAGTCGAGAGTTGTGGCGAAAAGGCCCTTTTCCTGATGCGAGAATTGGTGAAAAAGCAGCTGGCCGAACTTCTCTATTGGGCAGATGTCACCGGTAGCTGTACCGATCACAGGATACCTACCAATATAGAAGAGATCAATGATCTGACTTTAAGCTTGGAGCTTGAATATATGGTGCACTGCTTGGTCGACTTTGGTCATAATGATGGGCAGAAGACTTGTACTGATCTGCAACAACGTGCAGTGAATAGAAAGGATCTACCTCTGAAGCCAATTAATCACCAAGACTAGTAATTCATGTGGAACCAATCATCAATGCCCATCTCGTGGCCTTGTACAGCCATGGATAGCACAACGAGTGAAGAGGCGGAAACGAGGCAAATCCCAAGCCCAGCCAAATTGGGATGACAAGACGGGATTTCGCTGGGGGCGGTTGACTGACACACCGAAATGCACGGCGGTTATATAGGAAGGGCGCTACGAAGTCATCGGATGCCGGATCTGGACATGGAACTGGTTCGTCATGGGTTATTGATCATGTCATGGATCGGTTCAATTGCTTTGCCGCAGTCTGCCGGGACACAGCACCGCGCGCAATCAAAACGACACACGTCTCCCATAAAGGCACATGCGCACCGATGCGCCATCAATCACGCAAGGCCGCCTCCCGCGTTGCATTCAAGGTATCGCGCCTATCTGGCTATAGGAAACCGGATAAAACCAATATCAAGACCAGATAAAAACCTGTTTCCCGACTGTATTTCCATACAGTTCTGCCCAGTTTGACAAAGGCTCATGAAGTCAATCTTGTTAAATGCCTTTATTTTTTGTACAGAATGAACAGCATATCGTATTGTCCCAGCACAGAGCTATCGCTCCAATGAATTCAGTCTCACTTAACACCACTGCTTTCCTGGCAACTGAAAAGGGAGGTTCGCAGGTACATTGTTAAGAATAGCTATTTATTCTCACGTAGCTCTGACCTAATCTCAGGTACTCTGACCCTAAAATAGAATGAGCGGGAACGTAGTGAATCCTTCCTCTTCCTATACTTATTGCGATTTTCATATTAGATAAGAATCCACAAAAATAAAATAAAGTTTCTCTTGGATGTGTCATGTGTATGAGTAAGCTTAGTCATCAGCTCCCGACCGTCATGGGTCTTCAAGCTCGTCCGCAACGGTGCTGGATAGGGAAATCATGGACAAAAAGCATATAAATTCATTAGTTAGATAGGGTATAATATGCAATACAGGTTGGTGACCATGAAATGGTGAAATAGATGAGCTTGAGACAAAATCTTGTATGAGGCTGCGAGCATTGTCTTTTGACAAGGACGATCCACTGGAATGAAAGGTGGGAGGAATGGAATATTGGCTTGACCTTGGCATGAATTATGGAGGTTCTTGAATGGAGAAGCGGAGGTTGAGCACAGGATAGCGAGACAGAAATCCAAGACGCACCTAAATGCCCCAGCATCCCATAACCAGGTCAAGATAGTGATTATGGCCTTGACAGCCCTTATAGAGCATCCCAGGTTGAGTGGCGGAGCCATAGACCAGCAGAATGAGACGAAAACTCGAATATGGTGAAAACAAGACAAGGTTGTTGACAGGCTTGTTTGGTGGCCGAAGGGTCTAGAATGCGAGATTGTATTATATTTGATAATAATGGTCATTCCTGGATGAGAATTTAGAGGATTTGTGGCCTCGACAGCGACCAGCAACGTCGATGACGAGCCTGAGATGGTCGGGAGCTGATGACTAAGCTTACTCATACACATGACACATCCAAGAAAAACTTTTTTTTATTTTTGTGGATTCTTATCTAATATGAAAATCGCAATAAGTTAAAAAACATATTACACTGGTATATTCCCTCTCCTCCTCGATCACCTTCGACATCTTCCTCCCCGGCAACCTCCCAGCCTGCCACACCATCGCACCCCCCAACCCCAACTCACACAAATACCCCACCGAAAGCCCCACAATCGCCGGCACGAAAAACACCAGCGCACTCGTCTCTCGCAATGCCCTGAACCACACGGTCATCTTGTACGACCCCGCAAACACCTTTGCGCGGTGGTTCAATACCAGCTGGCTTATCCGGACTGTCACGTGCAGTGCCGCGATCATCGGCGTCAATCGACTCGTAATGGAGGTGGGCAACCTGGCTTATGGGAAAATCATATTTGGCTTTGTTGATGTGGCTGTGCAGACAATAAAAAACTTGCTGACAATATTTGGGTTGCCTGGGACCGGTTTCGGCCGGGGTCAAGGTGGGAAAAAGCCTTTAAATGAGATATCTCGGGTATGTAGTTGCCAAAAGTAGAAATTTCACCGTCAAAGTGCCGTTTCCGTACGCTACTGGCCTGCTTGAATTTTCCATCGGAAAAATCGAAATGTCACACCCGAGAGAACTTGAATTGAAGTCTTTTTCATATACAATGTTGGGCAAAAGAGTGGCATGCCGCACCAGAATCGTGTTTGCAAAAATGATGAGAATGAGTGGGTGACATGCTGTGACTGATGCATGACATCATGCGTGAAAGTTCTCAATCTCTTACTTCCTGGTCATTCTGGGTATGAAACACTTTCAATGTCTAAGATTGAAGACCAAATGATTGTCCATGGTAGACTAGAGACTTGTGGAGCAGTACCTGCAGTGGTCCATGTCATAATGCAGAAAGAGCATCCGGGCAAAATTTGAGTGGCTGTGCACTTAGTCATCAGCCGTTTCGGTTACCAGGCTTGCCCACCTCCACTCGTAAGCCAATCTTCTTCAGTAGGCAAAGGGAGAATAGGATCGATTATGAAAAGATCGGAGGGTGTGAATTTGAAGTAAGTATAGTGTGAATGATATGAGGAAGAGGGAGAGGCGGGCTGTCCAGGACATCCGGGAATCGAGACGGGCGCTTGTTCGTTCGGAATGGGATGGGCCGATGAAGTGGATACGCCAGTTGGTGAATTCAGTGCGGGAAACAGCCCGAAGCATCAAGAGGGGAGCGAGGAGGTCTGTTAGGGATCGTTTGGAGAGGAGCCAGGCCCATGAAGCGACTCCGCTGATTTTATCCTTGGCGACTGTTCGGGAAATTCCGATACACATTTCGAGGATGTCGGAAAAGGCGGACATGGTGGTTCCGGGGACACTGATGGAGACGGTAGAAGAGCACGTGTACCAGTAGTGGATTTCGAGCACTGATATGAGGAATCCGAAGATTCTGCTGTTGAAGAAATTCAGCTTTCAAAGACAAGTGAACACTGGAAGGGGACAGTGCGCACGGAAGCAATCCTATGAAGAAACGACGGCGTCGGTGCGCGTCTTCGTTGTATCTGTGCCCGAAAAGGCCATCTAGATATACTAAACAAGTACCACAGTGACGAAAAATCGAAACCACGTACTCAACAATTCACTCCACTCATGCTCCTTTGCGCTCTGATGTTCCGACATTGTATAATTCGTCCTTGTGCGATGAAACCTTCTATCCATCTCGAGAATCTCTCCGAGGGCAAATTTGCCGGGAGTCCGACCGGAGTAGGAGAGGCGCCATGTTATGTTCATCTACTCTTCGTCCAGAGTCGCTTTTGTCCCCATCGATCTGGTGCAATGCTGTCGCGTGACTGGGATACGCACAAGGTCCTTGGGACTCAGATGCCCTGTAAAACTGGCCATATAAGGGGCGTATGCATATTGCGTTTGCAGGCCGCCATCCTTAGGCGCCTTTAATCCATCTTCTGTAAGCAGAATATGCAGCTCACCTTCCGTCGGCAACTTCAACTCCAACTGCGTTTCCCAGTTGCCGTTTTCGGTGTAATGGCGGAGACAGCGGTGGAGGTGGGGTGGGCCTTTGCCTTGGCCGCACTGATTATAGTCAATAAGGAGTTGAATCGAGTCAACGGCGTCAACTTACAGAGGTCTTTGTGAGCTGTCATACACTTTTGGGTTGAAGAGATGTGTTTCGTCGACCACGCGGATTTGAGTGCGCGTGATAAAAAACGGATGCTTTCTCTTGGTGTCCAGGTCAATCTCGGGCGGCCTAGGACCGGCGCACGATATTCTGTGACGTCGTCGTCTTCATTCTCGCTGACACTCCCATGGCAATCGACCTTGACGAGGTGCAGCAGCGGGATGGATATGGAAAAACTCTCGAGGGCGCGGTCGATTTCGGTTCTTGGGGTCTGGGCCGTGGAGTTTAGGGGGAACCTAAGATGCTCGAGTCAGGATCGAATGAAAAGCAAAGAAAAGACATACGGATATGCTCTAAACCTGGGATGCATTACACTATCCGGGTACCACGACGAATATGCATCCAGATGGTCGATGAAGGAGGTGCATCCAGATGGTCGATGAGGGAGGGAGATGAGGGGATCAGGATAAAGGAGGCCCGGAGGTCGTTTTGGTTCTCGACGGCTGGGAAGATGAGTTAGCACTGCCACAGAGTATAAAGAAGAAACAGAAAAGATGCACGTACAACACAACCGTAGGAATCCTCAACTCAATATCCGCATTGACATTCTTATCGCCCAACGCGATGTCAGAGTATATAGCTTTCTGTCGGAGTGTATAGCTTTCTCCAGCTTGTCGCAGCGGTGATACGAGCGGAGAAACTCGCCGGGACCCATATAGTCCATGAGCTGGTCATCGAGGACTGGTCCTTCAAATATTTGTCTCTTCCATTCTGCTGCTTGTACTTCTGCTTCACGTCTCTCTTCCTCAGACCGCAACTGCCAAACCGTAACCGCAATATCGAATGTCTGATCCTCTGAAATGAGCGGCTGGACCACGGTTGACATGCTATCGCCATTCCTTGCTTCCCATCGCCATTTCCTTCCATTCCATCGCCATTATTTGACTTAGACCGCATAACCTCCTCAATAGTCTGATTCTGCCACACAGCCCTATGCTCAAACTGCGCCATCTCATAACTCCGCTCCCAATTCCGTACAAAAAATCCCAATTCCGTACAAAAATCGGCCGACTCGGACGAACAGGATCACACCGGCGGCGGACGAGGAGGATCACACAGGCCGCGGCTACGAGGAATTTTAGGCCAGAGCGCGGTTTTCGTGGGGGTGCGCCGGGGTCGAGGGATAGTGGCGCGGAGGTTTGGGATAGCGGCGCGGAGGTTTGGGCGGCCGAGTTGGCGTCGCGGTGGGCGGAGTTGGGGTAGGGCTCTTGTGGGGATTTGATTATCATCGAGGAGAAAAACAGAAATCGAGGAGAAAAACAAAAATCGAGGAAACACAGGAATCGAGGAAACACAGAAATCGAAGAAAAACAAAAATCGAGGAAAAACAAAAATCGGAGAAAAACAGAAATCGAGGAAACACAGATATCGAGGAAAGGGAAGAGAATCAGAGGGCACAGCATTCGAGCATTCGGGCCCGGATTGAGATTGATTATGATCAAGACCACGTCGCGGGTAAGTAGTACGTGTCCGCAGTGACGCCAGTTACGGCGTGGGAAGAATAAATAGATGGCAGCTGGACGGTTTCGGCGCCTTCAACTCGGCTGGCGTAAAATAAAGTCTTTGAGCATGTGTATCCGCAGCTTGTTCCAGATTCAGATAGTGGAGAGAGATGTTCATATGGATGCTTTTGCCCACCACCCACCTCAGTTGTGCAGACGAATATTTTGGAGCCGGATTCATGTTCAACTCCGACTCGCGCGAAATGGACACCGAATGGGGCTGGAGATAGGATTGCAGGAGCTGTTACTCAGGTAGGAGTGTATAAGAGTCACTACAATGACCTGCCATGAGAACTAGTATCATGACCGAACGGAAGCTTTGACATGGAAAGGAGTATCGCCGCAAAGGTTCTTCAGGGCAGGTGGGAATATACCTCAATCTCTGCATTGATTTTCACGTGCAGACAATTTTGGAAAAGATGTCTTCGTTCTGGTCTGGATCTCCGAGAAATCAACGTACTTTCAGCCTCGAGTTATGTGCTTCAAGTCTCGAGTTTCGTGCCTCTCGGAAATATTTGTTGATCGCTTAGCCTTGGTACAGTCGGCGGATTGGTCGAGGTTGATTTTTGATTTCTATTCTGGGTTTCCGGAACTCGGCGCCCGGCTTCGGCTCGCGCACTATTCAAAGTCGTGATTTCACTGCAGTTTCTGACAAACTTGAACCATCTCATCAACTAGATAAACCTCTGGAAACTGTGCAAAGACCAAAAGACGCAAAATCAACGCAAAATCAACCATTAAGAGATCCGGAATTTGCCGGATTACATGTGAGCCATTACGTCAAATTAGAATTTTTTTGGCCAAAGTCGAGTTTTGCTGAACTTGGAGTCTCACTGCGGTAGATGGGGTTAAATTCTGGGCTGTATGTAACAGCCAATCCCAAATCTAGTTGAACATAGCCAATGACTACCAGAATGTGCCCATCCGAGACCGCGCCACAATGCATGGCAAGGTCTGTTGAACTTCTTCAATGACACACGGTTAGTCTGCATAAATATTAACTAGTCACCACGTTTCAGGTCGAATTATTCTCAGGGATGGACTAGATTAGGGTAACTCGGTGTAGGTTTGCGGAGGTAGTTACTCTAAGCCCCGAGTCTCCCCGAGTACGGCATCTACTCCGAGGTTCGCGTAGATTTGCTAGAAATCATGTAGGTTCGAGTAGGTCCCATCTTCCAGCCATTGAAATAGGTCCCCCTCATCCATTTATTTTGTAAACTCAGGTTTCCTTCTGTTGTGGCCATTTTGAGCCTGTTTTGGTTCAACGTAATGATGACTGCTTCGTTCAATATGGCTCAGGTAAGGCGGCCTTACTTTCCGGGTTCGAGATACGTCACGCGTGACTTCCGTGATCAGCCCGTGATATTATGTTCGACCTCAAATGTGGCCGATAATCAAGCTGGTTGCAGATCAACAATGTGTTATATATATATTTATTGACTTGGTGTAGATGCTCCCTCAGGTGCATCTACACCAAGCTAGTCCAACCTTGGAGTAGACCATCTACTCCAACCTCCTCCAAGTCTAGTCGCACCCTGCGAACAGCCTTCGCATAACTTTCCCCTTGGAGAATATACTTAGCAGTGAAACGTGGTGAGTCCTTCAAAATAACAACCACACTGCGTTTCACAGCTGCCTAATCCAACCTGTCACATCATCACACCGGTCCGATCAGGTCCGACTAGGTTTGACTAGGTGGATGTTCACACGTTGGACTAGGTCTGACTAGGTTCACGTAGGCTACTTGATATTGTCATTGTGTTTATATATCATTTTCTTATAAAAATGGCCTGTGAGAGCTCAGACTTGGCTCCGACAGGACTGTGAGACAATGTTTGACTTTGCTGGCAGGGTCACACCAGTCACATCGGCCAAAATGCCCTAGATACCCGAATTACATGATCCATAAATTCACTGTCAGTGGAATTCTGTGAAGACGGTTGGATCATGGTTCTGATTGTGACTGTCACACGGTGTTCGACCGAGAAACCCACTAAAACGGGACATGGAATGTGGCTGGCAGCAAATAGCCAATGGTCAATATATTATCTCAGAAATTATATATTTCATTGAGGACCTAGTCAGACTTGGAATAGGGGACCTATGCGGACCTATCCCAACCTGGTCCGACTCGCGTCCACCTATTCTGACTTGGACCCAGGTAACCTAATCAGGGTCTGACTAGGCACATAGACACACGTGGTCAGACCTAGACCGACCCAAACAGGGCTGGCCCCGGGTTGGATTAGGCGGCTGTGAAACGCAGTGCCAGTGGGGTAGAGGCCACCAAGTGGCAAATAAGAGACCCCAGTCTGCCAGATACAATTGTACCTGTACCCTGTCCTTTTCACTTCTCTGCTAGACTGATTTTAGCATGGAAAGTCAGATAACATTAGCCCAAGGCCACTGACATGCTATACTACATACAGAACCAATTCAAGGTGGGAAACAAGTGAGACTCAGGACGGCTCAAGTATTAGGCTCAATAGCAACTTGTGGGCTTGATTAATAATAAATAAAATATAAATATAAATATAAAAGACCTACAAGCACATACCCGGAAGCCGGACAGACCATAGATACCGGACACCATGAAATAAGACCCTATTTACGCTCAGTGAGATATTATATAGAATGGATGGGTTGATAAATACCTGATAGATGCTCTGGTGACATTTGGCTGTATAGGATTGAGTCTGAAAGCTCACAGGCCTTTCCTCAGCCTCGGGCCAAGTTGGCAGACAAGGTCAGTGACAATGGTTTCGGAGTTTTTGCATTTGGTATGTGTCCTCGAGTGTGTCTAACCGTTCACTAAGCATAGGCAAGAGGCTAATGACTGAATTTGGATGGAAAGAAACCAGATCGAATCAGCAAAAATTGACCTTCGATGGTGTCCTGTATCTGTGTCCAACTGGGATTTTCACTTGAGTTCTTCGCTCACAGCAGGCTCATTTCTTCATTATTTCACACCATTATTTTTGTAGAAACAAAGTTCTGCATCTATTAAAATCATTCTATGGGGTACTGAGGCAATGAGATAGCGCTAATGCCTCGTGAGTGTGTGAATCATTATCCTGTCTGATTTCCCGGTACATTTCTGTATGGGAAAAGAAATCCTATTTACAGCTCTTTTCGGAAACCTTGTCTGGCAGCCTTTTGTCTGATGGAAAATCACTTTGAGGTCCTTGCTGATCTTGCAAAAGACTATCGTCAGCGCGTAACGCAAGCGAAACATGAATTACGGAGATAACTTCGTGCGGCGATACTATTTTTGGCATTTTATTCTGATTTCATCAGAAAATCAGCGCCGGACAAGCTCGGACAAGGTTTCCGAATGTAAATGAGACTGGTCTACCTTACTACAATGTATCCATGGATCACAGAGCAATGATTAGTTGGAAGAATGGTGATCCTATTGAGGCCGCGTCAGCAAATCATAATGAGAGATGGGAAATCAATCATGTGATGTATCCCCGTTGGGTACTTTGATGATGGACTCCCAAATTTTGCTCCCTCCCAACAAACGAGCCACTCACGTGGTCTCGTAACAGTACCATGCACACTTATGGACTGCAACAGACTTGACTCAATATTTGCATTGGTAAAGCGCTGATAAGACAAGCGAGCTTATCTTTGGCAACTTCCGATTATCTCAAAATGGTTCATTTCGCTAGTATAGGGTGCTTGTATGGCAAATGGTCATTATTTTATAATGGATATTGTGTTTAAAGTGTCTCTGTATCAGTCAGAAGACATGCACTCAGGCCATTTGAATACCCCGAGAGCCGAAGCCGGGCGCTGAGTTCCGGAAACCCAGAATAAAAATAAGAAATCAACCTCGACCAATCCGCCGACTGTAGCCTTGGACCAATTCAAAAAACTGGTACTCCAGGCCATGAGGAATGGGAGATTTTTTGGGAGATGTGGGAAATCTCCCAAAATCTCCCATGGCTTCGGTGATATTATGTCATCAGTTTGACCGATTTCATTGACCTTTTGCATTAAACAGTTTCTCCAGTTGTATTATACAATCAAGTAGTGTTTATCAATGTCTTTTACTCACTCAAGTCCAGTTCTGACCATTTTCATATGCCTTTCATGACTAAGCCAGTCTCAAATTCAAGTCACCAGTCCTTATATTGGGTCCACAGGCAAAACAGAGCTTAAGTAGTGTGAATTTCACTTGAAATGGCTCATTCAGGTCCAAGGAATATGCTCATAAACTTAGTTGAGACTTGATAAGTTGATCTCCCTCCCAGTCATCTCCCAACATCTCCCACGCATCTCCCAAAATCTCCCAACATCTCCCGTGCAGCTCCCAAAATCTCCCAACATCTCCCATGCAGCTCCCAAAATCTCCCATTAGCTCCCATGCATCTCCCCAAATCTCCCATGCATCTCCTGTTATCCCAATGCTTCAAGTGATGGGACTTCTCCTTATTGGGATATGTTCAGTGAGTTATTACAGGCCACTGTTGATGTAAATCATCTTTCAATGCCACTAAGTTCATCAACTCATTCACTGTTGGATGTTTCTCAAAGCTCTCCTTTCTCCTGCGGCTGCCAAGTTAATGTGACAGTCTAGTCACACTGAATCAAAGTGTGTTGGACACTATATCTTGGTCTGTAATCCACTTCTTGCATTAAAATCAGTATCAATGAGTTCACTATGAGCTTGTATTACTCCTCCAGACTTTCTGAGATTTTCTCCCACAGATCTCCCATCATCTCCCATATGCTCCCATAAAATCTCCCAAATCTCCCACATCTCCCATAAAATCTCCCAAATACCAATGCTCCATTGGTACTCCTTGTTGGTAAATTCAGCTCGCCTTAAGCTTGGATGATGCTGATTTCAGATGCAGAATCTGCCATGCTGTTTTTGCTGCCTTATATGAGCATGCAGTAGAAGAGAATATGGGTATTAGTGTAGAGAATAATACAATCAGTTCTACAGGTATACAGTAAGTGAAGATCATAATGAATAAATGACAGACATACCTCAGTTGAGCACTCAAGTAGGTGAATGACTGAGGAAAGATGGAAAGATGGGAACAATATATATATATAAGAGTCCATGATTAAAAGGGGATAGATTGTATAGATACCATAGTACAGCCTCAAACCTCAACAATTAGAGCCATGAAAAGTAGCACTAAAGCTGCTGGAAACAGAAAGCCTTGTAATAGATGACTTGTTGGTTGGCCAGCACAAGTTGACAACAATAAATCACCAACTGTTCTTGTAGCAACTCTGCGTTTAGATATTGTAAAAATATATACATGAAGTGCATGCTCAGTATCGGAAGAAGATAGAGAAGGGTTCAGCTGGCTTCTTGAGAATATCCAGCAATTGATTGTTAACTTCTGTCCCACACATAGCGACACGGCACGGTTCGCAGGCATACTTTGGCAAACCCTCGTTCCACGCAGCCTGGTTAGATGGCCACGGACATTCACTAAGCATCTTGCGCCCTACATCCTGGCAGGTTGTGTGCGAGCTCTGCAGCTTCAACAACAATGTAATGTACTGTGTGAGCTCGGTGACATAACGGTCACGATAAAGGGCCTGGAAGGTGGATTGAATTGGTGTTAGGACACTGCAGGGTCAAGAGGGACTCACCCAGGCCTTGAAGGAACGCAAATCATCCTCGAGCAATTTTTCGACATCGGCCAGGGGCATCTTGACTGCAGAAGGTGCCACGAGATCAACGAGATCGGTGTAACGGTGTCGTACAGCATAAGATAGAACCTCAGCTATATGTGCCTCATAATGTGACTTCTCTCTTCGTATTCTGTGTTAGATTGTACTGCGTAGGAGACAATTAATAACACTCACGATAAACGGACACGACAGATCAACATAGCCGAAAAGACCTGATATTTTTCCGCAGCGTAGGCCAACGGAAGTAGAGTCGTGAACTCCAGCTCAGCGCATGTCGGGAGAACATGAGGATGCAGAAAATGCAGTAAAAGGTCCAGGACGACCTTGGTTTCAGATAATGGCACGATTTCTTCGAGAGATGTAACCGTGACAGCTTCAGCGCTGGGAAATCCGTCGCTAAATCGTCCCATATTGCATCGATGAGCACCAATAAGAAATCCATCAGAGGATCTCAGGAGAATATCCACGACCTGATTGCAGTCTTTGGTCTTTCAGTAACCAAGGCTCAATCAATCATTCGTGCGACTCACCCTCAACAGGACATGAGCGAGAGGAATCCACTGGTGAAGCAGCCGATATTGCAGTCTCTGGTGATGTGCTCATGGCAGCAAAAGGCCAAGGAGATTCTTTGATGGTATTTGGTCTTCTTTGGTTCTTCGGCGGGGTTGGCAAATGCGTCTTTTTCGCTGATCACGTGCGTGGGATCGGCGCAAAGTCACTGCCATAGTCAGACTAATTCTAAGTCAACTGTGGGTGGGCGGTCGTTGACAGAAATCACAAATGCGAGAAACTGTTTTGTGGGGACTCGAACAAAGCCTTTTGCGAGAATGTTTTCGCAGAGAATCTCTGATGAGAAATCTTACTATAGAATACCTAGCTGCCTATACAACTCGTTTGGCCTAGTACTGTTTCTCAAACTTGACTTCCACCTCCCCAATGTGGATTCGTACAGATGTTCTATCAAGGAATCTATCTTCATCGGGAACGACAACCTTGAACATGAATGTCAGGTCTCGGGATAAATAGATAAGATCGGTCGAACGACTCACCCGCAAATATTCCTCATCCTTCATGAGATTGACGAGCACATCTACACGTTCCACGTCAAAATGCGCTATTCCGTCGAATTCATTGACGTTTGCCATTCCAAACTCGAGAAACGGCGCGCCCAAGTCCTTCTTGACATGGAACTAGTGCCAGAAAGCGTGAGTCAGTCGCATCGTACTCCAGAAACTTTATTGATGTGGCATACCTGAGTGTACCGAATAACGTTGTCCTGGGTATACTTGATGCCGGTGAAAACCTTTGCATGGTTTGTCCTGCAGAACAATCTCAGTCTCGGTATGGAGCCTGGACTGATTTCTAGCATACCAGATTTCGTCAAACTCTTCGAATGAGATATCAGGACGATGTTTGAGGGATACGGTAATGTGAACCATTGGAGGGAAAGCACGAAGCCACTGCGATACCTTTTATATCAACATGGTAGGAGGGATTTGTAATACTAGCAGCCCATTTGTAATACCAAGTTTAATCGCCCATTTTTGGTGTCCCGAATCCCGGGATTTGCGGTAAATACTAAGCTGACAGACCAAGAACGCTTGCTAGCTTGAAACCCAATTTGGCAACAGGGCAGTGCTTGACGTGGAACCAGCGTGTAAGACCTGTTGTCTGCGAGGAAAACTATGATGAATAATCAGACTATATTGGGAATGTATACGGTCACGTTTCGTCGGATTTTGTACTGATGACGACGATGCTCAGCGTAGAGCTCGTCGTTGAAACCAAAGCACAACCTGAAACAGGGATTGAATGATATCGCTTTTTTCTCCTTTCCCCAGCCTTTTATACCTTTCTAATTCTGTTCCCAGGTCTCAAGTTCCTGAAGTCGTGTCTCACAGTCTCAATGTGTCCTGATGAGTCCCGACGTGTCCTTTTTAACTGGAACACGTCTCCAGTGACGAAAAGCCTCATGTTGAAGTGCTCCCGCAAAATGGAACACTGCCTTGAGATTCGGATCCGGCCTGAACTATGCTCAAAAGAACCTTAAGTTCCCCAAGACATCATTTCCTGATCGTCAAATTCCCGCTCAACTTGGTTGATCCTTGGCGGTCCCTTGGATCTGAATACGCGTTCAGCCAATGCTGAGACGCGACACCAGGAAGAAAAACTTGACAGTGCGAGACAAAGCAGTTGAAACCCACAAGCGGGACTCGTAACAACTACTCATTCTACTGTACTCCCATTTATATCGTGACTTGAACCAATATCGTGTGAATAAAGCCCAGAGCACCAGGATACACTTCTTGTCTGCTTGAGATGTCTACGCCACACATTGATAAGGACTCAAGACTCAAGAGGGCTTGTAAATAAGCTGAACGACAAAAGATAGCATGCTGCCGCATCACATGCCGCATCACAATAGAGGTCAGTCGGTGTCCTTTCGTGCTGTATCGCAAATGAGTTGACAGTGTTCTGTAAAAATGACCGGGCGTTGGCTCTTGGGTAAAGATCAGCGCCATTTGCATACATGGTCTTGGGTGATAAATCGATGAAGAATCTCATTGTAGGATACCTAGAAATATCACTGCAGAACAGCCAGATGTCCATACAACTCGTGTGGCCTAGTACTGTTTCTCAAACTTGACTTCCTCCACCCCGATGTGGACTTGTACGGATGCTCTATCAACGAATCTATCCTCGTCAGGAACCACAACCTGTGGAGCAATTAGGTGTGAATGTGAGATCGGTCGAACAACTCACCCGCAGATATTCCTCATCCTTCACAAGATTGACGAACACATCCACGCTCTCCATTTCAAAATGCGCGATCCCGTCGAATATGTTGACGTTTTTGCGTCCAGCCGCAAGAAAAGGTGCGCCCAAGTCCTTCTTGATACGGAACTAGTACCAAGAAGAGTGAGTCGAATCCTACTCCAGATGTTATTATTGATTATTGAGACGGCATACCTGGGTGTAACGAATAAAGTTGTCTTGGACGTACTTGATGCCGGTGAAAACTTTTGCATGGTTCGTCCTGTAGAATAATCTCAGTCTTGGTAGGTATGGGCTGATTTCCAGCGTACCAGATTTCGTCAAACTCTTCGAACGAGATATCAGGACGACGTTTGAGGGAAACGGTAATGTGAACCATGGGATAGATATTGGAGTGGGGAAGCATTGAGCCACTACGATGCCTTTTTATACCAACATCCTAGAAAGGATTTGTAATACTAAGTTGAAGTTTCCATTTGTAATATCAAGGTGGACCGCCCATTTTTGGTTTCCCACACCCGAGAGTCGCGGAGATGCTCACTAGGCTGACGAATCAAGAGCGCTCAGTGCCAGCGGAACCTGATCTGGCTGATGGTAATAGCCTAGTGCTTGACGTGGAACTAACGTAAAACATTAGATACAAGCACCTGAGATACCACAAATTGATTGAAGATATTTATGAGGTCGTGTGAAAGTAAGGAACAACCTGTATTATACTCGACACAGTGACGGATTTACCGTCTTTCGTATAACATTCTAGTAGCCAATATATTCCTTGACATCCTTCGTAGACCTTGAGTGATGATTCAAGTCAGATCAACATAGCCGAGAAGACCTGATATTTTTCCGCAGCGTAGGCCAACGGAAGTAGAGTCTTGAAGTCCAGTTCAGCGCATGTCGGGAGAGTCTGATGGGGATTTATTTCAGATAGGGGCACAATTTCTTCAAGAGAGGTACAATCTTTCACCACTCAATGGTACAATCAAATGAAATCGGCCCCGGACAAGAAGCTGGCTTACTTGGGTAGGAATTGGGCTCCTGGAAATAGTACTGATGGGTCTTTAGTTGAACATCCCGAAAGAATAGAGCCCGATATGGATAGAATCAGGCAAAATCTTGAGAATTTTTGAGGAGGCCTAGGACACTCAATGACACGGTCACAAAGTTGATTATTAATCAGTCTAATCTAATCTGAAACTAGCTCGGGAGCCATCATCAGAGGGATTCTCATCCTCTGAGTTCTCAGATTCATCTGCCTGAGGTTTCTTGAGCCTTGGTATTGGTGCCAAGAGACCTCTGAAATCAGCCAGCTTGGGCTTCAGACCTTTTTTGGGCGCGTTTGTTCATGTTGGAAATGTGACACTTCCATTTTGGGTATCCCACCCCTCAATTCTTTATTCCAGGTCTCCAATGACACTGATTATCTGTGGATGGTTCTCAAGCTCCTTATTGAACATATCAGACACACAATCCAAAATTCGGGAGCTGTGGAAGACCTCTGGATTCAAACACGCTTCAAATCAATTTCATTTTGATGGAATTCCATACCCCTTCGCTCATATCATGAGACTCACACCTTCATGGTATGCCAAACCTCTTGGAAATCATCATATTATGTGTATCTTGATTCTACAAAAGATCCGGATACTTTTGTTCAGAATTGCACCTTACAAAGCTGTTTATGTCACTTAGTGATGTCATACCATTGAATGGTGAAAGACTGTAGCTGTGACGGCTTCAGCACTGGGAAATCCGTCGCAAAATCGTCCCATATTGCATCAATGAGCACCGATAAGGAATCCATCAGAGGATTTTAGAAGAATATCCGCGACCTGATTGCAGTCTTTGGTCTTTCAGTGGCCAAGGCTCGATCAATCAGTCGTGCGACTGACCCTCAACCGGACATTTGCGAGAGGAATCCGCTGGTGAAGCAGCTGGTATTGCAGTCTCTGGTGATGTGCTCATGGCGGCAAAAGGCCAAAGAAATTCTTTCTTCGGCGAGGGTTGGCCATCGTTGACAGAAATCACAAGTTCGAGGAGTTGTATGGGGACTCGGACAAAGCCCTTTGCTAGAATGTTTCCACAGAGAATTTCCGATGAGAAATCCTACTGTAGAAAAGCCAGATGTCTATACAAGCCGTTTGGCCTACTCTTTCTGAAACTGTACTTCGTCCACCCCAATATGAATTTGTACAGATCCTCTATCAAGGAATCTTTGCTCGTCCGGAGCCACGACCTGTTGAGTAGTTAAGTCTGAATGTCACTGAGTCTCGAGAGATTGGTCAAGCGACTCACCCGCAGATATTCATCATCCTTCATGAGGTTGACAAACACGTCCACATTTTCCATGTCAAAATGCGCTATTCCGTCGAATTCATTGACGTTTGCCATTCCAAACTCGAGAAACGGCGCGCCCAAGTCCTTCTTGACATGGAACTAGTGCCAGAAAGCTTGAGTCACATCATACTCCAGAAACTTTATTGATGTGGCATACCTGGGTGTAACGAATGAAGTTGTCCTGGGTATACTTGATGCCGGTGAAAACCTTTGCATGATTCGTCCTGTAGAACTTCAATAACTTGCCTAGTCTGTGTATATGTCTGCCACATACCAGATCTCATCAAACTCTTCGAATGAGATGTCAGGACGACGTTTGAGGGAACAGGTAATGCGAACCATTGGAGGGAGAAGCATGAAGTTTCCGTGATCTCTTTTAATACCAACATCCTAGGAGGGATTTGTAACGGTTTCCCGAATCCCGACATTTGCGGTAGAAACTTGGCTGACAAATCAAGAGCACCTGCTAGCGGGAATCCAATTTGGCTGACGGCAACAGACGTGGAACCAACGTGGAACATCAGATACAAGTCCATAGTACTTGAAATGCTACAAGTTATTTGAGGAACGACAGTGAGGAATGGCCAGAGATCAGATACTACTGTCTCACTTGACACAGTCATCACAAAATAGGTGACTCCCCTTGCATAACCTTGTAGGGGCCTTGCAAGCTCTGCCAGGCTAGGAAAGGCTCAACCAGCCTTGGATAGCCTTTCCTTGGAGTTCAGTCAGCTTGCAAGGGTAAGCAAGGGTTCATCCAATGCTAGGCAAGGGTATCCAAGGCTAGACTTACCTTGGAAGGTAGTACAAGCCTTGTAGGACATTGCAAGGCATTGGCAACCCTTGCAAGTGACCGAACTCCAAGGAAAGGCTAGCCAAGGCTGGTTGAGCCTTTCCTAGCCTGGCAGAGCTTGCAAGGCTGGCCAGGTAATTTTCCCAAAATTGGATTTCCAGCTGCTTCCTCTCCAGGGGGCACTGGAAACTTTTCTCACTATTGTTTTATTAGTAGTTGCGTTTGGTTCAGACTTAAACTTAAATTTGGTTTCACTCAGGTTTGAACTCATGACAACGGAATTAAGCGGAGATCAAATTGAATTAGCGCGATATAACTACTGTACTAAGCGGGCGTCTAACAGACTGATGAAGCTGTTCCTTTTGTGGCCTAGTTGGGCGAGCAGCGCCTACCCTCTGGAGGTCCAATGTAACAGAACCTGCCAGCTCTTTCAAGTCTAGTTTCCGAGCGGCATGGTCGGCTTGCCTGATTTGATGGGATCTGTTGATCGGCCATCAAACCTTGTAAGGCTAGTGGCGTCTATGCAATCTACATCCCAGCCTCAGATACCTTTGCAATGCAGCATCCAAGCCTTGGGAAGCATTCTCTTGCTTCATCCCAGCCTTGGATCTCCTTGCAATGACACCATAAGTCTTGGATTGCCTTGCAATGTGATGTCCAAGGCTTGGATACCCCTTGCGTGGGTTCAGCCAAGCCTTGGAAACTGCCTTGCATTTCCCTGCAAGGCTTGGGTTGTTTCTCAAGGCTTTTAGCACATCTCAAGGGTGATCCAAGCCTTGGACTATGCCTTGCATGGTATTCCAAGCCTTGGGTTCTCTTGCAAGGGTTCCAAGCCTTTGGCAAGGCAGTACATCTTTTTGTGATGCCGTGACAGATTTATCATCCTTTGGATAACATCCTAGTAGTAGCCAACTCTCGCTGTCATTCGTAAATCAGACGGCAATCACTGCATCTGCCTTGACATGTGCAAAATCGGATCCCAAAATGTATCAGCACCGCAGCAGAATCACTAGGCAATGATGACACCGTCGAAACCACCAAAAATCACTTAAACCAAAAGTCGGTCGCAGATAAGGGACAAAAGAATGCATTGTGGGCGAAGGCCCTCCCGAACTTTTGGGAGAACTTTCCGACCACCACACTGGACTCCAGCCTTCGAGGGTGATTTCGAGAGCTCTGGACCCCCAGACACAGTAGGAGCCAGCGACGCGTCAAAGCAGAGCTCGAAACATCCACGAGCCATAGGAGACTGAGCGACAAACTCCTGTAACAATTTCAGTAGGACCTGGATATAAAGAAGATTGTGCTTAGACAATGGACCATCCATAATGAGGGCTTGATAAAGAGAAAAGCAGGTAGAAGAAGATGAGACTGGAAGGAACTCCGGTAAAGTTTTTGCAGACCCGCCAAAGTTGTTGAAAAAGAATGGATAAGGCAAGGCAATCATATGAAGCCAATAAAGATAAATGCAAAAATGTACTGCAGGAATGGCAATACTCTGGAGGAAAAGCCAAGAATGTTTAGGAATTGTTGCAAAAACTGGATCTCTTTGAGTCAATCTTCTCGGTATCTTCACTCTTTAATGAGTCGGATACCCCCGCGACCCAAGTTCGACAGTCCCGGTAGTTGCATGGATTAAGTATGGAAGTCGAACCCCTAATGAGATATGAGGTGGAAAGGCATGGAAAGGCCTAAGGAATGAAAGAATGGAATGATATGCGAGACTCAGCCGCCATACACGCCCGTGAGAGTCGACGGGCGGCGGCGCGCTGATGTCGAGATGGCGGCAGGAGGCCAAGGAGCGACTGCCGCTGTCACTCCTGTCAGAAAGACTGTCGTCTGAGTTCCAGCTCAGACACTGACAGGTGATTAATGATGATAAGATATCGGATTGATAAGATAACACCCCCAAATTAAGTATCGTACAGCACAATAAACTAGAATTACATCCATTATCCATAATCCCTCAAAACCAAGACTGTTCGCGGTCTTTACGATTGTACGAAGACGACGGACTAAGCTGGCTCGCAGCTTTTATCCTGCGACGTCTCCAAAGAAACCACAATGCTGCTGCAAGGATCGTCAGACCGAGCCCCAGTCCCACGACGAGACCGACGGCCAAGGCGACGAGACGTTTGTGTGATAGAGATGAGATTGTTGTTGACGTTGGCAGTGGTGACGCTGTAGCGGTGGGTATCGGCGCGCTGGAAGGCGGGACGAAAGATGGAAGAATGATTGACGGCGGTAATGTCTGCGTCGGAAGGAATGATGATGATGCGCTATGTCCTCTCATTCAACACCTCGATTCAAATAGAGCAAGAAAGAAAGGTTGTACGCACGTCGGATCTGAAACCGTAATGATGATGTCTCCTATGTCCAAGCGTGATGGTGCCCCAGCGATAAAAGTGAGACTCAGAGTCGTCACCTCATCTTCAGGAAGCTGCACAACGGTAAAATTTCGCAATGAAGAGTCGATGACGGCTGTTACGGCAACATTGCCAGCAAATACCGTCAGATTGACTGTCGCGTTCGACAAACTGGACGTCTGAACGAATATCGTTGATGCTGGGCGAGATAATCGGAACAGAAGAGTCGTGACAGAAGCAGGATAATCGGAGCAGAGCCAAGAATAATCAGAACAGCAAACCAAGAAGGGGGAAGAATAGACGCACCTTTGAAAGAAAAGAACATCTGTGGTATAATATCATTTTCAGCATCGCTCGGCCCGTTGGTAGAAACCACAGATGCGCCATCGACATCAGTGACCCTCCTTTTCACAAAAAATAGAACTCGTCGTCAATCTCTGCCAGTGCGTCATCGAGCCAGAATCTCGACTCACCAAGCGCCATCGCACGTCTCTGTTGTCGTCGGACAAAGAAAAGGAGTGTATCGGATTTGCGGTGAGGTGTTCGATATGGAGACATTAGAGGAACCGGCCTGGGCTGTACTAGAGGAACTGGTCTGGGCTTTACATAGAATGGCGAGAAAGGACAGCGCCCAGAGACCTGGTCGTGCTCGCATTCGAGGGAGGACTTGCTCGCATTCGAGGTGGAAGGCACGAGCGAAAAGGACCAGGGTCGAACGGGAAATGGGGCAGCCGCGTCTGTACGGTTGCCAAGGCGCCGCGTCCCCGAGTTCCGGTCCGGTTGCACTTTGCGCTGATAGTGAAAGTTAAACTGAATTGGGTTAGGTGCCGACGCCACAGGTCAAATTGATGCAGAAAGGAGGCTCTGTGGACAGATAGAGGAGGTCCAGTACAATTAAGTAGAGGCGGGCTTCAAAATTATAGAAAGGAGCGCCCATTTTCGACCACGTGTAGGATACTTCCCCTTTGGGCGACGTGAAAGATACCGCCACTCGGTTTTTCTTCGAGCCTGACATTGGCAGATTTTGGACAGATTGCTGATGGTACATAGGGACATTAGAAGAAGGAAGCAAGGGGTACCACCGGGGTGCAAAATTCAGCGAGCGCCTGGAAATAGCAGAAAAAGGTCGCGCAAGCATTTGCCCGGGAGATGGTCGTGTCGAGGAAAGATGTCATAGATTAGCCCATGGAGGAAATCCGCAACTGTCCCAAATCTCCGAAAGCCTCCACAAAATCAGGAGATATCGATATCAAAGCTGGTCTAATGGTTGTTAGTGGCGCAGAATAATGCTTTGCGTCCCTTCCTGTCAGTAATCATACACCTCGAAGCGGATATATTGCCCTGAGATCCAGCTCTTTGTCGTCCGAGTGACCTTTCGTCCAAGAAGGGCGATATGAGTGCGATATGTCGGCCAAGAAGGCAAATCATGGCCACGAGAACATTGCTTAAAGATCTACGCAAGCTTCGGATTTACGCGTGCAGAAGCTTCGGATTCTACCGGCAAACAAGTTTTTGGAACCTGCAAAGGCCAATAGCAGCTCATGAGAGTTCACGGAGGAAGAGCGGAGACAGGTTTAATCACGGTGTCACACTGACCCGTGCCCTATTCGCGCTATATCACTGCTATATCATTATTAATATGATTGGTGGCGCATCATCCCACGGGCGAGCCGATAACATTCAATTTAGCGATTTCGTTAAATGATGGTCAATAATGACGTTCCTATGGCTAATTCTCGGGCCATACATGGCCTTCCCAAATATCTCATCAAGTTCCAAATTTACAAAAACTGTTTGAACCATCTTACGATAGACGCTGCACTCTCTTCTTTTACCCATCCTGAATATATATAAGTCGATTAATAGAGATGGTGTGACCATTTGACTCACGCTCATATGGATCATCCATGTTTCCTCTCAGCGCAAACCCATGCTCAACACCCGAGAAAAGCTGAAAATGGTATACCCGTTTGTCCTGAGTCAGGATCTCCTCGGCACGATAGCGCGATTTGACCGGAAAGGTATGATCTGTCTCTGCGCACGAAAAGAATATCGGTTCTGGGATCCAAGAACCATAAATCAGAAATCCCATGCAGATCTAATGGAATGAAAGTTCCGTACTGGTACAAGCTCGGAAATGGCTTTCGTTGAGGAAAGCAGGATGGGCGATAGCGCCTGCGGAGACGATCGACCCCGCGGCAAGAGTATTCATCACGTAGGGTGCGCCGAAACAGTACCCTGCGGCAGTATTAAGAAAGCCTAATCGACTTGAGGTCGAAACGTACCAACGGATGCATATTTAGTTTTCTCGTCGCCTATTTTGCTCTTGAGTCAAATTCGCGAGAGAATGAAGGGTCCTACGTACCAAACTGCTCTCTGACCGCTTCCATCCATTTCGGCACATTCTCATCTGCAAACGCCTGGTGCTTGCTTTTCCAAGCTTCATAATCGAAACCAGGCTCCGTCTCCGTGTCGTTTCGATGTTTCCGATGGTTCTGTACTGGGTCCTAACGACGAGTTTACGAGAACCCCCTGAGACGAAGGATGAAGGCATCACGCACCCCTCTGAAATAGTCGATCCCAAGGACCAAGAAGCCTATGATGATCAGGCAAAGGCTTGTCATTTCATCACTCACGAACCTTCCTTCGCAAACGTATCCATCAGCAATTTTCCATTAGACTGGAAGGATCCTTCAATCCCCCAAACATCAGGGAAATAAAACAGAATATGGCTCGTGGGAGCTGAGGGCTTGGTGATGTATGTGTCGATCCCCGCGACACTGATTATATCGCCGACGGGCGTCCCTGCATGTATGAACCCTTTGAGACAGCATTCGCCTGGAGGGGCTGCGAGAACTGGCGTTGAATTAGACATGGGAGATGAGATGAGAAATTGAAATACAAATTAATGGCTATCGCCGCAGTCAGAGGCATCAGGTCAAGTGGACAAGGCGCTTAACATCCGGCCCGAGAAACTCGCCAAAATAGTGTGCGATTTCTCAGCTGCTATAACATTTCGAATTACATCGCGATAGCAAGAACTAGTAGACATAACGGAAATCCTGACAAGGTATTCAGCTGAGCGAATATCGCCACCAAGATGCACTTACTGTGTTTTCATATTCCGTCTTGTCTTGCATTCCTGCTTCCCTACTGGCGACCTCGTTGGGTGGACCATAGATTCGGTCGCGGCGTTTATTGAACCATATCAAACTAGCGGTATTCAATCATCCGTTTTTCGTGGAGAAAAAGTATACTCACTATCCTAGGAGGATAACCTGACATACGAGTTTGATCGCATACCCAGCTAACAAACCCGCCATAGCAGTAGGGAATCGGGGAGCTTCGCCTTGTTTCACGACGAACGGTCCCTAAGAATGATTGAGCGGAAATTCTCGAGAGTTCGGTCGACATACCGCAAAGTTACCCCACGTATAAGCCGTGAACATCATGAAACTTGCAATGGTCCGATGCGTATATCCACCTTGAGCTCATTAGAAACGAAGTCTATCGACATGGTTAGGGCTACATACCCATATTTGACGAAATCATAACCAAGCTGTGAATCCGGTCAGTGCTACTAGAGTAAGTACCAGCAAGCTTACATACCTCGTAGCGAACCCAACAGACTGGAAATTCGTGAACCAAAACGCCACCAATCGCATCCAAGTCCTGTCTTCCGGCAGATACCCAGTGCACGCAGCTGCCACAGTGCAAATGATATTCGCAGCCGTCGACGTAATCAGGCGCACTGCAAAAGCATCGTCAAACCCGTTATGAAAGATGGCAGCCAACGCACTGTTATTGTAATTCAAGGTAATGTATCCGCCAATGAACAAGGCTACAATTTGTAGCATATCGCCGACGCTCTTGAGCACCGTCGTCTTGGTCGTGCTGAATCCCATTTCCTGAAACAAGGCTTGAGTAAATTTCATCAAAGCTGGGGGTGCCACTTACGCTAATGATTTGAGTAGAGAAGGAGCTGAACTCAAATAAGCGCGGAAAGAAGGCAAATGACCCCGGAACAGACCTCAAAACACCATTTGGAATCGCAGCGGCAAAGATAGACACGAACAAGATGAGAGTCTTCGGATCCGTAACTGCCAGTTCGCGTCAGGAAGCGCTACGCCATCGACAGGAGAATGCACCCACAGGATATGTAGATCTGGTCTTTCTTGAAATTTTTGTTTTTGATGCCGATCTGGTTACTCGCGACACGTTTGACCGCAAGGATTCGTTCTTCAGGCGTCAGAAACCTGGCCCGTGAAGGCGAGTCGGACAAGAGAAAGTAAACGACCGCGGTCCAGGCAAGTGTCACGGCTCCAAGCTGGATTGTGATTAGCGCTCACTCGGTTTTACTGACAGAACAAAGTCACAATGTAGAATCTGCGAAAGTTCGTCAAGCATGGAAAACTGGTAGAGAAGCGACGACGCACATGTATTGCCACTTTTCAGGTCCGGGAGCTGTCGGACTAATGGCAGCGATTCCGGCTGGTGAAAAGGTCAAACGATGATCTGACGAGAGAGGTAAGAGAACGTACTGCTAACGTAGGATCCGACTAGACCACCCCATCCAAGCGCAGAATACCCTGAAGAGAAACTTTAGCATCGCGTATCACAAAATAAACAAGCACCGACAGATGTATTGTCGCAAAGGGATCTCTTGACGCGTATACCAGAATCCGCTGCTCAACCGGTAAGTCAACATTGTGGAAAATAAGGAGGAAACGTACGTCATGAGGGTCAGACCAGGTGTAACAGCGCTCTCGAAGAGACCCAATATGACTGAAGAAACCATTAACAATGAATCGAGAGACGGTTCAATGACACTTACATCTATTAGCCACTAAGACGAACATGAATATATGTAGAATGAGACGCAAATGTCACTCACTAGCATTGTTAAAGTTCGTGCATTGAGCCATTGTGATTACGCAGATACCCCAGAGCACCAAAGCGATACTGAGTACCCTCTCTGCCCTATACCGACCAATAAGATAAGCAGCCGGATATTGTCCAACAAAGTATCCCTATGCGCCCATGAGGGTGCCAGTCATCGCTGAGATGGATCACGAACGATGTAAACGACTGAAAACCACAACCGCGTTAGTCTCAACCGAAAGCACAGGAATACGAAGAAACCTACCCCCAGCAAGAACATTGAACTGGAACCCAGTCAAATCCAACGCCGTCCGAAATCCGAACAAATTGGCATAGTTGACTGAAATGTCTGTCATTCATACGATAGGAATAGAAGTAGGGAAAACCGACGGGCGGTCTTATCCACAAACTGGAGCAACTGTGTAATCTGTACACGAACTCGTTGAGAGAGAGGTCGTGGATGATCCAAAACCACACACCGTAAAGATTGGCATTATCCAGAGATCGATTTTCCATCGGATACGCTGCAGAGCATTGTTAGAACGTTACAGACGAAGGCAAGTCAAGAGTAAGGCGACCTTGTTCTATAGAACAAAAAGAATCAGCACGCGAGAATGCAAATCATGGTGCTCTCACCTCCTCTGACGTAAGCTCAGTCTCCAATCCCCTTCTGTAATCCCCATAACCAACGTCAGCTTCATCGCTTTCCTGTAAAACGTCGTTCAATACAGTGGTTCGTCTCAAGATAGACATACATACCTCGATGGGCTGCAACTGCTCCACCTTCTCGATTTCAGGACCATTAGGCCCCTTGATAATGCTTTCGGAATCCTGGGAGGAGATCGTCGAGACCTGTTTGGTTAGCATGACGCGGAAGAGGTTGGAGAAAGATTTGGCAACTAACAATTGATATTTATATCTCCGGGTGCTTCAAACCAGTCCACGGGGTCATCTGGGGTATGGAGTGATGCAATTTGCAAAGGCCCAGCGCGAGAGAGATCAGCTGAGGACCGGAGCATGGGATCAGGGAAATTGCAGGGAATTAAGTTTAGACGCGACTAATTTGGTTCCTGGTTTCGTGTACGCTTGAGAATGCTGGAAGAACACGCTGAGACAGG
Organism: Mycena floridula; assembly: GCA_029320655.1. NCBI lineage: Eukaryota > Fungi > Basidiomycota > Agaricomycetes > Agaricales > Mycenaceae > Mycena > Mycena floridula. Next base: position 406,049 of record JARIHS010000047.1, read on the forward strand.
TTGAGAAGGTCGGGACTATGAATTGAGCAGAAGAAAGGTGAGGTGGGAGCGAAAAGGCGGATCATAACAAGTACAAGCAAGGTGATGTCACGCAACATCACGCTGTCGGGTTTCCCGCTCCCGCCCCCGCCGTGGGTTGACAGAACTCCCGAGTATCTCCTAAAAAGATCATACGGAGCCCAGTTAAATCATCCGGAGACCTCTAAACGTGTCGGATCGCCGGTCAAGTTGGTGGTCTTCGTCGCGCCTCAGGTATAGGTAGCTAAGGCGAATAAAGGATAAGCTGTCTTCTTGGTTTCTCGATCACTCAAGTTGAATCACTGTACGGAAAGGTATAGACCCAGACGGAGATATGCAAAGGTCCAAGATTCAGATCTGTACAGGTATTACATATCCGTAATGGTGTCAATTACCAATGTGCGAGCTCAGCCACTAGGTGAGCTCGATAGTGTGAAAGGTATATTTCCCTCAAAATCAGCTACATTAAGACCGAATGGGCATCACCCCCCGTCCCGCATCCTGCCCGCCCTTGATCCGCCCCACGCCGTCCGTGGCAAAATCTGGTATCACAAGCTTTACATAATATCTGCCATACAGTGTATAAATAAATGATCGTCTCTTTTGACCGTGGAATTCGGAGCTTTGACCGTGGATGGCAACAAGGCAACCAAGATACTGGCATATCTTGAACGATATGAATCATCATCACAAACAGTACATCAGCTGTTGAATTCCCGAGACCCCAAAGCACCTCGGTGATTATTGGGGCTCGTGCTGTGTTATTGCTGTCGGTGGTTATTGCTGCTGCCGTGTCCGCTTTTGCTTCCGGCGACATCCCCGTCGCTCTATACATATATCTCACTGATTTCAATGACATCCTGCCAATCTCAATCTCCCGCCCCTTCTCCTCGCTCTCATTCTCTTTTGCTTTCTTTCGGCTCTAGCGCTAGATGCTTCTTTTTTCTTTCGTCATGTCAGTGGAATAAAGACCAGTACACGGGTCTCAGGCTAACGGAATTTCTGGCCCATAGCGGCCTCTTTTTTTTCTGTTATGTCAAGGGCTTTACGGTTGAGATGGGCCCAACCATACTGGTCGATCAGACTGGCAGCGCCACTTGGACACGCAACTCGCCTTCGGATCCCGCTCAATTCATCCTTAGACCGAGAAATGTCGGCTCCGTCAACTCTGTAGCACCCCAAGAGCAAAGGATAGACAGTCAAGGCAACGGGAAAGGACAAGCTGTTTTTTCATTTCCTCAACCAGGGTCTGTCCTAAAACATTCACTGCTGTGAATTCGATGTTGATGGTTCAACAGCACATTCATCATTGAGGTCTTCTCGGACAGGTACATTTCGATTCAAGGACCTATTGGTTGCTGAAAGAAATGTAGTACTTCCAAGAGTCCGTTGTGTACTTCAAGCAACATTCAGGTAATCGCGGTTGATCGCACGAGTACCACTGCAATAAGGTTAGTTCTACAATGTTATCTCAAATTGTCCTGAAGCTCTATAGCACAATCTCGACCCTGGCCACCACCGCGTCAGCCCCAGACGCCATCTCGACCAAGGCGAAATTTCAAGGCTCTACGAGTACTATTGAGTGGGTCCCGTTGGCATTCAAATGTCATCGAAATCGTGCTGAAGCTTTCTAGGGCGACAGACACCGCATCGACCAGATTGGCCAGCATCGCGTTTCCAAGCTCTACTTCTCAGTAGGTCCCTTGACATTTGATATGAGTTCTCCTGATACGACGTTTAAGAGAAGCCAATCTTACACCTTTGCTGTGAGCACTGCCTTATCTTCCTTTTCGTCGGCTTCACCACATCACACTGAGACCATTGGAGCGACCGAGTGAGTGCCGACCTATCCTCTTGATGACCTTTCTGAAGATGAGTCAAAGAACAACATCTACCAGCTCGTTCGTGAATTCCGTGACCTAAAGATCAAGGTCTGATACAGTTACAGAACTACTGCCACCGGTGCCTTTGTCGCTAGTCCATCGAGCACTGCAGCGATGACGATCTCGGTATCCAAATCGCGCTCTAAAGCCCGGACACCGATAATAGTAGGAAGCACCATTGGAGCGCTTCTTCTTCTTCTTCTTCTTCTTTTCCTAGCCTCCATTAAGGTCCGTCGTGCCCGCCGAGAGCACCGCACTGCGGCGTTTTTTCCGCGATATGATAGTTCGCCAGCGAAATGACAACCTCGTCATCCAGCGAAAGGAAATGGTGACGATTGGCGACCCGAAATCTCCAATTGTGATGCAGACGGACCCCAACGAATATCCTTTCAGCTCATACCATCAGGCGCCGACAACTCCGCTGCGAACATCTATCCCATGGGTATCCAGGCGACTTCGGGACTCTCAGAGTGAGGAAGCTCTGGAGCGGCCTGATTTCACTGGTAGTCCACATTCAACTTGGATTAGAGATAGCAGGTTTACCGAGCTTTTCGGAGACAGAGAGAGCTTGGTGGACCTGGAGACAAGGAATCGCGCTGACAGCCCTAACTAGATTTGAACATTCGGATATTTCGATAAAGCTGTTTTTTGTATTGAAAGATATCTTGCAGTAAGAAGAAGATAGATGTACGTGTGATCCCCGAACGGCCTATCTCATCTCAGTCTCTCCCCTGGGTCTGTTGGATGACGCTGTTAGCAACTATCTATGACAAGTGCCCGACATGCCAAAGACTGACTAACATCTGAAAGATTGAATGTTCCTGTTGCGCGAAAATCTGGGAATAACATGAGCATGGACCGCGGTTGAAAAAGAGACTTACCATTGTGACATTTTGATCTACAGCTTCATTGTTGCCTGGTTGTCAATCTAGACATGACTCGACGCAACAGCTAGCGCTACATGATGCGCAGTGAGGTCCGCCGCTACAAGAGCCAAGTCAGCTAAAAGGTAAATCGGCGCAAAAGCTTCCGGACCAGGATCGACATGGGTCTTATCAACATTCGGGCGAAACCGGCGGCAATCTATCAAGAACCCGTCAGGTTCGACGGGAGAAGCAAGGAAAGAAGAGCGCACCAATGCTGACTGTCACCATCTCGACCGGCACCTTTGTCTCGCCGCAGCTCTATATCTTTTCGCTATATGTTTCTTTTCGATGTCGGTATGCGAGGGTCGAAAGAAAAGGAAAAGCCATGAATGATATTTGACAATAGGATTTCGGTGGAGTTCGCCCAGTCGTTGGTGAAGAAAGCCACTAGGTCGCATGATTCGATGGTAGTCGCGAAGGGTAAAGCGGCTGTGAGAGAAATTCCGGCGTGGGAACAGAATATGGATGACTGGGACAGCTTCGATAGCGTGGCTCTCGATAGCCTGATTCATCCAGAGCAGATATTCTGTGTAAAAGTTGACATGATTTCGAATGAGAGAACCCTTGGACTGACATTGGTTGGAGAAAAAGACATCAGTATTGTCGGTGCCAATTCCTCTTGCATCGATATTGAGATGCGAGGGTCGAAAGAAGAGGACAGGCCTTTGGTGATGCAGGAATCACGACTGCCGCTGCCAGCACGGTTGGTGCGAAGCAAGTCGCATAATTCGATATGCGAAAACTGGTTTGGAAAACCATGGGCTGGCATTGTTTGCAAGAAAGGGGATGGGTCGCGTTTGTCGTGTCATTTCGCCAACCGGACGACGATCTCTAATTGTCTTGAGGAAGTTTTCGTGCCAGGAAACCGAAGGTTTTAGCAGAACAGCCCTTAGAAAGGGCCTGGAAGTCTATTGGAGACCGAGGCGATGTGCCGAGATGGGTAAGAGGGTAAAGGAAAAGGAGGAATTGACCGCAGGGAGATTGGATGATGAGGTATATCGCAGTCGTTAGTGACGAGCATGAAGCATAGCCTGAAGTAGAGCTGGGTGCTTCCTGATATAAATCTGGAAGGTATTGGAGGCCCAGCGACCGGAAGCTTGAATAATATGTGGCGCTGCTCCATCTTCCGCGAGGGCAGTAGCACCGCCAGCTCTCATAGATTGACCTGCGATGTTCTCGCCGGGGAATAATCGCTTCAGGTGTTTGATGAACCATGAGTGAGTCGGGACTTTGCCGTTGGAGCGAATCCAAAGGAAAAGGTTGAGAGGATGTAATTTGTCACGGGAAGTGAGATACTGCTGGAAAAAGCGTCGGGCTTCTGGATCGGTGATGATAATGCGGTTGCCTTCAAAAGTGCTGTCTGCTTTATGCGCCGGAAGCCAGTACTCGTATGTAGAATTGGTGATAGAGACTGTAGACCGCTTCATGCATTTTCAAGGATTTCGCAGTCTTGGATTATCTGGTGCTGTGAGTTCGCCCAGGTGAGACAGTGAGCGGAATCCGGTGAGCAGTGTTGAAAGGAAAAGATGGTCGTCATGGGAAGCGTCGACAGGTAAATTATTGATGGCTTGGCGAAGGTGATCTCGGGAAAGGGCTTGTTTCCGATGAACAGCTGTTCCTCAAAGTCTCTTGCAGCCTTGAAGGGTACGAGAAACCATGAGACTCTTCTGAATCTCGCGGACTCAAGGAAAATGTGTTTTGAGCTGGTTGCAAATTCCGAAGAGATAGGAATCGACGGAAGAAGGTTTGATATGGTGGCACATGTATACTGTGTAGAAGCTGAGCCATATGTGAGAGCGGTGGTATTGTCTATTGCAGCGCCGAGAGCAATTGCTCGTTCGTGAACAAGTCGTTCCATGGTCCAAGCTTCCAACTGGGGTTGCCTGGACCTAACGTTCGAGGGAATCATGATGAAGCTACCCCCAGCGGCTCCTGTGGGGGCTGAAAAGTCTGGATATCCAGTCCAGGGGAATGTGAGATGGCGTGAGCAAAACGACAACACGAGATGGCGTCAGCTACAACGTTCAGTTCTCCCTTGATATGGAGATAGAGCATCGCACGATGGAGTCGAACTCGTGAATGTCAGCGAGTGGTGGGAAAACTCGCGAGTTTTGACATTCGCGAGTTCAAATTTAGCCCGAATCTAAACTCGTACGAGTGCGAGTTTGGCTTTTGCAAAAATGCCAGGTCACAAATTACTTGTCCAAATACTTGTACAAATATTGGGAGAAATACTTGCCCGAGTAGTCACAGAAATGTCACACAAGTTATAGGAATAACGACTAAGTCGACATTCTGAATATATGTACAAGCAGGAGTGCTGTGGCACTTCACCTAAGGCACACTGTTTGGAGTGCCTTGGTGATCACGCCTGGTGGATCTCAATGCCCCTAGGCATAACAACACCACTGGATTTACCGCCAGACTCGGGGTATGGTTCTGAATAGTATTTCTATGATTACATTCACAAATACTTATGAATATTTGCACAATTATTTGCGGTTATTCATGAGTCTATAATACTTATGAATATACTCGTGACTCACGGGTTTTATACTCACGAGTACGAGTTTGGCTTTTTGACATGTGAAACTCGCGAGTCACGAGTGTGAATGACTCATGAGTGCCAATCGTGTGATGCTCTATATGGAGAACACAAAGGTCAACATTGAATTTGATGAGGCCATCGACAGCTGTGCAGAGAATCATATTGTACTCGGGAGTGGCACAAAGTGAGTTGAATATGTTGATGCTGTTTTGATTATCCGTGAAAATTGTCAACCAAGCAGGGTGATTGCTTGGTAAACTAGCTCAAATGGATGAGCAGAACCAGCGAAGTGCTGAGATGACACAAAGGGCTTTGAAAAAGAATATGGTGTCCTTGGGAGCATTTTGAGGAACAGGAGAGTAGAAACCTAGCAGAAGCTCAGGACTCCAAAACCCCATATCTCCCAGTGATGTGTCGCAGAGTAAGGTGTGGTCTGCTTCTTTGAGAGGATTCCAGTCAAGAGACTGAAAAAACATGACACCGTTCGACTGCCAAAGGTGTTTCCGAAACCAGGTAAGGTCTGACTTGATGTCGGCGTTGAGATAAATCTGTGCATGCTGCTGGCTCTTGCCTGACGTCTTGTCATAGACATTAGAAAGAGTGGGTCGGAGCAGGAAATGCATGTTAAATGACCAATTTATCTGGCCGGTAAGACATTGGAATTCGTGAAGAGTGCAATGTCGGGAAGGGGTGTCAATGAACTCCTGAACACACTTTTCCAGGTCGGCCTTTGATTCCGGGGGAAGGGTTGCGGTCATGGCATTTGGGTCAATTTCAAAGCCAATGATGGGAAGAGAGAGCCTGTTTGGTAGGCAGCTTTTTCTTATACGGAGGATAATAGGTTAAACGACCTTCTATTTCCCAGCCATATGTATCATTGACATAACAAAAAATGTCTACGAGGAGTTTGACAAAAAGGGCAATCCAGATGACTAAGCCCATGACCGATGCAAAAATACATGGCAACCCTTTGTTCCCAAACGTGCTGCACCAGTCCACATTTCGCTGAACAGGACTGCTGGTTTTGCCTGACAGGGTCTCTGCTTTTGTTGGTAGGTTGGATGTCGCCACTTGCTTGATTTGCATGAGCTGATGGACTGGCATTAGGTGGAAAGCTTCTGTGACATTGGATTTCCAGATGACAAGCTTGACGTCCCCGTGTTCTCGTCTGAAATGGAGAAGAGCTGGAATGAACTGCTTCATGGTGTCCATGTGAGCTCCCTTGGTCTTGGATTTGTTGACCATGGTGTTTTGGGAGAAAGGGCCAGTGCTCTGGTGAGAGACAAGGCGAAGGTCATCAGAATGTGGCTTGGGGACGGCAAGGACAGGAGTGCTATACATTCCTGGGAGGAGATCTGGGCCGAAGGTGCATGAAAAGCGACCTTTTTGAATGTTGATATCGTGCTGATTGTTGATAAAGTTTCTTTCACGCTCAGATGCTGGAGGAGCCCATGAATTATCCCAGGTCTCTGGGAATCCTTCGCTATGGTGAGTGTCCATCCAGGGCCAAAAACCATGTCTTAAACCATCTGCAACAGATTCAACAAACTTTGGGTTGGGATGACACGTCAGAAGACTCTCGAGGCAGTCCACATTGGAATGCGAAAGAGGTCAGGATTGTCAGAGATGGTTTTTATGGCGGCAGAGTTGTCAAATTCATGTGGTGGTGGATGAGGTAAGGGTTCATCAATTTCGGTATACCAGGCAGTACGACTGTAGGAGGCTAAAGGATCCCTTTTCCAGGCCATTCCCTGCATATATTTGGGCAGGAAGGAAACAGGATCTTCATTGTCTTCAGGCTCATCAACATCCATGGACCAGCTCTCATGTGATAAAGCAGCTTGGACAAAATGGGATGAAGACCTAGCAGGAAGCTCAGGTCCAACAGCCAGCTTTGTCAGGGCAATTGGTTGTGGTATGATTGGGAGCTTGGCAGGTGCTGCAGACATGGCGGTAATTGCAGTCTGGACCCATTCTGCAGCACCCATTGTTGTGGTTGTGGCATATTTCCCCTGAGCACTTTGTTGCTCAAGACTTGGGGTTACCAGACTGTCTGGATTTGGGAGCTGGGACATTTGGGTTCTGCTGGAAGCGGACAACACCAATTCCTCCATGAACGAGGTGAGCGCTCCGAATGTGGTTGAGCTTGCTGATTTCATTGAGCAGGATGTCTCTGCGACGACTGGCATAGACTCGAGCTGCATGGTCATAGTTGATGATTCGGTGGTGCAAGGACTGATGAGTACTGCGAAAGAGGTTTGTGATGTGACGGGAATAGGTGCGAAGCTCCTCGTGTCAACCCCAGAAGGCAAAATTGATGGCGTCTTCATAGGTCTGGAAGGCATTAAGCCAGTCTCTGTGATTGCTGACTTTCGATGCCACTTTAGGTTTTTTGATTTCCAAGGTCAAATCACCGAGGAAAAGCTGCTGCAATTCTTCAGCTTCAATGGTGAAAGAGTCAGAGAGGATGTCATCGAAGTCAACATAGCAGTTGAGGAGAATATTCTCCCACTGTGACTCAGAGAGGGCTGGGCTGCCATAGGAGTTGAGAAGGTCCCAGACCGCTTCTTTGGGATCCAGTGAGTGGTTTTCAACCTGTTGTTTGACATTCTGATGCTTGGGAGTGAGGATGATGGAGTTGATGAATTGATGTTCTTCCGAGTGCCAGGAGAGCATGCCATAGTCAATTTTGGACTGTTTGGTGATGGGATGGTCCTCAAAATTGTCTTGTTCGCGTTCTGGGGAAGAGAGGTGACTTTCGAGGTTTCATTTGGTGCCATGAGAGAGTGTAGATCCCTCTTCATCGCTGTCTTCAGAGCCATGCGGTCCAACGCCACTGCCATGCTCTTCAGCATCCTCGAGCTCTTTGTTGCGAGCATCTAGTTGCTCGAGGTAAGGCAAGATGTGGCTCAAATCTGGTTTGAGCTTATGAGCGATGCAGATGGCTGCAATGCCAATTACAAGAGCCGTGACAACGGAGTTACGGTTGACATTGCCATTGATGTACTGGTCAATGGTTTGTTGGAGAGACTGGATGTCTTCTTGGGAAAAGGGAGAGACACCATTGGACATATTATAGAGATGAGATTTAGATGAAATATGATTGTATTTGGAGAGACCGAAAAATAAAGTCTGTGAACTGACAAGACAGAGTGAGATAAGGTAGGATCTAACAAGAACTTTCTGGCATACCTGACAAGACAGAGTGAGAGGCGGTTTGAGAATCCCCTTGTCTGTCTTGCCAGGTTAAATAGTTGTGAGGACAAAGTGGGGGCCAAGGGCCATTGATGCACTTTAACCTTGCTTTCGGCCTAAGAGGCAAAGGTTATTGTCATTCCGGCGAAGACAAAGCAAGGACTTACCTGAAAAGGACAGGGCTACTTGTGACTGTATTCGGTGAGCGCTGTCTCGCATTTCCTTGTGACCTGGGAGGTGGAAATGTTCGGGTAAGAAGGCTGTGCGACAATTCGCACACGGTGAGCTTACCTTGACAATTTGACTCAAGTAAATTTCCTTTAAACATGATCAACAAGTGAGTAGTGTAATATTGGTCTATCATCAAAGATTAATATATATCTGAGAGGTGAAATGAAAAGGGTGCACCCTGGGCTTTTCCAGTCTCAGAACCCTTTCCCATATTTGACCAAACTTCATTTCCAAAACCAACCCAGATGAACCCACTGCTTTCTCATCTTTGTTCCCTTGCTTTCCTTGACCCTTTCTCCTCGTTTCTCATTGAGTAGCAGGGGCTTTGTTAGCTCTGATACCAGCGTAGGACATGGCAGAGGCAAGAGCTGAGATAGAGGTCAAAAATCCAACCAGCTACCGCATTATCCAAAGGCGACGATGTTTCTCTGGGCTGTCAAAGTGGATTCTCTGACAAGGTTGACATGGATTCTTGGACGAGGTTGACGTGAATTCATGGACAAGGTGACATTGGTTGAGGATGTGGCTTCGTCGGTATCAGTGGGAGTCAATCATTGCACGCTGAGAAAGTTCAGCCTGGAACTTCTCATTCTGGCGGTCAAGCAAGGTAACCCACATTATTATCATCATTCTCGATGTCGGACTTGGCCTTCTCACTCTCTATGTCTGGTTTAACCATCGTGTTCTTCATCTTCTCTCCCTTTTTCTGCCGTACAAGGCCTGGACGTGGGCCCACATGAATTAGCTTTCCATGGTGCCTGCCTGGATTGATGATAATGGTGAGGCAATGATGAAGGAGAAGGAGGATAGCCGCTGCAAGTGGAATGTAAAGGCTATGACCAGAATTACGAGGAAGGAAGGAAGGAAGGAAGGAAGGAAGTAAATTTCAGCATTGTCCACATCCTGGACGCTGTGTCAATACAAGTTGAATGGATAGCCACTCAGCGATGGCAGATACGAGTCCTCAGGGGGAGTCTTAGTGGTCAAAGTTGAGAATAAGACCTTGAAGCTGTATATATTCATGAAAACATATACATTGAACAAAGCTAGACTATGCTCACAACCTCAACCTGAGGTTGCACCTACATTGGAAGATCAACGCTAGAGCTGTGAATACACAGCCAGCGATGCCCGTCCACCTTCGCAGGAGGACAAGTTCTCTAAATTGAACTCAGAAAGTTTACCTTCTAATCTGGACTGACCACTGTTCACCATACCATCATTATACCAGACCTCATTGTCTTTTGTGATCATGCAGGCTGAAAAATGATTTCCATTGACAAAATGAGTAATACCGCACAAGGCCATCACAGCTGTGTCATTATTGCCATGTAAAACCTTGATTGACTTTGCCACACAATAATGATTGACCCTGCCAGAGGCTAATTCCATAGTCATTACTTTCGGTGGCATATCATAGGTCTCTGTGACTGAGCAGTTTACACGACACCTCGGACAGGATTTCCAAAGTTGAGTCTGATAGTAATTCAATGCCTGGGCGGTACCACCGCCACATTGAAGACTGACAACATGATGATAATATAAAGACCCTTGGCATGTCTGATCCCCACATGTGGTACAGTGGATAACCTGAGTGGTCAATCAATGTGGCATACAAAGTAGTTCTGAAGCCAAACGATCCAGATAAGTGCCTGCAGGGTTCATGTGGAACAACACAGGATTTGGGAATGAGATTGATAGACATGGGGGTTGAAGTAAGAGAGGAAGAAACCAAATGATGGATTCAATGATGTTAATCGTAAAAAATGAAACAATCTATTGTGAGTTTATATGAAATTATGGGTGAAACAACAAGTGAAACAGGGACCAAACCAATACAGTGGAATAGGAGTGTATTAATCGTGACAAAGAACGAACAGTAAATGCGATGTGTAGGCATGAAAGCGAAGTACAAAGAGCTGTGAAACAAGAGAAAAATGGTGCAAAACAACAGAGACCTACCATATGCAGAATGCAGAATGCAAGAGAACAGATCTAAATAATAACAAATTGAAACCCAAACTGATATTGAAGGGTGAATATGACGAGTTGACATGGGGAAAGGTTTGAATGATCATGCCAAGCATGATGCAAAGATGTGGGTACCCCTAGCAGTACTTCCCATGTCTTGATGTCATACAATGGACCAGATTTGGTAACAAACATATAAGCCCAGCATATGGATCTGATACAACAGGTTCTCATCAAAGAAGAGAATGTACAGAAAGGCAAGACATAACCCACAGAGACAAATTGGAGCTTTGACAGAGAGAACAGCAGAGCAAATAAGACAGATGGAATCATGGGTACAGCTTACCAAAGCAGGCACCAATTCAGAGACAGACAGGGGCTTGTGGATCAGGAGAGCAGAGCTTGAACTGAGACCGGTCCATATGGAAGGGAGATTAACGATAAGACTTGACATGTAGATTAAGGCAAACGAAGCAAGGAAAGAAGAGAAGAGATTATGCAAACCAAGACCTCAGAGACAAAGGAGAGCAAAACCGATCAAAGGTTTGATCGCTCCCAGCCTGGATATGAATGAGGGACTGAATAAGGTAGGACATCCACTCCCATCACATCACGTGTATGCGTGACTGTAACGCATAACGCAGCCAAATTTCAAACCGTACAGAAATTTTTAGAAAAAGCTCTGTTGGGCCAGATATTTGAGGCTGGAGTTCATGAAATTTACTTGAAATAGCTCATGAGGGCAGCTGTAGTCACAGGAGAGGTGCTTAGAGCTCCATTGGGCCAGATTTTCAAGGCTGGAGTTCATGGAATTTACTCAAAATAGTCCATGAGGGTAGCTGTAGTTGCAGAAGAAGTGCTTAGAGCTCTTAATCACACCCAGAAAGATAGTCCTCCTGCTGCTGGCTGAACTTCAGGCATCAGATTGAGTCAGAGCTTTAAATATGATAGATGGGAAAGCTGACAAATGCGTGGGAATTCCCTTATATAGGGCGGCCAAATGTTGGGCTGATTTTTCCAAACCTATCCAAAATAGTAAGAAATGTGTTTCTGAGTGTTTTTGAAAACACATTTTTTTGGGGTCAACTCTGTCTTCAATATTGATTATTTCAAAAATTCCTACCACAGATCTATTCTATGGTATCTACTCTACAACTCTGTGGTCTTGGAATCTGCAAAAAAGTGTTGCTGCTAGAGGAGTTCACTGTCGAAGGTCTGTCACGCTTAAGGTCATGTGATGTGATGGGAGTGGATGTCCCCTACCTTACTTGGCTGGCTCAATCAGCAGCATCAAAATAATGCGGTCCATCACCACCAAGATACCATGCTTAAACAATGATATTATCCCAGAGTCACTGCAATGAAGAACATATAGAAAATAGATTTGGAGAGCCAGACTACAGAGAAAGATTAGTAATGCAAATGGCAAAATATAACACTCACTGTATGCAGCAATGACAGGAACAGTACAATCCCTCAAGTTGAGGACTGCAGTAGAGGTGGGGTTCGACAACAGAATGTGATCTTCTGGGATCACAATTGTTGAATCAAAGTTCTCCATGATGACTACCATCAGGACCCCCGATAATAGGCGTGGGGGCCGTGTACAAGTTCAGACAAAAGTGGGTGAAATTTTGAGAAATGTAGTGTACAGGTTCGGACAAAAGTCATCAATTCTGGACGCAGGATGTGGACAAGTTCGGACAAAATTGGAGCTCAATTTGTACAGCTGAAAAAGAGGCTCTGTCGAGGGTTGAACACCAGAATGAGGTGGAAAGGGCGAATTCTGGCCATTTTGACCGCTGAACTAAACCATCAGCTAAATTAGCGTGTTTTTAGGCATTCCAGATGTTTTTTTCACACTTTTGGCAAAAATTTTAGATCATATATGGAGTTCAGACAAAAATGGGCCCAAAATTGCTATTTCTCTGGTTTGGACAAAACAGCCCAAAAACTTTGGATTTGTACACAACCTCTCCGCCTATTATTGGGGTCCTCTACCATCATGGTTGGCCTGTCAGATTGGTCATGAAAGTCGACGTGCATGCCCCCGACAGGGCCAGAATGACTGTCACTTGGAGAGGCAATCAGAGCATGCTGGCTTGGATTTGGCATAGCAAGTGAGAGGAAACAGTCACAGCAAGTAGTAAAATCAAGAAGGAGGTGAGAAGCAATCAATTGATACAAAGGGGTTAACAGCTTCTGGTGACCATGTGGCAGTGCCAGTACAGGCATTCTCTTACAATGACAGTCGATAATCCCCCCCAGTGCACAGCGGATACCAGGACTTTATTCACAATATGTCTATTGATGTCATAAAACACCAATGTAAGGCTCGCTTTAGTTGTTGAATGCTATAGCAGCTAACAAATGCAGCTCAACATCACAGTGACAGAGATGACAGAAGGTCAAGCACAGCAACAACCTGGATTTGAGAACAAACAGCATTTTCCTTAGTGAGCTTGGGCATAGCAGCATATGACATTCCAACGGGGGTTGCAATACATTTCAGTATTGTTTTACGCTTGAATATATTGCAGACACTAAGAGCACTTATAAGAGCAAGCAATGATGCACACAGAGGGAACAGAGTACAGACAACCAATGTCAATGAGCAGAGAGAGGTGGATAGATCATGTGGATTGACAATAATATATAACCAGCCGGAGTTGAACCCAGAACCGGAGAAATGTCAGATAAAACATGAGGTTTTCCAATTTCCTTTTATATTATGGTTCCAGCCAAATCGTGCTACCAAAAAACGAGTAAACTAAAAATAAATTTTTAGAACTCGTAATTTCACAAGCTGAATTTCAGAAGGACGTACCAGAGGCTTATCATCATGCTAGCTGCCACCTGGTCTCGAAGGAAGCTATGCACAGGGTTTCTGTGGCCACAAAAGCAGGGTTGAGGTTGCTAAGCAAAGACATCATTGGGGCTGGCTTCTCAGAAGCTGGCAATTTGTGTTATAGGCTTCCATGGTGAATCCAAGATGGTTGCGAGTGGTCGCTGATGAGCACGTCCGCCATTGAGGTCACATGGGTAAATTGTGATCATGTTCCCAAATTGGCTTTGATACTTTTGATCAGTTTGTAAGCCAAAATATCTGGGTTTCTGATGCTAGAACCGCAGCTGAAACAGCCCCCGGTATGAGCACCCTGAAAGGCTAAAGGTCGACAGATGAAGATATGATGGCCTTGAGCCAATGACCTATCCTGCCCAGCACAATCTCAGTGAGGTATCAAGGCAGAGTTGAGGTGACATTATTTATAGGAACCGGAAAGATCTGTGAGCTTGTGATGTCGGGCCACAAATGGCTCATTTTGGTCGGCACCAACAAGACATCACCTATATGTCCCCATTATTGAGTCATATTAGACATGTGATAGGACCCATATGACAGGTCTAATTAGAGGTCTTTGATTGTACTTCCCTACTTACGACTAAAGTTTCTTAAAGTTGTGTACTTTGTTGAATAGCTGCTTGCTGTTCAGATAGTTCCAGTGTCGCGTCCCGACGTTCACTGAACGCGCAAATTAGTGTTTTCAAAGCGCTCCCGACACGGCGGCAAAGACGACAAATCGATCAAGGCAGGTCCGAAAGAGTCCGAGCAGCTAAACGAAGGCCCCGCCTCGTGTCCCGATTTGGGCAAGGACGCGTCACCCAGGGTCTAGGGTTAATCACGAACGTGCCAGAAAGGGTCTAGGGTATAGTACAAATGCGCTCCGACCAGTTTATATTTAGAAACAGGGTTAGGGCGGAGCTATAATTAGGTAGGGTCTAGGGCAGAGGGACTGCGAAATTGGCTGGTTGAGATAAAGATAGAAAGAAAGCACAGCCACCTTGAAAGGGTATAAATAGTCAGTAAAATAAGTGTAAAAGAATAAGAATCCCCAGTTGGCTCGAGAGACGCTGGACTGATTCCGAGACTCGACGAGCAAGCACTTCATTGTTGACACCGACGTCAACGTTCCGACTAAACCATTTATAGACTGATCGATCGTTTCTTACGTTCCGATCAACCTTCGTCATCACTCCGTAAACGCCGATCACCGTTCGCCCCAGACAGCTCACTACTCTATTACCCCACATCCAACACGTAATCTTAGAACGAATTAGCCTTTATTAGTGACAATCCCTTAAAGTACGGACACGGGGAGAATACAGAGGTTTCTACTGTAGTCTATCCCATCGCAGACGCTACTTAGCACGACATTCTGGAGCCCACCGCGAGGGACTTCTTTCACTAATTCCGGCTTCGTTCAATCGCAAATAACCACGCTCCATCATCTCTTCACCGCGGCCCCCTCTCAATCTCCAACAGGAATTGTTCCGCTCGACGTACAACCCGCTTAACAGATTATCCCCAAATACTGGCAACATTGCGCCAGACACTTCAGGATCAGCTCGAGAACCATCGCAAGCCCGACAGATATTCAGCAGACCCGCGGAATTATCCACAAATCAATTACTTGCCCAATTAAACCAACGTCCTAACAGATCCGACTTAACCAAGGACGTAGAACCTCTCACAGCCTGGGAAATAAATCAGTTTCTAACGACACCCGCCTCCACCCCCGCCGCTTCCATTACCTATGGCTTCTAAGAAGGACGTTTTCATGCCCGGTGTAGGTCATCATACAGCTCCAGCCTTTGACGGGAAGCCACGATCACTTCGGCGCTTCTTCTCGGACATAGACACTCTGGCTGCAGAATGTACTACTACTCCGTCAGGAGAACAATTAAAGCAGAAAGCATGTCGATATGTGGACATCGATAAAAGCGAATTATGGGAGAGTCTAGAAGCATACAAGCCTAAGAATGCAAATGCGAACCCACCAACGGGAGGAACGTGGGATGAGTTCAAACAAGCCGTTATGCGTCTGTATCCGGGATCGGAACAGGAAAGAAGACACACCTTGGAAGATCTGGACAGAATAGTCGGAACATATTCACGAACCGGAGTGAGCAATCGCCAAGAATGGGGAAACTATGTCAGGGAATTTACTGTGGTGGCAAACTTCCTGGAGTCTAAAGGACAGCTATCGACCCATGAAAAGTCAAGAGCTTTCTTCAGAGGAATGAGTGATACCTTAAGAGAAAAAATTCGGAATCGACTCGCAATCCTGCATCCCGATCATTACCCGGATCAGCCATACGAGCTCGAAGTCTTACTCAAAGCTGGAGAATTCGTACTAGTAGGAACAGCTACTGATGGTATCGCTTGATCAACGGCTGAAACAACCTCAGCAACGGAACTCAAACGTGAAGACATGAGCACCATGATGGCAAACTTCATGACGTTGATGTTGTCTCAGGTACAGCAGCTCCAGCAGCCACAGCAAGGACCAAGTCCACGGCAAGGACAGAATTATAACCAGAATAGGGGATCATTTCCGTCACAACAGCAAGCGTACCAGCAATTCCAACAGCAACAGAACAATCCCCAACCGGGACCTAACCAATTTGGCCGCCCAAATAGTAATAACCCACCAGTGAATCAGTTCAATGTCCAATCAAGTCAGAATTCAAATCAAGGAAACGGAAATTTCAATGGATCTGTTCCTTTCTGGCAAGATAGGGATTGTGCTCAATGTGGTGGGAACTGTAAACGGGAGAAGAAACCTTGCGAACGATTGGCTAGGTATCTGGCGGAAGGCAAATGTGTCAAAGACCCGATCACTTTCAGGATCAAGACCAATGATGGCAGGGACCCACAGGACCTTCGCGGAGGAAAGGCAATTCTAGATCGAATTGATTGGTACAACGAGAACTACTTAAATGCGAACGCACCGGGGAGCTCCAGTCAAAGCTCTTCGATGGCGCCGACGGGTTCAAATTCCAATAATAGCACTACGCCGAAGAATACGGCACGGGCATCGCAGCCTGTCGCTTCATCAATGTTTTTCGCGTGTAACAGTGCTACAGAAGAAGAGGACCTAGAGGAAGGCGAAATAGAACCGACTGATGACAAGGTCATCGATGCATACAAGTTTGAAATTGCCCGAATGCAAGACCAAATCAAGACGATGAAGGAACAATCATGATGAGTTCAAGAAGCTAAAGTCTTTGCCTTGGAGACTCAATCCATGAAAGCCAAGAAAGCAGCGGGAAAAACACCTGAAGAGCCAGTCCTAGTTTCCAAGACAGTGCCTAACCCGAAGGCCAAAGTCCGAATTGGGCCCCACGAACTCGTTCTGACTAAACCCTTAAGCACAGCTCAAGAAGCTAGTAGCTCCACTGCACCTTCCGCCGAACCGACTCGACGATATGACACAACGGAAACCCGCGCCGAGAATTCAGAAGATGCCGTCACAGTGCCCCGTTCTGTACCAGCGTATAGGATGCCCTCGAACGCTAGAGAGAAGATTGACGAAGCCAAAGTCTATGACAAGATCATGAGCTCGGAAGTAACACTTTCTCTCAGCGAGTTATTTGCTGTTAGTGTTCCAATGTGCAAACGAGCCACTGAAGACGTCAAGGGCCGCAAAGTTTCAGCTCACTCCGTGGCTATGCTCACAGTTGCGGATAAAGGACCAGCATCGTGTATCTTCATGGGCTATGACGCCCCGGAAAAGTGGCTTCGACAAAATCCAAACAAGGCTTTGCCGGAACATTTAATTTCGGCAGCATACACTCATGCTCTTCGGGCATTAGTACCGAAAGTTGGAATTAAAGGCACACCAATAGAAGCCATCATGGACCCAGGAAGCCAAATAGTATCAATCTCAGATGGAGTGTGGACACACTTGGGAGAGGCGCTAGACACGTCAGTCATTATGCCCATGAAATCAGCTAATGGAGCAATTGATAACACCTTGGGAGTCGTAAGAGATTTAGCTTTTGACTTTGGAGGAATCACGCTATACATGCAAGCGCATGTGGTGGAAAATGCGCCCTATGATATCCTGATGGGACGGCCTTTTGATGTTTTATGCGAAAGCCAAATTCAGAACTTCAAGAACGAAGAAACTCACATCACGATCCATGATCCGAATCGGCCCGGGCAAGTGCAAAAACTTCCGACCCAGGCCAAATCGGAACCCAGATTCTCTCTGATCAAAGATCAAGAGGAGGATTTTTGATTGATCTCGATGACTTGGTCAACGATCGAGGAGAGTTAGGTTTGATCATCACGGTTTATTTTACGGACATCGGTTATTCGCATCGGACACCATCGGACTCAGACATTGAGCCACTCTTTCATGATGACACCAGTATTCCCGGATATGCGGTCTATGTAGATGGGATACGAGACATCAAATCTCAGTCGAGGGGAGGATCTACAACAGAATCCTTCGCTCAAGAGGCTTTCCTGCAAGCGCAAGAAGCCTACCAAGACCTGGAAGAAGCACTAGTAGCAAGCAGAACGAAGACTAAGCGCCCCGACTCAAACAAGCACTCAGAGCAAAATGGTCGGAACACTCCTGGGAATTGCTTTCTGCATGAAGAAGTCACTGTCATCCAAAGACCCAGCCCAGACATGACAGTAGACGTTTTTGCTACCACAAAGAAGAAGTATAAACCGGTTTCGAAAAAGGTTAGACCTGTACCGGCTACCTTACCGGAGAAGTTCAGAATCAAGCAAGTCATCGAAGGAGATCCCCTAGAACACATACCGAGGCTTCCGATTAACCCACCGGAATTCGAGGCAACTGGGCGATACACACAAGCAAGGAAAGAAATCATTGATAAAGTTCATACAGGATTGTTCCTATGGCCAGCAGAGCGAAGGCTCATGCATTACTTCATGATGGTCCAGAACGAAGGCTTCGCCTGGGATGAAACTGAGAAAGGCTCCTTCAATACCAAATTCTTTCCTCCAGTGGATATGGCCGTAATGCCTCATACGCCTTGGGTCCTTAAAAACATCCCGATCCCGCCTGGTTTATATGCACAAATCATCGAGACAGTCCGAGATAAAATAAGAACTGGAACGTATGAGCCCAGCAATTCCTCTTATCGATCTCGATGGTTCGCTGTAGGCAAGAAAGACAGTTCAGCAGTACGCTTAGTCCATGACTTGCAACCACTAAATGCGGTGACCATTCAAGATTCGGGATCTCCCCCTTACATCGAATCATTAGGCGACAGTTGTGGGGCCAGGGCTTGTTACGGTTTACTAGATTGGTTTGTAGGATATGACGAAAGGCAGCTAGCGGATTCATCACGAGATTATACCACCTTTCAATCACCTCTTGGAACACTCAGACTCACTCGCCTGCCCATGGGATGGACAAATTCTGTTCCTATCTTTCAAGGAGACATCAATTTTGTTTTACGAGATGAAATTCCACACGTCACGATACCTTTTATAGATGACGCGCCTATTCTCGGACCGAAAACCCGCTATGAGCGCCCTGATGGGAGCTATGACACCATACCCGGAAATGACGGAATTCGCAAATTCGTGTGGGAACACTTCCAAAATTTGAATCGGGTCATACAACGAATCAAATATGTGGGATGTACCTTCTCAGGGAAGAAAGCCTTCCTATGTGTGCCTGAAATCATTATAGTGGGGCATCGGTGCACCTATGAAGGGAGGTTACCAGATGAATCAAGAATTGCCAAGATTCGCGACTGGGGACCTTGTCAAAATGCATCAGATGTCAGAGCATTCCTAGGAACGGCTGGGTTAATGAGAATATTCATCAAGAATTTCGCGACAGTGGCAAGACCCTTGGTACATGTTACCAAAAAGGACGTACCCTTCGAATGGTCGGAACCTCAACAAGCCGCGCAAGATGCCTTGAAAACAGCGATCATCAACTCACCAGCAGTACGACCCATCAATTATGAATCAGCAAGACGCGTTATTCTGGCAGTAGACTCCAGCCCAATCGCAATGGGATATACCCTCAGTCAAGAAGGAGAAGACGGAAAACGGTATTATAACCGCTTTGGGTCAATTCCATTCAATGACAGAGAATCCCGCTATTCACAACCCAAGCTAGAGCTATATGGTCTGTTTAGAGCTCTGAGAGCGACGCGACTCTACACTGTGGGATTAAAGAACTTTACGGTCGAAGTGGATGCCAAGTTCATCCAAGGAATGCTGAATAATCCGGACATACAGCCCACAGCAAGTATCAACCGATGGGTCGCAGGCATTCTGCTGTTCAATTTCGAGTTGGTTCATGTACCAGGAGTGTCTCATGGACCTGATGGGCTTTCACAAAGAGTGAAACAGCCGGATGATCCTGACGAGCCAGAAGAGGATGAAGAAGATTGGCTGGCAAAACAGTACAACTTCTTGCATTTTCTGAACAACATCTCTCCCAAAGAACGGACACGACCCATAAATGTCTTCCTTCACACCACTTTCAATACCGTGGCGGATCCAATTACAACAGAGCAGAAGGAAAGAGTCGAAATTCCTCAATCTGGGAGCGCGATCAAAGCTGACGAAAAACTGGACCAAGTCAAGGAATTCCTAACGGACATGACAAAGCCTGGCGGACTCAATGAGATACAGCTTAAGGCGTTCACCCGATATGCGATGAAGTTCTTCAGGATGGAAGGAAAGCTCTGGAAGAAAGATCCCACAGGTCACCACCAGATCGTAGTGCCCCGATCCGAAAGATTGCCAGTATTAAAGAAGCTCCATGACGAGTCAGGACACAAGGGTATCCATGTAACCAACGAGAAAATCAGAGACAGGTTCTGGTGGCCTCAAACGAAGAAGGATGTCAAATGGTATGTGGATACTTGCCACCCCTGCCAGATTCGTCAAACGTTCAAAATTGTAATTCCACCAACGGTCGCGGTACCGGCCCCTTTGTTTGGAAAAGTGCATATGGACACCATGCATATGCCTGCATCCTACGGACACAAATACTTGGTGCACGGCCGATGTTCCCTATCATCATATCCAGAATTCAGAGCGCTAAAGAAGGAAAATGCAGTGGGGATTGCCAACTGGATATTCCAGGACCTCATATGCCGATGGGGCGCTCTATATGAAATCGTAACCGATAACGGGCCACCATTTGTAGCTGCCATGGAAGTTCTGGAGAAGCGATACGGTTTAAGACACATTCGCATATCAGGCTATAACAGCAAAGCAAATGGTCTCATTGAAAGGAAGCATTTTGACGTCAGGGAAGCAATAATTAAAAGTGCAGATGGAGATGCATCAAAATGGTATACTGTCCATTACAGTGTCTTTTGGGCAGAACGAGTGACCACTAGGAGGAGCATGGGATGCAGTCCCTATTTTGCTGCACATGGTGTTCACCCAACGCTTCCAATTGATCTAGATGAAGCTACACATCTGGCCCTGGCACCAGACTCGGTTATGTCTACAACGGATCTTATTGCCCGAAGGTCACGCGAATTACAAAAGAGAAATGACATGCTCGAAGCCATGCGAGAAAAGGTATTCAAGTTCCGACAAGATCAGACAGCCCGATTTGCGGAGTTACACAAGAACAGAATTCGGGATTACCTATTTAAGCAAGGAGATTTGGTCCTAGTTCGTAACACTCGAACTGAGGACTCCCACAGTCGCAAACAATGGCCTAGATACCTAGGACCACTAATTTGCATAACAAAGAACAAAGGAGGGGCATACATCTTGGCAGAATTGGATGGATCAGTGCTCAAAAGACCGATTGGGGCATTTAGAGTAATCCCATATCGGGCAAGAGCCATGATCCCACTACCACCTCTTGGAAACTTTCTTGACATAACTTATGACGAACTGAAAGAACTACAATTGGGAAAAGACTCGGATCCAGCAGTAGGAGACTTCAGTGAAGAAGATTTTGAAACGGAACAAGAGGAAGAACAAGACTCTGATGAAGAAGATTGACCCGGAGGGCCAAAATTTTCAAGTTGGGGGTGAAATTGACTAATACTTGATCAGAGAAGATGTGGGAAGCAGAAACCAGTACCTAGATACAGTAAAACAGAAGACTGTCCTAGGATACGAAACTTGCAAATATGGGAATCAGTTGGAACTTAGAAAAGAACAAGTCAGACCAGACAAAGCTCTAGGGGCCGAAATTCGCCTAGAAGGACTAAGCGGACCATCAGCCGGAACAGAATAGATTAGTCGGATGCACATAACAGAAACCAGCCGGAACCAGACATGCCAGACGGACAGGACTACAAGCAGGTGGTATCCTTTGAAATGCTTGTCCAGTGTGAAAGGGAACCGTCCATGAAAGACGGAGAACCCCGTCTCACCCGGAAAGTGTTCGGAGAGCCAACTTTCCTGACACTAGCTCCAGACAGGAAACAAGACAAAACTCTAGGGGCAGTAAATCGCCTAGAACAGCCAGTCAGAACAATAGAAATCAGTCAAGAAATCAGACGGGATTCAGGTTCACAAAGTCATATGGAAATTTGGATTAGGAAATTACAAAAAGAGACTGGTAAGAAATTAACGAGATTTAGACGATCCACCTTTCTTCGAAACCCGCTTTGATGTTTTGCTTGTCGAAACCCGCGTGGTTGAGGAAGTCTTCGACGACGAAGAAGCTCCCTTACGACGATCTCGAACAACGATCTTCACCTCATACTCAGCATCGGAGGCATCATCGGTAGAATCACCAGGGAAAGCGAAACGAGGGCGTTTATGGAAAGTAGTGGTAGAAGAAGGATCTTCACGATGAAGAAAGGATGCCGCTTTGTCGTAAGCCTCAGACCGGAAATGACAACAGCCTTTATGGGCAGTGGTGCACTTGTTACAGGTGGCGTAAGCGGCGCCAATGCAACGTCCTCCAGTTCGAACGCAGTAATGGCAAGCGCGACCGAGGGCAGTCCAGTTCTAGGGGAAGAAGAAAGGAAGATCAGAAAAAGGAGGGGGGGGACCGTAAGAAGAACAAACCTGGACAGGGCGAGTAATATCAAGCGATTCGCCCGGACTAAGTGCAGTAGGCATTTTACAAGGACCAAAGCGAAGCACGGTAGATGGATCGTCACAGGAACAAAAGACCTCCCAAGGGTGAGAAGTTCCATCTTTGAACCGGCGAGGGACAGGGCGTAGATTGGAAGGGGTGAGAGGAATCTTGTTGATGGTAACCGCCTTGTGAAGCGGCTGTTTCTTGATCTTGTGAGACCCTTCCTCCGCCTCGAAAGGCAGCGAGACCAAAGCTAGGGGCACCGAGGATATAGGAGTGGGAACAGAAGTCTCAGGCTCACTAGCGGTGACCTCGCTCAAGTCGCAGGAACCCGGTGAAGGGGACCGGGGACGAAGTCGACGACGTTTAGGAGAGGAAGGGAGGTCATCAGAAGAATCAAAAACATCCCCAATGTCGGCAAGGAGATCGAGGTTTCGTCGTTTTAGTCTAAGAGGCGGGCTATCCAGTTCTTCAAATTCGAGAAGAGCTGGATCAGGCACAAAGGGCTGAGGGGAAAGTCCAGAAGGAGAAGCTGGCGCCACAGATATCCGCGGACTAGGAGACGGTGTACCGGGCAGGAATAAGGAATTATTCACAGCCAGAGACCTAGGTGCAGAGTCTGACAAGGTACTTGGGAGTACTGTCAACGGGGATTGAAGCTCTTCCTCGACCTCTCCTTCTTCTAACTCAGAATCATCCCCGGGGAAATACTGCGAAGAAGACGCGAATGGGGTGCCAGCCGAAGTAGCATCAATGGAAATAGTGACCGAAGAGTCATTGATGATCGGCGTGACGGAAGGATCAACGACGGGCAGATTTGTCGGAACAGCATCGACGGAGAAATTGGTCGGAGCGGCATCAACTACCGGAACTACAGAAGTAGCAGGTATAGAAGGATTAACCGAGGCCTCAGCGCTAGCTGAAGAAGCGGTAACGCGGTGAGAGAGGGGAATGCGGATTTTGAGAGGGTTAGCAGCCCGGTCTGCTTCCTCCTGGAGCCAATGATCATGAAATAAATGTGCCGGATGGGACTGGAGAAGCACATTATTGAGTAATGGAAAGGGAGGAGCTGACGGTAGGCGCAGGAAAGAAGTACGCTCCAGTGGAGCACCCCAAGTTACGCCTCGATCCCAGAACTGCCCTGGAAACGGCAAACGATATTGGTTGTTACGAAGGAGCAGTAAGGCGTCTCCCTCCCCAAAGCAATACGGATTGTAACGGGAGAAACTGTATGGCCATAAGGTGTGAAGTGGGGGAAGAGGATAGACATGATGAAGAGTGAGCAAGGAAAATAAGAAATGGACAACCGGTGACAGTGCAGCGTCAAAAATCGCGTCAAAATACTCTTTTAAACGAAGATTATGGACTTCTCGAGGCCATTGGCGAGATTGGAGGTCATGGCAATCGGGGATTCCCATAATAAGGATATGGTGGCAAGCGCGCAGACTAGCGGTTTCGCGATTGAAATATGGGAAAAAGGGCGAAGTCGGGCGACAGTTATCGAGCCACAAACGACCAAGGCGATGAAGTTCTACACGATACTCGAAGGAACGAGTAATGTGAGCGTGCAGTAACCAATAGCTGTCATGGCTTCGATCAGGCAAAGAGTCTGCTTGATCCTAAGGCAGCAGAAAAACAGGTCAAGAAAGAGTCACGATGAAGAAAAACGAAGGCCTACCTCGATTTGCACCAACTTACTAAGCAATTGGACTACGCGATATAGTGGCGTAGAAAAAGTTGGACGAAGGCACCAAGTCTCCATACACAGCGTTAGAAAGGACTGAATGCATGCGGCCTCGTCGGGGAACTGGGAAGCAGTCGAGGTAGAAATGAGAGGAATTGGCGGAAAGAGCTGGAGACGATTTGCTGCAGGATGGTTCGATAAAGGTTCCCCGAAACGCAAACGGGGGACGTGCTGAGTAGGTTTTGAAATGGAGCCATCGAAGGCTGGCCAAACATATGAACGATCAGCAGGAGAAAGCTGGAGGAAAGAAATGGGGGAGTAGGCTCGTGCAACCCAGAGCCGAGGCATCTTCTCATCGGCTGGAGCTTTTAGCAAAGGACGCCTGGAAAATGGTGGAGAAATGATGTGGAAGGAACCAAGGAGCTGGTCAAAGATCTCCCAAATAGGCGCAAGAAATGGGCCGTGCAACGACTCCATTGAAGCGTACTGGAAAAGCCGCAGTTGATCCCGCTGGAAGTTATTGGGCATCGGAACGGAGATTATCCGGTCACAGCGACCCTTACGAAGAGTGAATGAGAAAGGGGGGCCAAAACCGTGGTCGGAAAAACAATGATCGCGCCATGCGAACCAGTCAGTTGAAACGCCGATGATGAGCTTTTGGAATGCGCTTTCGAATTTGGAAACTTCACTGCGAAGCAGTGGGTCCGAGACGTGCTGGGAATTGCCAAGCAAAAGTGACAGTTTCTGTCAAAAAGACAGTTGAAAGAGTGAAATAAAGAAACGGCAGACAAACGAACCATAAGTCCAATCCATTGACATAAGAGCGGCGCGATGAGCGCCAAGGGGCAGAACGGATCGGGTTTTAGTTTGGCCAACACTTTAGCCAGCTTCAAGACTTCGGCACGCATATTGGACTCGATAGCAAAGCGAACATTAGGCAGGAGATCCTGAGAAGGGAAGTGACGAAAGGTTGCTTGCGCAAAGGCAGTGGCCATGTTTTGGTCGGGGCAACGAGTGGGTACGCAGAGAGAATAAATGTGGGGGAAAGTTGGGAATTTGGGCGACCCTGCATCATCGGCAGATCGGCAGGGTTAGTCAGCAGCGCTGAACTCGGGAAGGACCCCGGATTAACAGCAGCAGCCTACCGGCAATCAGATATCAGAATCCGGGAAGTAGAAATTGATCCCCGTTCAAATTGGACTCATCGGCAAGGGGAGCCATCGATCAAAGAGATCGATTGACCGGGGGTGCTTCCCCAAATAAATCAGACTTGAGTACAGCGCCCAAAAGAAGTTCCAATTATTCTCAGCTACTAAAGACACTTGGGTAACTACAGAAGAAGGCAAGAAGCACTGTAAAAAGAGTCCAAGAGTTGCGGCAACAAGAACTAGGGAAACAGAGATAAGAAGAATACAAATGGGGTCAGCAAACTAGGAAGGCATTTAACTACAATGACGGCGACCAGACGAAGATCCAGGCTCAGGACCGGAGTGACGATCATCTCGACGAGATCGGTCTCGACGAGAATGGTCCCGTCGCAAATCATCAGGACGAGAAGTGTCGCGACTAGTGCCCCGACCCGTATCCTGACGAGCCACGACTCCCCAAGTAGCTTCAAGAAACTGATTAACGCGCGCTAACATCGCAGACTGATTGTGAAGATGAGTCGAAAGGGCAGTGGCAAAGCCACGTTGCTGGTCAAGATCACGAGTTGACGAACGGGTATGGACAGGCGAAGAAAAGGGAGGAGCAGACAAAGGGCGTCGTTCAGAGCTGACGCTAAGGTTAAAAGCTGCTATCGGTTGCCGAGAGGAGGCTGGAGCATGACGACGCTGGCGACCACGACGCGCCACCTGTGGGAAACGGTGAGCGCAGGACGGGGCGGTACAACCGTAAGGCGTACAATGCGGGCAAGAATCGGGATTGGAAGTAATGGGAGAGGTCGAAGGAAATGGGGGCGGATTTGCCCCGACTGAAGCAGGACGGGAAGGGAGAGATGTCACGAAGGAGCCAAGCGACAGGGCGGAAATGCTTCCAAAAGGTTGGGGAGAGCCACTGGTGGCAGCGCGGACAGGAAAAGGAAACGGAAGAGGCAACAAAGGAGGCGATGCCATGGCAACATCCCGTGTATCGAAAAGAATAGACCCTTGGACGGAACCAGAATCGACAAGAACTGGCTCGCCAATGTCGTCGATGAGCTCGGGAATATCATCGGGATCGGATGGGAGCAATAAAGAGACAGGTGCGGGGTCAGGTGAGGTAACCAAATCGGGAAGCACAGCGTCGGCAGGCTGTTCAGTAGGAGCACCAAACTGTGAGAGAAGATGAGGATAAACCAGCAAGAAGGACCAAAAGAGAACTCACCAGATTGGAAGCCCATTCGGCGGGACCACAAACTTTGAAAGCCTGTCTAGCTATCATTTGAAGGGCGACGGGACTATCAGCCAAAGCGGGATGGTGCATGAAAATCTTCAGCCATCCCATAGAAGTGGAAATAAGGTCTCGAGCGACTACTAGGTCGGAGGAATCGAAGAAAGTGGACAAATCCTCGTATGCAAAGCGTCACTATAAGCCATATATGAGTCAGACGGAAGAAGGCCATTTATAGGGACATACCTCTAACGGGAGAAGTGCAAGAGCATGTTCAAGAATGATACAGTGGGGGTCATTCCAAGAAGGAGAAAGGGAATTGAAAGAGGTCAAGTCGTTGGTCAAAAGAAGAATACGTTGGCGACGGGATCCCGACAGATTAGGAGGTCGAGGCAAGTAGTTGTCGAAATAACCGAGGGACTCGGCAGAAGAGCAAGGACTATAGTGAGGAGAAGGAGAAGCCATAGGAGGTACTGAAGAATAAGAATCGTGGAAATGGGGGCTGCAGCAAATTGCTAGAGACTCAAAAGGCGAAAGACTCGAGGCTTTTATAGTCCAAAATCCTGGTCATAAGAAGGATAAACAAAACAACAAGAGCTGGGAAAAGACGGGGACCTTGACGAGGTTCTAATTCACCATCACTTCAAACGTCACACGAAGAAAGTCCTTCGGCCTGTCTCAAAATAATCAACCATCACCAAGGCCGAATTCTCACTCATCCAAGAAGTAAAACGGTTGGCCCGGAGGACCAATGATTTCAGTCGAGGGGATGTGTCGCGTCCCGACGTTCACTGAACGCGCAAATTAGTGTTTTCAAAGCGCTCCCGACACGGCGGCAAAGACGACAAATCGATCAAGGCAGGTCCGAAAGAGTCCGAGCAGCTAAACGAAGGCCCCGCCTCGTGTCCCGATTTGGGCAAGGACGCGTCACCCAGGGTCTAGGGTTAATCACGAACATGCCAGAAAGGGTCTAGGGTATAGTACAAATGCGCTCCGACCAGTTTATATTTAGAAACAGGGTTAGGGCGGAGCTATAATTAGGTAGGGTCTAGGGCAGAGGGACTGCGAAATTGGCTGGTTGAGATAAAGATAGAAAGAAAGCACAGCCACCTTGAAAGGGTATAAATAGTCAGTAAAATAAGTGTAAAAGAATAAGAATCCCCAGTTGGCTCGAGAGACGCTGGACTGATTCCGAGACTCGACGAGCAAGCACTTCATTGTTGACACCGACGTCAACGTTCCGACTAAACCATTTATAGACTGATCGATCGTTTCTTACGTTCCGATCAACCTTCGTCATCACTCCGTAAACGCCGATCACCGTTCGCCCCAGACAGCTCACTACTCTATTACCCCACATCCAACACGTAATCTTAGAACGAATTAGCCTTTATTAGTGACAATCCCTTAAAGTACGGACACGGGGAGAATACAGAGGTTTCTACTGTAGTCTATCCCATCGCAGACGCTACTTAGCACGACACCAGTGTGTGACTCTTGGCTTATATGACATCAAACAGTGCCTGCTCACTGTTGGGCGCTGATGTCTAATGATTGATGGCAGTCAGTTGCCACCCCCTTCCTGCTCGATCATCCCGATGCTCCCGCTCATCATCCCACCCCCGAACTTTAAAAATTCTCAAAATGGTAATTTTTTCAAATCATGATAGAATTACATGTATATCATAGGAAAAATATAGAAGTCCACATTTGTTAGAAAATCAAGTATAATCCTCATCACCAGTCGCAATGGTCTCAGGACTGGTGAAAGCAGGCACTTTGCCTTTAGCGACATGGTGGTGCTTCCTCTGATGAGTATCGACACCGTCCATGTCATCATTGTCCTCGCCTGCCTCAACATCAGCAACAGCCCACTTTTTCTTGCCCTTTGTCACATTGCTGCTTTTGGCATGCATCCCACCAGCATCACTTCGCTTTGCCTGTCGCTTAGGCTCTTCGGCGGCCACCTTTTGCTTTGCAGCATCAAGTTCCCTCTTCGTCACCTTTGCCCAATGACAGGAGCCACATTGAAGAGCATCCAGTAGATCTTGAACGTTGCTGGAACAAGTGAGAGTCGAGGGAGCACCGAAAGGGACATGAGCTGGCCAGCCAATGAGATGGACTTTGTGAGGGACGACAAGTTCACATTCGTAGTTGATATAGTTCATATGAATGTCTTTAAAACAAGTTATATAGACTGAGAAAAAGGTCAATACCAGCATGTCGTTAAAGATTATTATGCACTGAGGTTGGTCAAGATTATCAAAGTGCAAGTCTTCTTCTGCTCATTCATGTTGCTTGGACCTTTAGCAGGACCTGCAGAAAGATTAGCATGTATGACGTTGTTGAATACAGAGCCATGACTCACCATTTGCCGTTGCGATGCCCCAAGACTCAAATGTTCAGAGCAAATCCCACATCCTGCTATTGAGTTGCTGCTGCACGAATTCTGCAGCATTACCAGTCACCCACCAGCAAGGTTGGCCACTACAATCAACATCTGGTCTGGTCAGGAAGCCAAAACCAATGGCTCCAGTGCGCTGATGAATGTTGAAGAACTGTTTTGTCAATCAGGGGAACTGAGAGAGATAGAAAAAGCACATACATTGTTGCCCATCTTGTGAGAAAAGGCTGCAATATCCTTGGCCTCTCCACAGTGGCTTCCACAATGTCGTAGGGATTCATGGGGCTCTGGTGGAGACTCTTATTTATTCATGTTTCACTAGCATACTGATCTGGCTCATTCAATTGTTCATTTTCCATTTCAGGCTTAGACAACGACTCCAATATATCGCGTCTAACTTGCACAGCCACTCATTTTCACTATTTATACATCTGATTTCTTTATGCACCTTTTCTTTAGGACCAAAGCATCGAAATGACTTGATTTGATTGATAAGCACTGTCGGACTGTGCCCAGAGGATCAATGTGCCTTGGCAGCGGTCTGGGGGAGCCGTCTTGTCATTGAACAGTATCCTTTTGGTTTACTTGTCTTGCGCTACTCCTGCATTGCCTCTTTCATCAATCTTGTTCAATTCTTTGTTGAGGACTTTCTTTCTATCATGGACATTTTATATCAAGTTATCGATCATAGTTTCATATTGACTTGGGTTTCGGTGGCATGAGAGCATGTGAGTCAGCCATCCTTTATATTCCACAATTTGTACTCAATCATATTATGTTTCTTTCCCCTTACCATCATTGAGCCTGAGCTGAGCCCCGAGCCTTTCAAAGAGCTGAGCCTTTCTTTATTTCATTGAGCTGATTATTCTGTTTGCAGTCATGCATCCTCCACTACGGATATTGGGTTTCTGTCGACCTCATTCCGTTCATCATTCCAGCGTTGCGCTGCCCTATTCCTCATCCGACTCGATTCCTTGCTTCTCATAGGGAAGCAGAACTCTTCGACAACGAGCACCTTGCATATGCACCACACGCTTCTCCACCTCAACAGCAGCCTGGATCTCCTTCAAGTTCAGTTTGTTTCCCAGAGCATGATCTAAACTGAGAGACCATGAGTGTAGAACAACAAGAAAAGCAGGAAATAATTCACCTGCATTCAGCTCAAATGCTTTTAGGCTCACGAATGTGTTGCGTGCATTCATCTTGTGCCTTTGCTTCAACGATGTTGAGACCAGGGTACAGCAATGGTCGATGTTGGTATCCTCTTCCTTTGCAATCTGCTCCAGCTTCTCATCCTGCTCCTTGACAAATGCCAATAGTCGCTCATTCAGTCTGTTTCTCTTGATTTCAGCGTCAACATGACCAATGTTGAGACTGGCTCTTTGAGCATCAGAAATGTTTCTCTTCACTTGTTCAGCAGCTAGTGGTTGAATTGGAAGCTCAGGATGATGTTGAGCATGAAGAATAGCAACATGATGAGGGGCTTCATTGGGGTCATTGATGGTAGCCATAATAAGAGGAGCAAAAAAAAGAATTGATTTTTGTGTGTCCAAGGGCAGATTGCGTATGTCAATGTAGAAAAGGAGGATGGTTTGAAGGCTGAGAAGCAAAGAATTGATTTTTGCGTGTCCAAGGGTGGATTGTGTATGTCAATGTAGAAGAGGGAGGATGGACCACAACTTGTGAAGCCAAACAAAATAAGTGCACATGCCTGTGCTGACTCATATGCAATAGCCAGCCGGGGATGATTATTCTCAATTATTCCTGCCCACCATGCATATAAAGCTGGAGCCTGTCTCGTCCATGAATACCTCAAGGGCTCAGACCCTGCAGCCATCTCCCAAGAAATCTATGGCCAATAACAAGGTAAATATGTTTTGGTTCATTTTTCATTTCTCAATGCTGCGAAGCCATTCAATGAAGAAGAGTCAGGGTACTATACTAGAACTGGGGCTCAGATCTCATCTTCTGGCCAACTGTGTTTCCTTTTTGGCTACATTGTTCATCTGCTTATACAGGTCAATCTCCTGCAGGCAACAGACAAATTCCTAGGTTGGTATCTTTGTTGGACCTAAACCTGTCTCTAAGAGCTTTTTCAGGCATCCAGGATGTCTATGATCAAGCCATGAAGGAGATAACTGGAATCAGAGACTGAGCATTGGGATTCCTTGGTGAGCTCGCCAATATTCAGCATTTCCTGCTTTTTCTAACCAAATTACTAGCTCAAGATTTCAACCAGACCCTCAGCCAGTCTCCCAGCAGAGCCTGAGTCACTATCGTCGACATCGACCAGCTTTCCATGCTCCAACAATACAGCAGCAGCCAAGAAAGCGACGACATCTGGGGCAGCATGAGCTCTCCTTCCCAGGGATACCGGACCCCCTGACCCTCACCTTCTCAAGCATGACCTGCTCCCTTGGCATACAAAACCTCTCAGCTGTCACCTTCTCAAGCACGTCCTGCTCAAATCAAAACCAATGAAACCCCCCAACCTTTGCCTTCTCGGGTGCATCTTGCTCAAGCATTGCCACAATCTTCTTCCAGCGACACGCCTGGGTGGCCAGGTGTCACCTATGTCATCTATCATGGCCAATACCAGAGCAATGCTGGCTTATATAGAACCTGGGCAGAAATCAAAGCGCTCGTTAGCTCTAATTCCTTTTCCAAGCTCTGTGTCTTCAAACGGTTTGAATCCTACGAGCAGGCTTGCCTCTCCTTTATGTACACCTCGGTCTCTGGCATCATCGGCGCTTTTGAGTCCCCTCTTCCTGATGATGGATACAAAAGCTGGGTTGTCATTGAAGGCTTGATGCCAGGTGTATATACCTCATGGTAAGTCCATCCTTTTTTTTTTCTCAGAATGTCATCTCACTGGCTCAATCAGACAATCCTTCTTGGGTGATGGCCTTGGATATGGCAGCGGTGTCTTCGAGTACTTCTCAGGTCTGGAGACCAGGAGACGTGCACAAGCTTATTTCACTGAGGAGCGTCAGAATGGCCACATGCTTGAGGTAGGCCGTACAATCTTTCTGGAACATATCAAACAATGTTGATTTACATTTTCTCTTCAATATTTTGACATCTATACTGTAGAAACAGCGACAATATGTATGACTTTAGCTATACCAATGAAACCTTGATATCTTGTGCATTGTTGAGAGATTTGAGAACCGTTGGCAGTGTCCAATTGAAATGCAGAGGCCAAAGTCATAAAAAGCATGAAACAGCAATGACAGTCTCGTCTGTAATGATTGACAGCTCTGACTGTCATCATTGATAGTTTGAATCATATCTGACTTGTCAGATAGTTTGGCACACATCGTAGCAAAATTGACTGAGGAAAAGCAAAAAGTTGGTTTGAGGTAAAGTCATCAGGAGGTCATATAGCATACTTCGGTCAATTTCACGACTTTTAGAATTTGTGCTATTTACTGGCATATACCATAGGTCTATTATGATTCATTTGCGGTGGTAAAATGCTTGAAATTGAACTTTCTTGATGATTCTAAATTATTTGGCAGAGAAATCCACTCAATCCACCATTTAAATCGAGTGTCTAGTCTTTCAAACTTGATTACCAGCAGAAAACAGCTGTATTATAGTCAATAAACTCCTTCCTGGTCTGACTCCTTTCCTATCCTGAGCTTCCACATTGCCTGAAACATCACGTGATGCTGGCTAAGTGACTCAGAGCGCTGTTTCCACATGTAATACACCCGTTTCAGCTATACCGGCTGCCGTGGCCACGTATTGCCTATGTGTTTGTCTACATG
The DNA here is from genome assembly GCA_029320655.1 of Mycena floridula. NCBI lineage: Eukaryota > Fungi > Basidiomycota > Agaricomycetes > Agaricales > Mycenaceae > Mycena > Mycena floridula. The sequence continues at coordinate 438,901 of JARIHS010000047.1, forward strand.
TTAATGGCATCACTGTTGACTTAGAGTCTGCTCCTGGATTCCTAGACTTCGGTGTTGTACTCCTTTGCATAGCAGTGTCTAACTCAATCATGTGATCTCTGTAGGTCACGTTTGTAGTAGTACACAAGGTTTCAAGCATGAAGAAACCCTTTCCTTGATAGCCTGAGTAGTGCAGCCCACTTACAGTCAGTTTACTAGTATAACCGCTGCGGTGTGTATGTTTCATTCATCAAGTATTCCAGCTGGGCGCAGTCACATGCCACAGCTGAATCCTATTGAAGTTCACTTTTTAAGATTGGTACTGTTACTGGTGCGTTTCTAGACAAGTCGGAACTCCTTTCTAGGCTGCTGTTTCCCTCATATGTATTCAGGAAAGACGGTCATTTGTACTAGGAATGCCAAAAAGAAAGGGTGGAACGTTTCTAGCCCTATCAGCGATGAGGATGAGGATGTCCATATGGAAGATGTGATTTTGCATGGAGACATGGCTGTGCCAATAAGCACATGAAGGTGGAGAGCTGAGAGAGATTGAGGATCTATGGGACAAGGTACATTGCGACCATCAACGACAACGACAGAAGAAAAGGTCAGTCTCACTTTTTTTCAAGGTCAGAGCATTTATTGATATATCATAGTTCCATCATGTATAAAGAATATCGAAAGAAGCGCCGAGACTGTACCCAACATCGCGTTAATCAATTTGGACCTCAAATGGAAACTCTTGTGGATGCCTATATGGCCTGGTCAGCGAAGGAAGAATATGCCACTGCTGGAGAGGTCAAGACTTATCACAATGTGAAGGTGATTGAAGTTTTTAGTATGTCACTCATCTTTTGCAGAGAAAAAGTCTGATAATATTGCAGGTTCCTATTCTGCCACCTACGTTGAGACCTCAGCCAACAAATATATTGCCACGGCCTTAGTCTGTCAAGGGCTCTTCCCATGTTCACCTATCTTAAATGTCGCTGTTTCAACAGCAACACTGGAGCTTTACCATTCGCTCTTCGTTTGGTGTCCTCGTCTCCCTGTCCAACCCTTCGTCAAGACACTCTGTGACCTTCTTGGCATCCCATTCCAACATTATCTTGCCACACAGTTTTCACTTGCCTTCGACATCTATCTCGAAGTCCTCTCTCGAACAAGGCAGCGGGTAGCGGTCACCCTGGATCGTCATGGTCCCAATTGGTACCTTGTGAATGCATGTCCGGCCTGTCTCTATGAGCTGGAGGATGAAGAGCATCTGAAATATAGTATGTTCTTCACCATGGACAGCAACAACTCTCTAAAAAGGATGCATTGGCATGAGAGATTCACTGATGAGCTTGGGCAGAGCTTGGGGGAATCAAGAGAGCGACCAGACCCACGGAAGGGTGGTGGAGATTACTTCCTGTTGCGAGAAGAGGTTGATGAGTGGCATGATTATGATGATCCAGCTCAGCTGGTGGAAACCAGCAGCGAGGAAGGTGCTGGTTGTGATTCCTGGCACAATGCCAAAGAGAACAACACCAAGGCTATGTGGTGGATATACGATGAGACTGGGGTTTTCCTCTCATTGTGCCGACATGATTTTGTTCTTCTCATCACCAATATGGTCAATAGCGGTGAGCTGAGGAAATATGCTCTCAGCATTCTTGCCCGCTTCTTTGGAGTACTGCCCAAATGACTGGGTGGTGGTTATGATATTGGTTGCTCCTTCGACGTCACCCTTGGAAAGAGCCATCTTGGACCAAAGGCTCTTGAAGCACTGTATGCTTCGCTGGTCGGCCTGTTTCATGGATATTCACATAATTGGCTGTGCCAGCTTTTGAAGCTGGTGCTTTATCTCGATGGTATGGGTCTCGATGACTTTGAGCGCTAGTTCTCTGCCTCCAATGGTCTCACCACTGCCATTCGTCATGCCTCAATATTCCACCAACGCCAAACAATCAGCGAATACGCTTGACACTACAACTCATTTCATACCTATGCCAATTTATCGAAATTCCTGGTCGACAACTACAACCAGGCATTGGATATCCTTGTGACAGAACCAGCCTTCAAGGTATCAATGAAGGAGATGGGCATGACATCGATGACTGTCTTCGAGAACTGGTTGCAGGATGAGCTGGAGTATCTGAGGTCACAAGTCAAGGCGGAGGTACTGGAGCAAGAAAAGCTTGAGATTGAATACTACTTGCTGTTGATCAAGTTCAAGGAATCCCAGTGAGTTTCTTATCTACCTCTGGCTTTCAATATGTTGACCAACATTGATAGCGACACCCTGGTTGCTGCGAAAGAGGTCTGGATTAGGGTCAAAACGTCAGCATCAATTTCAAGCTCAGAGCACGACAGGACTGCAACAATTGAGACCAAATGTCAACAGGCTCAGGAGTGTTTTTCTGCATGATTAGAAGAAGTCCAGGCCATGGAAAGCTGACTAGTGATTGCACCACAAGACCGGTGGAAAGAGGGAGATGTGAATTGGATGTTGAATTCAGAGCATCCAGCAATGGCATCCTATCAAAAATGCCTGGATAGATTGGAGGGGCTGGTTGTCAAGAGGATGCTGGAGCTGGACAAAGCAAATAAGTCTGGAACTGGTGCACCACTGTTCTTTTCTTTTTCTTTTAACTCTATTCAATGATCTACATAGGTTATAGCATGCAGAAACATATAGGCAAAGCAGTCAAGACATGCTCAAAGCCAGTCCGGACAGCCCTTGACAATTATAACACCGCTGCTGCATTGCTTAGGCCACCATGACCTGCACTAGACTGGGATACAGTCATCGAATGTGCCTTCCCATCTGAGTTCGACCTGCTACGTGATTCACGTCAAGATATCCATGATAGACCATAGGCAAAGTCAGCCAGTTGCTCATTGCAGGAGAAGCACTACAAGATTCTGCGGGCTCAGGAAGAGATTACTTGATGCAACATTGAGATTTCTCACCTGTGGACTCATATCGTTGACAAGAAGGCTTTCCTGGAGGCTCGTGAACAGGCAGTCTCAGCAACAGACCCTGCTCTGGCTTACAAGATTTGTCAGCATTGTCTCGAAAGAGGTCGATATGATGCTTTGCATATCTCACAGTTGCAGAGACTAGCTAAAGACCCAAGGTTCACTGGTTCATTGGCTGTTGGAACATGTCGCCAGTCTCCTGCCAATGCGCTGCCACCATCACTGCTACCTTCCACAAATGAGCCTGATGATCCCGACATCTCTGACGACAGCCTCACTGACACTGATGCAAGCGGTGATGATGACAACGAGGTTCTTGAGTGGTATGTGAAGCTCATTGATGCTGTGACTGATAGATAGTAATGTATTTTGAAAAATTGCTCTATCTCTATTTTTCCCATAGATTACATGCAATTCTATGACGATTTGAAAAAATTACCATTTTGAGAATTTTTAAAGTTCAGTGGCAGGACAATGAGTGGGAGCGTCGGGATGAACAAGCAGGAAGGGGGCAGCAACCGACCACCATCAATCATTAGACATCAGCACCCAACAGTGAGCGGGTGCTGTTTGATGTCATATAAGCTGAGAGTCACGTCATGGCCACAGAAACCCTGTGCATAGCTTCCTTCGAGACCAGGTGGCAGCTAGCATGATGATAAGCCTCTGGTACGTCCTTCTGAAATTCGGCTTGTGAAATATTGACATGGCATCCAGGACGTGGACCATGCCAAAATGTACTTCCTTCCTTCCTTCCTTCCTCGTAATTCTGGTCGTAGCCTTTACATTCCACTTGCAGTGGCTATCCTCCTTCTCCTTCACCATTGCCTCGCCATTATCGTCAATCCAGGCAGGCACCATGGAAAGCTAATCCATGCGGGCCCACGTCTGGTTGTACAGCAGAAAAAGGGAGAGAAGATGAAGAGTGCGACAGTTAAACCAGACGTAGAGAGCGCGAAGGCCAAGCCCGATGTCGAGAATGAGGGGCTTTCAAAGAGCTGTTTACATTTCCCACATTTTGACAGGGAAGAACCCCTGGTCTCCAGCGATACCTCCTCAGACCGAGCCTCAAGAGCGAAGCTGATGGTCTCTGCGCGAGCCTGGAAAGATATTAGCAGTAATTTTCTCAACTAGCTCAGCAACGTACCACAAGAGTCACTTTGGCTCATGGGAAAAATTGGGAATGCAGAAGCAAATGTTGCCGGTGACACTGCACAAGACATGACTCGGATGGTTGAGAGAGGCATGATGAATGAAGTACGAATCAGAAATGGTTGAGTGCAGAGACCGGCTCTAAACTGGGGGAAAAGGATGGATAGATTTTACATCTTTTATATCTAGCAAGCTGTGGCAAATTGGCGAGACCATATGTGTGACTCCATGCTCAGCATGGATTAGCTGAAGGCGGCCGCCGATCCGAGGTTTGTCATATGTACTGTAGAAAATATGTGCAGCGACCTCCCATCAAAGGCTGCTTTTTCTAGCTCTTTTCCAGGGTCAATTTCTCAAAATCTCATGAGTCCTCTAGCTTGATAGACTTGAGCAGACTCAACTGGCATCGCAACGGGTCTCAGCTTTTCGCTGTGCCACTGGAGATCTTCGCCTATCTTCGTGCACACATCGGCTGTGCGACTGTGCTCTCACAGGCGTGCCAACGACTGTCATCTCGATCAATATTTCTGAAAAACTGGGATATCCTGCATAAAGAGACTGCATACAAGGCGAGACTGCTATAATTCTGAAGCAGTAAACCTACAATTCGACTGGGCTTCTTTGGATTGTGGTCTGTGTCTGGGATTGTGCAAAAACAGTTGGTTTCAGGGCTTCCACAGTGATTCCGCACGATTCGGCAGCAGCGGCTAGAGTTTGGCCAGGTAGGAATGTCTGCCATGTCACTGAAGGACCTCACTGCTGCATCTCGTAAACCTTTGGACTACTTGCTGCTCTCTGGGACGGCCTGGTTCGTCCTGGTTTATTCTGTGGCATCTGCTTGTCTCATGCTCTGAAACACGATATCGAGCTTGGCGCAAAATTCATCATCATGCGATCGTCGATCACATCGAGTCACGTCGCAGGCTGAATTTTCCTTACTTTTTGTATTTTTTACTTGCAGCAAGTTAAAAAGTAGACAAGGTACACAAGTAAAACTCTTTTTTGCTGATGGAGGAAGATGATGATACTGATTATACTCCGCTTCCACCATTTGGGGCCAAGATTGGGCTGGACATGAACAGAAATCATGTGTTTGTGATAACTCAGTGCGTCCAATGTCATTGTTCATTCTTTATTCTTTCAATTCCCATTGTTGCTTCTTGATTTTTTTATCTACATAATTGATTGTTTTACCTTCCAAAGCACGTAAATCCGCATATAAGTAGTCAACAAAACAGACTACTTCAACCGAAAAATGTACGACAAGCTACATAGGAGGTTCAAGAGGACCTCGGTATGCACATCCTCTAGACTCTACTCATCCTCTACTTTGTAACTCATTGACTCTATCCCTCATTGCAACTCATTGAATATACCAATCACTTACACTCCTCAGTGCAACCTCGGCCCGCCCCAGCCCCACTGCTGCGACCACCAGTACACTGGCAACAGGAATTGGGAGAGTAGGCTAGAGATGAAAGTGCCTATGCAGAATGGGGATCTAAGGCTCTCTACAGATCCAGGAGATGGGTTAAAGAAGACCCTCAGTGAAGATGGTTCAACACCAACACAATACACATACCCCCCAGATATGGCCAGTTTCAGAGGGCATTTGAGTCCCAACGCACGTTGTTCTTGAATCTATGCTGGTCTTTTCAAAGATAATGTGGTAGGACCTTGTGCGTGTTTCGAGTGGAATTGGAGGCACCAAACACCAAGACCAAGAATACATGAACATAACATGGCACCTCTCCTACTCTGGCCACATCCCTGGAAAATTTGTCCTGGGAGAACTTTTTGACCTCAATAGGCGCTCTATGGGTTCAAGGAAGAATTATACAGCATCGGAGCATCAGAAGGCGAGGGATCATGAGTCGAGTGAATTGTAGTCTTGTAGAGTGCGTGGTACTTTTAGGGATTTTGGTCAATATAATATCCAACATATCTGCTAGATGGACTTGTTGGACACAGATATAACGAAAATGCACATCCAAAATGTCTCAAGTTGCAACAGTTCAATCATTGGATCCGCTCCAAATGCTCCTTAACAGACCTCCTTGGTCCCCTCCTGATGCTGCGTGCCTTCTTCCGAGTTGAAGTCGCCAACTGGGGTATCCACTTCATCTCATATGTGTCAGAGCCTATTCTAAACCAAATCATATTGAATTACCGGGCACAAGATGACTGTGTGATTGAGCGCAGTGCAGGAAGTGAGTGTGGGTGGCGGAAATTGTGGGGTGGTAGGATGCGCGTCTGGAGTTGTCGGTGGCGTGTTTGTGCGGAGTGGGGTTGGTGAGGTGTGGCAGGTGGCGAGTTTACCGAGGAGGGCTGTGCGGAGGGGATCTAGGAGGCGAGGGCATAGGCATATATTTTGATACATCAATCTAATATGAATCATCAAAAGGATATCACTGACAGCAGGGAAGGTTCGCTACGGAGGTTGCATACCACTGTCCAGTGAAGAGGGCTGCAAATCTGACTTGAAGCTCTTATCCTGAAACCTCTCCTCTTAACCAATTCGGACCTGTACTCAGTGATGACTCTGTGAGATAAGTATGTCTAAACTCTGCTTTCATCACAAAAAGTGGACCAAGAATATGTACTAAAACCTAGCTAGATAATCTCCAACAGTCAATAAATGGCGGTAGAATACAAGGGGTGATGGTGAATATCAGAGTATATATGGTGGCAAAGGGGGTGGAGGTAAAATGGATCAGAAGGTCATTAAATTACATACCCAACCACTCTCAAATTTGGCAGAAGCGGGACTCGAACTCAGGAACTATGCGCCGGCGTGCTTAAGTAGGCACTCTAGACCGCTGAGACAGAGCACCGAACAATGGTAGACCTACCTTATACATTATATATAACAATCCAGCCACTTGGATTGCATTCTGCAAGTGTGCTGCTGTGTCCACAGGGGCAACACATGTCTAATTTCATTGTACAATGCATTATTGCCCCGAATCTTCAACAAAAATTCTGTTCCAGGCTTGGTATTCACATATATCAATTAGTTTGGCCTGTATGACTGACAGACCGAGTGACCGAGTCGGGGACCAGAGAGTAGAGTGACGCTGAATGGCACAGTAGTGTAGGATGAATAAAAGACCTAAATGTCCATAGCGGAGGACAGTGGATTTTAGAACAGAATAATCAGCTTGGAATGGAAATTGAGAGCTCACTAGGCTCGGGACTCGCTCAGGCTCAGGCTCAGGCTCAGGCTCATGCAAATAGGAAACAGGAAGGAAGATGCTTGATTGAATACAAATTTACAATATAAATATTGGATCGGAACGTAAATAATGATCAGAAACACAAGATAAATATAAAAATGAGGCGATGGAAAGACCGATTCAATGACAAACATAATGCGGGAACAGCGCAAGATGAGTAAACCAAGTGCTACCATGCTCTGGATACCACTGCCACCTCAGTGGGACAAATAGTTGACCAGGCTATTGTCGAGACATGTTGAGCTCAAGGGCACAGTCCGACACATGGCGGACAATCAGCTGTCATCGGCGATTGTCTTGCTACTGTCATTGGTACCGTCATTGAAACAGCCATTGTACTGTCATTTGTGATCTCTTTGTGCTCCCTCTTTGTCCGAGGTCATAGTTTCCTTTTGTGGTTGTCCTCTTTTTCCTTTGTCTTTTGGTTCCGGCTTTCGGGTGGGCTCGGCTGAGCACTGAGACCGGACGACGACGGTCCGGTCCGGCAGGCTTGACTTGTTATGTTCAATCGTGGCTATGTGCTAATCCGCTATGTGCTAATCCCTGTTCCTATGTAGAGAATCTACAAAAATTCTGATCTCCTGGTTGATTCCAAATGTGCCCTTTGGTCGCTGATAATATGCCAGATGTGAGATGATGTGACAGGGTTCAATGATGACATTGACCAATGGATTCCTCAGCTTTGAATACATTGCAATACAGGCCAGGTCTGTATGTGAGGAATATGGTGTTAATGCATCATCTGCTGCACTGAGAGCCGCATGGGGTTGAACAATAACCAAGGTATGAATTTCTCCTTGCAGAGCCAGTGACCATATTGAGTTGATAAATCCAGTGTCTTTCTGGCAGGTTGAGAGATGATGGAAGGAGATGGAGCTATTGCCATGGTGCTTATCAAATGTCAAGAACAGTCGTGTTTTGTGCTCAAAGTGGGTCAGTGGCACTGCCCGGAAGGGAAACACATTAAAGGTGCCAGTCTCAATGAGGTTGTATGTGAGCTCACTACCACAAATGTATAGTGGAGAATATGACTGATTCCAGTAGCTAAAAATCTGCTTGTATAGCCTTGGTTCAAGAATAATTCCAGAGCTATTGTAAACAGCATTGCCAACCCCAGGGCTTAGCAACTGACTGCTTTCCAAGTTACCACTAGGTGGATTGCAAGGAGACAAGACTCGCATGACATTAGCAACAACTGAATTTGAGTTTTCTGCATTTGCACTGTTGCAGATTGAAGCAAGAAGCCTTCCATGTCGACAAATTTGGTGAAGCATTGTCAGGTCAAGCTCCCCTAGAATCTTTATCAGTCTGGAGATCAGAAATTGACACAATACTGGCTTACACATGTGATTGTTTGTCTTGATTTTCTGGAGGCTCCCGTTGTGGCTTTCATACATAAATTCACTAAGCTTTACAAGAGGGCCCCACTACTTCAGATGGTCAGCATTATGCATGGCATAATGGTGGTTAGGATGAGTTGTAAGACCAGGGAACAGTGTCTGGGAGGATTGAAGATAGTTGAGATAGCACACAAGATAGACATCAGCTTCTGCAGGAATCACTGCATAAGAACAGAGAATATTTGTTGCCACAACAGAAAGGAGTTTCTTGTCTTGTTGCGAGGATGAGGTGTGGTGCCAAAGCTCAGGAATAATCAAGGGAAAAAAGATTGTGAATAAAACAAGCTAGTTGTCTGCCTTGAGCTTCCATGGGACTTCTCACCAAGGTTGACTGGAGAACAATTAATCCAGGCAGGTATGACAACATCTGGCAGTCCCACAGATGCACCCAGTTTCGCTTCTTCATTTGTCCATCCTCTGATTGCCAAGTTTTTCCCTTGCAGTCATGAGACCTGCAAAGGCAGATATCATAATCCTTCTTGCCCACTGGACTTTGTTTCATGGCTTCAGGCCGAATATTGAGTAAGAGAGCACAGTCAAAGAGTCTGTGAGACGGCGATCGGACAGATCCAGATTCCGGCCCAGGCGCTTTGTATTCCGATTTGAGAAGTTCCTTTGTTTCACAAAGTCTATAATTACACAAAGAAATTGTAGAATGACTGAACAATGTCTGGTCCAATGACAGTACCAATGACAGTAGCACGACAACTGCCGATGACAGCTGATTGTCCGCCGTGACATCAGCTGTCAATCGAAATCCGTCTCCAAGACGCCAAATAATGAGATATAGGAGCAGCAGAATGAAAAAGAAAAGCAAGAAACAATAAGTAGATGGTATGATTGTGAATGAAAGAGGATGTTGAATATGAATGTATAGGATTGCCAATTTGCCATGTAATGCAGCTGAAGGACTGGACAAAGAAATGTGATGATTGTCAGAATGAAAGGAGTAAAGTGGCCGCGGTTGGAATAACAATGATCCGAGTGGCTGTGCCAAGCTCGACGCTACATGTTCATACTCTGAGTATGGAATGAAAAAAGAGTCAAGTCAGCTGGTAATATCATAATGAGAGTGAAACAGTGAAGAAACAGAATCTGTATGGGAGTGCCATGAATCCCTACGACACCGTCCTTCGGCGGCATACACGAGTCCCAACTTCCTTGTTGTCCAGAGAGAGCCAGTCGAACACCTTGCAGTTGCTGTCGCCAGCACGTATAGAACGAAAATGACAGGAGAGGACAGGCTAGTGATCGTGAGAGAAATTTCCCAATTGAGAACCATAACATAACATACTGGCCACGAGGACCTTACTTCAGCCAATGCAATGAGATCTATGAAAGCTTTAAATGAAAATGCACAAATGGTGCAGTGGATTCCATGAGTGTCGAGTGGATAATGGCCTGAGCAGAAGCGGCCAGCGTCAAATGCAAAGCAATAATGCCGGCTGTAGCTCGGCTGTACGGGCCGAACATATCCCCTTTGGCCTCTTTGATGATGAACAAACGAGCCCCATAAATGGGGACTCGTAACAAGTCCTTAGACCTCGCTATCGGGCGAATCAGCGGCCCTTCGTGCTGGATGCACTCTGAATTTGTGCGCGCAAAACAGAGGATGCAGAACCTTATCAGCGACAAGATTTAGCTTGTATTTGGGACAGGTATGATTGGTCACGCTGGTGTCCGAAAGACATCCAAATCTTTACCTCTTCCAATTTGGTTCGAGAACCATCATGGCGACATTCAATGCTCTCAAGAATGACATTGACCGCTGTATTCTTTCTGGTGCCCCAGTACCAGTCGCGCCCTATATTATTAATCAGTGGCGTCACGCGTTAGATCGATCGGTGGCGCAACATCCCACGGATGAGCCAATAACATTCAATTTAACGATTTCGTCAAATGATGGTCAATAACGGTCCTATGAATAATGTTCAGGCCATACATGGTCGTCTCAAAATATATATTTCATCAAAATCTCAAATTTACAAAAATTGTTTGAACCATCGTACAATAGACGCTGCACTCTCTTCTTTTACCCATCCTGAAGATATATAAGTCGATTAATAGAGATTGTGTGACCATTTGACTCACGCTCATATGGATCATCCATGTTTCCTCTCAGCGCAAACCCATGCTCAACGCCCGAGAAAAGCTGAAAATGATATACCCGTTTGTCCTGAGTCAGGATCTCCTCGGCACGATAGCGCGATTTCACTGGGAAGGTGTGATCTGTCTCTGCACACGAAAAGAATATCGGTTCTGGGATCCAAGAACCATAAATCAGAAATCCCGTGCAGATCTAATGGAATGAAAGTTCCGTACTTGTACAAGCTCGGAAATGACTTTCGTTGAGGAAAGCAGGATGGGCGATAGCACCTACGGAGACGATCGACCCTGCGACAAGAGTGTTCATAACGTAAGGTGCGCCGAAACAGTATCCTGCGGCAGTATTAAGATAAGCTTGATCAACTTGCGGTCGAAACGTACCGACGGATGCATATTTAGTTTTCTCGTCGCCTATTTTGCTCTCGAGTCAAATTCGCGAGAGAATAAAGGGTCCTACATACCAAATTGCTCTCTGACCGCTTCCATCCATTTCGGCACATTCTCATCCGCAAACACACGGTGCTTGCTTTTCCAAGCTTCAAAATCGAAACCAGGGTCCGTCTCCGTGTCATTTCGATGTTTCCGATGGTTCTGTACTGGGTCCTAACGACGAGTTCACGAGAAGCCCCTGAGACGAAGGATGAAGGCATCACGCACCCCTCTGAAATAGTCGATCCCAAGGACCAAGAAGCCTACAACGATCAGGCAAAGGCTTGTCATTTCATCACTCACGAACCTTCCTTCGCAAACGTATCCATCAGCAATTTTCCATTAGACTGGAAGGATCCTTCAATCCCCCAAACATCAGGGAAATAAAACAGAATATGGCTCGTGGGAGCTGAGGGCTTGGTGATGTATGTGTCGATCCCTGCGACACTGATTATATCGCCGACGGGCGTCCCTGCATGTATGAACCCTTTGAGACAGCATTCGCCTGGAGGGGCTGCGAGAACTGGCGTTGAATTAGACATGGGAGATGAGATGAGAAATTGAAATCCAAATTAATGACTATCGCCATCAGATCAAGTGGACAAGGCGCTTAACATCCGGCCTGAGAAACTCGCCAAAAATAGTGTGCGATTTCTCAGCTGCTATAACATTTCGAATTACATCGCGATAGCAAGAACTAGTAGACATAACGGAAATCCTGACAAGGTATTCAGCTGAGCGAATATCATCACCAAGATGCACTTACTGTGTTTTCATATTCCGTCTTGTCTTGCATTCCTGCTTCCCTACTGGCGACCTCGTTGGGTGGACCATAGATTCGGTCGCGGCGTTTATTGAACCATATTAAACTAGTGGTATTCAATCATCCGTGTTTCGAGGAGAAAAAGTACACTCACTATCCTAGGAGGATAACCTGACATACGAGTTTGATCGCATACCCAGCTAACAAACCCGCCATAGCAGTAGGGAATCGGGGAGCTTCGCTTTGTTTCACGACGAACGGTCCCTAGGGATGATTGAGCGGAAATTCTCGAGAGTTCGGTCGACATACCGCAAAGTTACCCCACGTAAAACCCGTGAACATAATGAAACTTGCGATAGTCCGATGTGTATATCCACCTTCAGTTTCATCATCAGAAGCGAAGTCATCGACATGGCCGGCTATATACCCATATTTGATGAAATCATAACCAAGCTGTAGATCCGGTGAACATTCTGGATGCTTCTAGGGTATCATCGAGCCTTTACCTCGTAGCAAACCCAACAGACTGGAAGTTGGTGAACCAAAACGCCACCAATCGCAACCAAGTCCTGTCTTCCGGCAGATACCCAGTGCACGCAGCCGCCACCGTGCAAATAATATTCGCAGCCGTCGAAGTAATCAGACGCACTGAAAAAGCATAGTCAAAAACCGCTATGAAAGATGCCGGCCAACGCACTGTTATTGTAGTTCAACGTGATGTATCCGCCAATGAACAAGCCTACGATTTGTAGCATATCACCAACGCTCTTGAGCACCGTCGTCTTGGTCGTGCTGAATCCCATTTCCTGAAACAAGGGGTTAGTGGATGAGTCTATCGTCACCATGAGTTCGTACTTACGCTAATTATTTGGGTGGAGAAGGAGCTGAACCCTAATAAGCGTGGAAAGAAGGCAATTGAGGCCAAAACATACGTCAAAACACCATTCGGGATTGCAGCGGCAAAGATAGACACAAACAAGATCAGAGTCTTCGGATCCGTAACTGCAAATTCGAGTCAGAATGCCCTGGTGAGAGACACTGGAATTGACTCGCAAGAAATGTAGATCTGGTCTTTCCTAAAGTTCCTGTTTTTGATGCCGATCTGGTTACTCGCAACACGTTTGACTGCAAGGATTCGTTCTTCAGGTGTCAGAAACCTGGCCCGTGAAGGCGAGTCGGACAAGAGAAAATAAACGACCGCGGTCCAGGCAAGTGTCACGGCTCCAAGCTAGATTGTGATTAGCGCTCATTCGGCTTTAGTACGAAGAGAACAAATCTACAATGTAGAATCTGTAAAAGTCCGTCAAGGTTGGAGCGCTGGAGAAGAAAGACTCGACGTACATGTATTGCCACTTTTCGGGTCCAGGAGCCGTAGGACTGATGGCAGCGATTCCGGCTGATGAAGGTCAACGAGGATTTAAGGAGAGAAGGAAGAGAACCTACTGCTGACATATGATCCGACGAGACCACCCCATCCAAGCGCAGAATACCCTGGCAAGAATCTTTAGTGTCCCTTCTCGAAGTGCAGTCAAGCACCAACAGATGTATTGTCGCAAAGGGATCTCTTGACGCGTATACCAGAATCCGCTGTTCCCCCAGTAAGTCGACATTGTTGAGAATGAACAAGAAACGCACGTCATGAGTGTCAGACCAGGTGTAACAGCGCTCTCAAAGATCCCCAACATGACTGAACAAATCATTAGCAATGAACCGAGAGACCGCAGGATGCTACCTACATCTATTAGCCACTGAGACGAAGATCAGTATAGTACGTAGAATGAGACACAAATGTCACTCACTAGCATTGCTAAAGTTCGTGCACTGAGACATCGTGATCACACAGATACCCCAGAGCAGCAGAGTGACACTGAGTACCCTCTCTGCGCGATACCGACCAATAAGATAAGCAGCCGGATATTGTCCAATAAAGTATCCCTATGCGCCCATAAGGGTGGTAGTCGTTGCTGAAATGGATTACGAACGATGTAAAGGACTGACAACCGCGTTAGTCTCAACCGAACTGAGCACATGAATAAGAAAAACCTACCTGCCGCAAGAAGATTGAACTGGAACCCAGTCAAGTGCAGCGCCGTGCGAAATCCAAACAAATTGGCATAGTTGACTGAAATGTGTGTCATTTATACGATAGGAATAGAAGTAGGAAACACCGACGGGCAGTCCTATCCACATACTGAAGCAATTGTGTAATCTGTACACGAACCCGTTGAGACAGAGGTGGATGACCCAAAAGCACACACCGTAAAGATGGGGATTATCCAGAGATCAATTTTCCATCGGATACGCTGCAGAGCGGTGTTAGAACGTTACAGACCAAGTCAGGTCAAGAGTAAGGTGACCTTATTCTATAGAACAAAATGAATCAGCGCGCGAGAATGCAAATCATAGTGCTCTCACCTCCTCTGGCGTCAGCTCAGTCTCTAATCCCTTTCTGTAATCCCCATAACTAACGTCAGCCTCGTCGCTTTCCTGTAAAACGCGGTTCAATCTAGTGGTTCGTCTCAAGATATACATACATACCTCGATGGACTGCAAGTGCTCCAACTTCTCGATTTCAGGACCATTAGGACCTTTGATGATGCGTTCGGAATCCTGGGAGGAGATCGTCGAGGCCTGTTTGGTTAGCATGAGCGGGAGAAGTTGGAGAAAGATTCAGCAGCTAACATTATATATATGTTATTTATGTCTTAGCGTGCTCTACGCTAGTTCACGGGTTCCGATCTTGGGTATAGAATGATGTACACGTACAGCGCTGAGGAGATCAGCTGAGGACCGGGCATGAGGTTAGCACACTTTAGTCGCACTGTCGGATTCCTTTTAATCTCGATGTGATCCTTCAAGTTGAGAAGCCGAACCTTGACTGATTCCTGGACGATAGAGGTTACTATAAGTAGTCGCCACTGCCAACTCGGCGTACCATGTTGCTTTGGCTATGTGCGACGGCGCCAAGTTGAAGACAAAATTCACTGCGTTTCTGTCGGATCTGTCCAATATGGCCCATCATGTGACATGTTCACACTCTACGAACAGATGTCGTACAGCTTAGCATACGCTTGGCATACGCGCCTGTTCACAACTACTTATTCACACAACAAATATTTAGCAGCACGGAATCAGCTATTTGTATTATTAATTCATCTATTTCTTGCTCTTCATTAAGGAATCAGAGCCGCGAAGTTGCAACAAAGCCGTGTGATAGCATGTGTGACAAAACTTAAAGTGACCTCGGCAGCTATCTCCGGGCCGCGACAAACGCCGCTCGGCGACTATTCTGGCGCCTCAATGGATCTTGAAATTGAGACCGACAACAAGCTTGAAGCTTGAATCAACCTTTCAAGGGGTGAAAGGACACCCTTGTGGCGTATTGTGGACCATTGGAGGGTCACAATGATCCAGCCAAAAGTAAATGGCAGTAAATGTTGAGCGCTGCGCCGAAGACTCGATAATTGCCGTAAATTTTGGGTGGGAGGGCTCGGGTCTGGACCCTGGCCAAGACGGAGACCCTGATGAGTCAATGACGGGCATGAAACCATAGCAAGCCTATCTTGCAGCAGGACAAGTAGATAATAATTGGCCTTGATATTTATTGCAGCTTGAGCTGGCATATCAGTGGAACAGGGACCTGTAGAAATGTACACAATGTAGCCCAATCTGTACAAGGTTTGAACATGTTATCAGCTGGAAACACAGTGATGAACCTTTTTCAAGCGGACTCGGACAATAATGTCGAGCTTGCTCCAGCATGGCATGTAGCATCATTTATTCTGAAAATGCTTGAATGGTGACTCTTGTGTGGCCAAGGCCTCAGCCACCCCATCCCCACCACTGTCACCGCCAGTACACTGACAATGAAAATTGAATATGTTGGAGTTGAAAGTGCCTATAGAAGATGAGAACCAAGTGTCCTAACGGATTGAGGAGATGGTCAAAGAAGATCCCTCTCGAATGGTTCAACAGACACAATACGCATACGCCGCTATATTGCTAGTTCTGGAGGGCATTTGAGTCCAAAGGTATGTTGTTCTTGAATCTATTTTCGTCCTTTCATAGATAATGTGGTAGGACCTTGTGTGTGTTCCAGTTACTCAGCAAAACTGCAGTGGAGTCAACACTGCGAATGGAATTGAAGAAATCAAGGACCAAGACTAAGAGTACGTGAACATAACATGAGACTTCTCCGACTCTGGCCGGATCCCTGGAAAATCTGTCCTGGGAGAACTTTTCGACCTCAATAGGCGCTCTAAGGGTTCACGGAAGAATTATACAACGTCAGAGCATCAGAAGGCGAGGGATCATGCACCCCGTGAAAAGTCGGGCGACTATGCCCGACTATGACCGACTATCCGCGACTCCGCACAACCCAATCGACCATGGTCAGCGACAGTTGGAGTTTGTCCGGAGATTCTGGGTGTGGCCGACTACAGTCGACTATTAGCGACTGTCTTCAGTGGGTTGGGTGTTTGCGTGGGCAGGAATATGAAATCATATAAATTGTAGATTCTGCTTATTGCATACAGTGTTGTCGCCAACTATGGATGACTAAAATCAAAGAAACTCACAAAGTCTCTGAGCAGGGGAAGTCACGCTACGTAGGTGAAATACCACTGTCTGGCAAACAAGGCTACAAATCTTACTTGAAGCCCTTATCTGAAACCTCTCCTCTTAACTAATTCGGACCTGTAGTCAGTGGTGTCCGACCCTTTTGAGAATGACTCTGTGAGATAAGTATGCCGGGCCTAAACTCTCCTTTTTCGTTGTCGTCTTGTTGTCGTCGCAACTGCTCTTCTTCATGCTCCGAAGAATAGAGGAGTCAACCGGTAAGCAGAGACCACTTGTAGTTTTGACCTAGACCTGAAGGCTGGTCTCTCCAACTCAAACTCTCGTGAGGAAGATTGACCATGTATTTCTCTGTTAGACACAGTTCATGGGGGGAATATTTCCGTGCCGGGTCAATAAAGTAGACATCTTGCAGTCCTGAGCTCTAACTGTACCCAACTCTATGTATTAGAATTGTGTAACCTTAATCCACCATTGAATCACCCCGAGCTCTCGCTGAGATTGGGCCACAGATGACTCGATAATGTTGTACAAATTCCGAGGATTTCAGATATACACTATTCATGCTGGTTCTTCTCAGTGCTCAGCCACAACTACAACACTCTTCCCATGGTTTGTGTCCTTCTTCTGGGTTGATATAACCTTCTCGTAGCTCTCCAGGCCCTTGGTGACGTCTTCCAAGTGCTTCAAGGTACCTTAAGACACATTAAGCACCATTAGTATTGCACACCCGAGACACTTGAATGATTACCATTTTTGACCAGCGGTGGCATCTTTCGCTCAAGCTCCTCATGGTACTTCTCTTCAAGGCCAAGAATGAAGTACCCATACAAGTTGACTTGTTTGTGAACCATGAGCCCGATATCCTGGCTGAAGGAGAGAGCACAATGAGTTTCAAAGTACCAAGTAAAGAGCTGTTGTATCCCGCTGTCTGGCCCATTATGATGAACCTGGCGTGATCATCAGCGTGCAAGAGCGCAGCGTCGAAGACTTCGCCGCCGACATGTTCCCAATAGCTATCAAGGAGTCAGAGACGAAACTCGTTCGAAAATAGGAGGACTGTCAAAATAAAAGAATAGTTGAACGCACATATCCACAGGTCCCTCTTTCACCAAGATAGCCGCAGTATTTGTGGTCTTGTAGTTGAAAGCCACATCAGCTCTGAGGGATCTCATAAATTGGACCTTTTCCTCAGAGCCTGCAGACCCGATGAGTTTAAGACCGTCGAGTTTAGCTGGTTGGATGATCAAGCTGATGGCCCATTTTAGCTAAATCATCTAGTAGAGATGAACCAGTCCACTCACGTTCCAATAGGCCCTTGTCATATGCAATCAGTACTGAGAGCAAGTTAGCACACTACAGGCGTTTCAAACATTGTGGACTCGTAATTGCCACTTGGAGAGACCCTTCTCTGGGAGGAGGGGTTACGAGGTGATGCCGCCGAGAATATGCGGCGGCAGGGAGGTGACAGGTAGGTCAAGGGTGGGTAGGATGTACGGCATGCAGGAGGTGATGGAGTCGAGTCGACAAGGAGCTAGGGCAAAGGGCTTAGGAGATGATTTTGAGAATGCCAGGGAGAGGGTGCGGATGCGTGAGACGTAGTGTGCCACTGGTGCCAGCGACAACGTGATGGATCACATTAGTCCGGTCTTGGATCTCAACAGGTTATGTATTACCCTTTCATTGCTCCAGTTCATCACTGATGTTCTTGTATTCTGGTACTATTACTGGTCAGTTAGTTGGCCACCTTAGTGTTCAGTGCATACTATGAAGTGTCCATGATATTCAGCAATAACCTTCTGGGTCATATCCCATAGTAATTCGTCTTGGCTGCAACTTGTACCAGTCTTTGTGAATTTATGCCATGTTTTGATGGCACCATGAATATTTTACATCAGTGGGTCCGAAAGGCAGAATTATCGGCTACCCGACCGATGACCTGAAACAGATTTTCAACGAATGCCTACAAGCTGCGACTGCTATATTTTCTCAGTGATGAACTAAAAGTATATTTTATATCATACAAGCTTTAGGTTCCTCCCGGAGGAACCACAGCTTGTTTTCTGCCAAACGCTGTGCCGCCGCCCTGTGGGCGGCCTCGGCGGCGTCTGCGCCTTCGGTGCTTGACATGATTATGTCAGTTAAAATGATTTGTCATTTAATTAATAAGCGATAATGAAATCATTAATCAGCAGCACCTGACTGAGGTATTTTATATGTATTGATTGATTCAACTGGTATTATAGGAGAAAACAGTGCCCAGAGACAGCCAAAGTTATAAGAATGAAGGGCATTTCAAGGCAGGGTTGGAAGGAACCGCGCCAACAGTTGTCAAGATGGGCTGCGGCCATGATTTGAGCTCTAAATTGACAAAGGAATAGTATATCAACATACCTGAGCTGTGGATTCCCTCCCTGAGCAGCTTTAAGGTCCAAAAAGATTGGGTCTTCAGCGTTCATGGACAACAGGCACTTTGAAATGCTGTCGAGGCCATGACATGTCATGAGAAAGGGAAAAATTGAATCAAGGTTGGAATATATCAGAGAATGGCATATTGAGGTGACATACCAGCCGACGCGAGCGCCATGCCTAAGGTCAGCACAAGACAGAGGTGGTGATATTCCTCTGTCTCTAGTGGTGGTTAACAGTTTGTATGCAGAAGATACTGGGCTCGAAGAGAATTTTCCATGTCTGGGTATCCTGAGATGTTCCTGGGCTTCAGCAGCATCGAACAGGTCCTGTGCTAAGTGATTTGGAGGAGAACTGAGGGCGGGGTAATCAATTCAGCTCGGTGATCTCACCCTGTCATGCTGGACAGCCATCGGAATTAGCCGTGTCTCATGCTGCAGTGATGACACATGCATCAAAAGTGATCCAGTGTTAGAACTTAAACTCTAAACTCTTTTTCTCAGTGTCGTATGAAACAACAAGCAACGGTAAGAGGTTGCACTGAGGTTCTTTCGAGCAAGATTGTGGGTAGAGAAACAAGATTGAAAGACTAAAGAATACAACAATATTCTATCTACTTAAATACTCATAAACATGAGACTACTGTTTGTTTTCCACAATGCAAAACATCCTACAACCATGCTTTGAGCAACCTGTTCCCATGCCTTCTTTACTAAGTGCCATTAGGTTTCCATGCCTGTTTCCTGTTTCACTACAATGCGCTAGTCATCCTTTGCCTCCTGTTGTTGTGTTCAAATGCCTTGAGGTTTTAATCTCCATACTTCATGTTATCCCATGACCTTTGTGCTGGATCAAGCATGTCGTGCTTCTATTCCTTATCTTATTATCACATGTCATCTCGATAAAAATCCTTGTGGATCAGTCTAAGTCCTCGTTTTCTTGACATATGTCACTCTTTGCTGCTTGGCAGACCAAGTCCAAAAACATTGGTTGTTTTGCTGATGTTTGAACAATGACAGAGACCTCAGACTCTGACATCCAGACCAAGATATCAACCTATACTACAACCTACAACCAACAAACATGGAAAATAATGTCATATGAAGCTTTAAAATGTAAGTGGCTGACTTCCTGGGGGTGGCCAAGTAACTGATCAGTGATAGTATGCCATGCAGAGATTTATAATTGACCTTTCCTATGATATCTAGGCATCATCCTTTGAAGAACATGAAATTGGGATACTGGAAAGTGGGATAATCACTACATAGCAGGGTGATATATGAGGCAGTGCTACTACTCTGAATGGCTCCCACCACATATGAATAGATGCAAATAGATGTCTATTTTCAAGATATAACTGATGGACTATTGGAGGTCCCAATAGCTCAGGGTAAGTCATGTCTAGATCAGACTAGATGCTAGTAGATCCTTGTTTGATGCTCTGAATATGTCTTGGAGTACAGGACTTGATGCCTTGAGTTCCTTTACTGTAAATTGTGTGTGAAGAATTGAATTTGGAGCTGTGTCAGCAGCACCGGATTCAAACTCTATCAATGAGGCCAGGTCTGTGATCCTGTGTGATGACTTTGCTTCCTCCATGATGATCTCTGACAATCCGCCGTTTCATTGCTTTGCTCATTCTGAATATCTTTCATTGCCTTTTACATAACCCAAAATGTGCCGCCGTCAGGTGAACGAGAATTTCTGTATTGCTTGTTACAATCAGGGAATTTGTGGCTTGGAGGCAGAATAACTGCGGACAAGAGAAGCCAATATAAAGGTCTACAGGACAGTAGCAGCACTATAATCATGTCCTCATCAGAACAGCAGCCAGACTTGCATGTTAAACCGGTGGGAAAAGCTTGGGAAAAGCTAGGAAACTGGCCAATACCAGAGAGACCGGCATCAGTACTGAGGTTGTGCTCCGATTCCGCGGCACGTTATGAGACAACTATGGTTGATTGAGAAGCAAACAAGCTGACTGTCCTTGGACCAGCATCTTGAATATACAGGATCTCGTAGTACATATTCAGGGGCTTCTACCAGGTCTGAATAGGTTCTAATGTCCTCTAACAAGCATCCATTTGCAGGGTCCAATAGACCTCATAATAGATCACATATTAGAGCCATCTATATCATATAGCCCTGATATGTAGTGAATGTACAAGTATATAAATGAATCATAGCTTCACAATCATGCCAGATGATACTGGGGACAACTTGGCCAGCAAATTTATCACCAGCTATAAACTATATGAGTGTCCATTTACTTGAACCATGGGCAGTCTAAGTTGATCCTCTGAGAGTGCAGAGACAAAGGTGTCATGAGATGAACTTGAACCATTGTGTGATTCACTGTCTGATCCATATCCATTGTGTGAAGGCTCATCTGTGTTCTGAGATGGGTCAAATATGCCAAACACTGACTCGGAATCAGCTAGTACTGGTGTTAGTGTAAGTGATAATGGCTAGAGAAATAAAAGACACACTCCTTGACTCAAACAATGGGTATCCCAAATATTCCGCCATCTCAATGCTGTCTGGATCAAAGCCACAGGCTTTGTGGATGTCCCACAGAATTAGGTAGATTTGCTGGGGTATCTGGTATGACCATGTGTATATATCAATCCTGATGTTGAGATGGTCCTCAGTCTCTGTGCTTGATATGAGAATTTGACCTTCTGGATCAATTGACCAATAGTGATTGCTGCTAGTAGCTGGATGCTTGAAGTTGTACTAGAGATAGAGTAAATCATATGCCAGTGGTATATCTGACTTGATTGGTCTCCAATAAAAGTGAATGTAGTATAGTATGACTGTAACAAAGATATTTGATTTGGTCTGAGTGGAAATTCATTAGTGTGACAAACCTGTCCAATAAATCAAAATCCTTGAAAATATGTCACATTTTGAAAAAAACACAAAAAATGCAAGAGGTTTGGAGAGAAAACATGGGACATCCTGGTCTGCCCAACGTACCTGGAATTCAACATTCTGTCCGTTTTGGACTCAGCTTCGTGGCTGTTTAATTGACAGAAATAGGGCATTTTGAGGAATGTTTTAAACAAGATAGAGACTTTGGAGTGTCAAAATAAGCTATAAACAATGCAATAGATGTACTGAAACATAGTCATAACCAGTTTTCATGGATAGGGTCGCAGCGCTCGCATTCAGGGATCCGGTTTGCTCTGTCTGCTTAAACAGGACTTGACTGTAATAGACATTCCTCAGAGAGAAATAAAATCACTAAAATCATAACAGACCTTGGAGAATGTAGCAAAATCCAAGAGGAAGGACCTGGCCAAAGTGCAGGGCATCTGCTCATCAGGATCCTGTGAGACAGCACCGGCGACCATGGGTTATTGAATGCTGATTTCCACTGAACAGACATTGCTTTAGAGGCAATATGATGGCCAAAAATGGGTTTAGACATGGCCCAATGCAGAATAGAAAGGAGCTAGAGGTCGTGGGCAGACATTGCGCCCGCAATAATGGCAGCGCAGCAGGAATTGATTGAGCTATGACAGATTTTCCAAGCCGCATCGCCTCTCCCAATTAAGGATTTCAGGTCCATCAGCACGTGGAGCAGAGTCGACGGATCACACCGCACCGTCAACCGATCACATCGGGTTCAAATTTGGCCACTAGCATCAGCAAGATGACAAATAACTTTTTGCGCTTGTAAACACGCAAAAAAGCGCAAAAACACGCAAAAAAACACGCAGAAATACGTAAAATACGTAAAAAGCTGAAACACGCCACTTTTTATGTCCAAAATCCTACAAGCGGACCACCGCAGACAATGCAGAAAGTTGGGCTATGGCAAGAATATTGCCCACAGCTTGTCAAGTGGCCTGTAGCCCACTTCCATAGTACTTGACCACCTAGTTTCAGGTGCGTTCTGTGCACCAGGTCTGCTCATTGCCACGGTTCGGGGTTAAAATAGCCGTGAGAGTGTGACCACGGCGACGACGATCAGGACCCTTTCCGGCATCCCACAGATCCTGATCGGCGTCCAGAGAGCTCTCACGTCCCTGTCGAGACGCTACATGGCATAAAATCAAGTTTCACGCCCTTCAGGAGCTGCTTTGGATATCTCGCGCTTTTTACAAGCTGAAATGCGCAAAAAGCTGACAAGTTAATTGCAATTTTGCTGATGTAAGTTCAACCACCAGGCCAGTGGCCATGCTATAATGAGTGAATGGCTGACTACCTGGGGGTGGCCGACTAACTGACCATTGATGGTGGTCCTTGGGGCTAACGAAAAATGAGGACTGACAAAAGGACAAAGTCTGGAGGACTTACAGGGGCAAATTGTCCTTGGGGTGCTCCTTTGGGCTACCGAAAGATGAGCCGTGACACATCAGTCGTGAGATTAAGGGCTTACCTGACCATATTGGCTATTCTGGTTCTGCATTGGGTAATGTTGTGGGGCACCGTAGGATGGCTGTTGCTGAGCGCCATACGACGGTTGCTGGTGTCCCAGAGGACCTTTACCACCGAAGATATTTCCCATAATCCCCCCTGCAGCCTCTGGAGCGGCATAGACTAGATTGCCAGCATTGAAATTTGCTTGTGCCCGACGACGGAGACGAATCATTATACAAAGGACCAGGCCTAGGATGAGCGCCAATACGACTAGCGAAACCTATCAGCCTTTGCTCTTTGTTCTTTTTCGTGAAAAACATACCAACGAGCACGAAAAACATACCAACGATGACAGCTGAAACAATCCTCGAGGCAGTACTGTAGTTTTTCGACCATAAGTTCGTCACACGTCACACGGACCTCTGAACTGAACTTAAAATGGCGTGACATCACACCAAATTTTAAGCTCTGAACTAGAGATTGTGACATTCCCACACACCAAAAAAGGCAATTGTCCTTCAAAGCGGTTCCAAAAAGTCCAAAAAGGCATGCAATTCAGTTTTTTCAGCTATATTAACATGTTCCAAAGACACAGAAGCAAGGTCAATCATGCTGTATGACACAAAAAAAATGATGATGAACTGATATGTCGGTATGTCACACTCTATTCCGAGCTTTGAACTGAAAAAATAGTGTGACATGTCATGTGATGAGCGTGGGAATGAACTTGTGGTCGAAAAAAGACAGTAGTTTGGGTGACGAAAGCATTGGCAAGTTGGGTATTGGAAGCAACGAGTATGCCGAGAGAGATGACGGTTAAACTCATTGTGGTGGTGATCAGGAGCAAGAGATAATTCCCTTGGGTAATTGTTCTCTACAGCTTTTCGCTAAAAATGGGTCTGGGCAATGCCCGCTATCCGAACCGGCAGCTTTGTCCTTGTTTGGTTGGCAGGGCGCATCGGTTCCTACAGTCCGCTATACAATGAATTTTTTCCCTCAACTCTCTGAAACTTGAAAATCTAGAATATTGTTCTTAAGATGTATCTCAAGAGAACTGTCATTCGATTTTTTCAATTTTATATCATCTATATGTTAAGAATGGTGTTTTGCCAGAAAAGCCACCGCCAAATCTCGCATTTTCCTTTTTTTTCGAAAAAGCGAATGACAGTTCTATGGCCCCAAGACCTCTCAACAGAACTGCCAGCTCAAAAGTGGTGTCAGTTACCGTAAAAAAAAATCATTCTATGGTACCTTTTGCCGCATGTCACAGTGGTGTGACCTAGTCTTCGACGCGATGTCGCAATGTCCGCTCACCATCGGTGAATTCTGAGCTGAGGAAATGATTTCAAATGGTTTCTCTAAGTGTATCGATTTTTTTCAGAGCCCCAAGAGAGCCCAAGAGCAAGTTGCACTCTGGCTTGATTCGAAGAACTGTAGGTGGCGGTGAGGGCCATCGAGCACAAATTGGCGGGGATCACAGTCAGATATCATATTTTCCTCAAGTTTCTCAGAGGCCCAGGTCGAAGATGATATAGAAATGATTTTTCTCTCTCAAAGTTGACGCTGAAGCCTCTATGGAAGGTGGTACAAGATGGAACATGAAGTTCAATTTTTTTGGCAGGAGCAAATAAAGCCGACTATGCACCAGCCGTTTCAAACTCCGCAGGGCTACGTTGTGAATCTTTGTTTGGTACAAATAATGAACGAGTCTAGGCTAGCGGCTAGTGCCTGTGCTACGGTGACCAGGCACGTGATTACCCCATTTGGCACCGACGGCCCACGGGTCCTATTTAGTAACACATGATCCGTCATTACACCTGCGGCTACTTCTGCCAAACACTGTACTCTCAAGCTCCATAATACCATCTGAATATTGTTTTCTATCTTACATTGAGATTTTGTGGCTGTTCTCCTGACGTGACCTGTGGTGAGTCATGTTTTCAAGCTGTGCATCATATTGTGTTGCTCCGGAGGCATTTTCTGCTTTGGAGATGTATGCTAATCATGGATTCAGCCCAAATATAGTTTCTTTATCGTATAAGTATAACACGCATCCAGTTATAAGCGTGTCTATCGAAGCTCAATTATTCAGCACAAGTCCCGAGGGTACAAGCACCACAATTTGACTAAAGACACATCAAAATCAACGCGTTCTGAATCTCGGCATGGATATTCCGGGTATCTCAGGTATACCCAATATCACTTGGGGCATGCGAGCTCCTGGTAAGCTCAAATCATTATCTTCTGATGTCAATTATTCAATGTGGTATTTAGTGAAAGTCCATCCAATTTGGGTGAATTCTCAACGTCAAACGAAGGTATATATCAACACTACTGCCTAATGTCTACTGAAATTCGCTCACTTAGTGCCCACTGCTGTCCCGAAGCCCAAACATGGCCGTGGGCATCCACCTGGATCCAAGAATGCTGTCACACTTGCGAGAAGCCCTTCAAGCCAACGAGACACGGCCTGATCCCAGACCTCGTGGTAGACCCAGACAATCGAGCCCTGTGGATCCTTCTGAGAAACGGCCAGAATCTTGATGTCAAGAAGTGGTGTTGCGAGGCTAACGGCGACACGATCTTTTACAAGGTGGCGCAACTTTTCTTCGTGACTTTCATGAATTAATTTGATGAACAGCTCATTGAACATCTTGAAGCATATTACTCCGTTTGGAAAACGTTCACCAATGCGAAACATTTCCGAATCGCAACCGCAGATGACCGACATGACACTGATATGCTGGTCCGCAGTTCGAGTCGTCAGCTCAAAGCACCTGCATATGTTCCAGAGCAATTCACCATTGACCCAGAACCCAGAACTGGAATGTTGCCAGCAACGAAACTCAATTCGCTTGCACCAGTAAGTAGTCTCGCAGATCCGATTCCCTGCAGAGCAACCTTTGGAACAGCCATCTTGGGATCAAAAGCGCAAGAAATCAACCCAGGGACCGGATTCTTCAGTTACTAGTTCTTCAGTGGTCGTTTCATCATCCAATATCATCGCTGAGAACAACGACACAACAACCAATGCAGAGCGGCCACAGAAGCGTGCCCGACATGGCTGTGCCAAATGTGGTCGGGCAGAGGGATACAAAGGTAATTCAGGCAGTTGGAAATGCAAACATCCATGTCGAGACTGCGAGAAAAAGAGCTGTAAGGGACGAGATAGCAGAAACCGGGACCGCAAGTGTGATAACTTTCTCAAAGGTCTGATTGGCCCAGATCCAGAGCCAGAGCCAGAGATTGTTTAGTTTTACTAGCTGTTACTCAATTTGTACTGAATCATGATGCAATTTCTACTTGACAGTGTTCTAATCAAGTATCCCAGGGAGTGATTGGCTAGTACTTGCGCTAGGCTAGTTGAAGACTGCGGGATGGATTTACACATGAATGATGGCCTTGCCGCATTTGGAATCATAGTGAACCGTAGTGAATTAAGCTCTGATTTCAGTTGCAAAGCGAACCTCGCCTCAAAATTACATACAGACAGACTTGATGCATGTCTAGATATACTCAAATATTTTCAAGGGCAACAGGCAATGATGAAGCATGGTATGAATATCTTCTGAATATTCGATCACTACGTTGGGTGGCAGTGCCTAGACCAAACATACACAACTTTACCGGCATCGCCCAGGTTTTGTTCAACTAGTTCAAACACGGTCATTTCTACAAGTATTGCAATGCAGCCAAGAGGAAATGTAGATAATATACAGTGTTAACTTTCCCTTTCCCTTTCCTTTCCTTTTCTTCTCTCTTTCTTTTATTATTATTATCAATTATTTTTAATCTGGCCCAGGCATACGCCTCAAGCCACAAGGCAAAGTAGTGGTAACAAAAAACAAGTGAACTAAAAATAAATTTTAGGACTCGTAACTGAAATACTCATGGTTTTGTGTCCAGAGGCTTGAGACCATCTCTGAGGAAACTGAGCCCAGAATCTCATCAGAACCATGACTCTGCACCGGGGATTGTTCTGTGAAAGACACGCCGTGCAAAGGTGTGTAATTCCTTGTTGACCAAAATCCCTTTCACTACGTATCGCGGCTATATATAGAGGGTGTGAACACGTGACCTATTCGAGGCTACTCCAACCCCTTCGAATAGGTGTCGTACAGCTGTGAATATGTCCCTAGTTGGAGGTATTCACTGCCATAAAAATGTGAGATTATGTCAAGAATATGCGAGCATAAGGAACACAGGGAGGATATAATTTCTGGTATTTGTTCATTGTTTGTCCATTGTTGAACTTCGGGTCCCTCCATGCCGGACGGAGAAGTGATGTAGCACCGCCTGGGGCCAGGGAAGAGGGAAAGGGCAGAAGAAGCCGTTTCAGCATGATATGTTGTATATTGAATTGCCACGGTGACGGAACACGAGGAAAAATAAGCTCGTGGCTAAGCGAATTTGATATGGGCTCAATTTAATTTTGAAGCCGCATTATTAATATTGAGATGCAGGAAAGAGGATTCTGCAAGGTATCCCCTCCATTGTCTCATTGTAGGGCTTTAGATCCACTACCATTGCGAGTGAACCACAAATTTCGATGGCAGACGCCGATCATGGAGCATGAATTCAGGTTAAATATTACTCCCAATGTCACGATTGTCACATAATCACCGGCCACGAGGCTCGGCGGCGGAGTCAGAGCTGCCTGGGTACTGGATCCGGTGTGCAACTTTAGTGGTGTCCAGCATGCGACATCATTGAAAGAGCAGTACAAGGCAGTACATAGTCCTGGGATATTTGAGGCACATTCAAGACCTCAAATATGGACCTACTCGCATCTATTCGGGATCTATTCCGGCATGTTTGAGGGTTCGAATAGGTCGTCGGCTAATGGCTTGAATAGGCGCCTAAACATACGTACTCGCATCTATTCCTGCATATTCACACCCTCTATATATAGCCGTGATATGTAGTGTTTTTTTGACAAAATGATTTAGGGCGTTGCCACATCCGATATCCTCCGGCATCCTCTTCAGACCATGCTATCCGTCAGCAGCAGTCATCTAATGCAAAAGCGTGAGCTTGTTCGCTTTTGCAGCGATCAGCGGCAGAGCAGCGTCCCTCTCCCATCACCTCAAATCCACTGTCCAAAAGCCAGTCGGTATTCTGCTTGGCAGACCTTTCTCGCTTAGGGCCTCCCAGAGGTCCTTTGTTCCCAATCATCGACATGAATTCATCATTATCCTTCATTACAAGAAGCACAAGGGAAGGGTGAGCCATTGCTCTGAAATTACCCTTTTGCTGCTGACCTGTTTTCAACACAACTACTCTCCTGATTCACCAGGTTTCACTGCAATATCCTCACAGGGGTTTCTTCGTGAAGTCTAATCAGATGTGGGAGCAGGCTGGGAAGCGGTGGGAAAAGATCATGTGCTCCAAGGGTTGGAATAGATCCTAGGCCTGATTTAGTAATTTTACGCTGATTCCAGAGTTGGAGCAGGTGACCTCTTGACATGTGCCCCATTTCTAACAAATCTAGACTCATCTACTCCAACCCTGGGAATAGATGATGTGTCCAGCCCCAGAATAGCTACCTCTCTGAATATATTCAGATTCACCCCAATCTGCTCCACCCTGGAAATATTTCGGCCTGAAAAGTGGTAATTCCTCGTTCATACATGGTACAACGTCCAGTTCTTCCATTGACGTCTCCAAGGGCTGATCCTTTCTCGCCATCCTGCCTGACACAAAGCCAGATTCATATGATGGCTTTTCTTGGTCAAATTCGTTCGGTCTTTGTTCAAGCTAAGATTGACGACACCAAACGTCGCCAACGTCACGTGCTGTTACTTTGTGACTTCCCGCGTTCCAAAAGTAGATAAAAACATATAGAAAATGCTGAATCAAATTGTTCTTTTCCGTTACTCAAAATATGCTTCCAATGTTTTGTGCCGATTATATATGGGGTGCTGGATATCACTCCTTGAACTCCAGAATGCAAATTTGATCAAGTTATTAAGCAAACTAGTAAATATAAAGTATTTTCATCAACTATTGACTGTTTTCATACTCAAAGTCCTCGAGAATGGACATAGGAATTGTTCTATGCCCATGGTACTTCTTTGCAGCCTCTACAAGGGGATCTCATTGCAATAGCACACAATCATATTCTCTTTGTTCCTGTCATTTGTTTCTGATTCTTCTTTTTCCTTGGGGAAAGGTGCTCAGCTATCCCCTTGATGCCTTTAGCTCTTCTGGAAGCAAAATTGGCCAAGCAGCTATTAACATGCTTTGCTGGGTGTACCATTGTGAAGGAATTGGTCACCGTGAATGGTATCCACAATATAACTTGGTCAGATTACACTGTGGTAACTTTGGCTCTCATTCACTATTTTAGACAACACATTGGGACAAAACCTTGGAGCCAGATTTTTGACCTGAGCCCGTGGCATTATTATTTACAATTTTCCAAGAATTTTAACCGCTTTCGGACATTGTCACACTGATCATGTGATGTTAGCGACATTTGGATGTCGTCAATCTTACGATGTCGAATATCACCAGGATATTTCTAGCCCAATGGGAATTCACCTGAAGTTGGCTGCAGCTCAACAGCAATTATTTTTGGAACACCAAAACACCTGATATGTCTACCCATGTGTTGAGCTTTGGCTTCTTAATAAAAAAATGGAAGTTTATAGGCTGTCTCTCAGGTGGAAAAGGCTAGTGTACAACAGGCCACCGATCTATGAACATCAATAGCTTCTAGTTGATATGTATTGTGTCAAAAGTTCTTCCTGGTCAGAGCCCGCAGCTGTCTGCATGGCTGGTAACTTAGTCAACAGCTGCTTAATATTCCCAGCTGTAACACCACAGGAGTGGATGCCACACCAGGATTGAACAATGGAAAAATAACTGCCTGTACTATGCAAATACTATGAGCTAGTGAGCTGTTCGATCACAAATCACATCACATTCTTCACGGTCCAGTCATCAATGATCCAGCACCACAATTCCTGCGCTGATGGTGTTGTTTGCTCAAGGACATTCTGTGGTTGTTCAAACAATATTCGTGGGGGCTATTTCACATGAGCATACAGCTCAAAGCTTGTTTGAACACAGAAAAGCTTCTATCACAAGTCCCTCTAGGTGGTGTAGGTGAGCAGATATTCATGATGTCTTAGATCTTATCAATGATTGAACATTGATCTATTCAACTGTTGACCACCGGATTGAACAACACAACAATCATTGATTGAACAGAAACAAGCGCTACCATGCATTATGCCACAATGTGAGTAAACTGGCAATTCCCATGCTGATGGTGTTGTTTGCTCAAGGACATATTCCATGACAATTCAAACAATGTTCATGTGGGCAATTTCACATGAGCATACAATACAGCTCAAAGCCTGTTTGAACACTGAAGAACCCAGCAAAATGTATGTATAACAAGTCCTCCAGGTAGTCCAGGCAAGCAGATATTCATGTCTTGGATCTTGTAAATGATTGAACAGTGTGAGGCTTCTACGTGTCTACAATGGTGATGCTCAATGCTAACTAGCACTGGGCATACCAAATGTTCTGTGTATTGCTTCACCTGTAGTAAACACCAACATATGTAGAATAGAATAGTTGTTTGACAGATGATGATGTCAGTGGAGTTGAGAGGCTGGTCGTCATCTAAAGGTTATCTGACTGAGGGGCAGCACAAAGTCTGCTTCTGATCAGAACCGGAGTTGATGCTGACTAAGCTGAGAGGTGGAGTCCGGTCTTTGTCGAGTCTGCTGTCTGATCTGAAATGTCTGCCAAGTTGTTGTTCTACTGCTACATTCTGCTACCTATTTATACTTTTCCTATCTTGTGAGTCATTGGATACTCTTCATCAAGCATTTCCTGTGCTTCCGGCTTTTCCTCCACTTCTGACTCAATTTCTCCTCTCTGACCAAGAAAGCAGTGTCTGACCCCTCCACTAGCTCCAATAGGAGATGTATGCCATTGTCATTTCAGTTTGACATCATGCTTTGGGATTTGCCTGCTTCCTTGCTCTGCTAGCCCTCTTTTGGTCTTGCTACCTTGTGGCTTTCCAGCTACCTTGGCTTTTCCATATGTCGGTTGCTTCTTCTGAAATTTCCTGGGAGTCCTGTTTCTTATAGTCTGTAGATAGCCTTCGGGTGTGACTGGAGATGGTTGGGTCACATCAACAGCACAGCAACAACTGATTGAACAGAACAGGTGCTACTGCATGTGACGCCACAATGTGATCAAACTATCAATGAGACATTGGCCAAATAGGCATTGTGCCTGTAAATTGCCTGGTTCAAACAAATTTACTGTTCAAACCATCGTTTGAACCAACTTGCTGTTGAGATATCTCAGGTTTGAACACTATACTTCTTTGGTTCGCTTGATAGCGAGTCCAAGGACTTGTATGAGACTGGTATGTCATCCATTACAGAGACCATGTCTGGATCTCCACAACTACTACAGTGCCAATCGACCTGAGTGTAGGCAGTTCAGAATGTTGCCCTGATGTTTTTACACTGGTGATACAAGACCTGTTTACTGAAGACCGAAGAGTGAGCGTCCTTACAAAGAGGGAATATTTGAATGCTCATACCCAAGCTACGAAGATCCTCGTATCCTTTTCAAATGTGTCCAAAACCAATGGCAGCTCGAACCCTCTGAATCTGTAGAACATTATCGAGTCATCTGTGGCGCAATATCAGCGAGAGCTCGGGGTGATCCAATGGCGGATTAAGGTTACACGTTGGAGCTCAGGACTGCAAGGTATTTCTTTTATTGACCCGGTACTGAGTTACTCCTCCACTGACCTGAATATAACTGAGAACTAATGACATATGATCAATCTTCCTAATGAGGATTCGAGTTTGAGGACCCTGGCCATAAATTTGCTCAGCATC
Organism: Mycena floridula; assembly: GCA_029320655.1. Taxonomy (NCBI): domain Eukaryota; kingdom Fungi; phylum Basidiomycota; class Agaricomycetes; order Agaricales; family Mycenaceae; genus Mycena; species Mycena floridula. Next base: position 471,155 of record JARIHS010000047.1, read on the forward strand.
GCGTCCATTGCGTTGATTTGGGTTCGGTTGCCGGCAAATCTTCCATCATAAGTGATGCATACATAATCACATGAGTTCATACTCACAAAAATCTGATGCAAGTACACTGGTTATAAGATCATGATCCTGATGCTGAGTGTGATCAGAATGGTGGTGACTTTCAATTTGCTGTATCCATCAATATTACATTCTCAACCACTGAGGACGCTGTCCCAACCAAGGACTGGGAGAATTGATGAGTCAAACCCCGAAACCTGGATCAACCCCCTTCCCCAGAAGTTGCCAGAACTCATGATTTTTCACAGTTACGAGTCCCCATTTCTGGGGCTCGTTTGTTGGGTGAGAGCAAGTTTTGGCCCACTGCCATCAAAGTCCCCAAAGTAGATATTCACATGTGCAACACTGCCTCGCCCGGGGATGTGCCCATCACCGAGTCTTGGTATTGCTCTCAATGTTAGTCTGGTGATTCTATGGGGAAAACAATAAAACAATACTTCCTAAGTGTCTATCCAGGCCCTATGAGCTACCAAAAATTCAACTTGGCCAACATCGCCGTCGCCATGGTGCCCTTCCCATGGCTGTCATTGATGAAAACGGATACAGCGAGCAGCGTCATGACTCACCATTGAGCTCTGAATTTGAGCAGAAAATGTCATTGACAGTGTTCGTGTTTAAGCCCTTGATTTCAGTTCCGAAAATTATTAGGCACTAAGCCTAGTCAATGGGGGTGGGCCTCAGCGAGAGTGTTTGACTTTTCGCCCCCATCACGTGCTCCAAAAAAGGAAATTGTTTGGTTTTTATTTGGTTGTCGCCCGAATCGGATGACGTTTGGTTCGTGCGGTTCATCTCCGAACTTCCACGGGCTGCTGTCACCCTATACCGAACACAGCTTGCCATAACTCAATGGCTCAGTCAGACTGCTGTCAGTACAGATGTTTGTTGCTCTTCCGGCCTTGCTGCTCCTCAGTTCGAGACTGCTAGGTATCTGTTTTTTTGATACCTTACTTTTGAAGCTGCTGCTATCGAAAAGGCCTATCCTTGGAGAGTCTCCATATCTGTTGAAAGCGGGAACGAGTCTTTAGCGTGCCCGTCCGAGACTCCCGCGGCTCGGGGGATCCCCCGAGCTTGCGAGGGAGGGGAGCGGGAGCGAGTGACGGGTACTCTTCCCGCACCTTCGGAAAGACACGACCTGGCGAGAAAAGAGCAATAATATATTATTTTTCACAAAGATTCCTCAAAATAATGTACCGGACAACAAAAAATAATGATTTGAATGTATCATGAACCAGTTCACAATCAGTGCAAACAAAAACCAAACAATTTCCTTTTTGGGAGCACGTGATGGGGGCGAAAAACGCCCAAGTCTCAGCGAGCCGAACCGGCTTGTTGACAGTTGTTTATTCTGCACCAAATTTTGCGAAGTCCTGGTTTTTGCATATTCTGTGCCATACGTGCCGCATTCCCTATTATCATCGCTGAGGGATATGGCTCTAGGAGTAAAATATACCTTTCCATGTCCTAAAAGTACCTGAATAAGGTCTCCATTATCATGTTTTGATCCCAGCTTCACTCGAGAATCATCCAGTCATTTCCCTGATTTTTCCGGCTGCAGGAAAAGTACATAACCATATTATTATCAACTTTGGGGATCCATTGGCATGATATGAATGATTTGGCTGTGTGAATTTCTAGCGGATCGGCTTTGTTTTAGTTCGTTACCTGAGTCAAGTTGAATGCTTTTCCAATGCTTTTCAGTCATTTCTTCCTCTCTTTTTACACTTGACCATTGTTCACGGTCAGAATAGTCACTTAGGCACCAATATATGATTTACTAGAGTCAATGCAAATTTCATCCCCATTACGTGACAGTCCAAGACATTTCTCAATTTTGGGTCCTTTCTCCTGCCAAATCCATACCAAAATGTTAGGCAAATTGCAAATCACACCAACAACTTTCTTGCCATGTCTTAGCTGTAAAATATGCTCCCAGCTGGTGTTATTGACAAATGACCATGACGGATCTAGAGTTCTTGGGGCCATTGTTGAAAAAAGGCTTCTGACCTTTTCCTCTGCGAGCTGCTCTGCTAATGGTTTGATCGGCCGCACGCGCATCGTAGGTTCTCAGACTGGTGTCGATGGTCAGGGAGGCAGAACCAGGTGGAATAATCCCGCCTTGTCGGGTGCTGACATATAGCTGTTAACTCAGGGCTTAAAGCCCTGTTAAGCCTTCATCCCTTAGGCCGGACATTGGTTCAAAATAATGTTCAGAACAATCCAAGTCTCACTGAATATTAGTTGACATATTGTGGATTAGAGTGTTGCTAACTCTACTTTTACCAAAATATTTCTGGTTTGGAAACTACTACTTACCACTGACTTTGCCTTCTTGGCAACATTGGATGACCTTGCTCAGAGGTTCATTGTTGCTGCCATTGAGGGGTGAAAGTGGATCCAGTGGGATACTTTAGACTCTGGTGTCGACACCATAGCTTTGGTCCTAGTTTGTCTGCTGGAAGCTTTGTATCAGTTTCATTGAAGAAATGCTAACTTATCAATACTGACAGAATATTGTATGTCCTGATGTTTCAAGTCATTCAAAGTGTCGATTTGGTAACTTTTTCCTTGCACCACACATGTTGGCTGAGTTCTGCACCAAGAGGTAAGCTGTTCGAAAGCATAAACACATTGAAGCTCTTTAAGGGACAACTGAGTGGCAATTCAGAAGGTTCACCAGGTACTTTTGTACTTGATCGGTAGATTGGTAGGTGGTAGTTTTAGTATCAGGAAGGCTCACACTTTTACATAGGATATGATGAAATTGTTTTTCCCATTTATAGTCTGCATGACCTTTCATTGGAGGAACAATACTGCTTTGCTGAATTCAGCTAACCCATTTCTTCAGTTATTCTCCTTGGAGGTATTCCATTGAAACTGAAAAAAAATTAGTGGACTCGTATCTACCACCAGAATGATTGGCCTCTATTCCACTGGTAAATCCAATCAAAACTGAGCCTCCCACGTAACACCTTTCAGCTACATGATAGATTCCGCAGCGCTTCACTGCGGACATGTTGTCCTCTTGATCATACTGTACTCATTCCCATGACCACGAATGTCAGGGGCTTGATTTCCTTTCTCTGCCCTTCTCTTCAATACACTGGCTATGTGATATACACCAAAGCTCTCGACTACACCACCAAAGAATTCCTGCACTCCTACATTCGTTAAGACAAGCTCAAAAAAGCTATAAGTATACTTCAATATCGCCTTTTGAGGGCTGAGGTTGAGTGAGTCAATCTAGGTGAGGATTGGGACGGGGGTGTTGAGGGTTTTTTCTTTTGTTTTATACTACATGATGACTTGGGTTGCATGTTGGACCTTCCTGATGTGACAGTCGCAGAGAAGATGATGATGATTCCATTATACTCGCTGCAGGCCCATTAGGGCCTATGTTGGAGTCTAGTAGTACATCCCAAATGTAGCAACTAATTATAATCAGTCTGCAATCTCTCTTGGTTCCCAGGAGTCTTCCGCTTTATTACTCGGCACAGACTGCTGTATCTCCAAACTGGGGTGATCCGGCATGATGCCAGATAGTTTCCGCTTGGTGTGAGTGATGGTGTGACGACCGGGTGAATGCTGCCAGTGCATGTCATGCTAGGGAATGATGGCCGACGTCGGCTGTGGTTTGAAAGCCAGGAGTGTCAAGAATGTTTTCTCCTGGGTGGGGGCAGCGGGAGTTGAACCCACGAGCTCTGCAGCATAAATGTCATTGCTGACATAATGTTGAGAGCTTCACCTTGGGGCGATGGTGACCACTTCACCACCGCTGCCCCTCAGTCGCAGAGAATCTGGCCACGCCCCTGACAAATTTGTCCTGGGGGAACTTTTTGACCTCAACAGGCACTCTAAGGGTTCAAGGAAGAATTATACGGGGTTGGAACATCAGAACAAAGGATCATCAGTGGAGTGAATTGTCGAGTACATTATTATTTTAGGAATTTTGGATGGGATGATCCCTAACATATTTGCTAGATGGGCTCTTTGGACACCAATATAACCAAGATGCACATCCAAGACGTTGCTTCTTACTTTCGGTATTTGTGTATGTACTTCCTTTTGTGTAATTATCATTCAGAAACTAAGTTGCAACAACGCAATCCTTTGATTCATCATATCAGTCCTAGAAATCTGTTACTGGTACACCTAAACCCCACCAGTCTCCAGAAGTATCCCTGGAATTACCAGTGTGCTAGAGGCCATCCTGTGGTGGCAATACAAGTCCCCCTTTCAATTCATGTTATTGTTATTAGATGTAAAAAGTAATTGACTCATGATCAAGTGAGCACTACTGGCAGCAAGGAAAGAAAGAGTTGTACCTGCTCGTCATAAGCTACAACCACATTTATCCGACATTTTGCATGGAATTGGATGAGAGCCACAGTGGAAGGTGTACCAAATTGCCCTACATGTCCATGATGTCTGAATTTTGCGTAGGCAGCAGATTATCAGTGAGAGTTTGTCAAAAATATCTGCATTTTGTTGAAGGTGGCCATGGAAATGACACAAGACATTTGCTCCTTGTGGCTTGTTATTGAAGCATGGCAAACCAGCACATTCCTGAGTTCTGGCAGTTGATCTAGATAAATCCGAGGGCGGTATGCTGCATGAACAAGCATGAGATACTGATCATGCTGTGGCTGCCAAAGTCAGCAGGTAGCCACCATGATTCTGCAGCAGAATTGGTTTAAAAGATGAAATGAGAGAGCGAGTAGCAAAACTATGGTGATGTTTGTGGCACAAATGGAGATTATCCATGTCTAAAGGCTCTCAACAGCCAGCAGAATTCAGACAGACCTAGACCTTAGTGTTGCGCTAAAACAAGGATGCGAAATCGGCCGCAAAAGCAGCCTACTGACCGCTGTCGTAAGCCAAGTCCTCCGCTGTGGAAAATTGAGACATGTGACCTTTCCTCTTTGGGCTCTTTGATGATGGGGGGCTGAATTTCGGTCCTACCCAACAAATGAGCCCACAAGTGGGACTTGTAATCATGTCCGCCTCCAGCGACATCCTCAAAATGTGTGTCGGAATTTCCCGCACATGTACAGTCACCAAGGACAAAATCAGCGGATTCGCAGCCTGGGCCTGGCTCCTCTCCAAATGATCCTCAACAGACCTCCTCACTCCCCTCTTGATGTTGTGTGCCATCATAATTGAGCCGAAGAAGACCGGGCTAGCAGCCGGTTGACGCCGTAAGTCAAATGTTAATCACCGCGCGACGGTGTCTGCGGCGTCGGAAGTGAGCGTGTTGGTGTTTCTCATGCCGGCGATTGCTGGGCGGTAGGATGCGTGCCCGGAGTTGTCGGTGGCGTGTTTGTGTGGGGCGTGGTGCGTTTGCCGAGGAGGGCTGGGCGGAGGGCTTGAGGAGGTGAGGTGAGGACATAGGCATCTACTTTGATACATCAATATAATATGATTATAGGAATATTAATGACTCGAATCACCAAAAAGAAATCACTGACAGCGGGGAAGTTTCGCCACGTAGGTTGTATACCACTGTCTGGCAAAGAAGGCTTCAAATCTTGCTTGAAGGTCTTATCCTGAAACCTCTCCTCTGAGGCAATTCGGACCTGTGGTCACTGGTGTCCGACCCTTTTGAGAATGACTCTGGGAGATAAGTATGCTGGGCCTAAACTCTGCTTTGTTGTTACTTTGTTGTCAGTGACTACAACAAAGTCGCTTTCCTCGTACCGACTGCTCTCCTTCATCCTCCGAAGAATAGAGGAGCTGAAGCGGTGACCAGAGACCGCTTGTAGTTTTGATCTAGACCTGAAAGCTGGTTCCTCCAACTTGAATCCTCATTCGGAAGATTGACCGTGTGTTGTTAGTTCCCAGTTAGACTCAATTCAGTGGAGGAATAACTGAGTGTTGGGTCAATAGAATAAATATTCCCATTCTTGAGCTCTACAGCCCCGAGAGACTTCATGAATTGGACCTTCTCCTCAGCACCTGCAGAGCCGATGGCCTTGAGACCATCGAGTTTAGCTAGTTGGATGACCAAGCTGATTGGCCGATTTCAGGTCGATTACTTGATTGAGATTGACTAGTCTACTCACGCTCTAACGGGTCCTTGGTATACGCAATAAGCAATTCATCAGGAAGGGGAAAAGCTATGCACCAGCACCTGTGGTCACAAAAAGGACCTCCCCTATCCAATAGCTTGAGTCCTGATCGTATGCATAATTATATCATGTACAGTGTTCTACCACCCAGTTGTACACTATGAGTCACTTGTACAGATACTGTTGGAGTCTTAAATATGACTTTGAGAATGGCCTTGAAATTTGCCGTGAATTCTGTGGCTTGGATTAACAGGAGTTGGGATTCCGATGCATGTCCTCTTTGCTCAGATACCTGCTGGCTTACTTCTGTGTTGTATTAGATGCATGGGACAGATATGTCCCGATATACGACTTTGATCCCAGGCTATCTGAATTTTGCTCCCCCCAACAAATGAGCCCATGAATGGGTCTCGTAACTAGGGTGATGAAGAATTCACTGCTATGTCATGGCCAACGATGGTCTCACATTACCTTACACTGCTTTCCACCACTTCTCGAAGGTTTGAAGGTTCTCACCAAAGCCTTCACATGCTATCGTCAATATGGATGTGAGGTATGATGGCATTGTTCATCGGAATGATCCGTCATGGGTGAAAGATTGGGTTCCACTTCGAAAGCAGCTCATGGCCAAGATTCGGGCTGTAATTAAGCACAAGCCGTTGGTAAGAGCATTAAATGCGGGTATCATAGGATTGCTGGGATGAACTACTTATACTGTTGACAATCTCATCAGCTTCGGAAGACGAGAGTGAGGCAGGAAGATGAGGGATTGGCTTGCTGATATAATGAAGGAGTATCGGCATGAGCCGCATAAACTTCGGTTCATCGGTCTCGGAGAGTATCGTAAGGTGACTCAACGCCTTCGTGTCCCCAGCTCTGCAGCGCGGAACTGAAATTCGAGTACAAGTAGTATTGCGAATTGCAGTAAGGATGAAGCCAGACCGATGCGGCGCTCATTTAGTTGTTCAATCAATGAGATTCAGCACCAGGTGACAAGCCTGAAGATTTCAAGATGAAGGTTTTGACTGATCTCTGATCTATGCGATCTGCCTTGTCTTTCATCAATGACGTAGATGCCATATAAATGAACGCTCAGAAGAGTGAATGAAGCCTGAAAAGTATAACAGCTGAAAAAATGTCTAGTTCACAGTGTAGAAGCACCAAATTATAGCGGTATAGAAGCCGCAGCAAGCGTAGATCTGATATGGATTAAAAAATCTACATCATTTACAGTGATTCGGCTTTCACGCGGTCTGAGAACCGAACGGTTGCTGGAGGAATCTTCTTTGCTTTGATGACCCTTTCACCCTGTCGTCTGGCGACCTCTTCGGGCCATTTAACGAGACGCGTCATGTCTTTCTTGGGCTGGACGCCCTGACCTAAAAGAAACCATCAGAAACACATTTTTGGTCGGCAAAACGCATACCAATGCCAAAGCTTCTCACGGGTATCTTGTCATCGCCGCGAGCATTGAGTTTCCCAGCCTCATCCTTAACGGAACATGAGCATCCTGTTGACATTGGAAAAACGAAATGATTTGCGTACCATTTTCGGGCCTTCCTTGATGTTACCGCTAGTACCGCGAGGTCTCGGTTTGAAGCGATTGCGATGACGGAAGTGAATGTCAGCAAGTTGCTCCGCCAGTGGCTTTGGCTTTGGCTTGCTGGCTGGCAATGGGTTGCCGGTGCCCTGAAAGTATTGTAACTGAGATTGGGAGCAGGCAAACTGGTGGTCAAGCCTTACCGTAGGGGCCGCGGACACGATGGACAGAGACATGGCGAAGAGCGCGAGAGCAGCAAATGTCATCGAGAAATGCATAATGAAGATGTGATGTGAAGTTTATGGGCTATGCGCTGAGATTTGTGGATGGAAGTGAGTCAGTGACCAGCACGAACTGAGGAAAATAATGCGAGCTGTCCAGGTTCTTATAGAGATCAGATGCTTACCTCACTGTTGAGACGCAGGCTTGGCTCTTATTCATCCAGCCGGGCGTTGTCAGTGAGCGGGATGTCAACGAAGATCACTACACCGTTCGCCGGTCAGCTTGCTGACGTGTTACAGCTGTAGCCACTATAATTTATCATTTTGGTCATTCCTGATGACACCACAGACGGCGAAGACATCCAAAGACATGCTTTCACGGCGGACAATCAGCTGTCATCGGTGATTGTCGTGCTACTGTCATTGGTAGTCATTGAACCGGCCATTGTACTGTCAATGGTCATTTGTGATCTCTTTGTGCTCCCTCTTTGTCCGAGGTCATAGTTTCCTTTTGTGGTTGTCCTCTTTTTCCTTTATCTTTTGGTTCCGGCTTTCGGGTGGGCTCGGCTGAACGCTGAGACCGGACGACGACAGCCCGGTCCGAACCCCCTCCCCCCCCCAACCCCGTGTCCCCGAGATGACCGATGCCTACATCTTGCTCTTCCTGGTTGCCTTCATCAGACCCATAATCAAGATCATATTTCTCAAGCACCTCATTGCCATATATCTCTGTTAAGACTGAAACACTCAACTTATTGTCACTATTACTTACAGGAAAAGAAGTCAGATGAGCCAAGAACAAACGCAACAATGTGTTTGGGCATAATCTTGGCTCGCATCTGAGGGGGGGCGATTGTTGAACCAGGTGGCGTCATAATACTTGTCAGAATGCATCTAGTCCCTCAGAGCAAGCATCCCGGTGAAGAGAAGAACGGTGAAGATAATATTGCGGGAGGTCAAAAGGGTAAGGTACGACACACGTAAATACGGCTCTATGTACGAGAAACCGTGTGAATAAGTACCGCGGATCCTGCGATGACATGCCCGAAGAAACATGAGGCTTGAGCTCGCTCCGAAACCAGGCGGGAATAAATATTCCTCCTGACAATATTGAATTGGCATTTCCCGGGGTATCCCGCAGAAGCGGGAAAGGTTGCGCTGACCGAAAGCAGGTGCAACATGTCGTTCGCGATTGTTGGCAACCCATTTCTTTCCTCATGTGAGTAGATCGTCAACAATGAGCGAGTCTACGGTCTGCAAAACAATGTCTGCATCCTGGGACCGCTCGATCTAGTGTAATTATACAAGGGAAATCCCATATTTGATGTATCTCCTGTCCTGCTAAAACATTGTTTCAGCTGAATTAGTGTTTATTGGCAGGAGCTTAATTGCACAGTGAAAATGGGACTTAGCGCTAGAGACGAGCAGAATGCGCACCTATAATAACTGTCAGACTGTGGGAGTTATAGCACTAAGGCATGCACAACATCTATAAAAACTGTCAGACTATGGGAAAATGGCCAATAAAGCATTACCGGACCCGCTGATCCGTCACCGCCAAACGACACCAGCAGAGCCATAATGACCATCAGCACACCATGAAGATTGATGATTGCATTATGATCATTGACAGGACCCCTCCTGGGCCCTGAAACCCAACAGCACAGGAAGTCTGCATAGACCAACTATGCACAGGTGCAGTTCAGCTAGAGTGAAGGGTTTGGTTGGGCCCATCCGTACGCTGCTACAATTTGTGATTTTTTCCCTGTTTCCTCTGACAAAGATTCACATCCTCTGATTTCTTCATAATCAATCCTATTCTCCCTTTGCCCACCGAAGAAGACTGGGCTAGCAGCCGGTTGACGCCATTGCACTCTGCCGTCCGCATCACTGGACCAATAAGTCAAATCATGTGGAGTTAACCGGATGTTGGCATTTTTCGTGCCGGCGGTTGTGGGGCGGTAGGATGCGCGCGCGGAGTTGGGTGGTGTGTTTGTGTAGGGTGGTGAGTTTGCCGAGGAGGGTTGTGCGCAGAGGATGGAGGAGCAGAGGTGAAGACATGGGAAAAAGAGGCAGAGTCAGTCCAACGCGCCTCGAACACTATGCAAAAAGAATTCACCTGTACCTTCAGAAGTGGCAAGCCCAAGATAACTCAGCACCTGCCACACTTTATCCCTGTTCACAGTGGAATATATGCAGATCCTGCTGAGGCCACAATCTCACGTCCCAGCTCCCCTTTCAAGAGTCCCAAGCCAAATACCTCGCAATCCCAAATCCAACTCAGATCACAACCGAGATAGACAAGACAGCATACACATTTAATGCTTTGGTTGGTAGTGTCCCGTGACAGCAGTGTAAAATGATTAAAACAGAGTGATGATGAAAGATTAGTGGCAAAGCAGAACGAGATGGCGAGAAAAGTGACAAAGAGCATTCAAGTGTCCTCTCAAACTTGACTCAACCCAGACCATAAAGACAGAATACACAATTCATTCATTTTGGTTGGAAAGTCAAGGCTTGAACTCTAGTAAAAGTTTGAGCAACTTCCGAGCTATGTACAGCAGATATCATTGAAGGATATCAGCCATACTTTCCAGCCATGCTTTCCATAGCACATGTCGAAATCCAATATATCCAGCATTGCATCTGACATCAAATCAGCGTCACAAAGAACGCCAAGCCCAACATCTCTCAAATACTTTATGTGGATGAGACGGGAACACTTTGCAAAACCAACGTGCTTCGAACACTGCAAAAAAATCCTGCATTCATCCCGAATAAAGTGGCATGCATCAACTTATAATTATATGCCGCACTGCCAAGTGCCATCCAATTCCCCGCTTAAACTCAACACAACTCAACCCAGACCATAAAGACAGAATACATATCTCATTCATTTTGGTTGGCAAGTTGAGACTTGAACTCGAGTGAAAATACAATCAACAGCAAATACCATGCAAGGATATCAACAATACCATATATGCACAGCTGGTCCTTATATTCATTCACTGAACTGATAATCAAAAACATGTTACAACTACAGCGGCCGGGGATCAAGACTTGATATGAATGCATGCTACATACCGCTCCTGTATCTCAAGTCCAACCCAATCACACATTAGGAGTAGAGCAAAGTGAAAGAAAGAAAGATTACACGATGTGATAGATATCCAAGCAACACAGTACAACAATATATGCTGTGATGTTTACGTAGACTCAAACAGCGCTATATATCCAGTATTGCACTTGACCGTTAATTTGAAAAAAGCTAGGCCGAGTTCACCGTGCCTCGAACACTCTCCAAAAAAGGAAAGACGTTTGCTAAGTGGCAAGCCTCAAGATAGCTCAATAGCTGCCACATTATATCCCTGTTCACAGCGGGATATATCCAGATTCCCCATTCCAAATACCTTGCAAGTCCCTTTCAAGTCCAACTCCTTCCAAGTCTGAGTCCAAGCCAAAGTCCCCTCCCAAGAATCCCAAGTACAACTAAGAGAGACTAGATCTAACTCTTGATTGGTAGTGTGCAGTGATGACAATAAGCAAGAGCGGAGTAATCAAAACAGAGCGGTGCTAAATGATTAAAATACAGAGTGAGATGGCGAGGTAGTGAGAAAAGCGATGAAGAGCATCCAAGTCCACTCTCAAACTCAACTCAACTGAATCAGACCATAAATACAAAGAACACATTTCATCTTTATTGGCCAGTCTAGACTTGAACTCTAGTAAAAATTACTCGGAACCACTGAATGTATAGCAGATGTCAATACAAAGATATCTACCACACAATACACACACAACAGGTTTTATATCCAGTATTGCCCTTCACTAGCACTAATAAGTTGGTAAAGCTTGTAAAAGAGGGAGATTCAGTCTAACGTGCATCGAACACCTTGCAAAAAACTCCAATGTGAAATTGGTTATTCAGTGGCAAGCCTCCATACAACTGAACACATACCATACACATACTCTATTCAGACTGGGATATATGCAGATCCTATTGACGCCGCAATGTCACATTCCTCTCGCAAGCCTCCAGTCCAAATCCCAAGCCTCTTGAAACTTGTACTAATACATAATTGTTAAAACTTGAAAAAGAAGCAGAGTCCATCGTGCCTCAAAGACTGTGCAAAAAAGCAAAGAATCGTGCGCAAGGTAGCAAGCCCAACATAACTCAGTACCTACCAAGTATATGCCGGTTTACACCAGGATATATCCAGATCCTGCTGACAACACAATCTCAAGTCCTTCCTAGCCAAAGTCCACCTCAAGCTTCAAATCCAAATACCTCGCAAGTGCAATTCCAAGTCAAATCACACCGGAAAAGACATTTATTTCTTTGATTGGTAGTATACAGTGAAGATACACAAGAGCAGAGCGATTAAAAGCAGGGCGGCAAAAAGAGAGACAGCGAGATAAAACCAAAAAGCAAACAGGGCGGTGATGAGTGAGATAGCAAGAAAGCGATGAAAGAAAACTGGAAAACCAGAGCAAGAAACTTTAAGATAGTGAGAAATAGCGAATAAGACAAATAACAAGGTCTCAACACGACCCTTACCACGATTAAAATATCTATGGTGGTAAACAGAATATAAATAGGAATGTTGATATGATCTTACTTTTGAGGACGCCAGTCTCTCGAGTCCGGTGGAATTTGCGGGAGACGAAGACTCTAGAGCTCGACTCGCTCTCCAAGCTCCATGAAGCAGACCAGAGAAGCAACTCGCTCCGCTTGCCTCATCCCATCCCCATAACCCTAAAGTTGAACCCGAAGAGTTTCTTCGATGAAGGAGTCTGAGTCTGATTCGTCTGAGTTGGAGTCGACGTCAGAGCGTAAGCTGGCAACGATGCCGAAGGTGTGGACGGTGTACAAGCGGAAGGAGACAAAACAGCAGGAGACACCGCAGAGAAAGACGGAATCCCCGCCCCACCCAACGAACTCGCCGCCCCCTTGCAAACGACGTCGGGATCCAAAGCTTGCGGTCTGTGATGTCGGTTATGTATTGTACGGGCACCTCTGGGACTTGCAAAACATTTTCGTACTGCTGTAATGACTGAGCCAGGATAGGTCTCAATTCCTTTACTGCACGTTGTCAACACAGAACTAGAAACTCAGATTCTCTTTCCAATGGGGATTCTGTGGATTACAAGGATGATGAAGATGATGACGTTACAGAGTATCATGGGCCGGGTCCTAGGCCGCCTGAGATTGACCCAGACACAAAGAGGAAGCATCTGTTTGTAAATTTGTAATAACTCGGTGAGTCATCATTGTGAAAACCACTCCCAATCTTGTTGTCCGAAACACACCTCTTCAACCAAAAGGTGTATGATAAGCTACATAAGAAGTTCAAGAGGACTTCGGTATGTCATGCTCAGGTGTCTGCGACGTCGTACAAGACAACCGCGTTGTGGTTGAGGGCGGTGCAGGAAGTGAGCGTGTCGGTGTTTTTCATGCTGGCGATTGCTGGGCGGTAGATGCGCGTCCGGAGTTGTCGGTGGCGTATTTGTGTGGGGCGGGGCTGGTGGTGCGCTTGCCGAGGAGGGCTGTGCGGAGGGCTTGAGGAGGTGAGGTGAGGACATAGGCATCTGCTTTGATACATCAAGGTAATATGGTTATAGGAATGACTAGCGATGCGAGCCATTGTTGTACGGTACGGTTCAATGGGTACTGTACCTGTTCTGTCTGAGCTTCACAGTTCCCATTATACGGTACGGGTGATGGGGAGTACCCATCACGAGCCGTCGATTTACGGCCGTCAACGGCCGTATATACGGGTACTCCGGAATAGCGCTGAAAATCTCGGTTTGTGTGAGCCAAAGCAGTCCAAAATTGTCAATTTAGTACGGAACATTGGTCCCAGTCGCCGCGCACTCACCGAAAACTTATTTTTCATCGCTGGGCCACAGGTCACGGGTTGTCACAGCGGACTGAAGTGAGTTCCAATAGTGCAAATGTCCATAAATGGTTAGTCTCTCTCCCTTTCTAGAGTCTTCCTCGTGAAAGGTAGTTCTTATCCAGGTCATAGAGCAGGTTATCGCCTCAAATGATGCATCATTTTTGGCATATGATAGGTCAGATACCTTTCTTTCTTTCTTAGGCCATTTTTAACATGTCCTGACCGACGCGACCTTTTCATGTCCCAATGACCTGTCTGTACCCATCATACGGCTGTATTAGAGCCGTAACATATCCGTGATAGCTACAGTCAAGGCCGTCAATGAACGGATGGCTTGGCTTCACCTGTTTGTACACGTTGTTTCTATGGTTGTACCCGTAATACAATACGGCTCACACCCCTGGGAATGACTCGGATCACCAAAAGGAAATCACAGACCGCAGGGAAGGTTTCACTAGATAAGTTTTATACCATTGTCTGGCAAAGAAGGCTGCAAGTATTACTTGAAGGTCTTATGCTGAAACATCTCCTCGGAACCGATTCAGACCTGTAGTCACTGGTGTCGAACCTCTTGAGAATGACTCTGTGAGATAGGTATGTCGGCCTGAACTCTGTTTTGTTGTTCGCAAGAGACCCGAGCTCGATGTACAATTCAAACTGTCTTTGCTTGAGATTCTGGAGCTCTTCTAGCTCATCAGCAAGCAAAACAGATTGAGCTGTCGTCCGAGTTTGGAGGCGTTTGACTTGGCCCAAGATGTCAGCAAGACCTAAGAAGAATTTAAGATTAAAAAGAAATAATAAACAGATGCTTTGTTGCTAGACCTGGGACATGTCCCTCTGACTCGTCAGAATCCTCGACAGAGGGACCTGTAAATCTGAGTTTAAAATTGGCTGTGATAAATTTTGATCGGCTTTATCCGGATATATTATGAAATACACCATATTTGGCTTAACGCTCAATTAGGAACCACTTAGCGCAGTACCTTCTTTCATCCACCATTAGCACCGTTGATGTGTTTTGTTTGCAATTCCTTCATGAATCATGAATCCTGGACACTTGGGTACATCCGGCAAGAAAGATATCCCAGGCGGCGGGTCTTTTGGCCTATCTTCGGGAGGTCGTAAAGTGTCGAGAAAAAGAGTCAGAAGGAAACCGGGGATAAGGGAAGGAAGGTCTAGAATATGTTTTTTTAGGTTGACTAGTGACGCTTGACACAGCCAGCGCTTGAAAACCTGTCAAGGGCATGTCTTGAACCATCCAGTGAAGGTCAGCACTGAAACATCATTTCGGGCCACAAGCGCAGCCATTTTTTCATGCAATATGGCTCATAGGAAGGGACTGAGCACGTTTGACATGACTTGGCCCAAGAAAAACGCGAGAACAGTGAGAATGGGCAAACAACAGTCGCGGTCCGGGTTGGGAAAAATGACGTTAGGCCTCGCTAAGCTCGGCTCCCGTTTGAGCAAAAAACCAAATATGGTGTATTTCATAATATATCCGATCAAAAATTATCACAGCCATTTTTAAAGTCCGCTGTATCAGGCTCTCTGTCGAGATTTATCTCGTTCTTTCAGAGAGCCTGATGTTGAGGCTACTTTGTTGCCAATGACTACACCAAAGTCAGTTGTCATGCCAACTGCTCTCCTTCGTGCTCCGGGGAATAGAAGAGCTTAATCAGTAAGCAGAGAACACTCGTAATTTTGACCACTTGAAAGCTATTGCCTCCAACTCGAATCCTCATTAGGAAGATTACGAGTCCCACTTGTGGGCTCGTTTGTTGGGACAGAGCGAAATTGTGGCCACGATCATCAAAGTCCCCAAAGGAGATAGTCACGTGATAGCCAGTGCTGCTTCGCTGGCGGCGACTCGGACCTTGCTTGTCGACCATCTCCTTCACCTCTTCGACCATTTTCTCAGAGCCTCCGGCCAGCGGTTGTCATGTTGCACCAATGTCTCTTGTCCAGCGTGGTCCCTAGGAAAAAGGTCAGTCAATTGATATTGTCCCTGGGATTTTGCTCAGCTTCGACGCAGCATCGTCCGCCATATAGGCATGATACCTCATGATGCCTCTCCCTCAATATAATCCATGAAAACCCTCGAGCTGGTGTATTCTTGAATCTGGAATCAACGGATCCGGACCGTGGTCATGTCAATGCATTAGGAGAGACCAACTGTACGTGCTTTCTGGCTTCATTTGGATAGCGCTGAAGCGTTGGACAGCGGGAAGTCTTTCATGATGATTCTATCCCATATTACCTGTACCTGTTGCTCTATCCCAAGGTAACTTCTTTCTATTTGTGAACCCGGGAGCTGAAGGATTCTAGATTCTTTCCAACCTGATAGTATGGCACGATTTCTGTGCGTGCTGACAGCTATGCAAGAACAAGATCTGACTCTGTCTGAGGAGAATGAAACTGGATGCCGCAACGCAGCGTAGCCGATTCGAGAATTGACCGGTAAGTCGAGAGGCACAGTTCTTTTGATGATTGATTGACCTTTTATACCAGTGGGTTCAACAGAGGCATGGAGGTTTGGTCGCAAAGACCCATGGAATAATGTCTTCAGCTATGTAGCCATATTCGTCAATTGTTTTTCTGTTCTTCCCGATGGTATTTTCGCTGACAAGCCCAAGGGGGTCCCGGAGATAAATAAAAAGACCGTGGGTTGAATTTTTTTCAAAATGCCCTAGGCCAGGACCTATCTACCTATGTAAGCATTCTCACGCTCCATATATGGTAATAGATAAGAGATAAGATTTCAGCGTGCTCGATCTTCACAGCCTTGACAAGTCCAGTTGCATGACGGCTTTCGCAGCCCAATACAAGTGAGATGATACTTATAAAAGTCAGTCCAATCAATGCAAGCGCCATTATGCAGTGGACAAACTCACCCAAACTGTCTCACAGGTCCTACGCTTGCAGCGCAAAAGCTTGGCTGGTACCTTTTGTTCTTCCTTTGAGACCACATTCCCACATATGCAGGAGATCACACCGTCAAGAACTGTCGCTTTACGCTTCCTTCCAGTACGTGAAGTTGTGTATGTCATGTCAGCATCAGCATCCATTGCGGCAGTCTCCGGTGTTCGGAAGGAAAATGCTGGTGGCTGAATGTTGGGGGCAAATCTATTAATCTATTGCATCATGATCCTCATGTCATCTCATTTACGACTGCATCTAGGCCGCCTCTGAATTCCTCTCACATTACTTGAAGCATTTACTTGCTCAAAGACACGAAATATAGCAAAAATGAGTCAAATGTATGTTAAAATTTTTGCATAGAATTTTTTTTTTCGCCTTCGGCGAGGGACCTACCTATCCAGGCCCGGGTGCTCGGCCCGATTGCCGGGACCCCCTTGGACAAGCCATACAAGCCGCGGCGATACATCCATATCCAACGGCAGTTTATGCAATTATTTTTGTTGTTATTTTGAGTTGTTCTTGGACTATCTACGGTAGTTGTTCCCTGTAGTTTCGCTCAAGCAATAGTTGTATTGATGTACGGGCATCGGCCATGATCGGCCGAGCTGACATGTGCTGTGAAGTATCCACGTGCTGTTCAAATTCCGCTGCACCGCTCCTTTGCCTGCAACCGACATTATGCTCGCTCAAATGGCTCTTTGCTGGCTGCTTTTTTGCAGCTTTTTCCCTCGCATCCTATCTCCTCATTCTACTGATATCGGTGCCGCCCACGTGGCTCGTCTTCAGCTCAACGTTGTCTACGTTGGTGCATCCTTGCCGGCTTATGTCCAGAGCCTGGCCAGCTCAAGTTGCTTTGCATCATCTTGCAGTTTGGTATTGCCTGAGTGAGTCCCATCCCGGTTTATTTTCATTTGTGCAGTAGCTTTTCTGTTTCACATTGCTGCCTCGCTCTACGGCACCATTTTTCACCATTAATATTTCTTTCTTGCCGTTGACCGAGTTAAACTCGGTATTCAATCAAGCGACCCGTCAAATCTTCCGTTGAGATTTGTGTTCCCTTTCTTATTTCTTGTTTCTCATATGGGCCAGCATGTCCTTTGCTCGTGTTCTCTGTCTGTGGCGTTTTCGTCGGACAATCATTGTCGAGACTCGACTTTTATGGTCTGCGTTCAAGTTCCTTGTGACCTTGCTGGGTCATTCAATGTCTTGACCTACCGTCAATCAATGGTGGATTCATTTTCTCTTTCAAATGTCGGTTTCATGAAATGCTTTTCCGTTTCTGATACTTGGCATATGAGGTCTTGTTTTGTTCTTCATTTTGCTTGAGATTTACCGTCTTTTTTCTTGTGGTATTGGGTTGAATTTTTCTCGCGTTCCTTTCTCATCTCCGTCAGTCTCGGCTGATCTCGGCGGCACCGAGGTTGACTTGTTTCTCTTCTGTGGTCCTTTTCTTCTATATTCATTTGACTTCTATCAATCTTGTTCCTTTCTCTCATGTGTCGTTGTCGGCCGATCTCGGTGGCACCGATGTCTACTTTCTTTCTCTTATTTCTTTTCCTTCTATATTTTAGTTCTATGAACTTTGTGCTGACCGTGTCTTTGCAGCCTCGATAACTCTTCCCGTCAACGACACCACAGTCCATGTGACGTTAAAAAAGAAGAGAGTCTGTGCAACTCTTATGAACAGCACCGTCTTTTGGCTCTAGACGTGAATCAAGAGTATGGTCTTTGTGACCTTTACCTCGAGGATAGTCTTTCAGACGACTTTCAACGAGACCGTCCTTTGGACGTTAAAGTTATTCAGAGTCTGTGCGACTCTCATCAAAAGCACCGTCGACTAGCTTGCGACGTTAAAGAAAAGGCTGATCATTTTGACTTCAGAGGACTAGCTGGCATTGACCAAGCCAAGCGTCATGTCCTGGCTACAGAATGTGTGAGCCTGGCCAGTTTCAATTGTGTCCGTCGTTGGGACATTAAACCTTTAGAAAGTCTAGGGGACTTTAAACCTCGCCACTTCGCTGATGGCCGTCGTAGGGACGTTAAAACCAGAGGACCAGCTGGCATTGACCAAGCCGAGCGTTGCGTCCTGGCTGAAAGCACGAGCCTGGCCAGCTTTATTCGTGTCTGTCGTTGGGACATTAAACCTTTAGAAAGTCTAGGGGACTATAAACCTCGCCACTTCGCTGATGGCTGTCGTAAGGACATTAAAACCGTAGAACACCATTCCAGAGGACCAGCCAACATTGACCATGTTGAGCGTAGTGTCCTGGCCCATGGACAAGTACTAGCACGGAGCCTGGCCAGCTCTAGAAATAATAGTACGAGCCTGGTCAGCCATCCAATTTTACAAAGAAAATGCATTATAAGTACCCGTTATAGACCTGCCGACTTTGACCATGTCGAGCATCGTGTCTTGGCTATGGGACAGACAGGGAGCCTGGCCAGCTCCGAATTGAATAGCGCATGCCTGGTCAGCCCCAAATTAAAGAATAAGACAGAGCATGAACACAATGAAATAGAACATAGTTGTGAATGGAACACTATATTGTCTACTCTGAATGACCTGTATTGGAGTCTGAACTTCGACGTTTTGCACGTTGAGTTAGATTTCATCCAAGAAACAGATTTTGATACTATTACAATTATTGATACTTTAAATCCTTCAAAGAACAAAAAAGACTGGAGTGCGCATTTCAGATACTCAACTATATGGATGTTCATACTACCTTGCCAAGTCCATAATGTAGTGAAGAAGTCCAGCTTACTGTGTAGAAAGGCCTTTTATCGTCATCATGACTTCAAAGTTCTACTTGGAAAGCTCAAGGTCACCAAACAAGACTCGCTATTGCTATTTACAATATATGCAACAAAAGGCTGGATGATGAATAAACTTGAAGAGGGTATCTTACACAGCACAATGCATTATGTTCCTGTATTTCTGAGACTTGAAGCAAAGGCTACCAGACCACCCCCCAGTTCTGTCATTGGAGGTGGTCCTATACGGTTTTCAGGTGCTGAACTCAGACCATTTGTGGTTGTAGGGACTGATTTACCTTTGAATGATGTCAACACCAAGTACATCTTTGATTCAGTAGATAAATTGGTAAATATTGAAGAGAAAATCTTGAAGCAGGGGCACATTGTATGCCAGATTCCTCTGACAAGTTCAATCATTGAAAAACTCCCAGTTTATGCAATCCGAAGCCTCATTACATTCCATGATATTACTTTGCCAACCAGATCAACAAAGGACACTGTTTTAAACACTCTAAGAGATCATGAAATGTGTAGTAATATGTGCACTGAAAGCTGTGTACTCTTTCAGCCAACTACTGTTTTGACTACACAAGATAGAGACAAGCGCCGCCGCAATAATCCAACAGGCAAACAAAAACGTACTGAAGAAAGAAAGGCTTCATACAAAAAATCTAAGGAATTAAATTCTGCAACTGTCATAGATGAAATTGATGACACAAAGTCAATCCCCAAGTCTGAATTCCCACCAAAGCCACCATCACCAGACTTGATTCAGCAGATTGTCAGTGGATTTTGTAGAGATACTCACCAATCTCAGTTTGTTGAAGCTGGATGTGCTGTATGTGCCCAGTTATGCCCAATCAAAGACTTGACCAAGATATCCCAAACTAGATTGGATCTAAGTTGGTTACATCGAGATGGTCTTACTCGTAAAGAGAGATTCAGTAACAATGATGATATATCTGACTTGGCAGGACCTATACTTGCTGAAGGATGTGATAGTATATGTCCTACCTGCTTAAAATCACTTCACAAAGACAAGATTCCAGCAATGTCACTTGTAAATGGCCTTTGGCTTGGGGAAGTCCCTGATGTACTTAAAGACTTGACAGTTATTGAAAAATTGATGATTGCTCGAGTTCGTCATAGCTATTGTGTTGTCAAAGTTTCATCAAGCTGGCGATTCAAGATGCGAGCCAATGTTATTTGCTTTTCAAATCCTATTCAGAAAGTATACAATATTCTTCCTCCACCTTGTGGAGAACTTGATGAGATGATTGCCTTCATATATACTGGACCATGCCAACCGACCGAGAAAGACTTAGCACGTACACCTTTACTAGTTCGGCTTAGAGTGGTTAAAGATGCTCTTGAATGGCTTCGACTGAACCATGTTAATTATCAGGATATCACAATTTCTGAAGTCAATCTTGCAACTTATCAAAATGAAGGAGTACCAGTTGGCTGGGACTATGAACAACAGGACACAAACCAAGATCCACTTTCCACAACAACACATAATAATGAGGAAGATGAAGGTACTGATAGTGGTCCTTGCCCATTCATGGTCCATGGATTGACAGGTGAGGATTTCTCTGGTATGAACAGTTCACAACAAAAAGCAGCAGCTTTAGAACACTTGAAGAAGGGTAAGAAAAATATCTTGTTTATTGGCCAAGATCCAAAGCCTCAAGATACTTTCCATAATCCACAACTATTTCCACAAATGTTTCCTCATTTATTCCCTTATGGATTTGGTGGAATTTGCAATCCTTTACATGAAGGCAGAATGTCCAGCATGACACACAAAGGATATCTCTTGACGTATTATGATAAACGTTTCCAGCTTGATGGCATCTTCCCACTTATTGCACTTAATATGGAGCAAATGAAAGAGTCAAACCAAGGTGGATATGTTCTCACTCAGAAAAAAGAGATCAATAGAATTGCAGAGCGGATTTATAATTTGGATTCAAGTGTACTTGCAGATATCAGTCGTCGTTTACAAGATGGTGAGAAAGTCAAGCCCAAGACTCAAGCAGAAAATGATTGCTATTCTCTACTTAATGATCTGGATACTGTTGCTGGAAAGGTCAAAGGCTCTATAACATCAAAGAAGTATATGCGTAATGAAGTTTGGGCTTTGATTTCAAAGCTAGGATCTCCATCCTGGTTTATTACAATCTCTCCTGCTGACCAGAATCATCCAATGTGCATTTATTTTGCTGCACAAAAATTTGAGTTCTCAACTGAGATATTGCCTGAGAATGCTCGCAAGAAACTTATCTCTATGAATCCAACTGCAGCTGCACGGTTCTTCAACTTTATGGTTAAAGCTTTTATCAAACATGTCCTAGGAGTTGGAAGTGATCATGATGGCATATTTGGTTCCACTGCCGGATACTATGGGGGTGTAGAGCAACAAGGTCGATTGACACTTCATTTACATATTCTAATTTGGATTAAAGGCTGTATCCCACCTCAAGAGATTCGAGATCGTATCATGAGTAATGATTCAGAGTTTCTTAAAGCCATGATTGATTATATTGAGAGTGTTCAAATTGGTGATTTTGGTGATATGACTGCTGCTGAAGTTCAAGAAGAAGTTGTTCATAAAGAGCTTTCAGATCCCAAGTATATCAATCCAACACTTTTAATGCCAATTCCACCTCCAGCTCCCAAGTGTGATTGCCAAAGCCTAGATTGTGAAACATGTATTGCTCACTCAAACTGGTGGAAGCACTATGAACAAGAAACTCATGAACTAGGATTTCGTTTAAACAAACATAGTTGCTCTGCTGGACCGAAAAAGCCTTCCAAGACAAATGACAAGGACAGAAAAGAGAAGTCTAACTCAAACTGCCTTGATGATAAAGGAGTATGCAAAGCACGATTTCCTCATGAAGTTATATTGCAAACTATGATTGATCCTGAAACTGGCGCATTGAAGTTACGAAAAGGAGAGGAATGGTGGAATACATGGACTGCACTTATTGAATATCTCATCTGAGCTAATACAGATACAACTAGCTTGCTTTCTGGCACTGCTGTCAAGGGTGTAGTTGCATATGTGACTGATTATCTTGTCAAAACTGGGATCAAGACATATGTTATATTTGATGCTATTCTGAACATTTTGAAAAAAGTCCATGATAGTCCAATTGATGTTTCTGATCCCAAGAAATTTGCTCGTGCTATCATTGTAAAAATTGTGAATAGTCTCACAGCTCGTATGGAAATTGGAAGTCCTATGGCCTTCATGTACTTGTTAAAGCATCCAGATCACTATACAAACTTTATATTCATTCCTATGCATTGGCGTTCATATGCTAATGTTGTCCAAGCATATTGGAAAGACTTGGAACCTCAAGCAGCAGATGCACACTTATATGATCCTGAGATGATTCCAGAAGAAAATGTTGTCATTAGGAGGAACAAATCTGGCTACTTTGGTATCTCTAAAGTTGATGATTATAAATATCGTGGTGATCTCTTGGCTAATATGAGTCTCTATGAATGGACTTTGAGAGTAACAAAACAATTTGCTGGTCATTCAGAATCAAAGGTGCCACAAAATGAGTCAGATGATGAAATGGAATTGTCAGATTATTGTATGGGTGGTGGTCTTAATCACTCTGATTCAGAGACTATTATTGATTCATGTGAAGATTTTATTGAAGAGACAGATCTAGATGAATTGATCACAGATACAGATGTGGATACTTTGATTGACTCAGATGACTCTTCCTATGTTGATACTGAGTCTGTTGCCTCAGAGGAGATAATACTTGATAGTCACCAGCCTACAAAAAAGTCTCACAGCCAAAAGACTCCAAAACAATCTGTCAGGTCAAACCCAGACCAGAGATCTATTCTCATAGATCACATCAAGTTCTTGAATGGACACAAACAGGATGAGACTCACATTTCACGGCTTCACAAGTCCATGAATAATTATGCTGTTAATTTCATTGGTGGTACCTTACCTCGTAGTGATCGTGGAGATCGAGAATACTACTGTTTAGTGATGTTAACATTATTCAAGCCATGGAGAGATCCTTCTGATTTGAAAGATGTTGATCAGACTTGGGATGAGGCATTTCGTTCTTATGACTTTTCACCTGAAGAACTTCAGCTCATGAAAAACTTCAATCTGCGATATGAGTGTAATGATGCCCGAGATGACTTTGCTGCTCAGCGCAAAAAGATGGGTCAGCAAAATATGCAACTTATGAACTCATGGGAAGAAGCAAAAGCAGATGGTGAACTTCTTGATGAATTAAATGAACAAGATACAACCTTCTTTGATCAAGAAACTTATGAATTTGACCAAGATGAGGAGAGACTGGCAAAGGAAGATAATCTATTCAAGAATGATAAGATTGTCATGTCTCAGATGGAGCGAATTGTTCGAGCCTCTGGAATGTATGACATAAATCCTGAACAATATTGTCTTGATCCAGATCTACTCAACTTTCAAACTTCAGAAGAGAAATCTGCAAATGAATGGAGAACGACTATTCAGAATGCTCAAAAGAATGAGTTAAAGTCTATGCAAGTCAATTCAAGTGATGCTTCTAATAACACAAAGCCCACTGGTGACTATACCAAATGGAATGAAGTTGTTGTTGAAGATATAAGTTATATCGATAAGAACTTCAAAGCTCAGCAGCAAAAAGAACAAGATCTTGTTGAGCATATTGTTGCAGATTTCAAACTTGAAAACAATGAAGAACAGGAAAGAGCTTTCCGAATTGTTGCCAACCATGTCACTTTAGCACAACAAACTCAACTTAAGATGTATTTAGGTGGCATGGCAGGTACAGGAAAGTCCCAAGTGCTCTTGGCTCTGAAAGAATTCTTCAAGCAACGACATGAAGCACATAGACTAGTTGTACTTGGACCAACTGGAACAGCATCAGTGAATATCAATGGCTCAACCTATCATTCCTATCTTTCATTTGGCTTTGACTCTGAACATACTGCAATCTTGAAAGCTAGAGAATCTCTAATTGGAGTTGACTACATCTTTGTTGATGAAGTCTCCATGATTTCTGCTTATGATTTCTATCGGATCTGTGAAAGACTTGTGAAAGCAAAGGGCCATGATGATACAACACTGCCATGGGGTGGTATTAATGTCATTTTTACTGGAGACTTTGCTCAACTGCCACCAGTAGGATATTACCCACTTTATAGCAGACACATTGGACGATCAATTCATGCTCGAATGTCTTTGAGTGACCAAAAGCAGACTATGGGAAAAGCTTTATGGCACCAAGTCACCACTGCTGTCATTCTGCGCAAGAATATGCGACAACGGAACCAAAGCAAAGAAGATCAGAAACTTCGAGTTGCACTAGAGAATATGAGATATGGAGCCTGTACTCCTGATGACTTGGAATATTTATGATCTAGAATTGCTGGCCGTCGCAGAAACCAACCCCATTTATCTGATGTCAACTTGAGATATGTGTCTGTTATTACTGGTCGTAACGCTCAGCGAGACAAACTGAATGATATGGCATATCAACGATTTGCAGATGAAGTTGGTCAACCAATTCATTTCTTCCACTCTCTAGACCGATGGAGCAATGAACATGAGCCAAGTGAAACTTCCAGAGCCAAAAGAAGACAGCGAGGAAAAGTATCAAGTCAACCAGTGATGTCTGACAAAGTTAGAGAAATTCTCTGGACCGTTCAGCCACGACATACTAAGCATCTCCCTGGAGTATTGCCATTGTGTATTGGAATGCCAGTAATGCTCAAACACAATGAAGCCACTGAATTGAGTTTGACCAATGGCCAAGAAGCTCAAGTTGTTGGTTGGCAAAGTGTACAAGACTCACAGAAACATGAATATCTTGAGACATTGTTTGTGAAGTTGATCAATCCACCCAAGTCAGTCCAGCTTGAGAATCTTCCATTGAATGTTGTTCCCATTCCAAGAACTAGTGTGACAGTTCCTGTCCGATTTCCAAATGGTGAAATAAGGAGTATCATTCGCAGTCAAGTTCAAGTGATCCTCAACTTTGCAAAGACAGACTATAACAGTCAAGGATCCACAAGAGACAAAAATATAGTGAATCTCAGTGCTTCAAAGAACCATCAGAACTTCTATACTGCTTTATCTAGAAGCTCATCAAGTGCTGGCACTATTATCATGCAATCTTTTGATGACAAGAAGATCACTTCTGGAATTTCTGGAGATTTGCGCCAGGAACTTCGTGAATTAGAACTATTGGATTCAATCACTAAGATGAGATATGAGGGCACTCTTCCTGTCACTGTCACTGGTATTACACGAAATGAACTCATTCACAAGTTTCGTCAAGCTAAGGGTGAACACTTTATGCCCTCAAATGTTCCAGAGCAGTTACAATGGAGTCCAAATATGCCATTGGTCTTGGAGCCACATGAGGCTGAATGGCAGATGATTGATACAACAACAACTTCATCCACTAAAATTAGTGCTAAGTCCACTATGGATTCTGGATATATCCCTGCTGCTGGTTCAACTGCATTGAAACGTTCAGCTGATGGACAACAGTTAAAGCCTGGTAAACGTACAAGATTACTGCAGTTTCATCCCAATCAGAGTGGTCCAGCTGGATTTATCTGGGATAGTATTCATCACAGTTGTCCATATGATGCATTTATGTCTATTCTAGCAGACATCTGGCTTTATAATCCAGTGGCTTGGAGCAGGAACTTTGGAGATATTAGTCCATATCTTGATAAACTTGCCTCAGGATTGAATGAAGTTACTCTGGGAAGACAGACTATGGAACAGGCTAGAGATGCTGTCCGTACTATGCTATTTGAGACTGATCCTGTCTTGTTCCATCAAGATCCTCGAGGAACAATGATGAATCATGTTGCCAGAGAACTTATATGCACTGAGCAGCCAGTAGCTTCTAAAGTCCTTCACTGCACTCATTGTGGAGATATTACTACAATTGGCAGGCTTAGCTTTCAAGTTAGTCTAGCCTCAACAAGTGCAAGTATGAATACAAGATCAGCAATGATCAAAGCTCAACGAGAATCTCGTACTCAGTGCCTGCAATGTCAACAAAACTGTTCTATGACAAGATATTATCATGTTGCACCTAAACTACTAGTTTGTGAACTTGCAGGGCAGAATTTTGAACCAAGCAAAGTTATTGATATTTTGTGCCAAAATAATGTGAATGTCCGAATGTCTCTTTGTGGGATTGTCTACCATGTTCATGGAAATCACTTTGTGTCAAGAATCATCACAAATGAAAATGAAGTGTGGTATAATGATGGAATGATCAACCATGGTCAATCCAGCTTGGAAGATAAAGTCAGTGAGTTTACTCCAAGACAACTTGTATCAGTGCCAGGTGGGACTGCTGTATTTGCAGTGTACACCCGACTGGGTTAGCTTATGGGTTTAGTAGGTAGCTTTTATGATTTCTCTGTGGACTTGGTCTTGCAACTTTCGAACCTGCTCTACAGTGGCAACTTTTCCCTGCATCTAGGTTTTTTCCCAAGTGGTTTTACCAGTCAGGTTTTAATGTCTCCCTGTGCAGCCCTTCAACCCATTTATTAGTTTATAATCTCATGTAGTATATAGAATATCTAATTTAGTTGTAAATAATATCTCTTTCACCTGTGGGGTGCAAGAGGAAAGGTGTGCTCCTGATGATGTTTGTTGGCTTGCTGAATTAGGTTAAGACAATTTCTTTGAGGTATTTGATAATGTAAGATTCATGTCATTCTAGAATCTATTGAGACTGAAAAAAGAATGGGGGACTCGTATCTGCCACCGGAACGGTTGGCCTCTATCCCACTGGTTAACCATTGTCATTAGTTCTCAGTTAGACTCAATTCATCGGAGGAATAACTTTGTGCTGGGTCAATGAAATGTATATGTTGCAGTGCTGAGCTTCAATACCCCTGCTGAAATTGTGTAACTTCAATCCACCGTTGAATCGCCCCGAGCTCTCGTTGATATTGCACTGCAGATGACTTGATAATGTTGTACAAATTCACAGGATTTCAGATATACACTATTCATACTGGTTCTTCTCAATGCTCAGCCGCAACTACAACACTCTTCCCGGGGTTCATGCCCTCCGGCTGGGGCAAGATCGCCTCCCCGGACTTCTCCAAGCCCTTTGTGACATCTTCCAAGTACCTCAAGGTACCTTAAGACACATTAACCACCATTATTGAACACTCAAGACACTTGAATGATAACCATTTTTGACCAGCAGTGGCATCTCTCGCTCAAACTCCTCATGGTACTTCTCCTCCAAGCCTAAAATGAAGTTTCCATACAAGTTGACTTGTTTGTAGATTATGAGCCCGATGTTCTAGATGAGGGAGAAACAAAAGTCAGTTTCAAAGTAGTAAAGGGAGAGGTCCTGACTCCACTGACCTTGATAGGAAGACCGTCTCCGCTGTTGTATCCCGCTGTCTGGCCCGTTATGATGAATCTGGCGTGATTGGCGGCGTGAATGAGCGCAGCGTCGGACTGTCAAGATAAAAGAATAGTTGAACACACATATCCACAGGTCCCTCTTTCACCAAGATAGCCGCAGTATTTGTGGTCTTGTAGTTGAAAGCCACATCAGCCCCGAGGGACTCCATGAATTGGACCTTCTCCTCAGCACCTGCAGAACCGATGGCCTTGAGACCATCGAGTTTAGCTAGTTGGATGACCAAGCTGATTGGCCGATTTCAGCTCGATTACTTGATTGAGATTGACCAGTCTACTCACGTTCCAGCGGGTCCTTGGTATACGCAATAAGCAATTCATCAGGAAGGGGAAAAGCTATGCAGCACCTGTGGTCACGAAAAGGACCTCCCCTATCCAATAGCTTGAGTCCTGATCGTATGCATAATTATATCATGTACAGTATTCTACCACCCAATTATAAACGTCGGTTCATCGGTCTCGGAGAGTATCGTAAGGTGACTCAATGCCTTCGTGTCCCCAACTCTGCGGCGCGGAACTGAAATTCGAGCACAAGTAGTATTGCGAATTGCAGTAAGGATGAAGCCAGACCGATGCGGCGCTCATTTAGTTGTTCAATGAATGAGATTCAGCGCCAGGTGACAAGCCTGAAGATTTCAAGATGAAGGTTGGTGTTACGGTATGATCGTTGACTGATCTCTGATCTATGCGATCTGCCTTGTCTTTCATCAATGACGTAGATGCCATACAAATGAACGCTCAGAAGAGTGAATGAAGCCTGAAAAGTATAACAGCTGACAAAATGTCTAGTTCACAGTGTAGAAGCACCAAAATTATAGCGGTATAGAAGCCGCAGCGAGCGTAGATCTGATATGGATCAAAAAATCTCTACATCATTTACAGTGATACGGCTTTCACGCGGTCCGAGAACCGAGCGGTTGCTGGAGGAATCTCCTTTAATTTGGGGACCTTTTCACGCTGTTGCCTGGCGACCTCTTCGGGCAATTTAATGAGACGCTGTATGTCTTTCTTGGGCTGGATGCCCTGACCTAAAAGAAACCATCAGAAAAACATTTTGGTCTGCAAAACGCATACCAATGCCAAAGGTTCTCAAGGGTATCTTGTCATCGCCGCGAGCATTGAGTTTCCCAGCCTCATCCTTAACGGAACATGAGCATCCTGTTGACATTGGAAAAACGAAATGATTTGCGTACCATTTTCGGGCCTTCCTTGATGTTACCGCTAGTACCGAGAGGTCTGGTTACCGGTTTGAAGCGATTGCGATGACGGAAGTGAAGGTCAGCAAGGCGCTCCGCCAGTGACTTTGGCTTGCTGGCTGGCAATGGCTTGCCGGTGCCCTGAAAGTATGGTAACTGAGATTGGGAGCAGGCAAACTGGTGGTCAAGCCTTACCGTAGGGGCCGCGGACACGATGGACAGAGACATGGCGAAGAGCGCGAGGGCAGCAAATGTCATTGAGAAATGCATGATGAAGATGTGATGTGAAGTTTGTGGGCTATGTGTACTGAGATTTGTGGATGGAAGTGAGTCAGTGACCAGCACGAACTGAGGAAAATAATGCGAGCTGTCCAGGTTCTTATAGAGATCAGATGCTTACCTCACTGTTGAGACGCAGGCTTGGTTCTTATTCATCCAGCCGGGCGTTGTCAGTGAGCGGGATGTCAACGAAGATCACTACACTGTTCACCGGTCAGCATGCTGACGTGTTACAGCTGTAGCCACTATAATTTATCATTTTGGTCATTCCTGGTGACACCACAGATGGCGAAGACATCCAAACACATGCTTTGTAATTATACAAGGGAAATCCCATATTTAATGCATCTCCTGTCCCGCTAAAACATTGTTTCAGCTGAATTAGTGTTTATTGGCAGGAGCTTAATTGCACAGTGAAAATGGGACTTGGTGCTAGAGACAAGCAGAATGCGCGCCTATAATAACTGTCAGACTGTGGGAGTTATAGCACTAAGGCAAGCACAGCATCTATAAAAACTGTCAGACCATGGGAAAATGCCAATAAAGCACTACCGGACCCGCCAAACCGTCACCGCCATACGACACCAGCAGAGCCATAATGACCATCAGCACATCATGAAGATTGATGATTGCACTATGATCATTGACAGGACCCCTCCTGGGCCCTGAAACCCAACAGCACCCCAGAAACAAAGTCTGTGTAGAGCAACTATGCACAGATGCAGTTCAGCGAGAGTGAAGGGTTTGGTTCATTACAAAAATCTGATGTAAGCGCTGGTTATAAGATCATGATCATGATACTGAGGTGGTGACTTTAAATTTGTTGTGTCCATCAATGTTACATTTTCGACTACTGAGGACTTTCTTTCAACCAGGGACTCGGGGAATCCACCGCCGTTCCCAGAAGTCACAATTGGTCACACAGCAGATGAGAGTTGAGATTCTTGTTACAGAGGACCATCGCCAAGAGATGAACTCGTGATAAAGCCGATCAAAACTGCTTCCCACGCAACACCTTTTTCCTACACTGGCATGATAGATTCCGCAGCAACGCCAAAGAAATGCCGGGGTACTTGATCTCCTGGATTCCCCCAGGCTTTGGACCCCCTAATTTTTTCACCTGCTAAAAGTGTCTTTTTTGAAGCCTGGCTGTACTATGTTGTGGTATTTCCCCAATTCCACCGAAATATCTTTCGAGACCACTACGCCACAAGAGCTGGAAGTGCTCGTGGTGCAATGCACAAGATTATGGCAGTTGATAAACTTGTTGGAGAAAATCAGATCCCTCCGAGAAGCTATACACTGCCTGTGTTGACCCCCATCTCATCTCAGGATGTGATATCATCATCGACATTGACAAGGCTGCACTAGATATTCTTGAGAGAGTACAGAAAGCAGCATTATGACGGATTATGGGTCTCTCAAAGCGCTCATTGCTGGTGACAGAGCTCGGTATTCTACCAATCAAATATCGCCGTCTTATCCTTGCGCTCGGTTATTTAAAATATCTAGTTGGACTACCCCCAGATTGATGGGCACATATAGCACTTCAGGCTTCATTTGAACTGTTTGCCGATGGATTTGCATGCTGGTGGATGGAACTGTTCATTGCACTGAGTGAACTATCAACACCAGTGCATCTATCTCCCCTTCATGAACTCTCGGACAACATTATTGATGATCTATCAAAACAAATCTATAAGTCTGCCATGATATCACTCCAGAACGACATTGATAACTCACCAAGACTCTATCTTTTGCACGGACGTGAAGAACCTCTAGCCGATGAAGACTCTCGAGATTTGAGATATAACACTTGCATTACGCCACTACTTATTACTTGTGACGATCCAGAGCCACCGACATGCCATCACCCGTTTATTAGTTGGTGGTCATCCCCTGGCTTCTGAAACTATGCGGTACTCAAGGACACGGATATCCCCAGAAGCTCGATTATGTTGTTTTTGCCATTCAAACCAGGAAACCCCGAACATGTCCTACTGGGATGCATTGAAAATCTTGAGATGATTGAACTGCGCTCACAGTTTCTCGATGATATCAACAAATGCATCTCACTTGGTAGTCCTCTAGAAATGAATGACTTGACATCAATCCTAAAAGCTTTGATATTCAATCATGGAACTATTTCCCATGTAGCAAAGTTCGTTCATGAAGTCTTCTGCATCATTTGAAGTGTGGCGCTACCTAATGGAGTGTAATGAA
The DNA here is from genome assembly GCA_029320655.1 of Mycena floridula. Taxonomy (NCBI): domain Eukaryota; kingdom Fungi; phylum Basidiomycota; class Agaricomycetes; order Agaricales; family Mycenaceae; genus Mycena; species Mycena floridula. The sequence continues at coordinate 502,779 of JARIHS010000047.1, forward strand.
TGCTATGATGGTCACCCAAATTGAATCTTTAATCCCTACCCCTTTCACGATTGGGACGCTTGGATTCTATGATTGAGTGTTTCTCGAGACAAAGTAGTATATTTAGTATATATGTTCCCGTGCTGTCTTAGTAGATTCATGCCGGTTGTGCCCGCAATGGGACCAAGCTGTAAAATTCTATCTATCTATCTATCAAACGACTCGAATTCCGGTCAAGCAGAAAAAGTGGCAGGAGATGTCTGAATTATCAAGTATCTACTACAAGTCTTTTATACCAATCTAAGGTACCTGGAACTGCTACACAAATCAAGAAAGAATCAGAGTTACTTGTAATACAAGCCAGGGAGAGTATTAAAAAAGTCAGAGAAATCGTACCAAAATGAAACCAATAGAATCAAAATGGGAGTCATACCAATATTTTGGAAACAAGGGACACTCTGAGACAATGAATCATGCGGACTCATCGCTCAAACGACTGGGGAACCGGCGGGGCAGCTGGATCCAAATAGAGCGAATCCATGGTCAAAGAATAGCACAACAATGTGTAATAGGGGGTTTCACGTTGGCGATTTTCATCCGATTTTCTCCCGATTTTCTCTCAATCAAAATCCATTTTTTGACGGACTTAATGGATCAACGGATCCTGACACATGCTTCGGCATGATGGCATATCAGAAAAACAAGGTGAAAACGCGAGAAAATTGCTGCAAAAGCAGGGTCAGAGCTGCTTTTGAGCCTGTTTTTTCGAAAATCATCCTCGAATTTTCTGATAACGATCTTTATCGCTGTTATCTGTGACATAACATCATTTGTAAGCATTCCTTAAGTCCGCGTTGAAGAGAGAATCAAGACGGAAAATCAAGAGAAAATCCAGAGAAAAGCGAGCCAAAATCTCCAACGTGAAACACCCTAATGTTACCAGGTACAAGTCAATCGTGGTATCTTCAGTTCACAAGAGCCACAGTTTCTAGTCACCTCTACATCTGTCGGAGCCACTGAGGAGTCACAATTGTGAGCAAGTATGAATCATTATTTATTATAGTTTAGGTATGAAGGCTGTGGTAGTTTTAGTGGGACCCTCGTCGTTTGCACCATGAGAAGGGTTGCCTGTCAATTGGAACACTTTGACCTTTTTATCCAAAACAATGTTGCGTGTCATGTAAATGAGTTAACTGCAGCACGATCACGACATCAGTATGCGAAGAACAGTAAACCAATCAGCTGTAAATTTGCCTACAACTAGCTCAGCAAACCAGCAAGCTTTGTCTGCGATGCCAGATTCAACTTCACAGTCAACTTCACGGGTTGGTGCTTCCCGGTTGAAGCGGAATGAGACATGTCAGGTGCTGGGTCACATTGAGAGGCAAGTAACGCGAGCTAATATTATTGAGAAGCAATGCGAAAGCAACATGAAAGCTGAACAAAAGACGGAATATGCGACCATTTGTGACTGTATGACTTCAAAATATCAACCATCTTACGCTGAGATTCCTATACACCCCATCCGTGCGCTGCTACAATTTGTGATTTTTTCCCTGGTTCCTCTGACAATGATTCACGTCCTCTGCTCTCTTCATAATCAATCCTATTCTCCCTTTGCCCACCAAAGAAGACTGGGCTAGCAGCCGGTTGACGCCATTGAATTCCTCCCTCCAAGTGTTTGCGGGGTCATATAAGACCACCGCGTGGTTGAGGGCAGTGCAGGAAGTGTGTGTGTGTGTGCCGGCAATTGGAGGGCAGTAGGATGCACATCCGGAGTTGTCGGTGGTGTGTTATGTAGGGTGGGGTTGGTGGGGTGGTGATTTTGCCGAGGAGGGCTGTGCAGAGAGGATGGAGAAGGTGATGTGAAGGCATAGGAAAAAGAGGCAGGCCTCCAACACTATACAAAAGAAACTCACCTGTACCCTCAGAAGTGGCAAGCCCAAGATAGCTCAGTACCTGCCACACTATATCCCTGTTTGCAGTGGGATATATGCAGATCCTGCTGACGCCACAATCTCACGTCCTTCCAAGCCCTGCCCCCCTTTCAAAAATCCCAAGCCAAATACCTCGCAATCCCAAATCCAACTCAGATCACAGCTGAGATAGACAAGACAGAATACACATTTAATTCTTTGGTTGGTAGTGTACCGTGACAGCGATAAACAAGAGCGGATAAATTAAAACAGAGCAGTGCAAAATGATTAAAACAGAACGAGATGGCAAGAAAAGTGACAAAGAGCATTCAAGTCTCCTCTCAAACTCAACTCAACCCAGACCATAAAGACAGAATACACAATTCATTCATTTTGGTTGGAAAGTCAAGGCTTGAACTCTAGTAAAAATTTCAGTGACCCAAAACACGTACAGCAGATATCATTGAGGGACATCAGCCATACTTTCCAGCCATGCTTTCCATAGCACATCTCGAAATCCAGTATGTCCAGCATTGCATCTAACATCAAATCAGCGTCACAAAGAATGCCAAGCCCAACATACCTCAAATACTTTATGTGGATGAGACGGGAGCACTTTGCAAAACCAACGTGCTTCAAACACTGCAAAAAAACCTAGCATTCATCCCGACTAAAGTGGCAAGCATCAACTTATAATTACATGCCCCACTGCCAAGTGCCATCCAAGTCCCCTCTCAAACTCAACACAACTCAACCCAGACCATAAAGACAGAATACATATTTCATTCATCTTGGTTGGCAAGTCGAGACTTGAACTCGAGTAAAAATTCGAAGAAGCAGATATTATGCAAGGATATCAACAATATGATATGCACAGCTGGTCCTTATATTCATTCACTGAACTGATAATCAGAAACAAGGGCCCAAGTCCAAAGTGTCTCGAACACTCTGCGAAAAGCCCGTGTTGCAACTAAAGCGGCCGGGGATCAAGACTTGAGATGAATCCATGCTACATACCACTTCTGTATCTCGAGTCCAACCCAATCACACATTAGGAGTAGAGCAAAGTGAAAGAAAGAAAGATTACATGATGTGATAGATATCCAAGCAACACAGTACAACAACATGTGCTGTGATGTTTATGTAGACTCAAACAGTGCTATATATCCAGTATTGCACTTGACCGTTGATTTGAAAAAAGCATGGCTGGGTCCACCATGCCTTGAACACTCTCCAAAAAAGCAAGGGAGTGTGCTCAGTGGCAAGTATCATGATATCAGTAGCTGCCACATTATATCCCTGGTCACAGCGGGATATATCCAGATTCCCCATTCCAGATACCTTCCAAGTCCCTTTCAAATCCAACTCCTTCCAAGACTGGGTCCGAGCCAAAGTCCCCTCCCAAGAATCCCAAGTTCAACTCAAGTCACAACTAAGAGAGACAAGATTAACTCTTGATTGGTAGTGTACAGTGATGACGATAAGCAAGAGCAGAGTGATCAAAACAGAGCGGTGCGAAATGATTAAAACACAGAGTGAGATGGCGAGGTAGTGGGAAAAGCGATGAAGAGCATCCAAGTCCACTCTCAAATTCAACTCAACTGAATCAGACCATAAATACAAAAGATGCATTGCATCTTTCTTGGCCAGTCTAGACTTGAACTTTAGTAAAAAACTCAAAGAGAAACTCCATGTATAGCAGATGTCAATACAAAGATATCTACCATATAATGCACTCACAACAGGTTTTTATATCCAGTATTGCCCTTGACTAGCACTAATAATTTGGTAAAACTTGTAAAAGAGGGAGATTCAGTCCAACATGCCTCGAACAACTTGCAAAAAAAATTCCAATGCTGATTGATGCAGTGGCAAGCCTCCATACAACTGAACACATACCATACACATACTCTATTCAGACTGGGATATATGCAGATTCTGTTGACGCCACAATGTCACATTCTTCTCCCAAGCCTCCAGTCCAAATCCCAAGTCTCTTGAAACTTGTGAAAACTTGTACTAAATACATAATTTGTTAAAACTTGAAAAATGAAGCAGATTCCCCACTTCCTAGCCAAAGTCCACCCCAAGCCTCAAATCCAAATACCTTGCAAGTGCAATTCCAAGTCAAATCACACAGAGATAGACATTTATTTCTTAACCAAAAAGCAAACAGAGCAATGATGAGTGAGATAGTAAGAAATCATGAAAGAAAACCAGAAAACCAGAACAAGAAAGATAGCAAATAATAGCAAATAAGACAAATAACACGGTCTCAACACAACCCTCACCATGAATAAAATATCTATGGTGGTAAACAGAATATAAATAGGAATGATGGTATGATCTTACTTTCGACGATGCCAGTCTCTTGAGTCCAGTAGCTTTGCGAGAGACTCGACTCTGGTGGACTTTGCGGGAGACGAAGACTCTAGAGCTCGACTCACTCTCCAAGCTCCATGAAGCAGAGCAGAGAAGCAACTCCCTCTGCTTGCCTCATCCCATCCCCACAACCCCAATATTGTTACAGTTGAACCCAAAGAGTTTCTTCAATGAAGGAGTCTGACTCTGATTTGTCTGAGTTGGAGTCGACGTCAGAGCGTAAGCTGGCAACAATGCTGAAGGTGTGGATGGTGTAAAAGAGGAAGGAGACAAAATACCAGGAAATGTCGCAGAGAAAGACGGAGTCCCCCACCCAGTTCGCTGCCCCCCTCACAAACCATGTCAGGATCTGAAGCTTGCGGCCTGTGATGTTGATCATATATTGTACAGGCACCTCTAGGACTTGCAAAACATTTTTGTATGGCTGTAACAACTGAGCCAGGATAGGTCTCAATTCCTTTACTGGACATTGTCAACACAGAACTAGAAACTCAGATTCTCTTTCCAATGGCGATTCTGTGGATTACAAGGATGATGAAGATGATGACATTACAGAGTATCATGCGCTGGGTCCTAGGCCACCTGAGATTGACCCGGACACAAAGAGGAAGCATCTGTTTGTAAATGTGTAATAACTCGGTGAGTCATCATTGTGAAAACCACTCCCAATCTTGTTGTCATGTCATCAGCAAAATTGACCAAACATTTTAATCCCCTTATATGCTCTGGAACTCATTGTATTGTTGGCTATGATCCCATGGGGTTGCAGCAGTTGGCGAAACAGCCAATGTGGTTGGAAGGGTCTGGAATAATTCCAATACCCAGAATCCTTCCAGGCATTAGAGCTTATTAGACGTCGATGGCAAAACAAATTTTCTGGCAAAAAGATGACATTTTCTGGCAAAAATTTACTCCACAGCCCGACCGGGGCCATGGCGGAGCGATAACGTGACCCTCAGAGGTATCATTGTACGATGCTGCTACCCAGTTTACATTATCTTATCCACCAATTTCTGTTACCTTTTCTGTCTTCCAATGGCCAAGCCCCCTCCAGCCAAGATGAATCCGTAACTATGCCAACAATTTACCATGTCGCAGCAAATTCTGTGCTTGAGCGGGATCAGTCTGAGCTTCCAAGGCCTCAGCAAGCTGGGAATCGCATAACCTATGCTTGGGTTTCTACCTTGGAGAGGCGTGAGAGTCTTTATCGATTTCAGTAAGCAGCCTTCTCAGTGAATTCCCTGTTCTCAGGAAAGTGACATCGACCTGTAGCTTGTATCCCGAAGAGATATCAGATGTTGCATCTGCTCTCTGTATACCGGACCCTTTCATTATGAAAACAGGCTCTCGTTTCACTGCATTTGAAGGCCTTGCTCTTCTTTTGGCACGATTCAAGTCGTCTAAAGATCAGTTTGAGCTAACCATGCAGTATGACAGGGCCCAGTCTGCGATATCTGAGCTGGTCAACGAGCTCATGGAGTATCTGGATGAACAATGGGGCTATCTGTTGGACACAGATGACCGTAATCCATGGATCACGCCAGAGCAACTCAAACGATATGCCAATGTGATTGGCAGGTCTGGAGCACCGCTTACGACCATTTGGGGCTTTCTTGACTGTACCATTCACACCATGTGCAGACCGTCTCGCAGTCAAAGGCAGGCTTATAATGGATACAAGAAGGAGCATGCTGTGAAATTTCAGGCAGCCAAGTTCCCCAATGGGTTGATAGGTCTTTTATTTGGTCCTGTTGAAGGTCGTCAAAACGATAATCACCTTCTCGCTGCATCAGGCCTGATCGATTGGTGTTACTCTCACGCATTCAGACCTGGAACAAATGCCATGACACCACTGCATCTCCGCTATTTCCAACTCTTCGGTGATCCTGCATATGGCTGCAGTCCTCCTTATGAGCCCTTACGCCAGTGCTGGAGAAAGGACCGACAATGAAAAGGCATGGAACACTGCAATGTCCACAGTTCGCATGGAAGTTGAGCATGGATTTGATGACATTGTTCGTCAGTGGCCTTTCCTCAATGCATGGTGGAAATTGAGGGTTTATTCCTCGCCGGTCGGGAGATATTATCGCGTCGCGGTACTTCTGTCCAATGCTCTAAACTGCATCCTTCCAAATCAAACAGCACAGGCTTTTGATTGCATGCCACCCTCTCTAGAACAGTATTTTTCCGAGCTTTAGTCCAGTATTCGGTTGTATAATTGACTTGCTGAAGATTGACGCCACATTGATTGCGATAAGATAAGATTGAGATTCTGATATCTATCTTGCCAAGAAGCTGCCGAGAAGGTCCACTACCTGGGCGGCTTGCTTTTGGGCAGCCTCTGCCTGTTTCTCTGCCCTTTCCTGATATTCCTTGCGGCTCTGCATATCTTCTTCGATAATCTTAATCAGCCGACCTGTGGATGACGAGCCAGACCCTTCTCGACGAATCCCGCTGCGGCGATGCTTTGCAGCGCGCTCATCACCTTCATCGTCAGTCTTGACTGTGACAGCTTTCGAAGTTGAGGAAGATCCCACAACAGGCTCGTCGGACCGAGTCCTCTTGATGAACTTGCGCATAGAAGCATTGCGGATGAGTTCACCGCCTGCTTCTGTTTCATTTGTGAGCTGAGGAAGATATGTAAGTGATTGATGACATACCTTCTTGGCTATTTCTTTTGCCCCATCGCTCTTGTATTTGGCTTCATCGTACTGTGTTTCCAAGCACTCGACTATGGACTGAATAGTGATTTCATATCCTCCGTCTTTCAAAGTCGAGGCAACGGATTTCGCATGAGTATCCTGGCTATCAGGATCCTGATAAAGAGAGTTAGTATTGAAAATGAAGATTATTTTGATGAACACACCTTTTTGTACGCCACCAAACCATCAACCTTGTGGCGAACAGCCTGAGCTTTGAGATCCCGAGGCATACAAGCTCCGACTTGGCTTTTCAGCAAGTCATTCTTGACAGCCTCCCATGCAGCACTCTTCTGGCCATGTGGTGTCATGTAAATGTTATGACCGACGGCAATGTGACAGAGCTCAATCAAGACTGGGCCATGAAAGATGCCCTTGCCTCCAACAGCTGGGCCGGGGAACTTTCAAGCCTTGCGAGTGACGGACGGAGGGACTAAAATCGTCACCAGGCTTGCTGAAGCTTTGCCTGATAAGCTTGTGAGTCTCGTCATCGACTCCTTTCTTCTGTGGCGCAGTCAGGACAGAGGGAGGAGTAACACCAAAGTTTGCGTCGACTTTAATGCTGGAAAGAGGTGTACGAGTCTCAGGGAGAGGTTCGGGGAAAAGAGCATGAACAGGAGGAAGAGCTCTGTCGAGCTCTGGACTCGGAGTCAAGTCACGAAGAGTAGGCAACGGCAAAGTGTTATAGCCAAGGACAGGGGTCGGGGGACTAGGTGAGCGTCGCATTACACTATAAGGAAGCCCATTGTAGTGGGCTCTCATTGTCAAGGGCGAAGGATCAGGTCTGAGGTCCATACCAGGGGGACAGACATTCCCGTAATGATGGTCCCAGAAATGACCACTGGCGACGAGATTGGCTAGACTGTGAATGACAGTCAACATATGAAAAATATTTAGAGCTCTTCCACATACCCAGGTTCAAGATTCCCCCCGGCACGGTGCTCTAGTTCCTCAGAAAATTGGGAGTTGGCGCGGAAAGGCATAGTAAAGTTATTCAATAATAATATGAGATGCTGTGAGTTTGTGAGGTGGGAGAGATGTTCCAGAGCTCTACTTATACCTCAAGGTTGGTTATGACGTTGGCCTTCGCTTGCACTGTACACGTCGAGTAGCAAAAATGTTACATCATCGCAAAGCTCAAACGTGATCGTGTTACTCCACACTGACTGCATGAAATGGTAGCCGATGGTCGCCAAGACCATGATGTATTGACTTACTAGCTAGAGCGCACGAAACAATACTGGGACAAAGCGCAGAACACTCTATTCTTCGCATCTCGCATATGCGACACATTTTTAGCTTCATGTGACATTCATGGAATCCTGGGTGACACCTCGCACGAATTAGAACATCCGGCTGATGGGACAGACATGCGGTTATGGAGCTGGCAATTTGGGGCCTTTTCCTGGCAAAAAAAATCATTTTGCCATGGACATCTAATAAGCTCTATTCCAACAGCTTCCAAGTATTCCAACCATTGCAATGGCCAGGTCAAGAAAGGCAACAAAAGACATGGTACCAACTCAAGTTCATCTCTGAATCATCAGTAGAGCAGCCAACACAGCATTCTGAAATTGGCAACAGTGGGAGTCGAACTTTAGACCTCCAGTGTGCGGAGGTACAATTCAACCTAACGTGACACGTTAGACCCCTGCACCATGAGCGCTCCGACAGTACAGCTGCCTCGCTCCTCATATGCCGCAGTCGTGCATCATCAGCGCAACTGCTGCCGTAGCGCATTGCACATTATCACTCATCATAGGTGGTCTTTTTGAGTGTTTTTATTCCCAAAACCAGCACTAACTTTGAATTAAATTCCAGTGTCCCTTCCAACCCCCTTATATTCCTATTGCAAGGATTCCAATGCCTTCCAATGATATTCCAACTACCTTCTGACTAGCTGGAATGATCCCAGACTCTCAGGATTATCCTGGGTAAATAGAATGAGATGGAACTATTCCAGCACCCCTGTAACAGCCTTGCAACAGCTCCCAACATTTCCACAGGGTTGGAACCGACTGGAAACCCTTATAAGGTTTGGCCAGTTTTGCTGATGTGATTCATTTGATTCTGTTGACTTTCACAGCACACAAATCCGCGTAGTCAACGAAACACACCTCTTCAACCAAAAGGTTTATGATAAGCTACATAAGAGGTTCAAGAAGACAGACAGTGTTGTTACTGACCCGGGTTTATACCTTTAGAGTCATTTCAGTCATTTCAATGATTCAAATAACCGTCTACTGACCTGGGTCAGAGGGGTCAGTCAGCAAAAGTCACTATTTTCTCTAGTCTACCACCAATTAATCAATCTCTATCTCATTTTCAGCTGGAACTGGCACAAGAGCAGCTGATGCTTCACCAGGCAGCAGCAAAGTTGTCTCCTCATCATATTTAGCCTTTCCTTGAACCCAAAAGTCATGGTGGTCAACGCCAATGACAGCCCAGGTGAAAAGTTCCATGAGGGAAATGACAGTCTTGCCAAAGTAGAGATACAGCTGACAGAAAACTAAGTGTTAGAGGGAGGACAATTCCCGTTAGGCCAGGATGGTTGATATCATGGATGTAATGGTCAAAGAGCTATATACAGGAGATCGGACATATAAATAGGCCACGGCGAATGCCGAGAACATGACGAGATACAGGATGACTAACCATCCTCTGCCACTAAGCCTCGACAGTGAATTCCTAGGATTCCGGATATCAGTGCTTGGGATCCACCACTGCTCTTCTACCATATCCATCAATGTCCCCAGAACCACCATGTCAGCCTCCAGTAACATCGTCAAAATGTGTAGGAATTTCCTGCAGTCACCAAAGATAAAATCAGCAAAGTTCCAGCCTAGGCCTAGCTCCTCTCCAAACGATCCCCAACAGACGATGCTTCGCACCGTCTTCCACATTGACCCAACCCTTCCTCCACTTCCACAGCACAGGGCATTCCAGACATACCAGTCCCCGTCTAGATTCCCGGATATCCTGAACAGCCCGCCTGTCGCTCTTCTTCATATGCTTGAATGCTTCAGATTCACACCCTCTGATCTCTTCATAATTAGAAGACCGCCTAGCAGCCAGTTGATGCCATTGAACTCCTCCCTCCGCCTCACTGGAGCAATAAGTCAAATCGTGTTTAGTTACCAGGAACAAGTGTTTTCGGTGTCATATAAGACCACCGCGTGGTTGAGGGCACTGGTGCAGGAAGTGTGTGTGTGTGTGCTGGCAATTGGAGGGCAGTAGGATGTGCGTCCGGAGTTGTTGGTGGGGTGGGGATTTTGCCGAGGAGAGCTGTGCGGAGAGGGTGGAGAAGGTGAGGTGAAGGAATAGGAAAAAGAGGCAGAGTCAGTCCAACGTGCCTCCAACACTATGCAACAAAAAACTCACCTGTACCTTCAGAAGTGGCGTCCACTATATCCCTGTTTGCAGTGGATATATGCAGATCCTGCTGACACCACAATCTCACATCCTTCCAAGCCCAGCTCCTCTTTCAAGAATCCCAAGCCCAAATACCTCGCAATCCCAAATCCAACTCAGATTACAACCGTGATAGACAAGACAGAATACATATTTAATTCCTTGGTTGGTGGTGGACCGTGACAGTGATAAACAAGAGCGGAGAAATTAAAACAGAGCACGATGAAAGATAGCAAAACAGGTGAGAAAGTGACAAAGAGCATTCAAGTCTCCTCTCAAACTTAACTCAACCCAGACCATAAAGACAGAATACACAATTCATTTGTTTTGGTTGGAAAGTCAAGGCTTGAACTCTAGTAAAAATTTGAGCGACTTCCAGGTCATGTACAGCAGATATCATTCAAGGATATCAGCCATACTTTCCAGCCATGCTTTCCATAGCACATCTCGAAATCCAATATGTCCAGCATTGCATCTGACATCAAATCAGCGTCACGGAGAACGCCAAGCCCGAAATACCTCAAATACTTTATGTGGATGAGACGGGAACACTTTGCAAAACCAACGTGCTTCGAACACTGCAAAAAAATCCAGCATTCACCCTGAATAAAGTGGCAAGCATTAACTTATAATTATATGCCGCACTGTCAAGTGCCATCCAAGTCCCCTCTCAAACCCAACACAACTCATCCCAGACCATAAAGACAGAATACGTATTTTTCATTCATTTTGGTTGGCAAGTCGAGACTTGAACTCGAGTAAAAATTCAATACACTGCTAGCATCCATGTACGGCAAATATCATGCAAGGATATAAACAGTACCATATATGCACAGCTGGTCCTTATATTCATTCACTGAACTGATAATCGGGAACAAGGACCCAAGTCCAAAGTGTCTCGAGCACTCTGCGAAAAGCCCGTGTTGCAACTAAAGCGGCCGGGGATCAAGGCTTGAGATGAATCCATGCTACATACCGCTCCTGTATCTCAAGTCCAACCCAATCACAGATTAGGAGTAGAGCAAAGTGAAAGAAAAAAAGATTACATGATGTGATAGATATCCAAGCAACACAGTACAACAATATGTGGTGAATGTGCTGTGATGTTTACGTAGACTCAAACAGTGCTATATATCCAGTATTGCACTTGACCATTAATTTGAAAAAAGCTTGGCCGAGTCCATGGTGCCCCAAACACTCTCCAAAAAATCAAAGGCGTCTGCGAAGTGGCAAGTATCATGATAGCTCAGTAGCTGCCACATTATATCCCTGTTCACAGCAGGATATATCCAGATTCCCCATTCCAAATACCTTGCAAGTCCCTTTCAAGTCCAACTCCTTCCAAGACTGGGTCCGAGCCAAAGTCCCCTCCCAAGAATCCCAAGTTCAACTCAAGTCACAACTAAGAGAGACAAGATTAACTCTTGATTGGTAGTGTACAGTGATGACGATAAGCAAGAGCGGAGTGATCAAAACAGAGCGGTGCGAAATGATTAAAACACAGAGTGAGATGGCGAGGTAGTGAGAAAAGCAATGAAGAGCATCCAAAGTCCACTCTCAAACTCAACTCAACTGAATCAGACCATAAATACAAAAGATGCATTTCATCTTTATTGGTCAGTCTAGACTTGAACTCTAGTAAAAATTTCCTAGAACGGGTTCATGTATAGCAGATGTCAATACAAAGATATCTACCATACAATGCACACACAACAGGTTTTTATATCCAGTATTGCCCTTGAGTAGCACTAATAATTTGGTAAGACTTGTAAAAGAGGGAGATTCAGTCCAACGTGCCTCGAACACCTTGCAAAAAACTCCAATGTTGATTCTCTCATTCAGTGGCAAGCCTCCATACAACTGAATACATACCATACACATATTCTATTCAGACCGGGATATATGCAGATCCTGTTGACGCCACAATGTCACATTCTTCTCTCAAGTCTCTTGAAACTTGTGAAAACTTGTACTAATACATAATTTGTTAAAACTTGAAAAAGAAGCAGAGTCCATCGTGCCTCAAACACTGTGCAAAAAAGCAAAGAATGGTGCGCAAGGTGGCAAGCCCAAAATAACTCTGTACCTGCCACAGTATATCCCGGTTTACAGCAGGATATATTTAGATCCTGCTGACAACACAATCTCAAGTCCTTCCTAGCCAAAGTCCACCTCAAGCCTCAAATCCAAATACCTCGCAAGTGCAATTCCAAGTCAAATCACACCAGGATAGACATTTATTTCTTTGGTTGGTAGTATAAAGTGAAGATACACAAGAGCAGAGCGATTACAAGCAGAGCGACAAAGAGAGAGACAGCAAGATAAAACCAAAAAGCAAACAGAGCGATGATGAGTGAGATAGCAAGAAAGCGATGAAGGAAACGCGGAAAACTAGAGCAAGAAAGATAGCGAGCAATAGAGAATAAGACAAATAACAAGGTCTCAACACGACCCTCACCACGAATAAAATATCTGGGTATAAATATGAATAATGATACGACCTTCCTTTCGACGCTCTTCGACGCCAGTCTCTCGAGTCTAGTACGCTTTGCGAGAGACTCGCGTCCGGTAGACCTCGCAGGAAAGGAAGACTCTAGAGCTCGACTCGCTCTCCAAGCTCCATGAAGCAGAGCAGAGAAGCAACTCGCTCCGCTTGCCTTATCCCATCCCCACAATCCAAATATTGTTAAAGTTGAACCTGAGGAGTTTCTTCAATGAAGGAGTCTGACTCTGATTCGTCTGAGTTGGAGTCGACATCAGAGCGTAAGCTGGCAACGATGCTGAAGGTGTGGACGGTGTAAAAGAGGAAGAAGACAAAATACCAGGAGACGCCACAGAGAAAGACGGAGTCCCCGCCCCACCCAACGAACTCGCCGCCCCCTTGCAAATGAAGTCCAGATCTTAGCTCCACCGCTACCACCGCAGCTACACCGAAAACGGAAACCGGAAACGCAGTTGGAGTTGAAGATCCCGATGAAGGATGGGCTGAAAGCCCACTGAAGACAGTATTTTGCAAACGCAACATGCATATGCCCCGTATATGGCCGGTTTTGTGGGGCATTTGAGTCCCATGGACCTGGTTCGTGTCCCAGTCACGCGTCAAAGCCCTAGTAGATCGACTGACATAAAAAATGGGACTGCAGACAAAGAGTACATGAATGGGTCAGAGTACATGAATGTAACCTGGCACCCCTCCTACTCCGGTCGCACTCTCGGAAAACTCACCTTCGACATGGATAGGAAGTTTCCCCGCACAAGGAACAATTATACGACGTCGGAACATCAGAGGGCAAAGGATCATGAGTGGAGTGAATTGTTTAGCGAGTGGTTCCATATACATAGATGACCTTTTCGAGCACAGATACGACGAGGTCGCGCACCCATGCCGTCGTTTCTTCATACGAATACTCTATTTATGTATGTATTTCCTTTTGTTTCCTGAATTTTGACCGCTGAATTTTCGACCGCGGATTCCTGGGATTCCGACCTTTGCCCACCCCAAAGAAAGCAAGGCAAACAAGTTACAAAAGCACGTGTCATACGTTATGTGCCGAAGTGATGGCCGAAAGCGGCATGACGGCGTAATTGATGGCACGAAAGTTGTAGAGTGCCTGCCGTCTCCTGCCGTTCGAGGGTTTGAAAACCCTTCTCCTCGTAAACTCAAAGTCGGGGATGACGGCGGAGGGAATAATGGAATTATGGGAGTCTGCCTGTCCAGTCGCTGTTGCCATAGTGTTGCCATACTGTATGCACGAAGCTTCACTGGCACAACGAAAAGCTAAGACCCGTTGCGATGCCAACTTTGACACATTTTGATAGGCGGGGTTGTCTGCTTGAGTCTCTTGAGCTGGAGAAGTGGAGTCATGAGATTCTCAGGAACTGATGCTGGAAAAGAGCTAGAAAAATCAGTCTTGGATGGGAAGTCACTGCAGATGCATTTAAGCCGTTATTACCACGATCATATGATCGATTATTTTTATGTCTATAGGCTTCTATAGGGCTGTCCAATTAATCTGTTCATTGTTCATTTACTTTTGTTCATCAAATTGTTCATCAAAAAAGTACCGTTTTGAGAATATGAGCCGGGACACCTTGATGGAGCTGGGATCGGCGGCCGCATTCGGCTAATCCATGCGTGACGTCCCAACATGGTACATGTAACATCTCGACACATGACAAACATGATCTGAAACACCGCCGATTCCCCAGATATAAACGCCGTGAAATCTATCGACCCTTTTCCCCCAGTTCAGAGCCGGTCTCTCCACTCAACCATTTCTGATTCGTATTTCATCCATCATGCTTCTCTCAACCATTGTTTCTTATGGAGTGTTTCTGGCGACATTTGCTTCTGCTTTCCCAATTTCACCCATGAGCCAAAGTGGCTCTCTTGTGGTACGTGGCTGAGCTAGGCGAGAAAATTGCCGCTGATATTTTTTTAGGCTCGCGCCGGGTCTCAGGAGGTATCGTTGCAAACCAGGGCCACAAAAAGAAAGGGACACTCCATTGCCAGGCCCTCCAATCCAAAATGTGGGAAATGTTCTCAGCGCTTTGAAAGCCCAGCAGCGGTTCGTATTTGCTTTCGCGTGTGAAGCTAAAGCCCAACTTTCTCTACTTAGCTCGATCTGCATCTCAGCGGTGGCTGTAACGTTGAGTACACGGGGTCCAACTCCAACGGACAACCAGTACGTCCTTCATATTTTACATGTCTGCTACAAATCTAACCACAACCGCCAAGTTCCCGATACCCAAAAGGGGTGCAAAAGACGAGGATGCCAAGGAGAAACTAAGGGCCCAATTTGGTGTTGGAAAAGGCAAGAAATAGTAGAACGAGGCATTTCTGCCTGGGTCGAGTAAAGTCAATGAACCGTTGTATCAAATTTACAATAGGAACCCTCTCAATCCCATAGCCGAGACATGGCGGGATGCCGTCCGGCGTCGACTACGTTGGGGGTATGTTGAAGTTTCGATCACCGTGTAGATTATAACCTGGATGAGGTTCAACTTGCAGCGCTCAGCAATATATCTCAGCTTGTCGGTGCACAATTCACAAGGCTAAGGAGTAATGATGTTTGGTTATGTTTGAGACTCGTAAATCTGCGTATGTCGCATTGAAACCTTCTAACGAGGCGCAAATCAGGTAAAACCCCGCTAATTGACAATATTTGGATCAGCTTCATTATTCACCAGATAAAACGGACCTCGAACGCGTCCAACGTCAGGGCACGCGTCGAAAACGGGTCATTTATGTTTCCAAGATATTCATCTCTTGCAGAACTACACTGTGATATTGCAGGAGTCGCAAAATGACAATTTATAGGTCACTCTTGTGATGCGTACATGTTCTAGCACTATTAAAGACTCCTCAAATGCATGGTTCATTGGCTCTATGATGCCTTTTTCAATATAAATCGCTCAATATGGGTCAATATAGGTTGGATTCGTCTCGGCGCTCTCATAGACAATCTCGTCAATCTCACCATTCACGCAGCCAGGTCAGACATGTCGTCCAGGAGCTCGTCTATTCTGAAGGTGGTAGGCATCGCAAAGTCTCTGATATGGATGATGATGATGTTCAAGTGATGAGCGCTGACATGAGCGGAGAGTTTGACGACTATGGGACTCGCCGGATCCTTCTCGAAGATCGACTTTCTCCACCCTCCATTTTCACAGTGCAGCCATCTACTTCATTCAAGTCTCCGGCTCCTGATACTGCTTTTCATTCCGCACCATCTGTACTCAACGGGATACTCCGTTCGCCAGGGCCAGCTCCGAGTTTGGGTACGAGTAATGATGCGACCGTGACTTCATCTGGCTTCTCGGTCGTGATCTCTCCTCGTCGTCCTGGCCCATTCATGCCTTGTTTCAAGGCCAGCTGATTCTCTCCAATAAGGCTAACGTTATATACCCTACTCTCTTTTTTACTTTTACTCTCACTGTCACTACATTGTCTTGCTCCATTCGCTCTTTACTACTCACTCAGTCGGTCTTTACTTGTTGATTTCACTTGCTGCACCATAAATATCTTGGTTTGGTTCATCTATTCATCAACTACAGAATGCAAGCGTGAAACTCTATCACTTCCTCTCTGCTCTGAGAATAGGATATTCTGAAAGTCATTCCACATCCGGTCCTTTGCATCACCCTTCCAGATTGGCTGTGCGGATTTGGTT
This sequence comes from Mycena floridula, assembly GCA_029320655.1. Classification (NCBI taxonomy): domain Eukaryota; kingdom Fungi; phylum Basidiomycota; class Agaricomycetes; order Agaricales; family Mycenaceae; genus Mycena; species Mycena floridula. The sequence goes on from JARIHS010000047.1 coordinate 519,339, forward strand.
GTGACCGACTTGGTGAGTTCTGAGATTGAAAAACTGTGTACAAGCCTCTAGTAGATCAGAGTGCAATTTATTGTAGTTGATCTGCAAGGGAACTCGAAGGCGGCCAAAGGACCCTTGCATTGTATGCATCCCCCATTCAGTAGCCTGTTGAAAGGACAGAAGCTGGTTGTCAAACTTGAGAATGTGATTACGTTCAACAGGATCTGCTGGAAGACGAGCCCCAGTCTTCATTGGCTCTGATGTGACCTGCAATTTGATCCGTTCCACGAGGGAAAGCAGTGTCGATGACGAGATAATATCCCTCTGGTGTCTGTGTCCGCCATTTCTCATAGATTCCTGCAGCAATTCAAGAATCATGCCAGCTTCCTGGTGCATTCAACTTGCAAGCAATTATCTCGCCTGTCAATTGTTCAATAAAGGGACTTTTGGTACAATAACCTCACCTTGTGAATCAAACGCAAAGACCCTGCTCACAAAGTGTTCATGGAGCCATCCATTGAACGCGCATTCTCAATCTCGACATCGGATGAGGTCCGTACCATGAGATTCAAACCATCCATCACACCGAAAGCGCCTGTAAGAAGCGAATGCCAGCCACGGACAAGATGATTGCGAAGCTCAAATTCGTCATCCTTGAGCCAGGAAATACGAGCATCGTGCATTGATCTGAGCGTTCGAAGGATAATCTGAAGTGAAAATGACACGTAGCGTGATAACTGTGCTCGGAATCAGCGCGAATATCTGAACCAGCCTGACATCCAGCATAGTGGAGTTCAAGTAGTGAAGGATGAGACCTAGTAGAGCTCCAGCAGCATCTATAGAACATCGATATATTCATGGCGCTGCATCAGGATTGACATCTGTGCGAAGAATGGCTATGGTATTCCACAGATCCTCAGAGCTGGGAATGAATTGAAATGTTGTGACACTGAAGCCCATTGTGGTGATGAAAGCCCGGTCATTCAGGCTCCTGCCATGGGGTCTCCGTTCGAGGATTGGGAAGCAGTTCCGGATGTGTGACTTGACGACGACCCGACGCACGTCGCCAAACTTTCATTTTCAGCCAGAAAAAGGTTCGAGCGGCGGTGGACGAGCTGTTTGAGCTTGTAGATGGACTCGACGACATAGTACGATGACCGCAGCCTTCTCTCAGCCCAAGTTTGGAGCCGGTGAATGCCTTTGTGAATGAGTTCATCCAAGGGATTAAGTATTCCTGTGTGATCTACTTCATGTCTTGGTTTCTTCCTGTCTGGATTCTGATTCTGACTAAAGCAACATCAAAGTCAGAGACAAATGTCATCCGGTGACGACCAACTCTCCAATCAGCGGCAAGCCTTCCTTGCTTCATATCGCAGCTGCAGAGATGATTGTAAGTAGACTGAATTTTGATTGAGACACTTCGCAATAAAGGACATTGATACTTGATGCTGAGCGCGGTCAGAACGCTGGTGTCTTTTTGAATTTGCTGTCTTCATCAATGTGAATGCATCATCGCAATGGGAGAATCATTTCATTATTGATCAGGGACCTCAGGCCAAAAGATCCGGACATCTCAGGCAAAAGAGATTTATGACAACTTTAGCAAAGACCTTGGCAGCTCCTATGGACAAAGAGGACAGGACCTGGGATTTCGGGCACCGATATAACAAAGATGCACATCCAAGACGTTTTTTCCTGGCAGTAATTACATACATATTTCCTTTGTTTAATCATCATTTAAAAACTAAGTTGCAACAGCGAAATCCTCGGATTCATCATATCAGACCTTGGAATTCATTATTGGTACACCTCCAGCTCATCAATCTCCAGCAGCATGCCCGGAACCGCCGTCTCAGCCTCCAGTGACATCCTCACAATGTGTGCACAGTTGCCAAAGACAAACTCTGTGGCGTTGCTTCATGGATGTTCTGAACGGCCCGCCTCTCGCTATTCTTCATATTTCTCACAATATACTTCAGATTCACACCCTCTGATCTCTTCATAATCGAATCTATTCTCTCTCTGCTCACTGAAGAAGACTGGCCTTGGAGCGGTTGATGCCGGTGATCAATTGAATTACCAGGCACGAGTGTTTGCGGGGTCATATAAGACAACTGCGTGCTTGAGGAGCGTGTTGGTGTTTTTGGCGCGGGTGATCATGGAGCGCTATGATGCGCGGCGTATTTGTGTGGGGTGAGAGTGTGGCAGGTGGCGAGTGTCGAGGAGGGTTGTGCGGAGGGGATTGAGAAGGAGAGGTGAGGGCATAGGTATATGTTTTATTTGATACATGGTTGTAATAAGAATCACTCATATTCCGCCACATCAATCACATCAATTGAGCATTGACTTTTAAAATACTCCTAAATGTACTCCATACTACATAAACACTCAAAACCTCCATGCTTGGAAATTACAGTTTTTCGCCACAAAGTATCATGTGACCATCATGTAACCATCAAAATAATTTCACGTCTGCGCATTGGATGCTCTTGACCACCACCATGGCTCCAGAAGAACCTATGTCCCATGATATTCGCTGTCCAATCCCAGGTAAGTAAACTGCTCAGAATTGTGTATGCTATATCTCACTAGTGTTGCAGACTGCTCTCAAACCGTCGACATCATTCTGCAATCGTCTGATGGAGTAAAGATCGGCAGCCATCGCAATAGTATGGGCCAATTTAGCGAAGGTTTTCCTACTGCCAATGAAGTGAAAAGTTCCATGACGATAGAGATTCTGCCGATGGACGAGACTGCTATCATAATTCAGCTACTGGTGCAGTTTTGGCATCTGAGGGATCTCCCGACGCTGGAGGACCTGGATTTCGATACCCTTCTGGCGCTTGCCTACGCCGCCGAGAAAAACCTGGTATACTCCGCCATGGCAATTTGCAAAATTCGGCTGAGGTGCGGTTCCCCCGTCTCCGTGACCCGATGTTGTGGCCTCATGTTATTGCAGTGAATCACGTTTTGTTCACGATCATGCATTGCAGATATTTTACTATGCCGTTCGTCACCGTTACAACCAGCTGGCCGATGACCTGGCCCCTCACACCGGGACCATCGAGCCACCATTGGTCCTGGACACATTTGAAAAAGATACGAGGATCTTCGCGGCTTGGGTATGAGCATTCAAAGATTCTATTTTTGTAACGACGCTCATCCCCTTCGTTAAACAGATCTTGTATCACCACGGCGTGAAAAGCATCAGGGCAACATTCCGAGCCGCATACAGTCGGAACGATTGGCACTGTGGTAGTTGTGGAGATCCAGACCTGGTATCTGTATTGGACGACTTACCAGTCTCATACAAGTCCTTGGACCTCGCTATTGAGCGGACCACCTGCGCTTCATGCAGGAAGCACGCTCGATTTGCGCGCGCAAAACAGAGGATGCAGAACCTTATCGATGGGCCGTCAAAGACAGCGACAAAATTCAGCTCTTATCTGGGACAGGTATAATTGGTCTGCCACTGAAAATAGGAACTCTCCTTCATCCGGCTCATGTACTTACAGCTTGTATAAATATATCATACACCACTCCAAAATAAATCCCACAGGCTTTCTTTTCAAGTTCTATCATCCACCTACATGGAACTCGCTTTGAATACTTGAGCTTACTTAGTTGCTCGCAGACACAGATTGGATGGTCAGGCGGCAAAACCTGCTCCTTACCCAGCTGCGAATCCAACATTAATTTCCAATGTACAGCTGCCAGATAATCCGCACCATGCAATCTGCATCCGACGCCAAGTCTGATTCTCAGAATCTCGCAAAGCGGGTAAAAGGTGGAGTGTTCGCGGCCCTGAACTGTTTCTCAGTCCGACTCAGTTCATCGGAGGAATATTGGTGCTGGGTCAATAAAACAGATATCATATCTTCCAATCATGAGCTCTAACTAAAACCCTATTGTATGTATTAGGAATTGTGTAACTTTCATCCACTGTTGAACACCCCAAGCTCTCGGGTGTGCGCTGATATTGCACCACAAATGACTCGATAATGTTGTACATTCAAAGGATTTCAGATACAAATATTCATACTGCTTCTTTCAAGTGTCCCCTCAGTGCTCGGCCACAACTACAACACTCTTCCCGTGGTTTGTACCCTTCTGCTGGGTCAATATCGCCTTGTCGGACTTCTCCAGGCCCTTTGTGATGTCTTCCAAGTACTTCAAGGTGCCTTGAGAGACACAATAAGCACCATTATTGCACACTCGAGACGCTTGAATAATCACCATTTTTGATCAGCGGTGGCATCTCTCGCTCAAACTCCTCATGGTACTTCTCTTCAAGGCCAAGAATGAAGTTTCCATACAAGTTAACTTGCTTGTAGATGATGAGCCCAATGTTCTGAATGAAGGAGACAGCGGAATGAGTTTCAAAGTACCAAGTAAAGATGAAATTCAACTCCACTGACCTTGATAGGAAGACCATCTCCGCTGTTGTATCCCGCTGTCTGACCCGTTATGATGAATCTGGCGTGATTGGCGGCGTGGAAAAGTGCAGTGTCGAGGACTTCGCCGCCGACATGGTCCCAATAGCTATCAAGGAGTTAGAAATGAAACGGCTTCGAAAATAGAAGGACTGTCAAGATAAAAGAATAGTCAAACGCACATATCCACAGGCCCCTCTTTCGCCAAGATAGCCGCAGTGTCTGTGGTCTTGTAGTTGAAAGCCACATCAGCCCCGAGGGACTTCATAAATTGGACCTTCTCCTCAGAACCTGCCGAACCGATGACCTTGAGACCATCGAGTTTGGCTAATTGGATGACCAAGCTGGTTCGCCAATTTCAGCTCGATTAATTGAGATTAACCAGTCTACTCACGCTCCAACGGGTCCTTGATATAAGCGATAAGCTTCTCAATTCACCAACGATGAAGACAGCTACGCACCAGCACCTGTGGTCACAAAAAGAACCTCGCCCTATCCAATGGCTTGAGTTCTGATCGAATCGCGCAATCTGTGACACACCTTTTTCGGATTGGCATATTCTTTCCAGCCATAGTAGGCTGTTTTGCCTGGGGTCACGTCAGAAAAGATATTGTGACTGAATCGTACGGTGTAAGTATACCAGGCATTCCGAGGATACCGACGAACAGCGACCACGGAAGGTTCGTGTCATTATTGAGAACCCTCAACGCCTTTGGGGGATTGGGGACGACACTGTATTGTTCGAAAGCTATTACGCGAGTCAATACAATACCATGATTTGGTAGTTCTTGAATGAAAGGACGAACATATAACCCCTTCGATATGATCACCGGCTTGGAACCTGTCATTCTCCGAACGCAGGACTAGTGCCAGGCCATAGTTTGCTACCCTATCAGAAAAGAAGGGTCGGCACACGGGAACTCGAACCAACTCCATTATGTACGTACGGTTCATTCAGAACATACATCTAAGATTACCATCAGCATCGTTGAACAAGATTATGAAGATATCGACGTGACGAGATAGATCAATGCCTACCCCATGGCCCATTTTAAAACGAATCGATGGATCGATCGAAAGACACAAAGTCTTCAACAGGATTCCGCCGCCGAGCGCTACAGTCTCAAGATCGATGGTAGGTGTATCGTCATATACGGTTGTTTTCCCCGGAATCGGATACCCTGGCGATGGATGAGGAAGCAGAATCAAAGAGCACTGGACCAAACGATTCCAAATCCTCCATACCTTCAGGTACCTCTTTGAAAAGAAGTCGCGCGTTCGCTACTGGGGCCATTGTGATGTGAGAAGGAAGTCATATCGAGGGCGGTTGTCGCTTTTTATAAGAAGGCAGATGGCTGATGCAGCAGACACTAAGTTCCGTCACTGCCGAACCAGAGGATGTGACAACGTTGATTGATTGATTGAGTGCGTTTCTGGGGAGACAATGCCTTGAACAGTGCTTTACATAGCAAGGGCCCCAAAACAACATGTCCATTGCGCAAAATCTTTTTCTGATGCTACGATCAAATGAAGGCCTATGTTTAAACAATGCAGTAACACCTCTGTCCCAAACCAGATCATCGACCAAATCTGACTCGGAATCTCAAACAACAAAGGTCTAGAGAGGCTTCCTCTCCGCCGAGGACTTAGCATCTAACTACCGCTTGCCGCTTGAGATTCTACAACTGCCAATATGGTCATAGGCGTAGTCACGGCGAACTGGAACCCTTTCACTGTGGAACTATACTGGTTGGCTTGGAGATTCGTCTCTACACCCTCGGAACTGCCAGGAAATGAGTACCAGAGCTACAAAAAGATGGTACACGAATTTGCTTAGTGATAGCCAAGCAGCGACCATCTTTGATCTCATCAAAATCTTGTTGGGGATCGATACAAATTCAGAAGAATTCAGATATAAATCATTCATTCATAATGGTTCTTGCTATGGTGTACTCAATTCTCAGCCACAATCACAATACTCTTTCCGTTGTTCAAGCCCTGCTGTTGGGCCAATATCGCCTCTCCGGCACTCCCCAGGCCCTTTGTGATGTGTTCGGAGTATTTCAAGGTGCCTTGAGAGAAGATGAGCATCATCGTTGATTGGGAGACACAGAATAATCACCGTTTTTGAACAAAAGAGGCATTTCTCGCTCAAACGCCTCATGGTACTTCTCTTCCAGGCCCAATATGAAGTGTCCATACAAGTTGATTTGTTTGTAGATTATGAGCCCAATGTTCTTAATGAAGATCAGGGAGAATGAGTTTCAAAGTAGTAAAGAGAGGTCCCGACTCGCACTGACCTTAATAGGAAGACCGTTTGCGCTGTTGTATCCTGCTATCTGTCCGGTTATGATGAATCTGGCGTGATTGGCGGCATGAAAGAGCGCAGCGTCGAGGACTTCGCCGCCGACATGGTCCCAATAGCTTCAAGGAGTCAGAAAATAAACGGCTTCGTCGAACTTGCAAAATAGAAGGACTATCAAGATAAAAAAATAGTTGAACGCACATATCCACCGGTCCCTCCTTCGCCAAGACAGCCGCAGTATCTGTAGTCTTGTAGTTGAAAGCCACATCGGCTCCGAGGGACTTCATAAACTGAACCTTCTCCTCAGAACCTGCGGAGCCGATGACCTTGAGACCGTCGAGTTTGGCCAGTTGGATGACCAAGCTGATTGCCTGATTTGAGCTTGATTAATATGCAATTGATCAGTCTACTCACGCTCCAACGGGTCCTTGGTTCAAGTGATAAGCTTCGAAATCACCAACAATGAGAAAGCTACATACCAGCACCTGTGGTTACAAAAAGGACCTCGCCCTATCCAATGGCTTGAGGACTAATCGACTCGCTCAATGTCCGACACACCTTCTTCGGATTGGCATATTCTTTCCAGCCGTAGTAAGCTGTTTTGCCTGGGATCACGTCAGCAACGATATTGTGATTGAATCCTATGATGAATACCAGGCATTCCGAGTACACCCACATACAGCGACCACGGAAGGTTCACCTCATTCTTGATGACCCTCAATGCTTTTGGCGTATCAGGGACGACACTGTATTGTTCGAAAGCTGATTCGCGAATCAATACGCGATGAGTTAGTTCTTGAATGAAAGGACGAACATATAATCCCTTCGACATGATCACCGGCTTTAAACCGGTCATTCTCTGAACGCAGGACCAACGCCAGTCCAAAGTTTGTTACGCTATCAGAAAAAGGTATCGGCGCTCTATGAGTATCAACTCCATTGTTCACGTACGGTTTATCTATAACGTATACCTAAGATTCACATTAGCCTCGGTGAATAAGACCACTCGCAATCATGAAATCGACACGAATAGATGCTTACCCCTCGACCCATTTTACCACGAATTGTCGGATCGATAGAAAGACACAACGTCTTCAACAGAATTCCTCCATCGAGTGCTACAGTCTCAAGATCGATAGTAGGTGTATCATCATACACGGTTGTTTTTCCAGGAACCGGATAACCTGGCGATAAATGAGAAGGCACAATCAAGAAGCAATGGATCAAGAGATTCCGATTCCTCCATACCTTCAGGTATCTGCTTGAAAATGAGTCGCGCGTTTCTTACCAGAGCCATTGTAATGTAGGAAGGAAGTCGTTCCTGTCCGCTTTTTATACGGCGTGGAAGGCGGCTGACTGATGACGCCGAAGAAGTCTGACAGATCAACCTCGGGGAAGTCCGAGTTTTGTCATTGTCGAACGTGAGGACCATCTTCAGTTGAACGTTGATTGATTAATAGTTTCTGGACTAGAAAATTCCTTGGACAGCGCTTTACGTAGCGGAGGGTCCCGAAACAACAAGTCGATGGCGCAAAATCCTTTGAGCTTTTCCGATGTTACAATCAAATCAAGGCCTATTTTTAAACGAAGCAGCAACACCTCCTTACTCAAACCAAATCATCGAGCAAATCTGACTCGCAGTCGCCGACAGGCTCTGATTCGGAATCTCAAACAACAAAGCCTTCCAAAAGACTTTCAAGTCTCCTCCGAGGACTTAGCATCCAACTACCGCCTGCCGCTCGAGATTCTACAACTGGTATGGTCATAGAGGAAGTCACGGCGAACTAGAGCCCTTTCACTACTGAAGTATACTGGGTGGCCTGGAGACTCGCCTCTACACCCTCGGAATTGGGAGGAAATGAGTTCCAGGGCTATGAAAAGATTGTACACGAATTTGCTTGGTGATAGCCAAGCAGTGACCATCCTCGAGGTCTCGTCACAATCCTGTTGGGGACCCTAAAGCCAGTGGCACTATTGATGTCCGGGCAAACGGCAGTGGTTTTCTGATGACGTCGAATTGTGGCGTCGCTTGGGAAGATTGCTCCCTTCATGCTGGATTACCTTCTGAAGATTTGTGATGAGGTTAGCGCACTTTAGTCACATTGTCAGATCCCTTTTATGGAAATCCTCAATATAGATAGTCTTATTGTCTTACTTTAGTCGTATTCAGCAAGCTCATTGTCTCGACCGAATGCGACTATCCCAACAGTTGATTTCCATATTTGGAATGTGCAATAAGACTACTGTACCCTAGGTTTGTTTGTGATGGTTAGATGATGAATAAGATGTTGATATTACAGTATCCTTCCAAAGCCATAGAATTCTACCTGAGCTTATCTGGGAATGATCATACACATGAGAGAGCTAAATTGCTGGGAGCACCACGTTGGAACTGCAGGGTGAGATTCCCGACCAATTTCAATTCCCGATACCCGCAAATGCAAATTCAACATTCATGGCGGCAAGTTGATCCATCGTTGATGGCGGTGGCGTGACCTCAGAGTCGGCATCTCGTCTCGGCGTCTACATAATCAGCTCAGCGCTCGAGACGCCGCCGAGTTACAACGGACTTGGATAAGATGAAAATTTACCGTATCGTGCTGCGGATGAATCCCTGGCAATTGGGTTCCAGGACGTGGATATCCTTTCGCACCGTGTTTCCGGTTCGCATCAAAATGTGAAGAGAATCTATTATTTATAGAATAAATGACGTCGTTTGCGCTATTTCAATGATAATTCAACGAGAAACTGCTTCTAAGAAACATCCCAGTGATATCATCATTGTAGAATACATCATGAATAGGTTTGGAAAGTTTCCGAGCAATCCCAAACATATCCAAGTGGCGTCTGAACCCATCTAGAGCTCAAAATCATCCCAAAATCCCAACGATTGCTGTTGCGTTCACTGGATGTGATCTGCAGCAAAACCATACTGGAGACTTCATGAGGGAAGCAGCATATGCAAGGCTATAAGAGAGCACACAAACCAGAACATCAATTTTCAGCTAGAAACTGACCTTGATTATTTCCTGATTTGGCTCCCAGTGGCAACCGATTTTGACCTCGTTTGCTGAGGAAAGACTTGAATCAGAAGACACCCCTCTTTTCAGTCCCCAGGAAATTGGAACAATAACTCTGTGCTGGGTCAATAAGATACATATCCTCTAGTCCTTTGATTCTATGGTCGAGCTCTCAGACATTTGGTGATACAGCGCCATAGATGACTCGATAATGCTATACACGTACAGATTCAGAGGAATTCAGATGCAGATTATCCATACTGGGTCGTGTCAGTCTCCATTTGGTACTCAGCTACTTCACTCACTACTCAGCGACTCCAGTCAGTGCTCAACCACAATCACAACACTTTCCATGGTTTGTGCCCTTCTGTTGGGCTTGGAGATCCTCCAACTCGGAAACTCAAACAACAAAGTCCTTGGAAATCTCCTCCGACTCTAACACAACATCCAATTATCCTTTGTTCACGATTCTACAGACATGATCATGATAAATATAATGACATCGATGAAGTTATGATAAGCTTCAAGAACCCTTTCATTACGCAGAAGCATACTGTCTGACCTCAATATTTGTCTTCACATCCTCGGGACTGTGATGAAATCAGGGCAGACTCAATCCAGACTTATTTCCCTGGAAGATAGTAAATTCGATTTGAAAGTTGCAGTTTTGGGCTACAAAGTATCTTGTGACCATCATGTAACCATCAAAAGGATTTCGCACGTACTCATTGGATGCTCTTGACCCTCACCATGGCTCCAGAAGAACCTATGTCCCAAGATATTCGCTGTCCAATCCCAGGTAACTTGCGCAGAATTGTGTATGCTATATCCGACTACTTAGTGTTGCAGACTGCTCTCAGACCGTCGACATCATTCTGCAATCGTCTGATGGAGTAAAGATCGGCAGCCATCGCGATAGTATGGGCCAATTTAGCGAAGGATTTCCTACTGCCAATGAAGTGAAAAGTTCCATGACGATAGAGATTCTGCTGATGGACGAGACTGCTGTCATAATTCAACTACTGGTGCAGTTTTGGCACCTGAGGGAACTCCCGACGCTGGAGGACCTGGATTTCGATACCCTTCTGGCGCTTGCCTACGCCGCCGAGAAAAACCTGGTATACTCCGCCATGGCCATTTGCAAAATTCGGCTGAGGTGCGGTTCCCCCGTCTCCGTGACCCGATGTTGTGGCCTCATGTTATTGCAGTGAATCACGTTTTGTTCACGATCATGCATTGCGAATATTTTACTATGCCGTTCGTCACCGCTACAACCAGCTAGCCGATGATCTGGCCCCTCACACCGGGACCATCGAGCCGCCATTGGTCCTGGACACATTTGAAAAGGATACGAGGATCTTCGCGGCTTGGGTATGAGCATTCAAAGATTCTATTTTGGTAACGACGCTCATCCCCTTCGTTAAACAGATCTTGTATCACAACGGCGTGAAAAGCATCAGGGCAACATTCCGAGCCGCATACAGTCGGGGCGATTGGCACTGTGGTAATTGTGGAAATCCAGACCTGGTATCTGTATTGGACGACTTACCAGTCTCATACAAGTCCTTGGACCTCGCTATCGAGCGAACCACCTGCGCTTCATGCCGGACGCACTCTGGATTTGCGCCCGCAAAACAGAGGATGCAGAACCTTATCGATGGAACGTTCAAGACAGCGACGAGATTTAGCTTTTATCTGGGACAGGTATGATCGGTCACGCTGGTCACACTGCTGCCAAAGTTGAAACTTTCCTTCATCTGGCTCATGTACAGTACAGCTTGTATAAATGTATAATGCAGCACTCCAAAATACATGCAACATCCTTCCTTTCTATCATCCACCTACATGGAACTGGCTTTAAATATTCATACTTGAACTTACTCAATTGCCTCAGTGAACACCGATCAGTGACATGCTGAGCGCCACAAATGGTCATATATAGTCCCACGACCTTATTACAAAGCAATTGATGGCCACGCGGCGAAACTTAGCTACGAATGATCTCCAATGTGCAGCTATCAGATGATCAGCACCACACAGCCTGAGTCCAACGCCAAATATGACTTTTTAGAATTGTCATAGAGCGGGGCGTATTGCAAAGCTGTCATCACAGGTCAGGCATGCTACAAGTCGACACCGCCCTCGACATCGGAAATTGAAACATGACGGAATTACAGCGTCCTAGGTAAGTGTTGGAATGGGAGGGAACTGACTGGTAGTTTGTACGCTGAAATGATGGTCAAAAGGAGATACTATGCAGTAGGCTAGTAGCCTTGCTGGTCGCGGCCTTTGTTGGTCCAGTGCGTCAGCTTGGGCAGCACAACTATCTTATTGGAATTGAAATGACCAACGACATCGATTCCAAGCTGCATTGCACAGCCGCTGAAAAGGAAATGCAAACCTGTGGTCACTGGTGGGTTGACAATAGGGAGTTTATATTACGATGAATGATTTCAAGACAGTGTCTTTGTCGCCACACGGTACCTATGATGTATGCACGATCCTGAGTCTTTGTCATTTCCTCGGACATAGAGATGTTATACTGAGCGAACAAAACTGGTTGTGTACTTATGGAGAATTGAAAGTGATTTCATGTTGAATTTATCAAAAAAATAAATGAACATGACTCGATACGAATCGACAATCTTCAAAAATGGTGCAAGTCTCGACTCTCAAGTGCGAAGGCGACCGACGCTAACAATGATGAAGCCGAGCTTGATGTTCAAGGGTACCAGGAGTCAGGACCGAAACGGCCGCGAAGATAGAATCTGATTTGACGATGAGCAGGTTGAAAGATATTCAACAACGCAGCTCACACCTTTAATCATCATTGTCACTAGAACCACCACTTTCGTCCGTTTCCTCCTGTAGATCAGGGTTAAAAAATTTGCGGTACTCTCTGCACCAATTCTGCAGCTTTTCTTGCGTACTAGGCATCGTCGGATGAGCCATCACGAGCGAGAAGTATACGAGTTTTGAATAGGATCCAACCTCTCCGTCCCAGAGTGACCCAAATTCTGACACTGCACAATGACCAACAAGTTCTCCTTTTCCGTCCCACAGAACATCGCAGAAGAACTTGAGGTGTCCCAAGTCGCTCTTCGACACATTGAGACAGTCGTGCAGTATCATCTCCAGGATTCGTGCTCCAGAGACGCTTCGGGCCCAGAGAAAAGCACGAACGATGTCGAGGAAGAAGAATGTTCCGATTGAGACCGTCGTGGAAGGGACGGTCCACGCGCAATCAATATTGTGAAGCCCAATATGTTTCAGCTTCGGTAGAAACTGGAAAGTATCTGAGATGAAGGACATAAGCGCATCAGAACCATATTTGACGCCACAGCACCCCATAGCCCTCCCCAGCAAAAGCTCCATCAGTAAAATGGGAGGCGAATCCCATAGATGAAGCTCCTCCAGCTGTTCAAGGACATCGAGCTTCGCCCAAAGAGCGTGGTATTCGGATTTGGCGTTCCAGGTGATAAGACCTCTTGCCAATATCGTTGTGTCCCTGCAATTCCATCCAGCATCGTGGATATCAAGTCGTACTAGATATTTGAGTGTAAATGCTGAAAAGAGATAACTGGTGATTGAGCTTGCAGTGCTGTGGTCGCTTCCATCAGACCCGCTGATTATGAGGCTCATGTCAGGACAGCGGTCGCCTTTTAGGAAGAACTCTTTATTGTCAGGATGGTGGGAAATCTGGAGCTTCGAATATCGAGCTTCCCCGTCGGTATGTTTCATCAAAGCATTCCAAAAGCGGAGCAAGTGGCGGCCGCGATGGTTTGTGGTTTTCATGAAAAGAGTAATGGGATGCGACAAAGCCAATTGTGAGAGAAGACCTGTAGAGAAAATCATGAACTTGTCGAACAAAGACAGTGTCCGCAATGTAGGGATGTTGATGATCGGTAGCTTTTTTTGGGGCACTGGCGTAGCGTCAATCAATCCGAGCTCTTCGATTCGTGTCATGCTGGCAAGGACAGACAACAGATCCGTCATAGTTGGACGGTGGGGGTAAATCCCTTTAAGCGATAGAGATGTAAGGTTTCTGTAGAATGGTGACTGCATTGTGAAGAGACAGTTTGCAAGCTGAAGGCGCTCAAGCCTGCTGGGATCTATGAATGAAGTCGTCGAAGGAAAAAGGGTATCCAACACGTAGGCCTTGTTTGGACCAAGTGGCGGATACAAAATGGAAAGAGACAGGTCGTGGAGAAAAGGAGCTTTCTTGCCAGCTGAAATCAGCTTGACGAAGAGCGTCTCCAGGACGGTATCGGTGATGGAGATATTCAGTACCCCAATCCTGTCCAGATGTTCTAACAAAACGGTTTCTGTCACATTTAAGCGCTTGGGCGCTGCGCTGAGCCCTGTGTCGCTGCTGACGGTGAGCAATGCCATTTGGCTTCGCTCAAGCATGACTTTGGTCCATTGCGCGCTATACGATGAAAGATTGAGCGTAGACCATAAAGCAGGACATTCCAAGGCAGTCTGACGCCAATGTTGGCATACATGAGATACCTTGATCCAGCTAATGTCCTTGGCGTCGTCGGGGACACCCAGGATGAAGATATAAGCCAGGAGTTCGACAGGCAGCAGATTTATGGTCAGCAAGCTGGAACTAATAGCCATGACCTGACAAGATGATAAGACATAAATGCACGTCGCTGAAGCAGGCGCTGACTTACGCAGGAGATCCCAATGGAAGAAGACAGGCAGCCTACAGTCTAGTCTCAGCTTGCTGCTTTGTAACATGAGTCAGTGGTCGCACAAAAAGACAATCTTCGACTTACGAAGGGCAGGAGGACCAGCGAAACGAAGCACCTTGCTGCTGTGACAAACTTGAAGAGCCGCCTGCTTAGGTCAGCGACATCAGTGATGCGGGAACCGGGTCGGCAGTCGGTTATACTGTCGGAGGTCTCACGCCCGTGTCGGCAATTTCCTTAGGTCTGGTTTCAACTTTGTCCAAGAATTGACCGCTATGAATCATTTCCGTCCAAACCTGATCAGTAACTGATGAAACAGACAAAAGGTCTAAGTACCTCAAGCAAGCTCCAAGGCTCATTCCGGACCATGTTTCCGTTTTGGGAAGGCTCCGTGAGATAACCCGGGCCCAAAGGCAACGTTACCCATAATATCCCTGTCTACCCCGTTTGCCAAACCTTTCTCTCAATGCCAACACCCCTTTGGCAGCAGAGAAAGTTCCCGTCATCGAGGTTGACATAGCGATACGATGAGGAGATTCATGCGCTTCAGGCCAATATTTCCTTGTGCAAGGCAGGTTTGGGCCTGCTAGAATCACATCTTGCTAAGGCGAAGCATGATCGCGATGCTCAAAAATCCATCCTGCATTCCATACGGAAACTTCCAGTCGAGCTGCTGCACAAGGTCTTCTTAGATTGTGTGCGCCGCGTGAACTGCTCGGAGACTTGCAAAGTCACTAGTTCACCCTGGAACATTAGCCAAGTCTGCCAGAGATGGCGGCGAATTTCGATCTCGTTTCTGGCAGCTCTCTGGACCAGCATCCGCTCGTCAGATTACCCCAGTGAAGTCCGGCTGGAGATGCCGTTCAGCGCTCCGGTTTCTCTCTCCTTGATGTCGCCATTTCCTATCATCACGATAGCCTGACCGAAACGAGCGCTATCGTCCGACTGCTGCTTCCTTCTTCACCGCGCTGGAGACGTCTCGTCGTAAATGTTTGTGATCGTCGCGCCCTGATACCCATGAGAGGTCGCATTGATGCCCTTCAAAGTCTCTGCGTCTCCTTCTGCTCTAATTCAAGGCCAGATAGAATCTATCATCTCTTCGAAACTGCACCATCTCTCAGGAGAGTCGATATCCGGCATGTACCACGGACATCGAACTTCTCATCAACATTCCTCCCGCAATTTGCATTGTCTTTAACGACAATCGCCCATTATAACCTCGGTGCTAGTAGTATCTCGTTTCTTTGCAGCCCGAAAGATTTGATCTATGTCAAAAGCCGACCAATATGCTGGTGAAACTGAGTAAATGTTATTTTCGTCACTTATCATTCAATTTCACTCGAGTGCCTGATTCAACTTTTTGATCTCGCGTGTGTTTCAACTGTCTGATCTCGCATGTAATTCAAAATTTCACATCTCGCGCCTAACTCAGCTTTCAAATCTCGCCACTAATTCAACTTGTGAGTCTCGCACCTGATTCAAGTTGAGTGCACCTAACCTGGACCCAAGTTATATGGCTGAATCTGCACTTCTATTCCAAGTCATGAAATCTTGAAGGTTATTGGGATGTCATGAGACACGCAGCAAAGACCGTTTTGCGTCACATGTAAAATTTGACTGCAAGAATGTTGAGTTTGTTGTGATACTTGGTACATGTTCATTGAGTCTGGATGATGCATCACTGCTAGAAATTTCATTGTCAGAGCCCAATTGAGCATCTTTCGAGCATAACAGAATGATTTCACTACATTACCATAATTGGCATGCAGCGCATCATTATGTTTAGCTCCATGATCAGCGACTCGAGCTATGTTCTACCCCATTGAGCATTATATTGGCCCAAACAGGCTGGAATCACGATCAGAGGATCTTGAATATTCAAATTCCGCATTGAAAGTCCGCACAAGCAGCGAAATGGGTGCCTCAGGTGCAAGACATTTGATACCCACATTGTATGATGAATCTTGCTTAATATTTTGTTAATATTAGGCTTGTAACCAGCCTCTCTGATGCGGCAAGAGGCAAACCTCTTGTCAGAAACAATTTGGTTAGTTTGAATATTGACATCGTATATGACATTTTCTGAGGTTCACATATTGTGATACACCACCAATTACGAGCCTAGCGCACGACGAACGAGTGAATGAAGATACTTGAGCTGATGTGGTCATACAACTGATGTCATGACCAAATTCCCATCGCCAAAGATGACACATCGCGATCACGCCAAGGGCCACCTGCCACGGCAGTTGCCGTGACACCGGACCCTCTATCGAGGCACCCTCATGGAGGGTGATCAGTCAACGGACTAGCTTAATATATGGCTGTTAAGAATGCTGAGAGGCATTATCAACCAATCCCCGATTTCACCATATCTGAGTGAGTGGCGACACAAGATGAATTACCGCAAGACTCACTGTACAAATTGAATCAAAGTTGAATCAGGCGTGGAATTTGAAAGTTGAATTAGACATGAGATGTGAAATTTTGAATCACACGCGAGATCAAAAAGATGAATCAGGCGCGAGACTCAGAGTGAAATTGAATGAAAGTGACGAAAATAATATTTACCCAGTTTCACCAGCATAGACCAAATTAGCCATCTGGGGCCCTGCACATTTCAGCCAAGGCATATCCTTCGTCTTGCCCAGGCTTCGAGACTTGACTCTCACTACATTCCAGTCTGACGCAATAGCGCCACTGTTTAACGAGCTTACAGCACCGGCTTTAACTGCCCTGCGGCCCTATAGTTCGGATCCAAGTTTGTCTCTTGGAGGGTGGTAGGCGGCGGATCGCTCTCTGATCCAACGGTCCCAATGTCCATTGTGGATCTCACAAACATCTTTTCTCCGTCTCAGGCTCTCCTCGACCTCCTTTCCAACACATCTACCATTACCCATCTTGTCATCAACCTATGTGCCACCTCGAGCTGCATATTAGAGCATCTGACATGGAGATCTGGACATCCGATGGTGTTGCCAAATCTCGCTCGTTTAAATGTTCAGACCTTCGAGGTCAAGGAAGTTTTGGACACAGTGGCAGAAACACGGTTTCCTGGTCCCACCATAGAATCACGGTTTTCTCCTATACTTGAAGAGGTCAATATCTTCTATGAAGACAATGAGAATCATGGAGAAAGTAGGCTGGATGCTTTGCGAGCGTCAGGGCTCTCGATACAGGTCTTGGTCATGAAAAGCATGCCGCTGCTCGCTTCCTTTTGATTACAGTTTGACTCGGGACATTCCTTTCTAACCATCTTATTCATATATGCTACATAGTTCATATTCAAATCATATTCGCCAATCACCTACTTTTAATCGCCTATGTACAGTTCAAGACCCTGTCTCGGACCCTACGACAAGATGTAATAGTATCAAACCCAATCTGAACCTCTTCTAAAACCATCGACTGCGAGGCTCAAAGACCGTGAACATCAAACCGGAATCCTGCAGCGCAGCGACACGATCCAACGAAGCGAGATCTGGTGTCCGAAAGACATTTGTTATCTTCACCTCTTCCAACTTGGTGCTAGAACCACCGCTTCGACATTCAATGCTTTCCAGAATGACATTGACTGCTGTGTTTCCATCAGGCCAGTTATGGTCTTTGACCTGAATGGTCAAATGCGTCAGCTTGGGCAGCACAACCATCGTAGTCGAATTGAGATGCTCAGTGACATCGATTCCAAACTGTATTCCGCAGTTTTTGAGAATCAAATGGGTCAATGTTGGGGTATTGGAAAGGAAGGGGAGGAATTCTGGAAAAGTGATGCTTTCGGGCAAGCTCTTGTTCGCGTCCGTCAACTCGAGATGAGTCAATGCGAAATGGGATCGAGTGCCCAAAGTAACGAGCGATGTAAAATCAGCAGAACACCACCGAGGAGTCGCCAAGGAGAGCGATGTGAGAGCTGGCAAGGTCATAAGATCGAGAATGGTGGCCAATGTGCATTCGAACGACAGCGAAAGCGTTTGAAGAACTGGGAAAACTATCGCTGTTCCCTTATCCTTCATCACCTGGTACCCGTCTGCACGAAAAGAAGCGCTTTGTACTGCACAGCACCTCTGAAGCAACCCCAGGACCTGTGTCCTCCCACTGTCGCAGAATGAATCGTACTGGGTAATGGCGGACCAAGGAAGATGGAGACGCCCAATGACTTTGGGGATGTTTTCGAGAAAGACGGTTCTGAGGGATGGTGCCATTTCGAAGACGCGCAATGCATCGGGTTCGTCGTACCTCGTGGGCCGCCCCATGAGGAAGACCTCGTGGAGAGCATCAAAGCCATGGCGAAATGGAACCAAAGCTACCATGTCATCCATGTGCAGCTGCACCTTTTTCCAGCGTGAAGTCGAGAGACAGAAAGCTTGGGACAATTGGGTTGCGTGTTCCAAGGCCTTTCGGTCAATGGTGATGTCGAGCAATGATGATGCAGAATAAAGAATGACTTGATGAAACAATTTGGCTGCGTTTGTGTCATTGGAAACGGCCTGGCGACTAAGGAAGATGTTTGACCAGAGAGCTGGATATGAAGTCGCGATTTCGTGCCATCGACGACAGACGTGGCTCATGGTGAATGGACTGTCGTGTTCTCCTAGCATTTCACCAGTAAAATCTACTCCGTTGAGGCAGAGCCGAAAGACCTTTCGAAGGATTTCTGTGGGCAGACGACCGGAACTAGGTGATGCACCTTCGTCTTTCAACGCCATGAACCTTTATCAAACGTCAGGACTTGATGAAGCGCAAAAGGACAAGACCCACGACGATGAGAATGAGAATAATGGACAATGTAGATTTTGAGAGAAGCTCGTGGTGGTTGAAAGCAAAAAAATAATTGTGCTTCCTTCTTTTCGGGTCCGACATTGGTAAGGGTTTTACGTATCGAGGCCGAAAGTTCTCGAAGGGAGATTCAAGGAGATTATGAGTTTGCGAAAGGAGATTCTGATTCCACCATAAGCAAGCTACAAAAACATTGAACACTACAGCTCGTACCGTCTATCCAGGCTAAAGCGATCAAGGGACTCTTTACACCCCTTTTCCTCCGTACGAACCGTCGTCGGGTGAGCCTTTACGACGGTGAAATATACGGGTTTCAAATCACGACGTCTCCAGCCCAGAGCGACCCTTCATGACCAACAAGCTCTTCTTTTCCATTCCACAAAACGTCGCAGAAGAGCCCAAGAAGACCCCCAAGTCGCCTAGCCCTTGAGCTACTGTTAGATTCATGAGATTTGATATGGAAACTAGAAGAAATGATCACACCATTTGAGGATCAAGAATCAAACCATCTGGGTTAGTTGTCGGATTGTGCTTTTATGCCAGGACCAAGCAATGACCCGTGGTCGAGACGGAGAAGCTTGCGACGAGATGGTTCGAGACAAATCGAAGGCCCGGAGGAAAAGGAAGAGCCAGGTTCCGTTACATCAACGCCTTGTTCTTGCCTATGACAGACCGTCAGGAAGGTCCGCAATCATGAAGAATATAATGAAGCTCACCAAGGTTATCTTGAACGCCGGTCGATCTGGTGACTTTTCCAGAGCTCTGCACTTTGCAGTTCCTTCTCGTCGGCTTTGGCTGACAGGACTTAATTGAATTGTCGAAACGAGACCTTCTGGTGGCTGGTACGAAAGGGAAACTAGGACCAGACCAATGATACGAGGACTCAGAGGAAGGAATTGTTTCGCGAGATGGATCCCGACGGAGAGCGTCTTGAGAAATTGGCGATGACTTCCTCCTCTGTGGACTAGCAGCGCGAATCGAGGATGAGACATCGTCGTCGAAGGTCATTAAGAATCGCGAATGTCATCAACAGAAGGTTTTGTGTTTCTGGATATCGTAGGGATTCCGGGACCATCGCTGGGGACAGTGAAATGCTCGCGGTCGTTGGAAAGCGATGACGAAATGAGAATAGGGATGAAGACGAGTTCTATAGCAGAGTGAAGGTCAAAGGAAGCACCAGTGACGAAAAAGCCAACGCGCCTTTTTTCAATGTCATATTCAGAGCTCTCGACAGCCTGACCGCGCTCGACCGCATCTTGCCTCCCTCCATAATCAGCAACGAACGGTTTCTGGAACAATCTCGGTGTAAACAGGTGGTAGAGATATGCTGGAAGAAGGGTCACTGGCATCGAGTCACTCGTTTGGCATTGGGCGGCGGCGTTGTTGGCCGAGGATTCTGATACCAGCGTTGGCCTTGGCAGAGGCATTATCGGAATAGCTGGCGGAGCTTATGCAGATGCGATATCTGGAATACATGGCAGGTCGGAAATACAATCCGCTACCACGTCGGCCGGTATCGTTCAAAGGCAACTAGCCTATCGACATGGATTCTTGACGAGGTTGACGTGAATTCGCGGACAAGGTGACATTGGTCAAACATGCGGCGTCGACGGTATCGACATTTATGTCGGTGATTGTTGCACTCTGAAAGAAGTTTAGCCGTAGATTTTCATTCTGAAGGTCAAGGTAGACGTACATTATCATTATTGCCGCTCTCGACGTGTGGTTCATTGCAGCGCCTTCCTGTTCTTTATCTTCCTGCTTCCTTTTCGGGGGCCTATATAGAAGGCCAAAAGACACGACCGGTCCCGAAACGAATGGATTGCCTTGGTGCTGCTGCCTGACTGTATTGGCAATAATAGCAAGGCGATTGAGAAGGAAAAGAGGGAGGTTAGCTGCGGCAGGTTGAATGTAAGGGCTACGACCAGAATTATGAGGGATATTCAGCGACACAAATTTTAGAAACGCACCATAGGCTTAATACCATGGAGCCAGCAGGCTATATCACGCAGTGGCGATAGAAGCTATTAGCTAGGGAGGATGGAGAGCTCTCGAGCGGCTCGAGCACCTCGAGGTGAGAGAGGTCAGGACAACATTGAAGCTGACTGGTTGGAAAAGCTGGTAATTCGGATTAACGGCTCCAATATTCAAAATGTCGTAAGGAGGAGAAGGTCGTCAACGAGCGGTCAAGACTGAGGTTACGGACCGGGACCCAGGTCGAAAAGATTTTGGTCACGTTTTCAAATTGTGATCTGCCTTCGGCTTTGACGCGACCATGTTCAGCCTGCAAGTTTGGTTTCGCTCTGGCCGTTGCAGCAGCGGACTATTTAGCTTGCGGTCAAGCCAGTCCATTCCTTTTCGACTGCTCTCCACAGCGCCCCCCAACATCTTCAGACTGAATGTGATGCCGCTGCCCGAAAATCCACTGCCCAAAGAGCCTTCGCTTGCTGAGAAGGTCATACAGGACAGTTTTCAGTCCTTCGGCAAAATTAGAGGTATTACCCTGCGTGCGTACCTCGTTAACGCGGCTGGTGTTTCGTTGACGATTTGCTTTTCCCGACAGCCAAGTTGGAAGACGAGTCAGGCAAAACCGCTATCTCCATTGATTTTGAGCCTACCGAGGATTTAAAGGCACGTTGGGAATCGTCAGAGACAAAGCAGAAGGTTACTGGCGTCAATGGGCACGAATTCGAGGTATCCCAGGCAGCAAGGCTAGAGAAGAGAAACCCAAGCGTGAGGGTGTATGTTGGCATGCCAACTGGCAATCCTGGGGCAATGCCAAAACCCCATGTCGAAGCTGCATTGGCGGAATTTGGAAAGATAGCTCGTATAGAGCGCAGTGGTGTGTGTGTCTTTACACCTTTGAGGATATTGTGCTCAAAACAGGTCTAGAACCCGAAAATGTCGTTGTCGCGTTCGAAAGACGCGAGGACGCGACAAAGGCCATCAAGGGTCACATCTCCCTGCCAGATGGGACCAGGTTGAGCCCGGTGTACGCGCTTCCTCACAGAAGCCCCAACAAAATCATGGAATTCTTCCTGAGCGGTCCACTCGAACCTTCAGCCGATGAAGCTTCAATCCAGAAACATCTCCTTGATTCATTGGCCCTCGCCGACGACGATAAACCTGAAATAATAAATGTCAAACTGCGTGCGTCTTATCTGTTATACCGCTGTCCGTCCACCCGAATTCATTCTACCTCGTTTTCAGCACTTGGTCCTGAAAAGCCCGCCATAATCAAGATGAAGTTCAAAAATTTGGCTGTATCACGAAAAGTCATGGAGGCTGTGGAATCTCTCGAGACCGCTGAGATTAGAGCGCGCTACTTTCGGCATTCAACGGGGATTCGACGCTGAATACCGCTATGTAATGTGAATGGTCCAGAGGCATTTTGCTATATTTTCGAAGATGAAGACAAACCCCCGACTCGAAAGAGATGTTACCCTCGTGGGTTGACGAAAATAACGTTGGTTCTGGTTTTCGATCTATTAAAGGTCTGCTACGTTGTTCACAATCTAGTATGGGAGCTTTGGATGACAACAATAAGATGGCTGCCGGATAGTGAAAGCCGGTAATGTTAGCCGTAATACCATTCAACCTTCAAATGTTCGTTCATCTCTAGAACGTGTGATTCGTCTGACATTACCTGCGACGATAGAATCAGCAGATGGACGGCAAAAGAGACAGAAAAGACCCACCTTGTCTCACCGCGAGCCCGGTCAACCCTTGAGAAATGTCGGACCAGAAGTTCGGTTGAGTTGCGGTTGAGAGGAGTCTTGGAGAGCGCTTCAAGGGCGATGGGCCAGAAAATGTGTGAAAGCGATCGTGTAAACCGACGGAAACCTCAATGGCAAGGCCTCATTTCATGTTGAATCTGTCTGGGGAGAGAACCATGCTGGTCTGGATGAATGGTTGGGAATATTCGGTCCTTCAATCAGGTGGTGCAGCAGGACGATTGAAAACATGCTTTTTTCGGCGCTTTTGGGGTAGCTCCACGGTCTGTGACCCGGCGCAGTCAGGCAAAATAGCAATGGTCATAAGAGATGCTACCGAGAGGGATCAAGGCCAGAAAAGTAGAGAGATTCTGGTTGGATTCCGGGCTTACCGCTGAAGTCAGAAAAAGTGCGCAATCAGCCGTCCAAAGCAACGGAAATGAGATTTCGGAGGCCAGTTTTCGTTTTTAATTGGTATGGGGAGAGAAACATGCTGGTCTGAGGGAATGGTTGAAAATATTGGGTCCTTGAATCAGGTGGTGAAGCAGGTTGGTTAAAAACATGCTTTTTTCGTCGCTTTGAATGGAGCTTTTGGGCCGAGAGCGCGTTCCCCCGCATTCCTTGTCATATTAGAGGGTACCAGATATATTGAGCCTGCCCAGGTCGATCTTGAAGAGACGTTGGTCAAATAAAAAGCCGAGACACAGGGACCAGGTTTTTCTCGCGACAGGAGGGCAGTAGGGAGGGTGGATCAGGATAAAACCAACCAGAGTGATATTCTTGAGGATGGGATCATAGTGGTTTGTGGGATAAGTGATATTTATTTCGCTCATCGTCGCCGACGATGACAAGGCCATTAGTGCACGTGACCCCAAGCTCGACTTTGGTCCCGCTTGATTCCAGGAGACAGGTAGACCCGTAAGCAGCCTGCTAGGTGAAGAAGGTTCAGGCCATATTGGCCTCAAGAAGCCAGGTTCGGCTTCTCGCTCAAAACTTGGCAAGTCTCACAAATATCTTTGAAAAAAGCCGTATTTGGTCTTTGAATAGTAAACAGCATATGAAAGCATACAGAATGACCGACCAAAGAACTCGCAGAGTTCGCGAAAGAAAAGCGAATGTTTGGATATGCTAAGGTCAATGCAACGGAAATGGTCCAGTCCCATACGCCCAAGGTAGCCTAAACCTCGACCGAACCGCCGTTTCCGTCTGGGCTCTCCATGATCAGCGACAGTCGCGCCTTTTCTCGACGGATCACTGCAGGCATCGAAGCAGGCTTCGCCTTGGGCTTGGAGGCTGCCGAAGAAGCTGTTTTCTTCGAAGAGGAAGGCGGTGGAGATGCTGAACGAGAGGCGACAAGCTTTGATACTGCTTTGCGTGGAACTCGGTGAAGCGATGATGGTAAAGCGATGGAATCGCGGGTTGAGCTCATGGTTCGACGAGCTGGGATAGCCGGTAGAACCCTTCTCCTGCTTCTCTTCTTCGTCCTTCTCTTCATCCTCTAACAAATCCTCCTGAAGACCATATTTAATAGTACACCGTCTCCCAGAGTTTGTCGTAAGCGCTCGAGCTTCTGGCGACGGATGCTGTTGCTGGAAGGATCGCTGAAGCGAGGAGATGTAGAAGGTGAAATACTGCTGGCCCCTGGGTCTCAGCATGAATCATTTGTCGTCAAAGGTCCTCGAAAGCGGTCAAGCATGGTCTCCAGTTGAAGGGCAGGCAGCGAAGGCTTGAGAACAGGAAGCCTGGTCGTGAATACGTCTTCCTTGAGCCTACGTGAAGAGACAGAAGAGCGAGATGATCTGGTCGAAGCAGAGGATAAACCGCGTTTGAGCGATGCGGAAGAATCGTAGCTCGACGATGACTCTCGAGCTCGTTTTGTAAAAGTCGACATAGAAAGGATCTTCCATAGGTCTCGTGTTAGCCTTGGCTCATGCTAAAAAAGATCGGTCTGCTAACCTCTGATCAAATCTAGGTCAAGGACATGAGGCGCAGTGCCTAAAAGCTATTCAAACTTTTTCATTGTCAAAGGAGCTGAGCTCGCTGAGTCGAGGACTGTTAGTCGTCGGAGGCGGCGCCGGAAAGACGATCTTGGTGCCTGGTGGACATGGATGATCATGAACGAAGAAGGGAATAGAGGAAGGAAGAAGGAAAAGGGGGGTATGGAATCGTCCATCTGCTCGCGCTATAAGAAAACTTTGAATAACAGAAAGCCCAGCCACGCTAGTTGTGTTTAGAAGGGTCTTAGTGTAATCTGAAGACCGTTATTGTTGAAACATGAGACCGCAGACAAAAGAGACGGAGGTGAGCAGGCACCTCTTGTCATTTCCTTTCTCAGAACCCTCCTTCCTGTAAAATTCGCTGGCTCGCGAGTCGCGACCCGAAGCTGTGAGGAAGAGAGAGCAAAATTTAGCCAGCCTTGACGACATTAGCGGCGGAGGAAAGATTTTTCGTGTCACGTTATTTCGGGCTCGCCAACCGAGACGACGACCAGGCTCCAGCAGACGACCAGCAACCAGCTCAGAAAAATCCTTTTTTTCTTGCTCTTTTTCCGTGCTCTCGACTCTTTTCAGAAGGAATATAGAACCGAATCTGTAAGCATTCGCCTTTGGCGTCGTGACAGAGTCGTTGGGCCAACGTTGGGCAGTAATTCTGACGATTCCGCTGCAGCCCACTATTTGCTGAGAAAATTCGCGCTTCCTTAGCAGCTACTCTCAATCCCGTGTAGAAAAATAACCAGAAGGTCAACCTGTGAGTATAGACCTGCTGATTGCGACATAATTCTGATGGATTCTCGCTGCAGACGGTGCTATTTTTCCATGCCGGACGATCTTTTATCTTCACAATGTGGTTGCGCAAACCATTATGTCCATGATTTTCCCGTGCACCCTTTCCGCGAATTCCTTCATCTTGCTCTCACCGACTAGGCCCCATTGGAGGCAGAGATTCCAACCATCGAAGCAGATATCGAAAAACGCGACCAGCGGATTCGTGAGCTTCGGAACCATACGGCATCTAGGATGGAATCACAGCTGGCTCAGGCCGAGCGTGATCGCGACATCCTAAAATCCATCATCGAACCTGTACAGGGCTCCTAGTCGAGCTGTTGCTCAAAATCTTTCGGGAATGCGTGCGCAGCGTCAACTGCTCCGAATCTCGCAAAGCCAGCTCGCCTTGGAACATCAGTCGAGTTTGCCGGAGATGACGACAGATTTCGACCTCGTTTCCAGCTTTCTGGACCAAGGTCTGCTCGACTGGTCGCCCCAGGGGAAAATTGCTGGAGCTGGCCCTTCGACGCTCCAGTTCATCCCTCCTGGACGTCAATCTGCTCTATAGCGGATTGATCGTTGAAACGGGCGCCATTATCCGAGTTCTTCTCCCTTCGTTCCCGAGTCCGCGCTGGAGAAGTAATATTCACGATCTCGACTCTCTGGTGTCAATCTAGGGCTGCCTCGCTGCCCTCAAAACCCTTCGCCTCACTCTTTCAGGCAAATCCCCACGACAACTACCGTCTGTTCGAAATTGCACCACTTCTGCGGATAGTCGAAGTCTATCATGCATTGGAGGAGACCAGCGACCTAGAGTTCCCTGTCAGGCCACATTGCTTTTGGCAGCAATCCTCGGAGACCTAAATCTCACCGCATTCGAGCCTAGGCAATAGCCTAGGGCCTCAGAGCGCCCGTCGCCAGCTCTGACTAGCCTAAGATTCGATTGTTCTTGGCAGTGGTCATTGGCCGATCAGGAATCAGCCAGCTCTCTGATTCGACGACCAACGTCCCTCGAGTCTCTGGAGCTCATGAGCGTGATACTTCCTTTCATCCTTCCTCGACCTCTTATCCGACACGTCCACCATTACTCAGCTTGTCATCGACCACTGCGTGGACATGCGCTCGCCGCTCGAGTATGGAGCATCTGAAGTGGCGAACTGGACATCCAGTGATTCTACCAATCTTGCTCGTCTCAGCATCGGCGCAGGCCACCGTGACCTCCCGATGGATTTGGATATGGTGGAATCGCGGGTCCAGGCGCAATCGCTTGCTCTGAAAGAGGTCTTTCGAGAAGAGACGAATATCCCTGTCGCGCAGCAAACTCGACTAGCTGTTTTACGAGCGGTGGGTCTCTCGACAAAGACCTTGACGAGGGCAGATATGGAAGCGTCGGCTTTCTTTTGATTACAATTTCCCTCGGACCTTCTTATCCCAAGATTATCTATCATATTGTATGTAGCGAGGAACTATCTCATTGTTCGTAGAGCAACCATTTGCGCATTGGTGAAGCGGTTCATGGCGCACAAGCTGGAGCAAAAATTACGAGCCTTGTTAGCAGATTTTGATCCTGGACTGCATAGGAATGGCACCTGAAATCTAAGACATACGTACAAGGCAAAAATATCGTATTTTCGACGACGCGGAGGCGGGAGTCACGTGTATTAATGGCCTTGTCATTGGTTGGCGACGACGAACAAGATAAATCTCGCTTATTCCACAAACCACCATCACCTGTCTCTCCAGAATATTACCCTAGTCGTTTCTATTCTGATCCAGCGTCTCTACTGCCCTCCTGCCGCGAGAAAAACCTGGGCGTTGTGTCTCGACTTTTTATTTCGCCGACTCGGCTGCAAGGTCGAGCTGGCTAGGCTAGCTAGTCTCCTCACCTTCTGATCCGATCGTAAATGTAGGGGAAACGCTCTCGGCCCCCCAAGCTCTAGTCAAGGTGACGAAAAAAGCATGTTTTTAACCATCCTGCTTCACCACCTGATTCAAGGACCTAATATTCTCAACCATTCCCTGAGACCAGCATTGTTCTCTCCCCAGACCAATACAAAAACAAAGCTGGCCTCCGCAATCTCATTTCCGTTGGTTTAGGCGATCGTTTGCGCACTTTTTCTGACCTCAGCGGTAAGCCCAGAATCTCCCTACTTTTCTGGCTTTAATCCCTCTCGGTAGCATGTCTTCATGATCCTTGCTATTTTCCTTGACTGCATTGGGTCAATCCCCTGGAGCTGCCCTAAAAGTGATGAAAATGCATGTTTTCAACCGTCCTCCTGCACCACCTGATCCAAAGACCGAGTATCCCCAACTATTCATCCAGACCAGCATGGTTGTCTCCCCAGACGAATTTAACATGAAACCGTGCTTCACTATTCGGGCTTTGGACGACCGCGTTCGCACTTTTCTGACACCAGTCTCCCCCAAAAAAAGTAAACCCGGAATGTCTCACTGCTCCGACGATGTTGATGCCTTTTAGCAGCGTATGTAGGTCATCATGCTTCCTGCATTCCTTGCCGCTTCAAGCTTGCAGGCCTCGGAGCTCTAACCAAAGCGACGAACAAAGCATGCCATTTTCAACCTTCCTCCGATAGCCACCTCGGGCTGATTGATCCAAGGACCAAGCTCATGGTGACCTTCTCTTCGTCATCCTGGATCCAAAGCTCACAGAGACCTTTACTAGCAGACGGAAAACTATAACCAACACGAGGGTATCTTCGTCAACCAACGAGGATAAGATTTCAAGTCGAGCGTTCGTATTCATCTTTGAAAATGTAGCAAAATGCCTCTGGAGAAGTATATTGTATTCAACGCTCTACCGCCATCCATCTACTACATAGCGCGCAGTGCAAGTGAACTCGACTGTGTCGAGAGATTCCACAGCCTCCATGACTTTTCGTGATACCTTACCACTTTTGAACTTCATCCTGATCCTGACAGGCTTTTCAGGGTCAAGTGCTGAAAACAAGGTAGAACGAATTCAAGCTGACGGACACCGGTATAACAGATAAGACGCACGTAGTTTGAACTTCATTTTTTCGGGTTTATGGTCTTCTACAAGGGCCAATGCATCAAAGAGACGTTTCTCGATTGAGGCTCTATCGCCTGAAGCTCTGAGTGGACCGCTGAGCCAGAATTCCATGATTTTGGTGGGGCTTCTGGGAGGATGCGCGTACGATGGGCTCAACACGGTCCCATCTGGAAGGGAGATGTTACCCTCAATGGCCTTTGCCGCGTCCTCGAGTCTTTCAAATTCGACAATGACATTTTTGCGTCCTGAACCTGTTTTGAGCACAATTTGAATCTCACAGGAGTAAAGACATACCACCGGCGCGGGTCTCAATACGAGCTATCTTTCCAAATTCCGCCAATGCAGCTTCGACATGGGATTTTGGCATGGACTCGGAATTGCCATTTGGCATACCGACATAGACCCTCACGCTTGGCTTGCTCTGCTTCACCTTTGCTGGAGATACCTCGAACTCGTGCCCATCGACGCCAGCAACCTTCTGTCTCTTCGACGGTTCCCACCGCGCCTTTAAGTCCTCGGTAGGTTCAAAATCAATGAAGACTGTATTACCTGCCTTTATCACAGCTGTCGGGAAAAGAAAATCGTCAGTAGAACACCAGCTGCATTATCAATGTTACATGTACGCACGGAAAGTAATAGCTTCAATTTTGCCGAAGGACTGAAAGCTGTCCTGTATGATCTTTTTAGCAAGCGAATGCTCCTTAGGCAATGGATTTTCAGGCAGCGGCATCACATTCAGTCTGAAGCCTGTGGAGGACGCGGTGGAGAGCAGTCGAACAGGAATTGCCTGGCTTGGTCGCAAGCCGAATAGACCGCTGCTGCAATGGCCAGAGCGGACCCAAGCCTGAAGGCTGAACATGGTCGCGTCAAAGGCGAAGACAAATCACAATTTGAAAACGTGACTAAAATTTTCTTTACCGTAACCTCGACCCATTCTTTGCCAGTCAGCCAGTCATGACCTCGATGCGCTCGTTGGCGACCATCTCTTTCTTACGACCATCGTGATTTCATCATTGAAGGCGGTAATCCGACTTACCAGCGTTTCTGGCCAGCCCACCTCAAATGTCGTCCCGAGTTCCCTTACCTCTGGCTTGCTCGAGCTGCTGACAGCTCTCCGCCGTAGGAATCCCTTTCCTAGGTTCCTTTTGTCTCTGACTCAAAATTCACAGCTGAACCTTTCCCTATGCGCAATAAATCACCGCTTCTGGAGCCACAACCCTCGACCAATATGTCACCTCGTCCAAGAATCCATGTCACGTCAAGACGCCGCAGCTATCCCTCTTTCTCACCTTGGCTTTCGCGAGATCATCATCAGGATGGCACCATACATTGCAAGAGGGGAGAAAAGAGGCAGACGGATAAGCGTCAGCTGAAAAACGTCCCGACGAGATTTCACAATGTGCGTCCCCCTTGAGCTTCTCAGAAAACTCAGAGCTAAGCTTTTTCCAGGCTCCCCTTCAACCATTGACCCGTATACCAGTACTATTGAAGTCGGATCACCCTCCCTTAGGCTAATGCCGGTACTGATGAAGTCGCGCTCTGTCCGAGTCGACAAACCTGTCAGCTTCAGCGCTTTCTTGACACGACATCTAGGAGTCAGCCTTGACAAGGTATGTCGTTTCCACCTCATCATGAAGCTCAATATTGACGATTTGGAGAAAGTTGCGGAGCAGAGCCTTCAACAGGAGGAAATCGCTATGAACAGGTATTGTGTTTATTCTGCCATATTGTCTTCCTCTTCCGTTGGCTGAAAAATGTCGTTAGGGCGAGGCGGCTCCTCAGGACAACAATGTCGACAGGATCAAGGCTTCGACCGAACTTGGTGGTCATACCTTCGTCAGACCCGACCCAAAACACCAGCAGCTCGAACAAGCGCAGACGACGCTCTCTTGACCCTTCGAGGAGCTCCACTTGTCTCTCCCTTTTGTTCTTCGACGACAACTCCGGACCAGTCCAGGGGGTGCGGGGACAGCTCGTTTTGAGAACGGAGACGACTTGTTTGGAGGGAAAGATATGGCATGGCCTTTCTAGGAAGCGAAGCACAGACAGCACGTTTAGGATAATCCTGGTGAGCTGCAGTATATTCATCGTGGTTTCGCACCTTCCTGACGATCTCCTAGACCAAAGGCCTTGGTGAACTCATTTCTGGTTCAGCTCTTTGTGCTTTCGACGAACCATGGCTGTGAGCTGGTGTCTTCCTTCCAGATGTCTTCTTCGAGGCTTGTGCCGATCCATGTCGTCGCAGGCTTCTTTGTCTCAACCATGGCTCAGAGGTTAGCCTCTGCGCTTCAACAAAGCACTTTACAGGGTTGCCAATGGTGATGCAGAAAGCAACAGAAAAGCTGGAATTGTTCAAGCACACAAGTAAAGAAGGAGCTTGTGAAGGGGTTGGCGATCAGGCCAGGTTTGGAGCGAAACCCGAGTGGTACGATTCTTATTTCTCGTCTCTCGGTATCAGATCTCATGAATGTTTTCCAGGCTGTAACGGTCTCAATGTGAGGAGAAAAAGAGTAGTAGGTTACATTCTGTCATGACCCCAATGTCACCGAACTTTTCTCAGCCTATCGCAGGCTATTGGCTATTTTGTAGTATTCCGCTGGATACGGTGGAATCCTTTGAAAAAGAAAAATGTGAATGAACTTGTCATTTCTCGGCAAAAAGTGGACACGTGCCTCGACTGTCTTGTTCCTCTTCTTCGACCTCCGGAGTAAGCGGGCTTCCTACGATGCGCATTTTCCTCATTTTATCTATAGGTAATGGATTATCCAAGGTTGGAGGGTATAAATCGGTTGCCCGTCGAGCTCCTGGCCTACATCTTCATCCTGAGTGTCCCCGCCGGCGGCAAGGACATGAGCTGGGTCAAGGTGTCTCACGTGTGCCGTCATTGGCGGCAAACTGCATTAGGATGTCCTTCCTTGTGGTCCAGACTCGCCCTCTCTTCGTATAGCGCACAGTGGACCAAGGTCATGCTTGAGCGAAGCAAAAGGGCTTTGCTCGCCGTCCGCAGCAACGTGGTCAGGGTCGAACCGAAGAGATTAAATGCAATAGAAACCGTTTTGGCAGAGAATTTGGATAGGATTGGGGTTCTGGATCTCTCCATAAAGGACACCGACATCGAAGAGCTTTTCGTCATGCTGATTTCAGCCGGCAAGGAAGCTCGTTTCCTCTACGACCTCTCACTCGACATTTCCATTTTCGGTTCACCAACGAGGAAAGCATACGTGCTCGATATCCTGTTTCCCTCTACGACTTCATTTATCGATCCCAATAGGCTTGAGCGCCTTCAGCTCGTCAGCTCTCTCTTCACAATGAAGTCGCCTTTCTACAAAAATCTCACACATCTATCCTTGACTGGGATTCCCCAGTCCGACCGTCCTACCATGACAGACTTCCTGTTTGTCCTTTCCACCATGAAACGATTACAAGAGCTCAGCTTGGTCGACGCTACGCCAACGCGCAATGGGCGACCGCCCTTAGTCCATATCCCTACATTGCAGAGCTTGACCTTGGAAGAAGAAGACATGAGTCTCTGTACCGACTTTCTACGACAGCTGCTCATTCAACGTCCTGTCGCTCTTTGCATCATAACCGAAAACGATTCACGAGGCGACTATTACTGGACGACATTTTGGCAGACTGTTTTGCCGCTGACCGATGGAAACGCTCGATATACCAAGCTCATGATGTCTCACTATCCTGGCTCAGAAGAGTTTGCCCTTGGTGGCGATGGAGCTTGTCTGCCTGCGACTCTCGGAATCGGCCCTGGTGGTGCCGACCGCAGCGCTCCCTCAATCGCCAGTTATCTCCTTTCAACATTCACGCTCAAACACATTGTACGACTCGATATCCACCATGCTGGATGGAATTGCAGGGATATATTGATAGAAGGTCTCGCGAGCTCGAAAACCAAGTTCGAATATCACGACCTTTGGAGGAAACTAGATGTCTTTGAACAGCTCGAGGAGCTTCATCTCTGGGATTCTCCTCCAGTTCTGCTGATGGAGATTTTGTTGGGAAGGGCTATGGGTTGTTGTGGCGTCAGATACGGCTCGGATCCGTTGATGTCCGTTATATCGGATACCTGGCAGTTTCTACCGAAGCTGAAACAGATTATCCGGCGAATCCCTCGTAGCGTCCTCGGCCCAAACCACGATCTCACCCTACACGAAACAACTCTCATGCACCAAACATTCAGCAATAACGCACCGTCAGCTCTATTGGAGCCAGCAATACTACATGTTCCCCCACATTTCAGAAACACACAAATTTGTTAAAGTTACTTCAGCACGTTGGTTTTCCCTAACCCGGTACTCTCATTCAAGTTATTAGTGTCTCTTGGTCTTTGTCCTTTGACGATAAGGGGTACTGATACGGGGAGGTTGGGAAGGAATATTTCTAGATAGCAGCGCGAGACACATTGTACCAAGGTTACATGGGCCGCTTCGGGCCCGATAATACCATATCCGACTTCATCATCATCATCACTTCACAGTATTGATTGCGCGTGGACAGTCCCTTCGACAGTGGTCAACATTGAAACATTCTTCTTCCTCGACATCCTTCGTGCCTTTTTCTGGGCTCGGAGCGTCTCCAGAGGCTGGGTCCGGGAGCTGGTGTTGGAGAATTGTCGCAATGTGTCGAAGAGCGACTTGGGTCATCTTAGGCTCTTCTGCGACGTTTTGTGGGATGGAAAAGGCGAGCTTGTTGGTCATGAAAGGCCAGAGTTTGAGTGGCTCTGGGCCGGAGACGTCGTGTCTTATTCGAAACAAGTCTATTTCGCCGTCATGGGCGCTCACTCGACGATGGTCGATACAGAGGAAAAGCTGGAGAAGTGGTCCAAAGAGTACCTCAAATTCCTCAGCCTAGATATACAAGAGGAAACGGACGAAAGCGGTTCTGGTGACGACTACTGACGGTATGAGCTATGTTCGATGTTTTGTGGTTATAGCTTACTTATGGTGGAATCAGAATCTAGTTTTAAGAACTTTCTACCCCGATATGTAAAACACTTGTCAAAGTCGAAGCCGAAAAGAAGGAAGGTCGTTGAACTGCATCAATTCTTTTTTGCTTTCAACCACCACGACTTTCTCTCAATATTTGCGTCATGTCGTCGATTATTCTCATTCTCAGCGTCGTGGGTCTTTTCGCATTGTATGAAGTTCTGACGTTTGATAAAAGTTCATGCCGTCGAAAGATGACTCCGCATCGCCTGGTTCCGACCATAGCTGTCGTCTGCCCATCGAAATCTTCCGAAAAGTCTTCCGGTTCTGTCTCAACGGAGGAAGCTGACACCGTAGCCATTGGAAGCGGAGATAGTATGGGATCAAAAATCGTAGCTCCGTCATCTCGAGCCGAATTGGGCGACAGCGTAGGGCTGTTGCTGTTTTAGCATTCACCGCACAGGACTTGTATAGCAATATGGCGCCCCTCATGATTCACTGTCAAGGACTCTGAGTCGAGTCTCTGACTCGTTGACCACAGTGCACTCTGCAGACTTTGCATTCTAAAACACAGCTTCAAACTGTCTAAGATATCGCA
The DNA here is from genome assembly GCA_029320655.1 of Mycena floridula. Classification (NCBI taxonomy): domain Eukaryota; kingdom Fungi; phylum Basidiomycota; class Agaricomycetes; order Agaricales; family Mycenaceae; genus Mycena; species Mycena floridula. The sequence continues at coordinate 553,593 of JARIHS010000047.1, forward strand.
GAGAATACAGATTACATCAAAGGGCCCGAAATGTACTATGAGTTTATTGGTTCGCTTCCTGCTCTTTAGCCTTTTCAATGACTTCAGACAGTTTTGCCAGGGGAAGACGAGGGAGAATACGACAGACGAAGTCCTTTGGTCGACTGTGAGGGTGAAAAATCAATGAAAGCAAATGGGACAAATCAAAAGATTTACACCGAGATCCCGGAATCAATGAAACCTGTCTCGTGAGTTGTATCGAGCGGTATCTCTTTTCCCTGCGCATCCAGAGCGGGGAGGATATCAAAGGCCCACAAGACACGGACAGTTACTGCAAACATGGTCGCATTTGCAAGATTCATCCCAACACATACCCGTCTGCCGGCTCCGAACCTAGCTTGAACCGTTAGCGCCACGTAACAGATAGATCGAAGTTACTCGCGTGTACATTCCGCGGGCCATGGTTCCGGTCGGATTCAGCTCCTTCTTGTTGACCTCGTCCCAAAATCGTTCAGGTTTGAAAGCTTCCATACCACGAGTTACACTATCCAACAAGGCGAGAGAGCATGGGGCTTACCTTCGGGTTCAGGGAAAACCGTAGGATCATGATTCAGGCTCCATACAGAACTATAGAGAGCCTGTGTGCGTTAAATGCTAGAATTACAACTGTGCGGAAATTGCTTACAGTCCCCGAAGGTATGAACATCCCTTGGTATCTAAAGGGAATGTGGAATTCCATGTGCAGCCGGTCACGCAAACAGAGTTTTTAAGACTCACATAATGTCTTCGGTTGTCACATGTGGAAGAGAAAGCGGAAGGATCGGCCGCCATCTCATAACTTCCTACAATACAAAGTGTCAGGGAGTGAGCTATCTTCATATGACAGGAGTAAATTGACCTTCATGACCGCAGAGACCCAAGGCAAGTTAGGACGATCTTCGAACGTCGGCAACCGATCTCGGCCAACCACGTCATCAATCTCAGCCTGGATTTTACTTACATCCGGATTCATAACCATCGCCATGAAGAATGCGTGCAATGTGCTTGAAGTCTAGACAATTCAGTATTTGTAAACGCCGTAGCAGAAGATGTGGCTCGTACAGTCTGTCGAAGGCTCAAATGAGTTGACTGTTTCAGAATGAATGATTTCCACCCACCTCTGCACCCGCACCGAAGATTGATCCAGATAACCACGCAATCTCGGTATCTGTGAGGGATGTACCGGCCTCGGTCTGGCCTTCCAAGAATCCCCAGGTGATACAGGCGCTTCGCGAACCATCGGACTAGATGAAAACGACATCAGTGCGGACTGACTTTGAAGCACACAGAATCCAGTGCCTTCCGAACATGATCCAACATCTCAAGGTGGAGAGAACTGGTTTCCTCGTAGAACTGGCGCGCCAAGCGCTTTGCCTTGATCAGTTTACTTGGGATTCTTGAAAAATGGGTAAGTATGGTGGGGAGAACAGGAGAACATTATTCGCACATTTTCACCAGGGCCGGAAAAAGGTCCAGGATATTTTTTGTCGGATTCAAAACTGGCGCGCCGTCAGGAGTGATCTTGAAACGGTCACATCAACACCCACTGCTGGTCAAAGCTTTCACGATATCAAAGGACTTTTGCAGCAAAGGATCCTCGACAGTCTCGGCACTTTTTGCTTGATAAACGACTCCCTGAAACGAGTTGAATTTCCAATTTGATTCTGCGAAACAGCGTACCAGAACAACACTGGTTTTGAACTAGTCAACTGGGTGTTTGATCGGCTAGGAAATTATACTGTACCTTCCGGTAAGTCTAAAGAAGTGCTTAGGTCTACCTCCTTATAATGAAAGAAAGACAGTACCTCTTGATGTGTAGCACAAGATCGGCTGGACTCTCGAGAAGTGCCTCGACAAGCATGCGACTCTCCCGGATCTGGATGGATTGGAAACGGCCAGCATCCTTGACGTTCAGCTCGATGTGAGCTGCCCGACGTAGCCGCCTCCAGCTGTTGGGGTGTCAGCCAAATGAATTTCAGTGTTACGTCCTTGACTTACAGATCACCATAACGCGTAAATACCAATGTGGCACCACCAGTCATAATCTCAACCATTTCAAAATGAGGACGATCTGAGGACATCGCTGCCCTAGATTCAAGCAAATCCTTTGCGATGACGGGGTTTGAAATAATGACCGAGCGCTGGCCCATTACACAGACTGTGTAGATAGGTCCGAAAACTTTGCTCCACGCATCTGCAAAATGGTTTCCTTGCTGTAGGGACTGGCCATATACAGGGTGCAATGTAGATCACCTAGCTCGCGTAGAGCCATAGCTGCTTTAGCGAGACAGACAGCAGTGAGACAGCATGCTTCAAGGTCGGCTAAGGTCGGCTATTGCCAACAACGATCAAAACTTTCAATGTCCGCCGAGCACTGCTTTTTCTAAGCGTGTACAGCAGTGTACAGCGCTCTAGCCGATGTACGTGCTCCTACCTCTCTACCCGCCTCAACCCGGAGAACCAAGAAGGAGAAGTTTTCGAATCTCCAAGTCCCTGCTGGCCCGCCGTAAACTGACATGTGAAAAGTGGTATATAAGCCTAGTCCGGTTACCTTTCATTGTATATCCTTGCTTCCTTCCCTCCACCACCCCCGACCTTGTCCTCTTGGTTCCCTGGCAAGTTAAGTCACCTCCTTTCTTGCAATGCATACTCATACTCTCTCCCATAGACAATATAGTACTAGTCTCTCCGTCATCAGTATGGTCCCGGTCCTTTTTTCGCTGGTTTCCTCTGCGCTTCAGTATGTCAGTATTCTCGATATGCACTGGTCAATTAATGACCACATTTAGCAGGTTATAACGTCAAACCTGCCACGACATATGCCTCATCAGGCTTGCTCGACATTGAGACATGACTTTTTGCACAGTGGATTTGGCACTCTTTTTCAATCCATAGACTTTGGTAGCGGTAGTAGCACTGAATATAGCCATTTTTTCCAGTCCTTGTTTGTGTGCACCAGTAAGAAATTTGAGCAGCCCAGCGAGCTAATTTCAAGACAAAACGGTGTTGTGACCTGACTGTGACAGTTTCATCAGGCTGTGCAGATAGTGACGCATAGCTCGCGTAGCTCTTGCTAGCCGAGGCTACATAGGCAAGGCTGATTTATATGGCGCTATAAACAGGGAACATAGCAAGGGAGCTAGATGAGCTATCCGAGCTATATGACGGTATATATCTTAGTTTTATTTTCCTGATGCGCTTGAAACTTGATCCACGGAGTTTCTCTAGGCATCTCGAGCAAGTTTCCTGTAGATTATGAGGCTGCATGACCTTATGATTGTATCGCCGGTGTTACCAATGATAGGCCAGCCCTTGGGTCCTGGAGGAAGCGGGAGCTAGAGAAGGGTCAGCAGCGATGCAACCGTGCTAACAAGTACAAATCAACTCGCATTCTCTGGGTTGCGATTATCATGCCAGCGTCGAAGGAGGACCCCTGATTACCCCGGTCTAGGTTGAATCCAGAAAAGTGCCTTTTCAAAAAAATTGCCCGGACTTTCCAAAGTCGAGTCAGCGGAAAATTTGCCCGGATTCCGGCTCCAACCTCAGATAGGTTAAAAATTTGCCCGGACTTATGATCCAACCTAATTTTTTTTTCACCAAGTCCTTAAATATGGGTTTTTTTGTTCTGCGGCTAATATTGATAATTCCCTCCCATTCTAACTCTCTTCAGCTTCTTTGGGACTTGCCTTCTTTGTTAGCTCTGCGAGACACCATCTTAATTCCTCTTCCCAGACAAATAACTCATCCAGCAGCTTTCTGCTACTCCCTAGGTCCTCGAGTTGATTCATTGCAGGACCTGTGGTCCTTACGGATGACTCTGGCAATGATAGAAGCCCTTGTACTGACGTCCTTTTCCTATCCAGTCTTCACCGCACCATGACTCTGGAAGACCGTTGGCATCGTCAATTTCCATATCTGCAGATGAATCCATGGTCACCGAGTGGTTTGGAGGGTAGAAGTACAGAATGAGCAGCCTATTTCAATCTCTTTTAACCTAGTAGGTCAACAATGGCCAATACTTTCCATTGTTCCCCAATGGGGCATACTTTTCGCAGGATATGTATACCTGAAACAACCCCGGTGCCCGGACTTCGGATCCAACCTATTTTCTTCTCAAATTTTTGCCCGGACCTGTGATCCAACCTATTCCGTCCCAGGCTCGATTTTGCCCGGATTCTGGACCAAGATCAACGTCAAATCTCAAAAATTTGCCCGGACTTCGGATTCGACCTTACTCCAGATAATCAGGGGTCCTGTCGAAGGACATTCACACCGAGGAATGTCAGAGAAAATGCTACAACAAGGCTTGACATAGCAGAGGGCGCCATATTCGCTATGTGGGTTCGAGCTGTGAAAGCTATTATAGCGAGATTCGTCAGGATTGGAAAACTCAGAACTGTCCACAGCACATGATGAAGTCATGGTATCTAATCCCGGGGCTAGCCCATGAAAATTTCACACGGAAGACTCCGGAGGAACAGTAGTTTCAGCCCCGGCCAAGCACTGAACCTCATGGAAGGACCCCGGAAAACCCGGCTAAAGGAGTGGGTCCTCCGAAACCTCGAAAATGGCCATTTATATCCGGATCCCAAAAAGGAAATTGTCATCCGGGGGCGGACCCAGACCTCGCCAGGACCATGTTTTATATCCGGACCAAGGACCCATGCCTAAATTAGGACAAAATACTGATTTTTTGCTACATTATACTGACTTTTCGCTATCTACGTATGTTAACAGTTAATCTGAATCATTCTCTGACTCGTTCGCAGGGTTTTCGGCCATCCCTCGCGCTTTGCGGCCACGAAGGGTCTTGAGTGCTTTGACTATGGCCTGCTTCAATAAAAATTGCGTCATGGCGGGCCGTGGCAGTCCAATATGACATTGATAAATATGACCATGGCCAGGTTTGAACTCACTCACTCAAAACAATATGAAGAATCCAAATTCCACTGAGAGATGCGACCACTAGACTAACAGAGCCTTGGGAAGTGCCCATCCTGAGCTATTTTCTATCCGGACCGGGACCCATACCCTTCAGAAAGCCAAATTTTATCCGGACCCTGAACCCCCAACATTTGAGCCAAAAAGTCGGTTTTTTATCCGTTTTGGACCCCTTCATATTCGAAAATTTCCCCCTTTTGTATCCGGACCAGGACCCCCTCCCCTGGGTGGGTTTTCCGGGGTCCTCTCATGGAGGTTAACAGCATCGCAGACCGCGGTGGTCGGCGGGACGACCCTGGATGATTATGAAACCGTCCACGCGATCGGAATCTCGCTTTCAACTCCCACGATTAAAATAATAGAAGCCAGATACTTAGTAGATAAATAAATAAATACAAGGCGAGGTCAGGTGAGGTCCCTAGTAGAAGCGCCTGGGTAATTAGAGTAATAGCGTGTAGGATGATGAAACAGGCTTTGGCGTGTGAGAGGCCATTTTATTTGTCCATCTCCGCGATTATTGCATATGCTATCACCTTACTACGGGCATTCACAAAGCTCAAGGAGTCGATGGAAAAGATTGAATGAGATCCGTGCAAGATCCGTGTGCACATTACTACACCAGGGCAAGTAACTGGATATCAGAATAAATCAAACAAAACGAAGACTAGAGTGTCGCATACTTAATTTATCTAGTAACGAAATCTACGCATCATTGGTTCCGTTCTCCGTCTCGGGCTTGTCCAAAAAGAGCTCTTCACCGAGACCCAGGTCTTTCAGGCGGTAACGTTTGAGTGATGTGTGAAAGAAACTGTGGAGAATTTAGTTGAGGCCAAGTCAAATGTGAGCCTACTCACACATATCCATGCTGAAACGTTCGCCAAGCAGCATTGGCCGCAGTTTCATGAAGAATGCTGGAGACGCGTTGACGAGCAATGCATATCTCCCGACTGATTTCCCGGAGAATGGTCTGCCGAGATTCCCCTGAAGATCTAGACCGTGTATGAACGTAGTTCGTAGTATCTTGGGCGATTTCCTCCTTATAGAATCTGTAGATCCAATAAATCCATAATGCGGATTTGAGAGATCCAGGTACTTACGACAAAACATCGTTCGTGTAGCACATGAAAGTCGATATGTCTGGAATGGCTTGGATATAGTTTGAAATTTCTGGGTTCACGTCTTTTGGGAAAAGAAGATAGGCAAAGGGGGGAGAAACTCCACTCTTAGCTCGAAGGTAGTTGGCCCACTCGTAGCCCCCTTCCGGAGTTGCACTGGGGGTTGAGCCACAAGCCTCCCAGACACAAGCGGTGATGAACTCCAAGGTCCCGGATACGATCATATTGGCACATAGAGGGTCCCAATAGCGATACATGTCGACAAGGATGCGGGCCAGATGAATGAACAGCGGCTCGGTCTGGGGCTCACCTGTTAGCCAGCGACGTTGAAAGTCTTGCAAGCCCTGCGTCAAGGGAATGGTGTAGTCGTCAATGTGAATGATGAACCTGTAGAGGTATTTATTCAGGACCCGCTCGAATGCCATTGCTATTTTGAGAATGATATACCAGGTATATACAGCAATGTGCCGTTTGATTTCCATCGAGTGACCTTTATATGCGCCCTTTTCAAATTTGGTCAACAGAATGTAATCCTGAAAAATCAGCACAGACCTCGGTGAAGACGGCGGCAAAATGTGTGAGATGTTTGAAGCTTTTTTCATCCCCCTCGAGACCAGATTTCCAGGATTGAATCTCTGTCTTGACGGCCACCTCTAATGCGCTATCGGTGGTGGTTGGCTGAGACTCATACTCGATTGAAGCCAGAAAGTCGACAATCATGACTTTGATCTTAGCTTTGTCACTAGCCTGAAGGTCTACTTCCGAAGGTGCAACATCGAGCATGACTGTGGCGACTGATATGAGGGAGTAGTTGAGTTTGAGGATTGGACTCGCTCATGATCGAAATCCGACCCCTTTTAAGTGCCCTAAGCAGCGCTGGGGAGCATGTTGCATGGTCTGAGTCTCAACCAGTGTGGGTGTCCATCCAACGACGTCATAGTTCCTCGGAAGTAGACTGTTGTTGCTGGAAAAAGGATGACTCCCAGCCGAGACTATTCGTGCTGGGCCACTGGCGCTGGGCAGTGGCCAGCCGACCATCAACTGTGGCGATTATATGTAAGATGGCGCGATTGTCCTCAATCCGTATCGGTAGCAGAGATAGATGGGTTGAATCATAAGTGGATTCTGATGTTTCTGGGAGAGACTTCTGGTCGGAGAAACTCATCGAAGGAGCTCCGAATTACTCAGTTCTATTGAGATCGCCGGGTGTCCGACCTAACAATAGCATCAGGATGGGAACATTGAATAATACATCAATCAGTATTGGCAGTGTAGGGCTGCAATCCCCTATTAATGCTGAGTTCAACTCCGAACGTCGGAGCGCCCTCCTGAACTCCACATCGTCATCGTCAGAGTGGGAATAGACAGCCACTGGCGACACAGAGTATTGCCTGGCGCTTATTTTGGTGGCACCATCGACTACAGTTCGCGACCCTGAGCTCAGGGACTCGGTCGCAGTTTCGTACATATAGTCGGAATCTAACTTGAATCTCGTCAAATGATCAATGACGACGGATTCTGGATGATGCTCTGATAGATGAAAGGAGGCTCGGCGCATGGTAAATCTTGGAGATCTCGGCGCATATATCCAAAACATGGTTAAATTCCTCATATCGCCAGTAAACATACGACGCTACGACGTACGTACTGATGAAGATCAAACGATAAAGGAGGGATGGATAAAACTATAAATAAAACTATAGCTGGTGCCCTGTGGCGTTGTTAACAACATAACGATAGCAATGAGAAAAAGGTGTTGAAGCATGTTAATGAAAGGATAGAACAATAAATAAGAATACGGATGATCGATTGAGAGGGAGGGTGAATAAACGATTGAAAGACTCCACGGTTGAACATCAGTCACTGATCGATTTCTGCTTTTGGTATCAGCCCCTTTCAAACAAAACGTATACTGCTCAACACTTACCCAGCTTTCGTGCTGAACAAGAACGTCCATTTTGGTCGGAGGGGAAAGCTCGTATACATTATTATTCCCGTTCCGCTCCCCTGATCCAGGAGCGAATGAGAAGGAGTGGGTCGCCACCGGTCCACCCCGAAGTGTCCCGGTGGATAGAACACCGCCCTCATCTGACCGAGCGTTCAAGGTAGCGAGGAGTGCATTAGAGTACCTGGTGAAATTTGAGTATCCTTCTACGAGATAACTAGGAACCAAACAATTTGCCCAAGACATATCCGCTATATAATCGGTCAACTTTGAGACGACGGAAATTTGGGTCAACGTACGGCGCCGTATGGTAATCCTTGTAGGGATGAGAGAAAGCAAGGAGCAGGGTGAGCTCCAGGCCGGCGACCACCGTTGTCAATAGACCAGTCTCCAGCGTCACAGTAATGAGTCGGCCTAAGAGATGTTGAGTCTGCTGGAATTGAATATTTTTCCGAGCCATGGAGAGCTGAAGGAAATGCCAGCTTGTATGAGCTACTGGAACGTACGAGTCCAAAATCTGGACTTACCAAATAGAACATCGAGGCAGTGATCATGAGATCACAGATGAGGCTACCAGCTAGCCAAACCTATCATTCATCCATAAGGATTGAAGCCATAAAATCGGAGCTTAAGTCAACTGACTACGATTCCAGGGAACATCCTTGAGATTACATCAACGTCGTTGGAATGTAACGAAAACTGAAGGCAAAGAATGACAGTGTCAGGTTGAGAAGCAGTTGGACTTGAAATCACATACTCCGATCCCGTCTGCAAGAGCGGCTGAACATTGGGCTAGGGCCACCTAGAGGGAAATGATTTATATACTTGAGCCAGAACTCGATGGGTGACGAACCATTGCAATGACTACCGCAACTATGGTCCACCGGGTTCTCTTCTGCGAAAGAATCCAAATGCGCCTGTAGGATTGGTCAATCCCAGAGCAAGAGTCGGACATGAACGTCTGTACCAGGAAAAGAAGAACTGGACTGTGGCAGACACTACCATAAATTGCGGCTAGATTAGTTCCTTTATAGATGTAACAGTTATCGAACAAGCTCACATATACCGGTCAGAATGGGCATTGTCAACGAGGACCATGGACGGTGAACCATAACATCGATGTTACCCCACTCCGAAACAAGCATGACCCATGGGCCATGAGTGAGGAACCCGGTGTGTATAATGTCGACTACAAAGATACTGTAGACTATGATATTCATGTCAGTTGTATCCAGATGAGAATTGAATGCAAATACCTAGAACACTGATAAAGGGACGATCCTGCTTGCGTCGAGTAGAATATATGTCTTTGAAGAAGGATGAGCATATTTTTCAAAGCAGGCCAACACAATACGCACAGACTTGGACAGCCAGACCGCCAAGCAAGGCCCAATTGAAAATTATGCCCAGAAACTGTCGAACCTGAATCCAGGCTGCAGCTCAGGATACAAGTTTCCGCCACATACCTGAGGAGCCAATCTACGACTCGACATTAGTATGAAACTGAATGTGAGATTGAGAGAGCCACGTACACTGATATCACCTCTGCCGAGACAGTCATCGTGAGGCTGAACTAGAAAGCGACGGGTTCGAGTCCCAAGGAAAGGTCGCCGTGGTTTTAATCTTCCCAGAACTTGATGCATACCGTGTGTAAAGATCGATTATTTCTCTTAGTGCCATCATCAGTTTCTATAGTAGTCGCCGAATCCCCAGTGACTAAGATCCGTGTGGCTATCCAGCTCCAGCTGCTCATATGGATGCTCCGAGCGCTGAGAACTGTAGAAATACAACGCCCAAACAGAGACATCATGTTTATCTTTCCAACCATTTAACTGCCTACAAATTCAATGGCCTCCAATTTGAAACTAAGCGCTGACTTCGTCATTATTGGCGGTGGTACCGCCGGATTAGCATTGGCCGTTCGACTCGCTGAAAATTCCACCGCCAAAGTTTTGGTTCTTGAAGCTGGACTAGATATTTCCGACAAGCTCGAGGTCAAGATCCCAGGTGAGGAAATTTGATATGCTCTGGATGCATCTCTGAAGAGCTTTCTCCATAGGCTTCTACTTCCAAAATTTAGGAAAGCCAGAGTTAGACTGGTCTTTCTTCAGCACCGAGCAAGAAAATGCTGGGGGACGCAAGATGTTCTTGTCTCGGTATACATCTCTCTTGAGAATTGTGTTCAATATCTAATACACAGTTCGGACACAGGGGCAAAGGGCTCGGCGGTAGCAGCTCGGTAAGAAGCCTCTATTGTGTTTGGGACGGGGTTAACACGGCTACAAGATCAATGCCATGCAATTTCATAGGCAAACACAGTTTACATTTCATTATTTTCAGCGGCTGATATGATATTACTTGCAGGGCTTCTGCCACAGAATATGATGGTAGTGTGCGACTCAACATTGCTTTTCATCTGCTCACACAACGCATGCAGTCACGGAAGCTCTCGGAATCGAGGGCTGGAATTGGAAGAATTTACTTCCATATTTCAAGAAAGTAAGGCTCAAAAGTGGCGTCCAACTTTGATAAATGATTCATCGCTGCACAGATGGAGACGTTCAACCCTAGCACTGAGTCCGGCTTGATGACTGCGGAACCTTCCGTGCACGGAACCGACGGCCCGATCAAGCCGAGCTTGCCCAACATGGTGTCCGAGATGCATTCACCGTTTGTCAACGCGATGAATGAATTGCTGGGTGTTCCTATCAACCCAGATGCTGTGCGTCATTGACCCCGTAACCTTGGCTGATTTTGATTGTGCTCGATAGACTTCGGGAAGCCATGCCGGCGTTTGGACCAGTCCAGTAACCATTGACCCAACCACAGGAAACCGTGTTACCTCGGACCGAATCTATCCAGATCCAACTTGACAGTCATTACCGGAGCCCAGGTTACCAAGATCTTGCTCAAGTCCAATGGTACCGAACAAGTGGCTGAATCTGTGGCGTACACGAAAGACGGTAAATTGTATACAGCTGAGGTGACCAAGGAGGTTATTGTATCTGCTGGTAGGTTTTTAAATGCGTCTTCTTGTTTCAGAATGGCTTGACATTATTGCAGGTGTCTTCCAGTCCCCTCAATTGTTGGAACAATCAGGTGCGTCATTGATCTTTCAGCTACTCAGAATTGATTTTAGTGGGACAGGGATTGGAAGTCCCGAAATTCTCGAGCAGTACAATGTCTCGGTAAAAGTCGACCTTCCTGGTGTCGGGAAAAATCTTCGTACGTTTACCATACTTTCTCCTCGTCAGTTATTGAATATATATATATATAGAGGTATTTTCTTTCTCTGTCTTGTTACAGGTTGTCTCATACATGGATAGGACCACACCTATGTCATGAGCACCTACGAGCTGCGCAAGTCTTATTCTAGTTGGGATACACTCCACGATCCCGCTGTTCTCGGCCGTGAACTTCAGGTTCTGTGAGTAATGTCGTGATGGGCTTGAGATAGAGCTAACATGAGTCCAGTAACACCACTGGGAAAGGAATGCTTACCGCAATTCCGCTCACATATGCATTCTTGCTTTTCAAGGATTTCGCTACGGAAACGGAGAGTGCAGACATTCTGAAGTCCTCCCCATCAGGATTTGCCTCGATCGAGAAGACCATGATCGCGCAAAAGGCTCTCATGAAGGATGTTCCAGTCCTGGAGTGAGTTATTTTTCTTCGTTTTATTTATTTTCATCTGGGATCAATTATGTGTTCAGGATAGTCGTGATCGGGTCGTTCTTTCCCAACACCGTTAGCACCATGGAACCAGGCAAGAATTACTGCACTTTGACAACTTGTCTGCTCCATCCATTCTCTCGAGGGGAGGTACATATGGGCTCCGTTGACCCACTTTCGGGACCTAAAATCGACTGTGGAGTCTTCAAGGAGGAAAGCGACCTCAAACTTGTCATGTCTGGCGTGAAATTGTGTCGCCAAATTGCTGAGACATCGGCATTATCTGCTATCATCGAGAAAGAGGTCGCTCCTGGACCAGCGGCCCAATCGGATGAGGACTTCAAAAAGTACATCCTCGACAACTTCCAGAGCATTCATCATGGAGTCGGTACAGCGTCGATGCTTCCCCGTGAGGATGGCGGGGTTGTAGATGGGCACTTGAAGGTCTATGGGACTGCTAACATTAGAGTCGTATGTGCTATTTGATCACTTGATTTTCTAATTTTCTTGCCTTCCCAGGTCGATGCTTCTGTTATTCCCCTTCAAATTGGAGCTCATCCTATGGCGACCGTGTTTGCTATCGCTGAAAAGGTGATATTTCACGCTTAGAGCTTCGAGTCAGAGCTAAATATATGACCTCTAGGCCGCGGATCTGATTCTCAATGGAATCTAAGCGGTGATGCTGTCGATAATTTTGTCAAACTTATGTATAGTACAACATGTCCCGAATTTGCCAATAAAGCATTTGTGAAGGAGACTCCACTTTTTGAAGGATGTCGAAGAAGTTGCCTGCCTGTCGACATACTTATTGCATTTCAAGTCTCAAGACCCGGGTCAATCCATTTGCAATGCTTGAATGTCAGAATGATGAGCCATGCAAGTTATGTTTGGAGTTCTGCCTTGGCTGTATGATCTCAATCCAGGGTGTACTCGATTCAGGCCAGGAATTGATAGTGTGGAACTCATACGATGGATGATCTCAAGACCGTCAAGCAGTGTCATTCTCGCCAAGTACACCTATGATGTACTGAAGTTGTATGACTCTGTTGTATGTCCCTCATAGCCTCGATACCAGGCCCTCTTCCTCGATTCCTCATCGAGGGCCTGGTAAATTTCATTTATATCCGGGTGGTGATAATTTTGACAGCATGTTCGTAATAAAGAATTTCCTTATATGACCAGAATCCATTTGGGGAAGGAAATCTGCTTTTGGAATCATAACCGAGCACGCGTCATTTCTTCTTGCCTTCATATGCCTTTGTCTGCCTGATCATCTCTCTTGTCCTGCTTGTCTTGAACATGTCAAATACACTAAAAAATCTGCACAAACTAGCGGTGGTGGTCGAGTGCAACCTGGATATAATTCCTAATGTGGTTTTTGCATATGGATTCTGGTTGGATTCTGGTCATTATAAGGCAGTTTTTATTTAACCCGGTCCCATCAAAATTATCACCCGCCAACAAATTATGATATTCACTGGTCCCTCTACGAGGATTCGAGTAGAAGGACCAGTTTTCAGGTCTATGTCCCTCAGGCATACCGACAAGGTGCTTAGTGAATATACTTATCCTTACCGTGTCGCCTGGTTCCAACTCCTTTCGGAACAAGTGTCGGAAATGCGGTTCACCGAACCACGGAGGAAATCGAATTCCAAGACAATGCTCGAGAGAGGTGATGATGTCACTGTGGCTCGGCAGCAAGGTGTAACTGACCCTATTGCTGTGATGGAGAACCATGCCAATATCAATTGCATGGTCCCTGAAGCCCCGCTGGCCAGCTACGTCGATTATCCAGACAGGCTGGACCATCCCCCGATTCGTCTTTGTTTAACGAAAGACAAGTTTTTGAAGTGCTGCAACGAGATTTTGGAGAGAGAAGATATCCAACATTTCACTGGACATTCCTTCTGCATTGGTGGCACAACTCATTTCCTAATCTGCGGCGTCAATCCGGAAGCAGTGAAAAGTTTTGGTCGTTGGAAGTCGGAGCCTTTCACAAATATTGTCAAACCCTTGATGCCCTGGCTGTATGACATATTGAGGATGTAGCGGCACTCAAAGGTTTTGTCATTCCGAGGTCCTAGAGCTTCAACTTGATCGTGTTGGGTGGTCTTTCCTATCAGATAGCGACGTGCTCTGGCCCTTTTCAGACGGGTTCTCACATATCAATCGCATATCCTCTCTCTCAGACCAACCCCTCGGTCTTCTCCTCGTTTCCTTGCATACCTCTCTTCGCTTATCAGTTCCTAAAGAAACACGTAGAATCCCCGCGCCCAAGTACAGGATGCTGTTTGTATCCCATCGACTTCCTTTCACAATAATTCTATATCATTCAATCATCTCATATACAGTTGTAATTGTTTTATTTCCTTGAAATAAAAAATCTCATTCTTTCCTTTCATGTCACCCTGGACTCGGATGTAACAGCTTAAGGACTTGAGCCCTCAAAAGGGTGAAAAGCAACTGTTATAGACTCTGATACAGATGGTCAATGGCTTGTATAAGGACCTCATGTGGTACCAATCACTGATGTATCAATTGACCTAGCGCGCCCGTATGATATGTCCGATACATCAACTGTTGCCACTGTAATGCCGTTACGGTTGTATCGGCTCTTTGATATCACGCAGAAAATGCAGTGAATACTTGCCACCGAAACCTAACGACAGGGTCTATGGGTATTGCGATCTACTAATATAAAAGTCCGTGGAACCACATGCAAAAAAGGTCCAAAAAGAAGGTGCTGCTGTTCGAGCGACAGGAAAAAGTCAGGGTCTGCTCCACGGTGAGAAGACATGCTCACCTGTAGAACGTGGCCTTTGTTTCTATCATCGGGTCAGCCTCAGAAAAAGGAATAGCCTTCTTCGACGAATAGGGGAGAATAAACAGGCACGTAGATCCTGAACCACTATCTACGCCTCTGCGCGTCCGCCTTCTACGCCTCCACTGACACGGATCTACACCTCTCTCATCATCAACATCCACGCGCATCCATCATCCTACTCATCACCGTGCTCATCTCCCACCTGTTCCCTCCTCCTCCCGCCAAAATATCTACGGGTGAGTTTATTTTCCACGAATAGGCTATCTGCGTCTATGGCCGCTGGTTCTCATGACCGGTAGCGAATAGCAAAACTGGAGGAAAAGATAACATGGACCCAGGGAAAGGTTTAGAGCAGCTTATGCCAGTTGACGCCCATGGTCACCAGAAGCAACAGAGCTAATGAATGTACGAAATGGTCTGCAATTTTCAAACGACTGGGAGCAGAAAGAGCAACGTTACACACCAAAGAGACTCTTTCCTTATCAAACATAGATGGTTGAATCGTTTCTTTCTCCATAGCGATAGATTATATCGTACAGCAGATCCATACCATGTCTAAAGACTCGCAGCTGGGGCCTCGACGACACGGCCCACAATATTATATCTCTTCCTGCAATGAAATCAGAGAAGAAGAACCCCATTAATGAAATGGCTTACTCGAAAAAAGCATGCCAATCGTCCAAGACCTTCCTGTCCTTCTCGTCCAAGCCTGAAAAATCGCTCACCGCATCTTCGGGCTTCAGGCTGGACATGCCAAGGCCCTTGGACCCGTCCTTCCCAGCAAAGACATTATAAGACCCTCCAGCTCCATACACGTCCGCTTTGCGGGTAACATCGAATATTGTGCCTGGAAGAAATCAGCCACGTCGCGCAATTCCGACTAGGTCGAGGCTCACCTTTGATAGCCACATATATAGGCTTTCCAGCCGTCTGTCCATCGAATTCCTTGAGCTGTTCCACCGTGAATGGGTCGTCCTTCGGCGGCAGCAGGTCAACAGCAGCAGGTTGCATGATGGATTTCGGTTTCTCTTCTGCGGATTTCGGTTCGGCGGTTGGGGGCTCTGTTCGCGCTGAGAGAGCAGAGGGGAAATACCAGTACAGCAGGAATAATCCCGGTAAGACGAATGCGACGAAGAACTGGGCCACGTTATGCAAGGTGAGCATCGATTATGTTTTCAAGGTAAAGGCGAGCGTGGGAGCGAGTTCCCCGACTTGGATGTCACGTGTAACGCTTGATGAATGATGCCGAGATTTGTGGTCGCTTTTACTCAAGTCCTGCGCAGCCGTTCGATCCTTGATTGTTTCTGCGGATTTATCATTGTCCAGTGTAGTTTCCGCTGCCGTACCGGCGGGTTTGTGGATTTCGCAACCCCGATTTTGAACGTGACAAGGCTTGAGGGCAGATGGATAGAGTCTTTGCCGTCCGACTTGATATCTCTAGGGAGAATAGCATCGCCGAAGCTTTCTCCACTGTCAACCAAATCTCGTGAACCGCGATTTACAATGGTTCGTACCTCACTATGGTGTTCTTTGAGTTTTCCTGGAGATCTGATCAGCAGCGAATTTGAAGTTCACATCGAGGAACTGACTCAAATCATCACTTAACTTGAGTCAAGAGTGGCAAGAGATACATTGGGATGATATGCAAAGGACAGTGACTGGATCGGTCATTGTATCGAGGACATATAAATAATACTTACTCTCAGGCTGTTCTTTACCGTCAAATTACTTACGGCCGCCACGTTAGTTGCACGTCAAGCACGGCGCTCTGTTCCCGTCAGCCAGCTTGACTCAAGTTGCCGCTGGCAAGCGCTAGTAGGCCACCTTGGTTCGTTAGCCTGGTATTTGCTGCAAATGTCGAGAAGACTTCAAGTTTTAAAATACATTTGCGTCGGCCCCGCGAGGATGCGAGCTGCGCAATCAGACCTCTTTTGTCAGCACTTGTTCCGACATGTGATGGTTGCTTTTTTTCTTTTTTTCTAAAAAGATCTGCATTTCTATACCGCAACAAGGTAATAATTAAACACATGATGGTTGCACTTGTCACCCAATTTCTATCGCGCTCTGTACACTGTTCCAAGGGCTGAAAAGCTCATGGAATGAGGTCCAATACTATGTAATACAGAATCTCGAGTTATGAAGAGAAACAGCAAGAAATGAATGAACGTGAAGGATTTCTTTTTCTGTCGGAGTTATCGGATTTGCAGCGCAGAATTTGTCCTTATTTGTTGGAGACTTTTGCGCTTTAGTGGAGAATTGCTTTGCTACGCTCGCAACAAATCCTCGTACTTATGCTTATCTAATGGAGGCCGGTTCCTGGCGACCTTTATCTTACAGCGGTATAAAGAGGGGTCACAGTAGCTTCATGCTTCCCCACTCCAATGATTTGCATTACCGTGCCTTCAAACATCGTTCTGACATCTCGTTCGAAAAGTTTGACGAAATCTGGCATATGGCAGGGTCCTAAATAGACAAAAACCGGGACACTGAAGCTCTACAGGACAAACCATGCAAAAGTGTTCAGCAGCATCAAGTACGTTCAGGACAACTTTATTTGCTACACCCAGGTATGCAAAGTTAATTTCTGGAGGAAGCGATTCACTCTTCCCAATATTTCCATATTAAGAAGGACCTGGGCGCATTGCTGCGCGAGTTTGGACTCGAAAATATCAATCAATTCGACGGGATAGGCCATTTTGACGTCGAAAGCGTCGATGTCTTCAACCTCCTGAAGGATGGGGATTATCTGCGGGTCAGTCATTTGATCGATCTCTTGATACTTGACATTTATGCTTGATTGTTCAACAGGTTGTGGTTCCCGACGAAGAAAGATTTTTTGATAGAGGATCCGTACAAATCCGCATTTGGGTGGAGGAAGTAAAATTTGAGAAACAGTAGGCCAAACGACCTGTATGGATACCAGTGGGATAGAGGCCAACCGTTCTGGTGACAAATATGAGTCCCCCATTTTTTTCAGTTTCAATGCAATAGCAGAAAACTTTCAAATGACATTTTACCTGAAACACAATGAAATAACTATTCTATTGATTGTTCCCCGAGGTTGGCAAACTGACACATACCAGGACCACACACACCATTACTCCTTCACTCATCGGACACCAACCTGACAAGACCCAAAAAATATCATTCAACTGCTAGATTTACAGCTCTGGACCAACTGGAGGTAGTATAATACAAGCCAACCAAGATGGAATACAAATATTTTATCTAATACAAGGAGAATAGCCAAATAAACGGGTTAGCTGAATTCAGCAAAGCAGTATCATTCCTCCAATGAAAGGTCATGCAAACCATAGCAAGTTGTGACACTGGCTATCGTAGCCATACCCTAGTAACATGATCCATCAGATCATCTGAAAGGCTTTTTCTCAACAGAGACAGGGAGAGGAAACATTTGATGCACTTGGTTGGACCATTAAGATGGACTCACAGAGGTGCCTAGACTCATGGTATCAAGATTGAGCAGCAAACAAAGGCAAAAGGATAGACTGGGCTGAAATATGCAAGCAAGACTGTGAAAACATGAGAAGGTGATCCTGTGGGAAGCTGAGAACCTAACTGACTTTGTATAATTGAGGTTTTGTGGATGAGTTTGAAATACTGAGACCTGTTAGCAGGTCCAACACATTGAAAGCGAGACCTACAGGGAAAGTTGAAATCCCATGTTACTTAAAAGACTGGCAGAGGACAGACTACTGTACAAGGCAAGGTCCATCAGTATACAGGGCAATGATTAGCTGGTGACAATGGTGAACCAAGGTGAAATGGTGCCACATCAGCAAAACAGATGTCTGGAAGGCGTGGAGTCAAGCTGATCTTGCATGGCTTCCACAGATCCACAGAGGGTTGTGGATGCACAAAGACATTCAAGTATGGCTCTCAACTTCTGGAACTGTGGATTGCATGGAACCAAACCTGGGCAAGCTTTCTACACCACTCGCAGTGAATGAAGATGACATCACAAAAAGTGGACTGAAAATATATAGGAAAACCTAGCTGGATATATGAGCCCAGGCCAGAAATGAGTCACCTAGGTTTGCAGAGAATATATGGTCATAAGTAGAATGTGTCCCTAGAATATATAGTTATATCATCTGCGCCACCAAATACATTTTATGCCAGGCCTGACGTTAAATACCATGCTTGACTGAGAATATCATGCATGTCAGGGCATAAATAGGTGACATTGCCAGTTGCAGAATATATAGCTTGTAGCAGAATGAATTCTCCACCAGACTAATACATTTAGTGTCTGGCCAGGTGCAAAATGCACAGCGTGACAAAAGCTTTTATTGCTAGATGAATGATTCCATGATGGTCATGGCGACCTAGAGGTTCACAACATACAGAAATGCAAATGTGGATCAATTTCAAGTACTTATAACAGTACAACTATATGAGCGGAGCAAAAAAGTGGCGATACGGGCGGTAAATGCAGGGAGAGCTGCATGACATAGTTAGAACTTGTCACCATGGAGAAACAATAGACAAACCAACAATGAGAACAATGATTACCGACGCTGAGTCCAAATACGATGTAAGATGCTGGCAAATATCGTCAGTCGAGTCCATCGAAAGCTTAAAATAGACTTACCGATAACAATGACGAGCGAACAAAGTGCTAGTGATTCAATCAGCTGATATTCCCATAAGAAATGAAGCACGAACCGACAATACATAGCAATAAGTAAACGGTGGCTTTTCAAAACATCATCAACAGAGGTCCCACAAAAGACTGATGTACTCACAAAGTCAAAAGTGAAAGAATCTGAAGAAGAGAAGGATAACGTCAGTCGAGAGCGAGCCATTGGAGTAATGCTTACCTCAGACCATTCCAGCAAGTTGAACTTTAGCACGCTCCTGGCGTCGAGCTTCGCGAGCGGCCATGACCGAATTCTTAGAGGAAGGCGCTGGTTCCGGGGTATCATCATCGAACGAAGCAGTCAGCTTTGTCGGAGGTCGTTTCGGAAAGATTTGACTGGTAAAAAAAGTGAACGACAGAAAATTGTCAATACCAAGAAAAACGTACTCATTCCACCACTCCAGCGTCTCTTGAACCCACGGGTCATCCATGTCGTCACATAAGGCCACAATATTTTCGTAAAATTGGTCCATCTCGAATAGTCCATCTTCCATACCCCACTCAGACATAGAGTCCATTCCAAAGCGACCCTTGGAAGACCTTCAGCAGATAAATGAAAGGAAGAAAGAAAGTACCTGGCAAGCAGCATAAGCAATGAGCTCCGGAGTGACCGCAGTGATGCTGTTGAGCTCTGCGACATTCTTCTTGTTCTTTCTGGGTCCCTTGTCGTGAAAGGTATTGCCAAAGATGCAGTGTTTCATCATCTGCGACGAAAGATAAGCGCAGGAGAAAGACAATAAACAAAAAGGACTTGCTCGAATGAGGACAAAGCCTGAAAGTAGACCAAGCTCATAGTCGAGGGGGCGGAGCATGCTTATGTCGCTGTCACTCTTTCCAGTTTCAAGTCTATTGACTTCCTTGTCTTCATAACCCAATTCTTCAGCGCTCCAATAGTCGGCCACTTCATTGTCGTAAAGAAAATTCGGCCATTCATCGGTGGTGACAACAAGCTCACCACCCTGAAGCTCGTTCATGATTCTGTAGAAGACATTAGCAGTGACCGAATTGACAGAAAAGGGCTTACTTATCAGCATGTTCATGGACTAGAAACGAGGGGCAAGAAGGTCGGTATTCTCGAGATAATTGAACCCAAATCCACTCTTATTGGTCGGCATCGGCATTGTCAGCGAGTTCTCTGCAGGAGCTACGGGGTCAATGATCTGGAGGAGTTTCCCCCAGATTTTGTTCGTGTCGTCAGCGCGGCCTTGTGACGCGCATTTCGTCATCTGAACGATAAATCAGTTACTGAATGGAAACCAAGCCCAACGTACAGTCTCAATAATCTTGAGGATAGCATCATAATCTTCGGCGTATCCATGCATCGTGGCTTCAAATGAAGGAATTGTTCTTTAATATAGGAATAGACAGCATTGAGGTGGTCACATGTGGTGTCGTTGAGCTTCCTGTAACGTCCAATGAGAAAAAGAAAAGGAAGACAGAAAAGGGACGCACTTCATGGCTCTGTTTGGCTTCCAGATTCCATCCTCTTCCTTCCAACCTGGAAAACGAGCGCAAGATCTGTCCATGGATTGAATAGCCTGTCCAAGATTCTGCCGACTTTACGATAGGGTTTGAGGCCGTTGGTTTCGTCGTCGCTGCTGTCATCGCCGTCAGAATCCTCTTTGGACCTGATTGGTTTCAGAAAAAGATCCAGAAAATAATATGACGACGTACTTTTTCCTCTTTTTTTTTCGAGTCAGCTGCAGAGCGGGCCTGAGCCTCCTTGTCGGTCTGCCTTTTCCTTTTGGCGCTGGATTCATCTCCTTCAGCTGAGCTGCCTTGATCTCCTTCGTCTTCGTCGTCTTCATCTTCATCAGATGCTGGTGTCGGAAGAAGAGGCCTGGACTTTTTTTTTGACGGGCGCTGATAACGGTTTCGATGGGCGCTTGGATGAAGATTTTGGGACGCTGTGTGGACCTAACTGGGGCATGTTTGGACAAGACTTTGGGTGCATCCCGTCGGGGTGGAAGGAAGAAATCAATGGGTGTCATCATTGCGTCATCACGCGCGTGCGGATATTGTCACAGGTCACAAACGTTACTGTATTTCCCAAATCTGGGCCTTCTGTGGTTCTGAGGCTTCGCTGTTTCAATAAAGAACAGGACGGTTGTTGAACGGTACGGTCTTGTCCTCGGCCGTTTCCGATGTTTTACATGTCACTATTTATATCCACCGATCTTTAGTTACGAATTTCAGCTATCTTGCCTCCTACCCTCATCTCGTACCCCCTCAATTTAGCTCACTTCAATATTATCCGCTTTTGCCTTTGCTGTCGCTCTCGTTTGTCGGAGTAACTGCGCCATTTCATCCAACAACGGTGATTATGACTCGGTTGAAGAGATTGAGGAGGCTGATGTTGATGATGAGAGTGAGGAATCCGTGTCAGAGTCGGACGACGATCAGGGCGATGGCGAGGATGAGGAGATATTGGGTTTTTCAGCCTTTTGATAGACATATATCACGTACAATGTAAATTGATGGGGTTCAAAGATAATTTATATCTTGAATGTTCTATTTGCATTCTGTGGCACACAAAGTAACAGTGCTCGCTGGGTCCCTATATAAGACCTGGTATTCTAATCCCAGGCTGACATTGTCTATGCCAGTCTGGAATGCCCTGATATTGGTCACCTAGCTATGCTGGCCTGTTATTCCGAATGTCATGCTGATATTCTCAAATATATTGTCTGAAATAGTCAGCCAGGCCCTGGTCACTCTGATAATCAGGGCCAGGTCATACCTTTCTTGTCCACTTTTTGTGATGCATAGAGGTAAAAAAAGAAGATATATTCAGTCGTGTTAAGGAATACAGACAGCGTATTTATATGAAGGACCTGCTAAAACTCGCGACCAACATCATACTGAAAAAAGTATAGTCAGTACTAAATAATCCCAACAAAAGAGCTACCAACAGAAAGTTCAGTGGAAAACTGGTGATACTGGAATCGGGGCTTGTCTGGAGAACCACGTTAACAAAAAATCAGGGGGGAATGAGGGAAGACATACCGATTGTGGAGCATGACAAACAAATAGACCTCCCTTCAGTAAGTTATTTGACCAAGACAATCTGATCATCCTAAAGCTTGTTAACACAAATCACGGAAATCAAAGGAGATGTAGATTTTTACCAAGCCGCGGACTGTGACAAACAAATTGACGGTGCTGAGTGAGATTCACGAAGCAACAATGACAGACAGCATACATACATACAGTGAAGTAATATAAAGCCAAGGCGGCACATCAATTACAACTGAATCGAGGGAGCGGTGACTGATGACCAATGCCTGTGAAAAGATCAGGGAAATAGTACAGACCATGGATTGATAGTTCACAAGATATCCCAGAAAACATTGCAGTCAACAATGTAGGCTTTTCATATCCATCTGGTGTCAAAGGACCTGCCTTGAAGCAAGCAAGCCACAAGTAAATTGCAACTGGAAATATCAGAAGAAATTTTGAAACTGCGCCGAGACGGTGCAATAGAATGGGCAGAGAAGCAGGGGGGAGAAAGACCAGAATGAGACATACCCAGGGAATATAGAACAGCTACGCAATGCAGAGCCATTGAAGCTGACAAGGCTCGAGCAATCTGCCACAAAAAAAGCACCAACATAGGCAACTTTGCGCCGACCGAGGGACTGACAGGTACCAGTGGGACCGGAGTAAAGAGTTGCAATTGCAGAGAAAAGGCTGCAAAGAAACAGCCAACAGGCAGAACACATGTGAATTCCGATCACATGCAGCTCGGCCGAGGCCCCGAAGCCCGAAATGAGTCAAAGATTGTTACTGTACAAGTTCTCATGCGATATTATTATTTTCTGAACCGCTTGCCGCTCGGTTGGACGCCGGTGCCCTCGCCTCGTTCAGGTCTTCAGGCACCTTGGCTATGCCAGCGAAGTATTCCTGCAGTTTTAATGGTGGCAAGAAAAATTTATCAGAAAAGGGACAGACGTGATGAGAGACCTTACCAGTGAGCACACCAGACAGAGATACAGCGGTCAATAAGACAATGAGACGTGGATTGAATGTTTGATAAGATGATGGTCGACGAACACAAGCTGTCATTACTATTGTTCCCATCGGGTGTAACTTTTCCCTGGGAAGCTAACGATCATTTCTTAGATTTTATTGAAGGACGATGGCCCTCCGGAGACCACCGGATATTTAAGCGGCAAGGTTTGTCCTTCTCTGGCTGAAATTTCTAAGAGATTAGTGCAGAGGGAAGTATTGAGCTTGAATAGCCGGAGATCAAAATATCCAAGACTTTTGACAATTTGCATTTTGCAAGACAGGATCTGACCAAGGACTACCAGGAAAATTGAGAGACGTAGATTGAACCACTATACAACCTATTCTGGTGTAATTTCGGTGACGCGACGTGGCATCCTCTTATTCCACGCTTTCGATGTGTTTTGTCACACTGGGTCACATAGGAGCTTTCTGTCACACTGATTGCTTTGAGGGTCGTATTCAGCAGGTCAGAGCTCCATTCATCAAGGATACACCTGGATTATTGTTTCTATCACTGAACACAGCTCTCATGATTTTATTGACCCTACTCAATCTGTTGCGAGCATAGAAACCAGAAATGGTCAAAAATCCCGCTCATTCTGATGACCGGCTATGCAATCTTAACTCTTTCCTGTGCTCTGATCCCTTGGAAATTTCAGCCAGTTAAGGACTAATCTTATGCCTCAAATATCCGGTGGTTTCCGGAGGGCCATCGTTTTCAATAAAATCTGAGAAA
Organism: Mycena floridula; assembly: GCA_029320655.1. NCBI lineage: Eukaryota > Fungi > Basidiomycota > Agaricomycetes > Agaricales > Mycenaceae > Mycena > Mycena floridula. The sequence continues at coordinate 577,518 of JARIHS010000047.1, forward strand.
TGATCGTTAGCTTCCAGGGAAAAGTTACACCCGATGGGAACAATAGTATCAGCAAAACGGTGGCTGTGCGACCACGAGGCTATCCCCTTTGGGCTCTTTGATGATCGTTGGCCGAATTTTGCTCTTGCCCAACAAACGAGCCCCATGAATGGGGACTCGTAATCTAGCTATTCTACAAGGAGATTTCTACCACTTGCGGTCAGTAACAATGAGTAATACCGCAATGAATGAAGATTCATCACGCAAAGAGCTTTTGAAATGTATGCAAATCGCCCTAATCTTTGGCCAGGAGCGAACGGCCGGTCATCTCTACAGAAAGTCGTCAGCTCATTCGTTCAGCTCATACCTAAAATAGCCGAAAAGGGCTATAAATGCTCAAAATCTCTTCCTGATGCACCCGAAATGATTCTGAAGCGCGCTGAAAATTGCTGCAAAAAACCTAACAAGACCGGGAGCTGGAAGTCTGTCACAATATGTGGTCCAATCCGAGCCCCAGACCATCCGTTGTCCGAACCTTGGCTCTAGCCTTTGAGGATTTTGGTCCCATTTTTGTCCGAATTGGATCTAAGCTTTCCAAAATTTTGCCCAATTTTTGTCCCAACCAGGATCAATCCCCTACGCCGATCATCGGGGGTCCTGCTGTTCTTTACCGTCAAATTACGGCAGTTCCACGTCAAGCACGGCGCCCTGTTTCCGTCAGCCAGCTTGACTCAAGTTGCCGCTGGCAAGCGCGAGTAGGCCACCCTGGTTCGTTGGCCTGGTATCTGCGCCAAAGTTGGGAAGACTGTTACAAATCCCTCGTACTTACAAGAACACGCCGCATCATTCACCGGAAGTCGTAATAAAGTCTGACAAGATCTTACTTCCAGAGCCATATAAAAGAGCTAATTTCGTGGACTTACCTTATACCTTTTCTTCTAACATGTCAGCACCAGTAGGCTTGGATACTACTGTCTTCACCCAAACTTATTCCGAGGTACTTGGCTCTTCACCTCAGACCTTCAAGAAGTAAAGGGATGCTCAATGCTTTCTATTCAGAAGTGGGATATAGGACGGATGCCTGATTTGAGGGGAAAGGTCGCAGTTGTCACGGGTGCGAAGTGAGTGACTCCTTCGAGGGCGTATTCATAACTCACCTGGGAATCAGTTCCTCCATCGGACTTGGTTTCCATATGGCACACCAGTTTGCAATGAAGGGAGCCAAGGTCTATGTCGGAGCTCGTAATTTGGTCAAATCCACGGAGGCTATCGAGGAGATGAAGGTTCTGAGTCCTGAAACTGCTTTGAATCTCCATCCACTCGTGATGGATTTGGGGAACTTCAAGCAGGTCCAAAAGGCCGCTGAAACCCTCCTTGAAACGGAAACAAGACTTGATATTCTGGTCAACTGTGCTGCGCTGTGTGTCTCTCCCTTGATAATCTTTTGTTTGTGAGCTAATCTGTCAAAGTCTGGCATCACCTTTCATCAAGGATCAACATGGAATATCACAGACCTTTTCCATCAAGTGAGTCCTTCTACCATGGCATGATTGAGAGTTGACGTTGAGACTCTCCAGCCACCTGGGACCATTCCTCTTTACAACCAAACTTCTCCCCCTGATAAAACAGGCTGCGAAATTGAGTCCTGGAGTCCGAATCGTGAATGTGAGCCTTCGTGTCATATCAAGCAAGTTGAAATATAAACAAAAGAATCAGGTTTCGTCCACAGGACATTCATTCGCACCGCCCAAAACCCGATTCCGATCAGTAGAGGACTTCAATCTGACTCACGGCGGTACAGACGACTATTCAGGTAACGCGAACCGATATGGTACAATATTTTCGTGAAAGCTCCTCAAGGTGTCTTGTCCGATGTTACCTCCACAGGTCTCGAGAAACTCGCAAACATTCTGTTCGCAAAAGAGCTGGACCGGAAATTTCGAGTTGAAGGCGTTGATGCACTGGCCATCTCTGTTCATGCGGGGTTCGTGAGAACAGGTAAGTCGACACGCTGAATTTCGCTGGTTTGTCCCATTTATTCCCTAACAGATGGTGCCACAGCCTTCATTGGAAAAGGAGATGTACTGGCCCAGGCTTTGTCTCCTTTCGATGGTGCACTCACAGCGATGTTGGCTGCTACTGATCCAATTGTCTGGGAGGAAAGAGAAAGATACGGTGGCGCTTACCTGTTGCCCTTTGGGATAATCACAGAACCGTCGGAGAATGCTCAAAATGCAGAGCTTGCTCGTGAGCTCTGGGCCACTAGTGAACTGGTTCTCGCAAATTTTCTCTCGTAGAATAGACTGTATCGTTAACCAATATTGAGTAAACTTCACACCTCACTATACAAGATGCAGACTAGCCTCATCATCAGGCTTTCTATCAGTGCGAGATACAAGCTCGACATCCAACCAACATCCAACGAAAATTTATTTTCCTCTTATACTACAGAGAGCCTGTGCTGAGGCTAGATGCAGGTTATCAACCACTATCTACTTAAACTGTCCAGATTCTCATCATGAGTCCCATTCATGGGCTCGTTTGTGGGGATGGAGCACGACCCATCAAAGAGCCCAATGGGGAATTACACGTGATGGATTTCCCACCGGCACGGTAATGTCCGTGATCCTTGCGCTCTCCGGCGCCCAGCGATGTTTTGGTGAGCTCCGAAGGAGCGAGTCAAAACAATAGATGCGACCAAAAATGTTGGCCTCGTAATTGCCGCTGGGCGGCCTCCATTTCACTGGTCAAATTACGGCCGTCATGTTGGTTCCACGTCAAGCACGGCGCCCTGTTCCGTCAGTCAGCTTGACTCAAGTTGCCGCTGGCAAGCGCTAGTAGGCCACCCTGATTCGTTAGTCTGGTATTTGCCACAAATGTCAGGAAGATTGTTACAAATCCCTCGTACTTGTGCTTATATAATGGGCCGATTCCTGGCGTCCTCTATCTTATAGCGGTGTAAAGAGGGATCGTAGTAGCTTTATACTTCGCCACTCCAATGATTCGCATTACCGGTGCTTTCAAACATCGTCCTGACATCTCGTTCGAAGAGTTTGAAGACATCTGGTATGTCGCTGGGTTCAGCAGATATAAGTATACAGACTGATGCTGAAGCTCCACAGGACGAACCATGCAAAGGTTTTCAATAGCATCAAGTACGTCCAGAACAACATTATTCGTTACACCCAGGTACGCAAGGTTAATTTCTGGAGGAAGCGACTCACTCTTCCCAACAATTCCACATTAAGAAGGACGTGGGCGCACCGCTTCGCGAGATTGGGCTAGAAAACGTCAACCAATTCGACGGGATAGGCCATTTTGACGTCGAAAGCGTTGATGTCTATCTCAACCTCCTGAAGGATGAGGATTATCTGCGGGTCAGTTGTTTGACTGATCTCTCCAGACTTGACATTCATGCTCAATCGCTCAACAGGTTGTGGTTCCCGACGCGCAAAGATTCCTTGATATAGGATCTGTACAAATCAGCATTGGGGTGGAGGAAGTAAAATTTGAGAAACAGTAGGCCAAACGACCTGTATGGATATCTAGCTATTCTACAAGGAGATTTCTACTACTTACAGTCAGTAACAATGAGGAACACCGCGATGAATGAAGACTCATCACGCAAAGAGCTTTTAAAATGTATGCAAATCGCCCTAATCTTTGGCCAAGAGCGAACGGCCGGTCATCTCTACAGAAAGTCGTCAGCTCATTTGTTATGCAACAGCAAAAGAAACCGACTGACCTTCAGGTTTCTCAACGCCCTGTAGGAAGATCGGTCAGTAAAAGAAAGATATGACGATAGTGACGGACCAGAAGATATAAAACTGTCGGGGCGACATCACACAAGGCGCCCACATCCTCGCCCTCCTTGTCCTTCAAGAATCGGTACTTCTCGGGATCTCCCGTCATAATGAATGGAACCGGATTTGTCGTATGAGCCGTATGCGGTGCGCCAGTCTCGAGGTTCTTCATTTGTTCAGCGTTTCCATGGTCGGCAGTAACAAGAAGAATGTATCCAGCTTCCTGACAAGCCTTATAGACAATACCCACTGCCTCATCGGTGTGGGAGATCGCTTCCACAGCGGCGTCGTAGACGCCTGTATGACCAACCTAGGACCATTAGAGAAGGTAACCCAACAGAACAATCGACGAACCATATCTGGAGGTGCAAAATTGCACATAACAAAATCGTTTTCGCCTTTTTTGACAACCTCTGCGACCTTTTCTGCGACTTCTTTCACACTCATTTCTGGCTTTTTGTCATATGTGGCGACTTTTGGTGACGCGATCATATGGCGCTCTTCGTTCGGGTACTGTTTCTCGACACCACCATTGAAGAAAAAGGTGACATGGGCGTATTTCTCGGTTTCTGCGATATGAGCTTGTTTCAGCCCGGCCGAGGAAAGGGTTTCGGCGAGGACATTGGTCATGGCCTGTGGTGGGAATGCTACAGGGAAAGGGTATTCGGAATTGTAGCGCGACATTGTGGTGATGCTCTATTGGGATATTATTGACGACCATAGCAGATTTCAAAGCGACGTACAAGGTTTTTGGGAACATTGACCTCCATGGGCTTATCTGGCAATCCCAGAACAGTCGCAATCTCCCTCATACGGTCTGACCGGTAATTGAAGAAGAATATGGCATCGTCGTCTGTGACGGGTTAATGAATATCGGGCCAGAGATAATGGTGACTCGCCTTTTATCCTGCCCGCATCTCCGTTGACAATAATAGGTTTGAGGAACTCGTCAGTGACATCCTTTTCATAATTAGCCTTGATAGAATCGACAGCTGCTTCCGTTTTCTCCCCAGTTCCGCCTACAAGTCCGTCGACAGCAATCTTGACGCGCTCCCATCGCTTATCGCGGTCCATCGCATAGTATCGGCCGACAATCGTGGCCAGCTCGCCATATTCCTCCTTCTTCATAAAGTCTAGCAGATCTTGGCAATATCCTGCAGCGGAACGTGGAGCGGTATCTCTGCCGTCACCGAAGAAATGGACGTAGGTATGGGGTACACCGATTTCCTTGGCGGTTTCGAGGAGAGCATAAAGATGGTTGATATGGGAATGGACACCACCGTCGGAAATCTGAATCCCTGTTAGAAAAGGGAAGCAAGCAAGCAAGGAGATAGGATGGACGCACCAGGCCCAGCAGATGCAGTCTACCATTGCCCTCCTTGGCCTTGTTCATGCATTCCACAATCGTCTTGTTTTTATGGAATTCCCGCTTCTTTATCGAGACATCTATACGTACAATATCCTGCCAGACGATGCGGCCAGCGCCGATGTTGAGGTGACTGAACCGAATAATGAGAAAGAGCGGAAAACCACAAAAAAGCAGCAGACGGACCCGACTTCAGAATTTCCCATCAGGCCTTCGGTGAGACCCACCGACACGCCATGAGCAGACAGCGTCCTGTAGCTGTGGTCCTTGGCAATCGAATCCATATTGGTTGTGGTTCCAGCTTCGATAGCATTGCCTTCCAATCCAGGCTCGGTCGCGACGCCCCAGCCATCATGGACGCTATTGATAGAGAAATCAGCATATCGAGTGGAAGAATAGTATCAGACGTGCATTAAGCAGACCTTGTTCTTTACCACCATGGTCAAGGGGGAACCGGACTTTGAAAACTTGACCTGGGGTCGATTTTCTCGGAATCGGGCTCACGGCGGGGACTAACTAACTATGTAAGCATTCCCACGGCCCGATATAGTAATAGATAAGATAACATTATCCCCGGCGCTGACGATTTCCTTTCTCGTTGTTCTTGCATCCCTCGCACACCCAATTTCGCTCCAAATTACCTTCTGAATCTGAAACACAATCATAGTGATACTAAAAACCATTAGGGAGCAATTCAAAGGGTATATAGCGACTTACCCAGACAGTTTCGCAGTCTCTCTTGCGACATTCCACGGCGGCGGAGGTCTTCTGTTGAGCCTGACTCACTTCATGTCCACACAAACAGTTGGAGAGATTGACATCAATAGTGGTTCTCTTCCGTCGTGGCCTTCCAGCATCCGGTTCCCCCTTGAATCTGAAACACAATCATAGTGATACTAAAAACCATTAGGGAGCAATTCAAAGGGTATATAGCGACTTACCCAGACAGTTTCGCTGTCTCTCTTGCGACATTTCACAGCAGCGGAGGTCTTCTGTTGAGTCTGACTCACTTCATGTCCACACAAACAGTTGGAGAGATTGACATCAATAGTGGTTCTCTTCCGTCGTGGCCTTCCAGTCTCGATGACATCTGTGGATGCTTGAGCGGCGGTGTAACCGGCTTTGGAACTGTGGCTCAATGCACTCAAAATCAACGAAAATGACTGAAAAAAAGTTGGTTCCAAAATTTTTTTTCCGCCTCGCGGGCTGGACTAACTAACCGGGGCCCGGTTACGTAATCAAACTCCGGTTCCCCCTTGACCATGGTTATTGAGAAGCAAGCGATTAGATAAGATCAATGCGTCATGCGGCGGTCATACCGATCGGCTCCTGTCACTCTCACTCTTTCGGTCCTGCGCCGCTCATAGCCATGGATGGTTCGTTCTTTGTCTACCCTGATCCGGCTGGCTTGATTCCCTGGTTATCTGGACGCAAATTTATCTATTACTTTTTTTCTTGGGACGAGCTTTCCGGCTACCGTGAATAAGCATGTTTGGTATGTCTGTGGAGCCAGTCTTGAGCCAGTCAGTCATTTCGATTTTTTTTTGGTGTTAGCTCTAGATTCCAGTGCACAGTGCTCGGGCCTCCAGCTCAGCGAGTAACCCTAATTTCAGTCTTCCGTTTTTGGCCTGTTTGGTCGTGTTGAATGCCGCGTGTTCGGTTCTCACGTCTTCATGTTTCTTCGTCTCTTCACTGTCTTAGCGCATGCTCCCCAGTTTGCTAGAGCATATTCTGTTCCAGCTCTTTCTAAAATTGTACGCCGTGCTACCAAAGAGAACAGAGGCCTTTGGTTGGGACGGCTGCCCAAAGAAATCCAGGAGCATCATATCCGGTCGAGATTCGAGGAGTTTGGGAAAATTGAGCGTATTGTCATCACTCCTCCAGGTCAGTTCTATTCCCGATATTAATCACCGCGCTTAAATCCTGCGGCAGCTGCGGTCAACCTGCAGATCACAGATTTCGCGAAAGCTATCGTCATTTTTGCGGAAGCGGGTCTGGTCCAGCGTAATCTTCATGAGCTACGAAAGGCTGGCTCTGTGTCTATTTTGGGTCAGCCTGCAGTCATAATGCCACTCCGCACGACTGCAGCCAAATTCATCAGGGATGCCAGGGACTATAGGCAGGACGTGGTTGGACAAGAGCGAGATACCCTGTACGTGGCAGCTGACATCACTGCTGAAATGAGCGGTGAGGATATCGCGAAATATTTCTCTCCATATGGAACTGTTCATAGAGTCAGCTGCGGTACGAGCTCTTTCTCAATTTGTGCGGTCTACTCAAGATTCCACAGTTTTCAGTCGGTATGGAGGGAGAGGGGCCATAGCTCGGTTTGCGCCTGGATCGACTATCTCTGAATTGATTGAAGATTCCGATGGTATGGTTCGGATCGGTGGTTTGGAGTGTCCAATATCATTGCTCCGGACTATTGCTCCCATTATGGAAAGGATTCTGATGTTCCGATATGTCTTTCCTGACCCGAAGACAATTATCGACCCTTCAGCGATATCTTTCGCTGAGAGTGACATCCGAAAAACGCTGAGCAGCCTGTATATCGTAAACAAACCTTCGCTCATCCGAACAAGTAATTCTCCTTCTTCTTTCGTATGTGGTAATGACTGACATTGGCTGACTAGCAAGATTGTCTAGCGTCGACAACGAACGTTACTTCCGTCCTCGAATTATAGGCGACGTCAACTTGGATTCACTCGATGAAGCGGGGCGAATATGGGCAGCGACATCAATGGGGAGTTGCCAGATCATGACACCAGCCGGCGCTTGGCTTCACTTCATGGTTCACTGGCAATCTAAAGCTCGTTTACTTGATCAACGCGAAAAACGGTGACGCCATGATATCTCGGCCATGCCAGGCCCGGTGAACCGGTGAATTCTGCCATCGGCTCCGAATCCTTCTTTGACTCATACCATGGCTCAACTCTCGGGTATGCAACGCAAGCGTCTCTGCATTCCATAATTGACTTGCCTTAGAATCCCCAAAAACCTACGGTATCCTTCTATTCCCTGGATTCCAAGCCTTGGATGTCTTTGGCCCTCTCGATATCCTCAATACATTATCCCAGAAAACCGCCCTAAATCTATTCATAATCTCTTCATCAATGGAACCAGTTTCTACCACCATTTCTTCCACAATCTCGCCCTTCTTCGGCCAATCGGTTGTTCCGACCCATACCTTCGCCAATGCCCCAGATCTCGATGTCCTCATCATTCCAGGCGGCTTGGGCACCCGAGACCCCAAGATCCAAAGCGCCATTGATTTCGTGAAGACTGCGAACACGAAATACATTTTCACGGTTTGCACTGGTTCGTGGATCGCAGCGCGAGCAGGGATTTTGGAGGGGAAAAGGGCTACCTCGAACAAAAGATCATGGGCTGGGACTATTGAGCTCCCTGGAGTCAATTGGGTTGCTCATGCTCGTTGGGTGGTTGACGGGAATATATGGAGTTCATCGGGGATTGCTGCTGGAATCGATGCAATGCTCGCCTTTGTTGAAACGTTTTATGGGGCTGAGATAGCCGAGGAAATCACGAATGGGTTGGAATACGAGAGGCATCGTGATCCCAGCTGGGATCCATTCGCTGATATGTACAATCTATGAGGAATCTGGTGGAGCAATAAAATATATTGATTGAATTTGACATATTGGATTGTACATGAACGTTATTGAAGAAGAACAAGTAAAGGGTTCACGGTAGACCGAGAGCGCATTGACCAAGCATTGACGATTAAAAAGCCAAGACACAGTGACCAAGTTTTGCTCGAGACAGGAGGGCAGTAGAGCCTGGGGATAACGGTAACAGCAACCGGGATAATATTCTTGAGGGCGAGAGGATAACGGTTTGTTCGATAATTGAGATTTATTTTGCTCGTCGCCGCTGACAATGACAAGGCTATTAGTGCACGTGACTCTCGCCTTCGGTTCAAACCGCATCGACGTCGGAAATACGATATTTTCGCCAATGGCGAGCATTGTATGTGGCTTTTCGATTATAGCTGTCCATTCTTATGCGGTCTAGGGCTCGGTCTCCAGCCAGAATCGGCTCGCCAGGGCCATGCGAACAATCCCAACATTTCTCGACCTTGTGCTCCATGCACCTCCTTGACCTTGAAGGCCATACGATGCTTTCCCGTCATCTACCTTCTCCCCTCGATAAATACAGGCTGCGCTGGCAAAGAATTAGCCTCTGGATCCAAATCTGGTTTCGTCAACACCACGACCGTCGACTGGAACAGAAAACCGTCATCTTTTTGTCTCAAAACCTGCTTCCAGACATGAAGACGATTCTATTGAACGAACTATCCATCATTTCCTTCTTCCTGGACGTTTTGCCGTCACTGGTAGACCCATTGCGCCGAAGCCATCGTGACAAGGACGAACGTCGACGAACACCCGCCAGGCTTGGATTCGGTCATTTCCATTTCGAAAAAAGTGACTATTTGGAATGGAAATGGATAATAATGCTCCTCTCTTCATCGTCCCTTTGCCCCCAGCATCCAGATTGCATCAAAATTGTATTCGCCGTTGTTCGCCCCGGCTCTGACCATCGATCGCAGAAAGGCCGTTGGAACTTGGCTCAATCTAAGTCTTTGCGAAGGGTCTCATAGAATGCTAGTGAGCCATGCTTATGCTGCACCCAATCCCATCCTTCGCCAGGCACATGTTTTTTTTTCCGAAATAGCACCTCTGCCCGCCGACGTTGGCGACCCGTCCGATAGCATTCAGTCATAGTCCCAGTCTCTTCCTTGGTTGACAAATGGTGTTGACATTATGTTTTGGTTCCCCTTTCGAGCAAAACTTGGAGGACCCTTTCACGTATGCCCTCCCTGATAACCGTTTTCTCATTCATTGATCTTTGTTTCGACAGGGCTCAATCAAAGGCTTCTTGGGCTTTGGTGAGCTCATTTTGGCGGCTCGGACAGGATGTTTCTTGCTTCATTCCTGACTGATCTAGCTCGAAATATCTTAAATTGACTTATCTGGCATTGGGTCGCGCTCATATTAGGCATATATCCTTTCTTCATTCGCTTTACGTCCGCCGCTTGATCCATTCCCATCACAGGCTACAATTTGCCAGCGCAAGACGTGAAATCTTCGGGAGGCGCTACATGGAAGAAGCCTAGGACCAATTACTGTTGTTTTTGCTCCTTAGCTCACTATTTACTGGCAGATTTCGGATTTATTGGCCGATTCTGCCAAGCCAAAAGCCTGTTGGTAAAAGGTCAGGCTCGATGGTCTGTCTCTTACTTGAACTCCTTCATTTTATTATCAGCACCAGCATCCTCACTCAATCTCCATCGGCATGACAAGCCATCCTCCAGGTACTTATTATCTAAAGTTGTCGTATCTCGTTGTAATGTAACCCTAATTTCAGTCTTGTTGGTTTTTTCTTTATTTGGCCGTGTTTGGAATGCGTCTTGACTCTCACCATCAGCATGTCTTTTCTTCGTCGCTGCACTGACCTAGTGCGCGCTCCCCGGTTTGTTCGAGCGTCTTCTGAAGCTGTCGATTCCGCTCTTCCTGACATTCTACGCCGTGCCGCCATAGAGAATAGAGCTCTTCGAGTGACAAAAATGCCTGTGGACGTTCAGGAGCAGCATGTTCGGTTTAGATTCAAAGACTATGGCAAAATCGAGGAGGTTCTGATGGAACCATCAGGTTTGCTCTATTTTTGTCTCAGCTCCTCCCTATTGACAGAAACCCTGCGACAGGCCGGCAGGTGTCACAGTTTCACGGAAGGCCGGTAGACAACTTGAGCGGTAAAGCTGTCATCGTTTTTGAACAGGCAGATCCGGTACAGCATATCCTCCACAAGCTGCCAAAGACCGTCTCTATGTTCGTTTTGGGTCAACCGGTAATCATCAAACGACTCAGCTTGATCGCAGCGAACTTCATCATCGTTACAAAGCTGGGGGCCGGAGACTACCAAGAGACCAATCAAGATATTCTGTCCTTGTCTTATGTGCCTTCTGACATGAGCGGCGAAGATATAAACAAATATTTCTCGCCATATGGAACCATTCACTCAATCAAGAGATGTACGACTTCTTCTATATGTTCTGCTCTTCGCTGAGGGCTCCGCAGTCATTCGCTATGGACGGCCTGGGGGTCACCTTAGCTTTGCACCGGGATCAAAAATTGCTGAATTGGTTGAAGATTCCGCTGGTATGCTATCCTTTAGCGGTGTGCCGTGTAAAATCTCCTTACTCCGGTTTTATTCTCCTTCGACACCGATTTTGGGGTTTCGATATGTCTTTCCTCACCCCAGCAGAATACTCGACCGTTCGGCCATATTTTCCGCCGAGAATGAGCTCTGTGAGATCTTGAGGAGTACGCTTGGTGATGACGCACAAGCTTCGCAGATCAGAACCAGTAAGTATACCATTTGTTCCTTTTTTGAATGCGCCAATGACTACCGTCTACCTATCTAGTGATCCAAACAAGTCCGTTTTTTTTATCTCCGTGCAGCAATGGCTGACATAGGCCGATCAGTCAAGGTGTCTCGCGCCGACAATGAATACAGATTTTATCCCCGGATATTAGGCCAAATAAAATTTGCTTCACTCGAGGAAGCCACACGGATATGGGAACTGCGCGCGGCATCGAAGGGGGCGATCACGACACCAGCTGGAGGTTGGCTCGATTTCTTCGAAGCTTTTGACGCCGGTCCAACTCAGGTTGACAAACCTGAGACCACGCCCTACGACGCGCCCAAGAAGCTGAAGGTCCCAAGCGCAAAAAAATGGTGATCAGGTTGCCTTCGGTGAGTGGTACTCGGAAAAAAGGATACTCTTAGTTGACTCCTTCAACTTTCAGGCCTTTGTTATTCCGGCGTGTATCAAATCAGAAAGCAACCTTGATAGTCTCGTCATCATGAAATTATTTTCATGACCAGAATCTGGAATCCCTTCGCGGAGCTATAGAACCTTATAGAACCCATTGTGAGGAAATGTTCTTGTGAATTTGAATATTGACTACTGGCACGAATGTCATTGAATCACGACGCTGCGGGATTCGAGGACAGGAAAAATCAAAGTAAAAGGGATATCGGACGCATGGGCTTATTTTGTTTCCTCAACTCTCACTTTGTTTGGCGGATGCGCAAAGATACAAGGATTAAATTTCGTTCATACAAGTACAGTTTCATACAGAATTAAGCAAGGAAACAAAAGTTGTTACTTGACCACGATGATCCTTGTCGCCATGTCCATGACCCTACAAGATCAAAATGAGCGAAATCGGTTTCCCCAAAGCTCTCATAGCTCACATATCCATCGCCAAAGCCATCGGCCTGGAAAGCTGATTAGGCAAGATATGAAAAGCCCGTTGAAGATGTTTATAGTAGGTCCATCACGACGGTATCTGCTTCCATATCCTCCGTGCTGTAATAAACTATTAGCGAAGACTCACAAAATACTATTTGCGCCTTACATGGTGGTGCCTGTGGTGCCCATAGTGGCCGTGATGACTGGTGTCCATATCCATATCCCTGAAACGAGTCATCATCAGCAGAACATCCAGAAGATGAAATGGTCTCACATAGCTGCCACCGCGAGCCTCCAAATCAGCCTAAAGAACAATTAGAGAGGATTACAAGTCAGACTCAGTGAGCTCTTGCCTCTTCCCGAGCGACGGGTCACCGGAAGCAGCCCGGGGGTCGGAGAAGCATAAGTCAAGGCAAGAAGGAGTCTGAGAAGGCAAAATACGAAATCGGTCGTCCACATCAGCGGAAATCCCAATGGCAAGGCCAGGATTCATGTTACACTGGTCTAGAGAGAGAGCCATGCTGATATAAGGGAATGATTGAAAATATTTGGGGCGTGAATTAGGTGTTGCAGCTCGGAGGATGGTCGAAAGAATGCTTTTTTTCATCGCTTTGGCCGGAGCTCCGAGGTCGAGAGTGTTTTCCTCTGCATTCCTGGTGGTCTTGGAAGGTAACACGAATAGTGAGCCTGGCCAGGTTGACCTTGGAGCCGCGTAGGTGAAATAAAAAGTTGAGACACAGCGAAGCGGTTTTGCTCTTGACAGGCGGCCAGTAGAGACAGAGATCCAGAACAAGAACAACCAGAATGATATTCTGGTGGGAAAAGTGATGTTGGTTTGTGGAATAACCGAGATTTATTTTGCTCGTCATTGCCGACAATGACAAGGCCAACAGTGCACGTGACTCCCGCGTAGCTCTCGTTCAAACCGCATGGGTGTTGAAAATACGATATTTTCGCCAATGTCGACTATTGTACGTAGCTTTTCGACTGCAGCTTCTTATTTTTACGCAGTTTAGGACCTCGGTCTCCAGCCGGAACCGGCTCACTGGCCCGATGCCACCAATCCCGACCATTTCTTGACTTTGCGTCATGAACCTCTTGAGTGAGGCTCATACGGTGCTCAGCAATCATTGCCCTCTTCTCATTGATAACGCCAGGCTTCGGTGAAAATTCTAACCTCTGGATTAGCGTCGAAAAGCCCATGGCCCGTCAACTGGAACAAAATCGTCATGATTTTCATTCAGGCTGGTGGAAAACCTGGTTCCACAAAGCGATATAGATTCTACGGACGCATCCATGGCTAATCTCATTTGGCGCGTTTTTCACGTCATTTGGGAGACCCATTGCCCTCCCATTGCTGCGCCAACATGGCTGACACGGACGAAGGGCAGACCCTGGGATCGGCGGGACGCATTGCTATTGCAAAACAGCAATGAAGAATGTTCTTCTGGTCCATTCCAGACGAAAATTGTACCAGAATCCAAATTCCATTCGCCGCTTGCAGAAATGGCCTTCGAACCAATTTGTTGCTTGTCTGGAATCATCTCGGAGCGTCCTGCTGACCCTCCTGGTAAGCTGTCCTTCTGCTGCGAGCAAGCCAACTTTCTGACAAAGAAACCAAGACATTGCTGCGCTCGTTTCCATCTTTGTTGGATACTCTTCGCTCTAACCACACAAAATATAAAATATTAAAAAAGTTGATATATGTATGTATGCCGATCGAGTCTCAATGATAGCAAGCCTGTCCCGATAAAACAAAACACCAAAATGCGAGAGCTCTAGTGCAGTCTGGGTCTGGTGCTCAGGGAGTCGTTGCGCTGCTATCGGAAGCGACGGTGGGCGGATAGTCGGTCGTAGTCGAGCATAGTTGGGCGAGTTCTCACTGGAATCATGGCTGACAGACAGGTTGGTCAGGCGATTCAACAGCAGCGGCGTTGGGTCAAAGGAAGGTGACCCTGGAAAAAAGTTCAGCTTGGATTTTTCTTAGGAAGCTCAAGGTACACGTACACGGTGAAATCCGGCTCGTCGGGACGTCTTTCTGTCGACATCTGAACGTCTCCCTCGTTTCTCTGCCCTCCTGTGATGTCTGAAATGGTCCTGATGATTTCGCGGAGGCCAAGGCGAAAAAGGAGGATTGTTTTCGGTTAGCCATCATAATCGTCCAATGCGAAAATTCTATACAAAGGTTAACACGAGCTGGGAAGAGACAACTCTGGACTGACGTTGTTTGTGAGAAAGGAGATGGGTCGCCTTTTCGTCTCGTTTCAGCAAAGACTAGACGAGGACCTTCAACGAAGGAGGAGCGTGATATTGGTCTATCGTCAAAGATTAATACATATGTGAGAGGCGAAACAAAAAGACGCACCTTGAGAACTTTGCTGGCTTCTGTTTTAGGCTCTGTACTCCAGCGAACCCGCATCGAAGCCCAACCCAGCTCAATCCAAAGCCTTTTCCCTCGCCTTTCTCATCTTTTTGTTCCCTTGTTTTCCTCGGCCCTTTCCCCATTGAGCAGTAGAGGCTTCGCTGGCTCTGATACCGGCGCAGGACGTGGCAGAGGCAACCGCTGGAATAGCAGGTCAGAAATCCAACCAGCTAGCGCATCATTGAAAGATGACGATATTTCCTTGGCCTGTCGACGTGGATTCTTGACGAGGTTGACGTGAATTCGTGGACAAGGTTGGCGTGAATTCGGGGACGAGGTGACGTTGGTTGAGGATGCGGCATTGACGGTCCTGGTCAGAGCCAATCATTGCGCGCTGAAAAAAGTTCAGCCTGGGGTGTCTCATTCTGAAGGTCAAGCAAGGTAGACGTACATTATTATCGTCGCTCTAGACGTTTGGCTTGGCCTCCTTGCTCTACCTTTGCGCCCTTCATCTTTCCCTCCCGTTTTCCGCGGTGTAAGGCTCACTGACTCAGACGTGGTCCTGAATGGATTGAATGGTCCTGCTGCCTCAATGGATTGACGATAATAGCAAGGCAATGGTGCAGGAGAAGAGAGAGGAAATCCGCTGCAGGCTGAATATAAAGGCTACGACAAAAATTATCAGGAATATTTCATAATACAAAATTTAGAAAAACGTACCAAAGGCTTATCACCATGGAGCCGGCATACGAGCTGTCACCCAGTCCCGAAGGAAGCTATTATACAGAGGATCTCTGTGGGCACGAAAGCAGGGCTGAGGTACCGGATGGCTCAGAAACGACATCGTTTGGGCTGGCTTCCCCGAAATGCTGGTAATTCGGATTAACAGCTTCCATGGGGAATCCAGGATGGTTGCAAGGAGGAGAAGGTCAATGAGCGGGTCGGGGTCATGAGTGAGAATGGCTCGGCATTCTGGAGACGGTGATTCGAATGATTGAGTTTGGCGCGTTGGAGGGCTGGAGACGTGAGAATTATTTTTTGTTGTTTTTTGTTGTTTTTCTCTTGTTGAGGTTTCGAGTCTCATCGGTTTCTTCCTTTTTTCGGTGAGTTTTGTTGTCTTTTCCTCTAGTATAAAAGCCGTAGATACCAATTTGGAATAGTTAAGCGTTTTTAATTGGACCACATTGTCTACTCACCTCGGCTGACTTTGAATCTGTCTCAAGATTACCTTCCGCTGGTCCTCATCGACTTCCAACTAGTGTGGCCTCCGGAAAATAATAATAAAGCTGGTACATTGGATGATGGAGATACTTGGATACCAAACAGAGACATAGACCGGTACATAATGTAGCAACTGAGATCAATCCGATGAGCGTCAAATCAGGTTATCAAAGATCAATAGAGCACCTATCTCCATCCCATCCCATCTAGCCATAGAGACAATCCCAGATCTCATTGCACTCTACATCATTCAAGCACTGGAGCAGGTCAGGACCATCCTCTTCTGCCCCATACTGGCGCAGAAGGTTGATCATTTTCCGGCGCCAAGGGGTGTCCACTCTCTCACCATCCCAGTATTGGAAGGGAATATGAAGGGACTCCATAGCAATATAGAGTGGCGTGCGGCCGTGTCGATCCCTGATGTTACAGTCAACGTCACCCCGTGACAAGAGCAGCGAAGCAACTTCAAGGTTTGGCTTTCCCAACGCGATGGACAAGGCAGTTTGGAGACCTTTCGATTTTGCATTTGGGTCCACGTCATAGTTGTCAAGTAGATATTGTGCTGTCTCTCCAGTCCATGACATGGCGCAGAACATGAGCAATGTTCTTCCCTGGAAATCCAACTGATTTCTATCCACAGTGTCGTGGTTGAGAAGACGCATGAATAGAGTAGTACTATAACTGCCCATTGCAGAGTACATAAGCGGAGTGATCCCGCGTTGATCTGCGAGGTTGGCATGGATTCCTGGTAGATCAAGGAGATGTAAAGCGGCATAGGGATGTAATTTTTCACTGGCATATGAGAGGGGTGTACGCCCATAAACATCCTGCGAGTTGATGTCAACATCCTCTCGTTGGGTGAGAAGGGCAACCGTCTTCGAGCTGTTGTATGATGCTGCTGCGTAGGATAGTGGAGTTCTCCCAGTATAATCTGGGCAATCGGGTTGTATGTTTGGGTGAGCAAGGAGCAGCGTTCCACAATCACGCGTTGCATATGATAGTGGTGTCCATCCGTGTTTGTCCTGAGAGTTCGGATCAACATCATTACGTTGCATGAGAATGCGCATTATCTCTGTTGAGCCCTTGCCAGCAGCATACGATAAGGGTGTACGTGATTCCATTGTATCTCTGAGATCTGGAATGATTCCTGGAAGTTGTAGCAGGAATTCAACCCACTCAATGTGACCCCCTGCTGCTGCCCACAACAGTGGTCCATGAGATTTGTAGCCCTGCACATTGGGGTTGAGATCATCATGTTCACGTAATAGATCAATAACCTCCCTATGACCTCCCCATGCGGCATAAGCCATATTGAAAGAAGTTGCAAAATTGACCTGTGGCAGGGCAAGGATATATTCCATTGATCTCACATGGCCGTTCGCAGCTGCATGTGATAATGGAGTGAGGGATGCCTCATCTTGGCCATTTGGATCAATGTCATCTCGTGCGAGAAGTAGCTCCATGACGCCTTGATATCCTTTCTCAGCCGCCAACATCCAGGGCAACACGCCATCCTTATTGGATAAATTTGACTGGATTTCAGGATGGCCTAAGAGCAGCTCTGCGGTCTTTTGGTGGCCGCCCGATAATGCCATGTGGAGCGCTGTATCACCCCTCCAACCTCTGGAATTGACATTGATGTCTGCATGCTGCATCAGGAGAGCTACCACCTCCAGGTGACCTTTACTTGCTGCATAGTGCAGTGGGGTCATATGGTTGTACTCACCAAAGTTTGGATCGAGACCTGGGAGATGCAGTAGAAGTGTTATGAATTCGACAGAGCCAGCTCTGGCTGCGACAGCAAGGGCACACTCGGGATGGCCCCAGTCCCCGACATTCAGACAAATATGATATGAGATGTTTGGATCTATGGTACAAGCTCGTGTTGTCTCCTTTGCAATCTAGATCAGAGTTGTGAATATGACACAAAGTCTGTAACACACCTGATTGGTAAGGGTTGTGCGCATAACCAAAAGTCTAACAATAGTGGCATGGTTGCAATGCACTGCAAGATATAGTGTGAGCCCTAAACCGTAGATATCATTAATGACAGGACTGTCATCGAGAATGTTCTCCAATAGCTTTGATAATCCAAATCTTCCAAAGCTAGCGAGGCCATTCCCCCACAAAAAGTCATGGTACCAACTCGGATCATAGTATCTCGATTTTGAGCCCACAATTCTATCATTTTGAAGGAACTGTAAGAGCAGCCCCTTGTACTGTGTCATCAGCTGGGCTTCACATTCCCTCCCATGATCTCCCCAGTGGTTGGCAGCATATTGGACCAGTACATGTAGCTCCTGGTCAGAATCAGGGTACTCAGAAGTTCTGCATACTCGAGGGTGCAATGTATCAAAGCAGAGATATGTCAGACATGCAGTGGCCAACCCAAGGTGGGCATCTGGAAACAGACTTTTTTCCTTGAGTTCAAAATACTCCTTGGTCGTATAATCTATGTGTAATTCAGTGCATGGTATTGCGAGAGAAATCATTAACTTACGGACAAGGCGAGGAAAATCCACCCCATCATCATTCTCCTCTGTAACCACAAGACCACCACAGATCTCAATCAGGCGCTCAGCCTCAGTAATGTCGTCGTGATTCATCCGTGTGGATTCAAGGGAAATGGCTAGAGCATGGCGCAGCTCGAGCATTGACAATGGCCGCTTCGCATAAACCAGCCACTTGAAGACTTGCTTTGCCAGCTGTGCGCAGAATTTTCCCTGAGAATTGATCCTGTGCATCGTTGTATCATACGAATTATAAATTGCGTCTGGCAATATAGCGAGAGCTTCCCGTAGCATCCCACGATTTGGTATGTTTTTGAGAGATTCAAGGTGTAAGTGGACAAGGAGGAACCTGGTCACTTGATCAGAATTTTCCTGGACGATCATGGTGGACATACATTCCGGCAGCCTTTCCAATGATCTTTCTCACCATTTCATCTTCGAAACCTGCTTGACCGCCTTTCACCAGCTTTTCGAGACGTTTATGTTTCCGAATTTGATCCAAGATGTGGACGCGAACATCATTATCATGTGCGCGCACGTTGATTCTTTGGTCATCCTCGAATTGACTCTCTATCGACAATAGCGGTCGGGATGTGACCAAGATATGGAGTCGATTGGAGCCTGTGAGGGGACGGAGTCTGGACAGGAAGTCCTCTCGGATGTCCTCGCTGCATTCATCAAATGCATCCACGACGAGGTATACATCGGAATATGAATGGATTTGTGAATCAAGAGCATTCACCAGAGGATCGAGATCCTGGCCTAATGGGTGTCCAGCTTGGAAGGAATCATAGAGAGGTATGAGCCAGTCAGGTATAGTGTTGCCAATGAGAAGTTGACGTAGGATACTGGCAACCAAGGCCCTTATATCCTGAGTATTGGCTTCATTGTAACGGAAGAATATGTAGGCAACGCCAACATCAGGTCTCAGGCAGTCCTTCTGCAGCTGGTCAATAACCCGCGACCTATCAACAAAGTCAGATGAATCTATCATAGCAATGGTCACATACGCAAAGATTGTCTTGCCAACACCAGCTATCAAACTCTACTGTTGAGAAAAGCAGAAAAGTGGTCTTGCTCAAACAACTCACGTTCACCTGGACACCACAGCACACCAAACTTTCCAGCAGTCCAATCTTGGAACTTTGCATTTTCAATGAACCAGTCCACTGTTCCAGGGGTCCATTGTGAAATTAAGAGCTGCTGGGTTGTCTGAAAGTCCAAACGAGACAGCCAGTCAGCAAATTTGCGCATATCATCACCTAAACAAAATCTGTGATTATACTCGAAGACTGTCTTTTATACATACTCATAACGTGTGATTGAACTCTTTCGACCATTGGTGTGAGCGTGTCCGACATATTTCGCACTTCGTTTCCGACGCCGCTGATGTCGGCGGATAAATCATCAATGCCTTTGGAGATCACTGTCTTGGCCTCCCGAATATCATCGCGTATCATGTGGTTCAAGGTTCTAGTAAAAATGGTAAGTGATCTCCTTCATCTGCGCAGAAGAAGACATACACCAGATCATTTTGAAGTGCAAGCGTGATAAGAGATTTGACTCTCTCAATCTTCTGCATCAGCTCTGCAACTTCACCTTTGTCAATTGACCATTTCAAGGCCTGTAGAACCTTTTGGGTACGGCTGGTGGAAGAAGCCGAGGACCGCCCGAGCTTGGTGTGAAGTCGGTCTATGAGGGCTTGGAGCTGGGTAAAAGGACCTTCTGGTGAGCACAGCAGGTTGGCTGTGCTTACCAACTCTGTATTCTGGCAGGGGGGTTGGACCTTCACGACCAAAGTATTCAAAAGAGAGGGGAGAGGCCCAAGGGATTCGAGTAACTCTGCACGAGCATGGAATCCCTCACGAACATCTACGACATAATTGAAAAGGGCCTGAGCACCTTGCACAAGGGCAATAATGCTAGTAGCGACATCCATGGATGGGAGAGGAATGTGGGGATATTTAGCCTTACCGATTCGCCTTTTCACAGGCGTTCAACAGCTATTGCTGTGAAACCCAGGCTATTCTTGATCATCACTGCTGCCAAAATGCTTTGACAGACTTGACAGCAATATCGCAGTCCTGGCAATAAATCACCACCTATGGCAGGAGGCCAGATATGCCGTAACAGACCTTGACGGCCTATTAAATGTATGTATATAACAGGCCATCAAGGTGATTACGCTGGCGTAGCTCCCTGTCAAATCCTGATTCGGAACAGGCCAACTGGCTCTGCTGATGTTGGAACCGATGTAGTCTCTAATAAGTATCCAGACTCTAGTAGAGGTGACGATATGATCACCTATAGCAATCCCATCAAACCTAACAGGTCGATTTACAATAGTACCATCAGACTTATGTCCAAATCGGGTCGGCTACATTGATCGTCGTAGTACCGTTGTAGCGCCTGCGACATACTTATTTATTTTTCTCCTTCATTCCCTATATTGTGCCATTGGGGAAACAGATATGAGTTAATTCTCCACCTTGTATAGTGTATTGGAGAGAACTGAGAGCTTACAACAGCCTAAATAGGCTTTTTCGCGCCACATGGGACACTTCTGATCTCCATTGGCTCGATATTGGGCTCTCTTTGTAGGTTATTCCCTATGCTCCGGTGATGATATATCAGTTAAGTACTATATTTACCTGGAACACTGTCCATCGGAGTAAATTGTGGACCTATAAGAGTACCAATTCGCTTTTTTGTGTGTCACATGTGACACTTTCGGTCGCTTTTTGCTCAAAATTGGGGTCGGATCTCTGCTTTTAGTGGCTATAATAATGTATATCAATGTCATATCAATGCTAGTTGGTGATCCATGGTGTTTCTCCAGCATCCAAAGCCGGAAAATACATTTTGGCAGGCTCTGCTGGGCTGGCTTTGGTTCCCAGCATTGGACGTGGTGTTCTGCATGTTTACAAGCATTCAGCGTACTTCCTCGCCATTTCTACGCAAACTTGGATGCCAATTTCAGGGGTTTCTGGGGCTCCGAAACGGAAATTGCGGCTGCTTTTTCCGGTTCTCAGGTGGGGTTTCGGTGAAGGGTCTTGGTGGTTCAGACCTGATTTCACTCTTTCTTCACTGAATTGGCCAGCAGGAGATGAATCGCAGCAAAATTCAGATCATGGGGCTCGGATTGCGCCACATTCCTTTTCAATTTGGATCCTCGTTGGCTGTACGTGTGATTTTGATGTGTGGGATTTGAATTTCTAGTGCTCTCATCGCTCCACAGCTCCCTTTTAGCACTATAGAGTGGAAACTCTGGCGTTTAGCTGTTGTCGGGAGCTCCAAACTGAGATTTCATGTATATTTTTGGATCTTCATAGTCAGGTATCTCTATGGTAGTTATGGATTCCTGAAAAAATACATAGTTATCCCTCATGAATAATGTATGGCTGTTGTTTCTGCATGCGCGCGCCTTTTGAAAGCGGGAATCCAAATCCGGAATCATGACATCGGTTGCTCCTTCGGGAGCCTTCTGCCCCAAAAAAGCTGCTATCACAGCGTCCTTTGTCAATACACTCCTGGTGGGTTCCGATGCATTCAAAGAATCAAATAGTCATGTATCAACTTGTTCCTGCTAGATCTGGATCGGTGGTAGCTGACAGGTGTCAAGAAGTCACTGGCCCTCCTGAGCGGACTGGGAAAACCAGGTATCGAAACTCTTTGTGCGCCTTCGTCGCTCTTTCTGCTTTTCAGGAGATGGATTGCTACAGATTCTCTATCATATCAGATCTATCCATTCCGAGGCCCAGCCTTGCGCCACATAATGAGGTCCGAACTTGTCCGCCGGATTTCTGGTCATGAAATCTGGTTTTCCAGTAATATCAATGTCCTTTTTAACGGTGACTCTGGAGCGACAACAAGCTGGAACTTGTCACTGGTGTCATCGGCTGTCGTTGATCTCTGCTGCCAATTTCCTATGGTTCAGTGACGTTCGGCTGCCTTCACTGATAG